>OY728127.1:442551834-443751834 GCA_963277665.1 Viscum album | reverse complement strand
AAATCGTATTTATGTAAAAAAATATAAACTTCACTTCCTTTGATACATCTTGTAATAGTATTTGGTGAAATGATGACACTTATTATACTAATTTCTCCTTTTAATTATTCCCAGGGTGGAAAAAAAAGGTTTAGTACTACTGTTTTCATGGAAATATTCTCTACCAATTTTATAAGCATGGGGATTCATCAATAAATCTTCTCTTAAATTATTGAAATATCCCTTTCATCACATTTATAGTGGATATTCTCCCCTTTTACAATACATTTCACAAATATTGTAACTTCCATCTCATTATCCACTTATTTAACAAAATTCTAAATTCTAGTTTCAAGATTAAGAAAATTCTTCAAATATTACTGAATCCTAAAATATTTTTATGGAGTAATATTACCACATAGAATTATACCATCAAAAAATATATTCAACTATTTCATAATTTGATTTAAGAAACAAAATATTAGGCTAATAACACCACTAAAATACATTTGACCCACTTAAATTCATAAGTTTCAAGCAATAATAATATTTTTATTCTACCATGATGAAAAACCACATTGCATTGAATATTTTTAAATAAAACAATTCAAAATATGGTATAGAAAAATTGAATTTTACCAAATATAACTAGTGTTCAAACAAGGACCACCAACGACTACGATTTTTAGTGGGGCATTTAGCCCGTACAATTCACAAATCACCATCAATATCAAACTGTAATAAGTGAACCCAATGATAAAGAGGAAAAAACTAATCACAGAGGTGTGGTTAAGCACATGGTAGAGATGCGTTCATGGTGTAGGAGAGGCATGGAAGAGGAGAGACACCACAGAGTATAGGAAATGGAAGAGGAGAGCCGTAGAGAAGGAGAGGCACGGTGGAGGAGAGCCACTAGAGGAGGAGAGGCACGGTGGAGGAGAGCCACACGGTGAAGCTCTATTCGTGGTGGAGAAGGATTCAACGGTCGAGGAGGAGGAGGAGGAAGGAGAGGAGGGAGGAGAGGAGGAGAGGAGGGAGGAGAGGAGGCGGTGATAGTGGTGACGATGATGGCATGGATCGGCTTCTGCGAGAGCTTAGGGGTGTAAGGAAGGAGGAAAAAGTTAGGGTTTATTTATTAAACCCAATGACACTTTTATCAGCGCTAGATAAAAAGCGATGATAAATCATGCCTTTATCAGCACTAAAAAGCGATGATAAAAGCATATTTTATAAACACTACAATTTAAAGCGCTGATAAAACATGCCTTTATCATCGTTTTTTAGTGCTGATAAAGACCGATCTTTATCAGCACTAAAAAAACACTGATAAATGTATGTTTTATCAGTGCTTTTTAATTAGCGCTAATAAAACATACCATTTATTCATAATTATAAAATTATAACCAATATATTTATTACACTTATAATTTTATAAATATATATAATAAATATATATATTATAATTTAATAATTTAAATCATAATTAAATCTATAAATATAAATATAAATATATTTATGTCTGTGTTTGTGTATAAATTATAATTAAATATATATATATATATATAAAATTTTATAATTTAAATTATAATTAAATATATATAAATATAAATTGATATATATTTTTTAATTTTAATTTCATAAGTATTTAAATATATATATATATATATATCTGTGTGTGTGTATATATTCATTAAAGACATATATTTATAAATAAATATATTCAAAAGGTATTCATAAATATATATTTATCATTTAAAAAAAATATTTTGTAATTTTATAATTATTTAAACATATTTATATTTAATTAGTTATATATAATTATAATTATATATAATATATTTAAAAGGTAAATAATTATATATAACTAAATATTTATATTTTTAAATATAATAAATACATTTATTGTTTATTTAAATATATTTATCATGATTTTAAGTATTTATGATATGATAAGGCTTCATATATATAGGAAATGAATGAATACACCAAGTATATATAGTACTATAGTATATATGGACAACATTAGGGTAAACAATGAACATATATTCATGAGAATATGAATGTACGCATCAATTGACTCATTCATTTGGAAACATAAATTTATTTAAATATATATATATATATATATATAATAAGTATTTGTGTATATATATATATTAAAAATTATTTATATATAATATTATAAACATATAGTATAATAAATATATAATAAAGATATAACTAAAACTAATAAACATAATAAACATAAATAAAACATAAACATAATAAACATAATAAACATGCTTTTTTTTATTTAATGCATACATACAAAAATTATTTTTGAATATAATTAAAATATTTTTATATAAATTAATAATATTTTCTATTAAAAAATTTTATCAGCACTTTTTGTTAGCGCTGATAAAGAGGGGACTTTATCAGTGCTAATATTAGCGCTGATAAAGGGGGGACTTTATCTGCGCTAATATTAGCACTAATAAAGGGTAGATTTATCAGTGATTTTTTCTAGTGCTGATAAAAGTCCCACTTTTATTAGTGCTTTCTGATTAGCGCTGATAAAACCCGAGTGCTTCCCTTGCCCGCATTTGTGGTAGTGCAAGTAGATATATACATACCTACTATAGTCATCGGTAAAAGTAATGAAGTATGAAAAACCACCCCTTGCCTCTATTGGAAATGGACCACATACATCAGTATGTATTAATTCTAGTACTGCATTGGTTCTTTCTCCCTTCACTGAGAAAGGTTCTTTGGTCATTTTTCCTTGTAAACAAGTTTGACATACATCCAAGGGTTTTAACTGTACCGAGTCTAAATACCCTTCTTGATGTAATATTTGTAATCGATTCTCATTTACATTACTTAGCCCAAAGTTCCATAGGCAGGTGATATATGAGTCTTGCTCGCTAGTCTTGTAATTTATTTCTATTACGAGGTTTTCGAGTTCAAGTATATATAATCCATTATTAAGATGTTCCATACTATAATAAATGTTATCCTTATAAAAGAGACAACATTTTTTATGAACTTGAAATAAAATACCATAGTGTCCAAAATTGACATAGAGATTATGTTTCTAGTTATAGAAGGTACATAATAACAATTATTTAAAATGAGAACCAAACCACTAGGAAAAGTTAAGAGATAGTCTCCCACTGCCAAGATTTCCAGAATTGCACCATTTATAGCTTAGAGATCCACTTCACCTCTTGAAATCTTCTTGAATCTACTTGGTTCCTATATATGAATACAAATGTGTGAGGCACATGTCATATCCAATACCCAACTTGTATATAATGAGAGATTTCATTCAATGAAAAAAATACCTAAAGTAGAAGCATCGACTTGATTCTTTTTCCCAGCTTTGCAATTTTTCTTACAATGGCCTTTCTTGCCACATCTAAAGAATCCAACCTCCTACTCATTGCTCTGTCTCAAAATCCTTAGCTTCTTTGAAGGACGGTGCATTGTATTCTTTGGAGCTGTCTTGGACTTGGACCTGTTTTCCTTGCCTTTCTTTATTTTTTTCACTATAAGGGAAGATGAATTGATGTTTTTCATATCCTTGTAATCTTGGAGAACTAAATCCAAAAGTTTCAGGAGTGACTTTGTCAGATCATTCTTGTTATAATTGAAAATGAAAGTTGAGAATCTTGTCAGTAAAGAGGCAAGAATGAGATCCACTATAATCTCTTGGTTCAATTTGAACCCAAGGGCTTCAAGAATATCAATTTACCCGATCATCTTGATTACATGAGGACCCACTTGGTGACCTTTTTCTATCCTGCACCTATATAGGGAACTTGATATCTCATACCTTTACTTCTGGACCCTCTCCTTATATAATTCTTCGAGATGTGAAATAATCTTGTAGGCATCCTCATCCTCATGCATTTTCTATAATTGGCTGGACATAGATGACAACATGATGCACCGAACATCAAGTGAATCTTCTAGATACTTTTTCCATTTATCCTTTTCCGCCTTACTTGATTCCTAAGGAGGCTCAATAGGAACTTAGGATTCCATCACATAGATCTTCCTTTCTTAGTGTAGTACTATGCGCAAGTGCCTGTACCACTCATAGAAGTTATTTCTGGTCAGGATATTTTCTTTATCTAGAATAGATCACAGTGATAATGTACTGGTGGTATTGGTGATTGCAATTTTAAATCTACATTATATGAACATTATCATTTAGTACTTTATATTTATTACCATTTGAAATTTACAATTAATTAATTATTATATCATTTTAATGTTTCCCACTATTTTAGTGAACCCTAATATCCCTCGTAATTGGATTCAGAATACCCTATCACTTGAGTATCATAATGGAAAGGATCCTTGAAACTACTCCTCATAGTCAACAAGATTTGGATATTCCACCACTTGGAGAGTTTCTAGGTAGGTACTATTCTGGTTAACCACATTAACTTGTGGTTCCTTGTACTATTGAGTAAAGTCAAAGATTTTGGAATCCGAACCTGATTCCCTCAACATCTTTCCTCTTAAGTGACAAAAATCTAGCTTTGGATACTTTTTTGCTACTAGATTTAATCAATTTGACCCACCAATCTTATAGGAACTCACCAGTAGTAGATAAAACTCTCAACTTTGGATGATGAGCACTCTGAACAATCAGTTTTTCTCAAATTTGAATGATGGAAGGCTTTAAAACCTGATATCTCATTGAAGGATTTTTTTATTGATGAATATAATCCATTTCTATTTAATATGTTCAAACTAGGTTGTCACACTCACAAATGAATATGAAATAGAAATATATTTGTCACATCTTTATGCTTTTTTATCTTATTTACTATTCTATGTGATCAAGCAATAATCATGCACTCGCATAAAACAATAAACAATGCATAAAGGAAAATCATGCAATCTGACTGGCCTTGAGCATTATACTATGATCGATCCATAATAGATCAATATTGACCTAGGGAATTCCATACTTAAGTCAAAACCTGACTCATATCGTAGTTTTCCCCCAGTGTATAGTTCTCGGCTCCCACCTGAATTTCCACCTCAACTTAACGGAGTCCACGTCTTAGAATGTGATCGTCTTTTAAAAAATATACTCACACATAGGCAAGGGGGTATAGGGGTGTAATGTACAACTGGTGCAATGGAAATGCATTCCCTTATACATATTTGAATTAAAAAGATGATTCATACACTGCCATTTATATAATTAATTATTACAATCATCGGACACATTGAATTAATAATTAAATAAATAAAATCCTGACATGCACAGGTTGATCGCTAGCTCAAGACCAATCGGTATAATACAATTGCGCAATAAAAATTAAAATGTAAAATATTTAATCAGTATGAGGGTGTTATAATAAATTAAATGAATTTTAATAAATTCCAACAATTTATTTATCAGTTTCAATGTTTAATTTTATTTTTTATACCAAAATTAAATTAAACCATTTATTTAATTAAATGATCAAATTAAATTAAAACTTCAGATTCTCTTATTTTTAAAACTGAAAATTAATTCTAATTAATTTAATTCAAAAAATAAATTAAATAAATTAAAATAATTTATATGGTTTACCTTCGACCGGGGAAGGAGTCCAGCTGGACTGCAGACTATAGCGGGGTATTTCACCGGAGCTGGGATGAACCGTAGTGTGACCGCGACGTCCGCAGCCGGTCCAACGTCACCCTGAGGCGGTGCTCATGGGGAAAAGGAGGTCCGACACTGGATGGCTGGCTAGGGTTCCGGGAACCACATCCAGGTGCCAGATCTGCGATTTCCCACTAGGGATCAGGGTGGCTAGTGTAGGGTGAGCCGAGACTAGCAGTGCGGTTCGGTCCGAGGTCACCAGCAAGATCGAGACGACGCTAGCCTACTAGTTGAAGCCGGTGCGACAAAGTCTGAGGGAACTGATGAGATCGGGACGTAGTGACCTCCGGGCGATGAGGCAATGTGAGATTCGGGAGGTGAGCTCATGATGAGGCTCTAGCGATGACGAGCAGAGTGATGGCGGTGGGATTCGACGAGCTAAGAGGGAGGGTTCATGACAGGCTGAGGAGAGAAGGTTGGGTGCTCCGCCTAGTTTGGCTGTGACCAGGAAAGGAGGAGGGAGAGCGAGGGTGGAGGATTTCTATGTAGCTAGGTCAAGTGGCCTCCCCAATACCCTTTTTTTTATTCCAAACACCACCCTAAAAGTCTCACCCCCTTTTTTATTTTATACTTTGTTTTTTCTTTTGATAAAACACACCACCACCTTTATCTAAAAGTCTAATAGACTTTTTTTTATAAAAAAAATGTTTATAAAAAAATTTCACAAAAAGACAACTTGAATTTTTGTTTTATTTGAGAAAAATAAATTAATATTATATTATAATATATTTTATTAAGCTCGTAATTATTCATCACTACCAGATTAAATTTGGTGACCGGATTCCGGCCTAAATTTTTCCGGATTCCGGTATATTGAAGAACACAAATAAATTAAAAATGTGTTCTTCAAAAATTAAATTCAAGAATCCAAAATAAAAAATCCATTCAACACAACATCGATCCATTTAAAATTTTCAAATGGCCGTTACTTAGCCATTCAGAAACAGATCTAAACACAGTCAGATTCATTGGAACCATTTTTACACCCTCGACTCAAATTTAAGGAAATTTAATTTTTCCATTGACTCATAAAAATCATGCGTCCCCTCTGATACCACTGTTAGGTATCAAGATGGGAAACTGAAGCTGATGGTCTGGGAATTTAATTTTTTTTGAATCACCGAAGCGACGTAACATCGTCTACTTCAGAGATCTTATCCCTGTATGGTCCGAGGACCATGCGTGGTTTAAATGGAGTACACAAATATACCTAACATGTACCTCGTTTGGATCTGATGTGTGCAAGATTGTCTCAAGATGCTGATGATCGTTACTCAAAGAATTCAATGTCGAAGCCCTCTAGATCATCCGCACATGCGTCTTGAATATGCTTGCACACCATTTTTTGGAATCCAGGTGCTAACATGGTTCTTTGATGATCACTTCAATGCAACGATGAACACAATAAGCTAGAATCTTCAATTCGAGGAGACAAATCATGAAGAACTTTCTTTTTTGAGAAAGACTATCTCCAGGATCTAGGAGGAGAGAGAGGCTCTCAACTCTAAGGAATGAAGAGTCACTATAGTAAGAGCCTTTCTCCACTTATATAGTGAATATCTATATTACCCAGTTTGGGTTCCCGCCCCCATGTAATAAACATCTGCTATACAAGTATTTTAAATAATTATTTATGACAAAATAAATTATGCCATAAATAATATTTATAATTTATCACTTAACTGTAATATACATTAAATATATTATGTGATAAACTTGAGTCTGTAACTCGTCTCATGTCTCTTGATAATATTAAATGAACCCGAGATATTTAATTAATATCCGTTCGAATAATATTTATCCTTGTATTTACTTAACCACTTGTAAATACATTTCATAAATACATTCAAATAATTATTCCAAACTTTAATAATTAAAGAATTTATTTATTCCTTGGTGATCTATATAACTTGGATAATACCCAGACCCTATGGTGGGGCCCACCAAGTCCTATAATCCTATTCAATAGAATATGGAAGATTTTCAAAGTGCTATAGTGTGTGACCCTCTAGGACCTTATCTCAATAGTAGTGAATAATATTCACCAACCAAGAGCAGGCTCTAGCAACCCATTGAGGCCCCTATAAAGATAAGTAAAAGTCAAAGCAATGACTACCTTCCTACGAACATAGTCCATGTAATATAATCTATTTATAATCGATATCTCAATAAAGCAGGATGCACACTTATATCATCATCCTTTTCCTTACTTTATTATTTTTTGATCTATCTAGACGAACTTACTTTTGACTACGATGGACATGGATTTAAAGAAGGTACTACCATCCTAATCAACCAATCCTGAGATATATCTTCCTAAACTTGGAAGAGACAAATCCTATCTTGATCATTCAATCAATGTCATGTCACCAATGACGTACCCAAAAAACACTACCTCTCCATGACATCATCACCATGGTTTCCATCTTGAATCAAAGGTTTCAATCAAATAACATACATTGATAATGACCTCAAGTCAGGATACCATTACACATGTCCATATATTTGACAACCAATGACACCTAAAACATGTGGTGTTTCTATTAGCAGGTATGTCTGCATGATCAAAACTAATAGAGATCCATAAGTATAGACTTCATGAGATGAAGTATCAATGCTTACGAGCCCCGAAAACCTGATAATCACACATCATATGTGTCCTTTTAGAATGATGTAACTGGACCATAGGAAATTACTTTAAGATTACTATCATAGCATATAAAGTTTCTCATTACAGCCTGGGATGTAATATAACCCTTTGATATGTCATGTAATCTAAGGAAATTTATATAAACAAAGTGGATTCATAAGTATCTATACTATTATAGAAAGAAAAACACATGTATATATAAAAAACTACATACATGTAGTGGTACTCAAAGTACAATAGAAGTTGGGTCCAGGGAACCCACTTTCAACCGGAGAGTCCAATGTAGACCACGAAAAAACATCATCCCCTCTAGGTATTGGTCCTCATCAGCATCTTATCAAGCCTCTCAAACATCTGATCTAGAAAGTTCACATGGATAAGTAGCTGAGGCAGAGAAAATAACTTTAGAGGATCATGAGAGAAGCAAACAAGAGCATGGAAGATGTAAGCTGATGATCGATCATTTCATGAAAGCTATGTTAGTTTTGAGTTAGTCACTACCATCAGAGGATTATACTAACTTTCAATCATATATGGAGTCAATTCACTCTTTAAATGATTCCTTGGGTGATTCCCATGAGGGTCCTAGTAGCGATAATGGTGGTGGCGATAAAGATGTTAGTGGTGAGGATGTTGCTGATTCTGCTATTGGTGATGAGACTATTGATGATTATGCTGATGATGTGGTTGGTGATGATTGTAACACCCCGACCCTAGTTACCCAGAGTCAGTTCATTATTACATAACATTGGTATGATCACAAAATATCAAGTCTCTAAAGACTGATTAATTTAGTAGCCTTGGAAACACTAGATACATTCATAAGTCTTACATTACATCATAAAGTAAAAAACTACAACAACATAGTCTCCATAGTCCACATTCATATTCCCTCAGACGATCCTTACAGGTCAGTCATAAAATACTTCTTCACATCCTGGAAAAAATAAAACATAGAAAGGGGTGAGCTCAAATGCTCAGTAAGGATAACAATATAGAGGAAACTTTCATAAATAAGCATAAAAATTTAAGGAAATGTATAACTAAAATAAAAGCCTTTTAAACTTGAACTTCAACATAATATGGCAGAAATAAAATGCAATAATTCCATTTACTTATTCACATGGATATTCTACTAGTCTAATAATCACATGCAATATCAGTAACCACTTTCATAATGATGGAATGCATAATGCCAGACTATCATAACCACATAGTCAAGGCCTTGTGCCAAGACTATAAATAATATTTTGTCAAGGCCTTGTTCCAAGACACTAGTTTGTCTCATGAGAACTACCGATGCATCGAGGATCTATAGCGGGCTCCACCCATCACTTATTAAATCCAATGCATTCCTCATATGAACAGGTTTAAACATAACATAAACATTCGTATTAAAACTAGCATACGAAATGTCAACACTTTCTACATAAACCATGAATGGTATAAAAATAACACATCCACAGTAAAACATATCACAAAACCTTCAATACAATATGGAAGTTTTTTATTATAACAAATCAACTTCAAATAAGCTTAAAATCTATCAAAGGATGTTGACATAGATGAAATCAAAAATATTTGAGAGAAATATATCTTTTTTGAAATCATTAAAAATGTCACATAATTATAAAATAAAACATTTACTTTGAAAATATCCTTATTATCTTGTAAGGGAAGCTTCGAAGATTTTATAACGGTGGAAATTAGCCGCACCCACCGTATAAGTTAAAAAGAGATATTCTTACCTTAATTCTGTTGAAAAGGTTAAAAATGACCTTGTTTGGAAAATGACAAAAAGATTCCTTTATAAACTTATTATAAAAAGTCAACAAGGTTATAAATGACTTTAACCCATATTTTTTAAAATAGTAAGAATGATTTGAAATACATTTTTAAGAAACATGGATGTGGATGATAAAGAGGTCCGAGTAGATAATTACATATAAAAAACCTCGGATAATGAAGAGATTGTGAAATAAACCCTTACCTTGTACTTTTCCTTGGTTTAAGGTAGGTTAACCTCCTGTATAATGGTGAAATAATTGTTATTAAATTATACAAGAATCATATACATTAATATGATATCATATATGATCTTTTAACATTACATTGTTAATAATATCTTAGTATTATCGTCGTTTCGGGTATTAACTTACTCATTTTATTTTATATGTTTTGTTACATGATCCGTGTTTTTTATGGATATGTTGTCTCTTATTCATATCCAGAATGATATCAAGTCCTTAAACATTATTTTTAATCATCAAATGAGAATTATAATTGAATGTATACGATGGGGAATGAATCTCATCGCGTTCGTGGAGACGGTAGTCCGTACGTACGCACGAGTGACAATATCATTATTTTGATATTAAAATAATATATAATTGGATGGTATATCATATATATAGAATCATTATCATGTTATATTTATTATTTACATTAATTACACATCATTATTATACCCATCCAAATAATAATGTATTGAATAAAAATTACACCACGACGTGGAGACGGTAAGCCGTACGTACGCACGTATGGTGACATGCCATTCATAGGATGAATAGAATACTGAATATGGTTGTACCGTATTTATAATAACATCAAAATATATAGAAGATACTGTATTTATTATTTTATAATGGAAATAACAAATAAATAAGAAGTTGAAGAAGAAAGGAACTTGAAAGAGGGTGGTGAAAACATTACCTCTTCTTCGGGTTCTTCATTTTGATTTGATCAAAAGGGCTCTTTAGGTTGGATTTCTGATCAAAATAAGGAATATAGGTTGAATTGAGGTAAGTTGAGAGAATATTTGGTCAGGTTTTGGCCGAACCAAAATGCTTTGAAGGTGTGAAGAATTGGTTAGAAGTGGTGTCCTTTTATAAGGGGGAGGAATGGCTCTTTAGAAAAAACTTAAAGTATTATTTTATAATAAATTCATATTCGGGTTATAATGGATCCAAAGTGGATTATTCAAAGTATAAGTTGGGGATGGGTCGAAATCCTTTCAACCAATAGATTTTATACAGTTTTGAGTCATTATATTAACCTTATCTTTTACTTTTAACTCTTAGTTAATTAGTTTGACATTTACCATGTCACTTTGTATTTTTATATTATATAGTTAATAAACTTACTATATACATAAAAGAGACCCCCAAGTGGTCCATTAATGATACATATATCATGATATAAGTCCTTTTTCTGAACCTTATATTTTTAGGAATATAATATCAATTAATAATATAATACTTGTTTTAAAGACTCATTTATTTCAATTTTGACAATATTTAATAATTAATTTTTTTAAAGTCTTAAAAACTTTATTAATTAGAACCAAATTAATTTAAGCAATACTAAAATGTCATATTAACCAATAAAATTCGTGTATGGCATCAAAACTTTCTAATTATATTTATTTTAACTTTTATAATACCAATTATTTGATTCTTTTATTAATAAGGAAAATACTGCATCATTATTGTGTCATAAATAAATTTAATTATTAAATGTCTAAAAATTATAAATAAAATACCATTATGTAGGAAATAGTTTTATATTTCTAATGAATATCTATAATAGAAAATATAACATATAAAACCCTATGTAAAAATTGTTTTGCAAAAAGATATATGCTTATGTCATTTTTGTATTTACTTTAACTTAATTAATATAAAGTGTCCTTATCACCTACAAGTGGCTCCATCGGGTCCCAAAATCAACCCAAAGATACCCATGGTCGGACATGTATCAACCAATAAGGTTAGGACATGTTTTAGGGTAATTTATTATTATTATAATATTATTTTTACCCTTATTTACCGGATTTACCCTTTAACCATGGTAAATAAAATATTTACCGAAGTAATTATTCAAAATGTATAAAAATAAAAGTTACCTATTTACACAATTTGGACATCCTGATTATAAATATGGAATCCATTTTTCCAAATTCAAAACATAGAAGTGGTAGAAATTAATTTAAAATTAATTCCTGCTATCAAAACAAAAAGCGTGTTTTTAAGAAATAATAACTATCAGAAGATTGACACTTGTTTATGTCCGGTTTAATTGTGAAATTATGTCCAATGACCAAAATTTTATTAAATAGTAAAAATATATTCTAAATATACTTTAAAGTCACTAAAATTCATAATTTATCACTATTAATTATTTTGATTAAAAAAGTTGTTTTTAATTAAAATTTAGTAATTTTCACTATTCATCAAAATATAAAAGTTATCCAAAAAGTACCAAAATTTCACCATAGGATAATTTCAATATTCCAAATCCAAAAATGAAGTCCATTTTGAGAGATAAAATTTATAAAATTTCAAAAAGTGGGTATTACTATTCATAATGACTACTTTGATTGGTCGCGGTGTGTTAGAATCTCGAAGTTGCGTACAACACATGCTACTGTATTATTCAAAGAGAATCGTACCGTGGAAGTTTGGGGTGTTATAATGATTATGATGATGATGATTATGGGAATGGGGATAGGGATGGGGATGATGGAAATGGGGGAGATATTAATCCCCTTCATGTTTGACTTAGTAGAGAGAATTGTACAAGTACTTTAAGAACTTGAACTTGATTTTTTAATGGATTAGTATATACATTTATGTTTTATTTTATTTTTAGGTGCAGTGTAGTTTGTTTTATGTTAGAGCTGCTATTTTTTTGGAATGGTGGACTACTTATATGATGTGAATTTATTCATTCAATGAAATTCATTTTGGATTATGTTTTAATTAGGGGTGTTAAATGATAATTATTTAGGTAATTTTACATATTCACAATTAAATGCATTCACCTTTCATAAGCACTTTAATTTTGGTTTACTTGAATATATACTCCACAATAATCACATTAAAAGGGCTGCTATCAAGAATATGTCCAACTAGGTAATCCAGAATAACAACAATACTTTCCTTAAGCTTATATATACATTGCCTCCACTTCAACCTACATCTTTCTTGAAATAATTTCTTTTAATTCCTTACAGTTCCATTCTTGTAGATTTTTGAAAGCACAGAGGTTTGATCTTGAGAAATACAAAGAGAAGGGTGTGGTGTGTTCTCATTGTTTGGTTTTATGTCACATTATATGTTATTTGTATTTTATCTTTTCCATATTATTTCACATCACCCTATTGTATTCTGTTCAGGGTTTCAAGAGATTTACAAAGTTTTCACGAGAAATCATTTTGCAACTACAAAATATCGACTAAGACAACTATCTCGAGGTATGTTGTTTACCCCAAAAAATTCATATTATTTCAACTCCTTATATATACCATATTTCTTTGAAATAGTATTTTATCTTTGTTTTCCCTTTGAATTGAAAAAAATAAAATTATTTTTTGTTATTTTTATCATTGATCCTTAATATTATTCCTTTAGGATAATCATAGATACATTATATGAAACATGAATGCATGTTGGGGTGTAATTTAAAGGCATCATGAAGCCTTGTTTCAGGTGAACAATGCATAAGAGCATATCGTAGATAGTGACTAGAGGCAAGTGAAGACCACGTACCATATGTAGGTGGAGTTTTTGGGGCTTCATCCATCATGTAGGATGATTATTGATGAATTTTATTTCAAATTTTTCTATGTTATTCTTAATTTTATATCTCATAGTCCTATTATTTATATTTTGGATTCCATGAAGCATGATACAGATACTTGAAAGTCATGCTTTGTGATCAAGAAACCTAGACTAACTGGAACAACCCACTATTGAGTTGCATGTAATCATGTTGGTGAACTCATACATTTCTTTTAGAGTCACATCACTCTACTAGACTAAGCATTAATTAAATATATATAATGGAAATAATATTTATCATCCATTATAATATCTCTAAATCTAACTTTGTTCTCACTAGATTTTCCCATGATAATTCCCAGGAAGTAGAAAAAATAGGAAAATGTGGGGGATGGGCTTTGGGATTGATCATTGACACTTGAAGTATCCAGAGAACAATATTTACAATATATTGAGTGATGTGATTGATAATAAGTTTGAAAATTCATTCGCTACCTATCCATTTTCATTTTCTTATTCATTTTATTTCTCCAAGCTTCGATAAAAATCAGGACAACACCAGCAGGGGGTTGTGGGGGGGGGGGAGGCTTGTAGGGGGTTGGGGGGGGGGGGTTGCTGCATGGGGTTGGGGGGGGGGTGCTGTTGCAAGGGTGGGGGTGGGGTGATTCTAGGGTGCTACATGGGGGGGGGGGGGGTGCTTGGCTGGTAGGTTCAGGGGGGGTGCAGGGGGCTGGGAGGTGGCTGTTGTAGGGGTGGGGGTGCTGCTGCTGGGGAGATACATGGGGAGGGGGGATATTGTAGGGTTGGGGTGGGTGGGGTGATACTGGGGGGATACATGGGGGGGGGGCTTCTTGGATGGTGGGGCTGGGGGGGGGGCAGCTACAGGGGGTTGGGGGGGGGGGCACTGCAAGGGGATGGGGGGGGGGGCTATAGGGGGCTGGGGGGCTACTACAGGGGGATGGGGGGGGGGCTGCTGTGCTGTAGGGGGTTTGGGAAAGTTATTTTAGTTGTATCTTACTTTCCTTATCCCCCTTTGGATCCCCCTTTAAGGGGGTTGATTTATGAGGTGTTTCCATGTAATTTTGGAAGCATGATTTCATATTCCTCCCTCAATCCTTATTCTAATTTTCTAGCTGTTGATTTTGATGTCTATAGGATAATGTTTGAGTATTGATTCCACCATATCATGACGTAATCATCCTAAAAATTGGTGTTTTTTCATATGATAGATAGAGGGTGTCTTGGGATTATGATTGTGTGTCACCTATCACCATTTTGGTTAAGTTATTTTGTTTGAAAATTTTATTTGGTAAAATCAATTTAAATGGATTAAGTTACTAATTTTTTGGGTATAGAATGGTAGGGAATTTTTTTCATAAAGTTGTTATGGGTTCCCCAGGAGCCTTTTCTATGTATTTGATTGAAGGTTTAGTGATGAGTAATTTCTTAATGAGTTATTAGAGATTATACCATGTTGGTTTAATTGGTCATTTAATTATAAATTGTTTATAATTGATTTTAGATCCTATTGTATGAGTCATGGGATCATGGGTAATGATGGTGTTTAGTGACTGCTTGATTGAGGTTAGATATATCTTTCTTGAATGGGTAACTCTAATTTAGTGAAGGTTATACCTATTTATTTATCCCCATCATTTATATATATTTTTATATGACATATGAATGCGGTCTTTACATTTATGTGTGATCAAACTAGACCAATTGAATTAATTTAATTTTAACCTCAATGAGATGGATGGGGATACTTCAGACCATGATGGACCCTTTGATCATTAAAATCTAATACCTCAGCCACCAATAGCCATGGGATTTATTCAGAGTGCAATAAAAATAGTAGGTTAATCCAAGAGGGATATATCATTAGTGGGATAACACATAGTGTCCCTTGTATATATTCTCTTATCCTTCTTTGAGTGGGAGATGTGGCTAATTTAGGACGTCCAACTTTAGTTTTGGCCAATCAGAACCATTTTTTTTCCTTACATACAATTTTATTTATTGATTGGTAGGTGGGGTGGGTGTTCCTCCCTCATTAATAAGTGGTATATGGGCAAGTATTCCATAGTTAGGATTAAATATATATATTGGGCATGTGTGTACCGACCCAAAATTGATCTAATGATGTGTTGGACATTATTCCAACCTTTAAATGTGATAATTGTCCAATATTATTTTTCTTATAATTATACCATTTAATATTTGATATTTTTGTATGGGATTGAATAACCATGTTTCCATGTTATGTGATGTGGTTAGTTGGACCATGATAGGTACCCTTTTCATGTGTTAAATTTTGATAGAATCGTAATATAAGTCTAAAATTGCAGTATCCATAAGGAAATGAGATATGGATAAGTGTGTGTCTCTGTCATGTGAGTTGCTAACCCATGTGACACTTGGGTTATGTGTGTGATATAAACTTATTATACAACATAAATTTTTAAAAATTACATGTTTTTTATTATTTAAATTATTATTCTTGGATTAATAAATGCATATAGACTGTGTATGAGTTGGGTTCTATGGAAACCATTCTCATGACATTTAACAGTATGGTGGGTTGGGAGAGAATTCCAACCACAAGATAGCTATATGTGATTGTATGAGATATGTTTAATGGGTTGGGAAATTATTATAACCATGGTTATGTGGGATGATGTGCAAAAAATTATTCTATGTGATTAAAATCATGTTGAATATAGGGAGGTTTTGATATGGGTTGGGTGATCATGGACACCATAGATGTGTGAGTTATTATGGAATGGATGTTGTGATATGTTTTAGGTTTTAATTCCAACCATGTATGTTCTTAAGTGATGTGTTTGTTGTTATGATAATTTTCACCTAATGAATATTTTGGGTAGGGAACTCATGCTAAAAATGGATGATGAATGACTATAGATTGATGTGTGTTTTGGGTTAGATAGTATAGAGACCCTGCCTTTTATTACATTACTATTATATTATTATAAAGATAAACAAAATAATAGTATTACACCATGAGGATCCAGAGGTTTAGTGTATTGGGAAAACTAGGACCAAACATAACATTTACAATATCAAACATAAACATTTATTTAATTCATTCTTCTCCAGATTCTTATTGTCCCTTGAAAACTCATTAGCACATACAATCACCTGAGGATATACATCATAAATGGGTGAGATAAAAGCCCAGTAATATGATATATAAGAACAATATAGAATGGGGTTAGCATTATCATAACATCATCATCAAAAATAATGAGAGGAATCATTAGATAAAGGCATGGAATGTGACAATACATAAAAAAGGAACATTATGTATTAATGGTTATCTACCACACATAGTTGTGAACAATGATGGAATCATTTTCATACATCATTTCAATTTATCTCCTGATATTAATCACTTTACCCAATTCATTGGAGTGCTGTATAATTCTGGGTGCACTCATCACATTCAAATATTCATATTGCGCTATATAATTTCGGGCGCACTCATCACACCATAACATTTAAATTATCATGCATGCCACATAGAACATATTTCAAAATTGAAAATAAAATAACCCATGGAAATAAATGGGTTTCACATAATAATTAATACATTCATAAAAATTTTTATCCCAAAATATAGAGGGAATAACATTCTTGACATATAACAATCAACGATGAGTGAAGAAGAAACAATCTTTGAGAGTGTTTATTCAAAAGAAGAGTTCTTTTGGAAAACATTGGGTTTTTAATGAACTTAATTAGAAAAAATTTATATAAAAAAAGGTAATGTAATGATGAAAAAAATTATTTTTATGGAGTAACCATACTGAAAATGGAGTGAAAGAGGGAGAACTTGAAGAAAGTAAGTTGGGTTCGAGAATTTCCCCTTACCTTGTATACAAACACTTTATTCACATTAATGTCCTATATAATGACATTATATTCATTAATTAACAATTAAATAACCTTTTATACATGAATATGGTTCATTATGGTTTCATTAAGTTCGTTTATGGGCCTTTGGATGAGTTATAGAGTTTAAATTCTTTGTTCAAGAGTGTTAATTTCTTTAGATTTTATGAACGTTTCACTTGTATTTATGAATAGATGTTCATTTGAAATGTGGTTGAACATACAAATTTTATAATATATAATATTAGTGAAATTATATAGATATAAATGATCTTATAATGAATTTGTTTATGTACCATGAGTATGAATCATTAGATAAAATTTAATGACGATCATTTTTGGTTAATTTGGGTGGTTTTTCAATCACAACGAACTTGTTTTATTTTATAACTTAGTGTCATGTAAATAATTTAGTTATAGAAAATAAA
Source organism: Viscum album (assembly GCA_963277665.1). NCBI lineage: Eukaryota > Viridiplantae > Streptophyta > Magnoliopsida > Santalales > Viscaceae > Viscum > Viscum album. The sequence continues at coordinate 443,733,651 of OY728127.1, read as the reverse complement.
AGGGGATAAAAAATACACTTTAAAATATTTTTTCAACCATTTTTTGGTTTTAATTACATCCTTGAATGCATTTAAGGAAAATGGAAGTGCATCACCCATGATGTAGGTAAATTAACACATCACAAGCAACAATTTCATTTTTATTAACAAAGAGAGGGAGGGAGGAGTATAATGAATAATATTCAATTAAGATGATATAATACCATTATATCAATATTACTGGAGTTATCATCATGAAATTTGGATAAGTTAAGTTTAGTATAAGAGAATAAAAGAAATGAAATTTGAAAGGAAATTGAAAGAAAAGAGAGAGATGAATTACCTCTTGAATCCTCCTCTTGAGATCCTCCTTCAGGAACCTAGACTTGGTCTTCTGATGAGGCCAAGAGCTCCTGGTCATGAGAGAGGGGATATGGAAGATATTTGGGCAGAATTTAGGCAAGGATTTAAGCTTGATAGGTGTGAAGTAATGAGGGTGTGAGGGGTGGTATTTATAGTGGAGGGGAGAGGGGTTTTCTTAATATTTTAATCATTACTTTATTAATTTCCACCAAGATAAGAAATAGTAATGATTACATGACCAAAATAGTAAATAGGGCATGTTAGTTCAAGATTTTGGTTCTTACATCACTCATGATGTTAGGAATAGTGGATTTAAATTATAATGTTTTTTACGGTAAATTAATGTATTTTACTATTCACCAAAATTTAAGTATTTCAGAAAAATCCCAAAAATTTTCCCAAACCATTTTTGGATGTTTATAATAAAAAAATAAACTCCATTTTATGAAAATAATTTTCTAAATATAATTAATTTAAATTTTAATTAAAATCATAATTTACTGGAAAAATAGAGATTTTAAAATTAAAACTTATTTTATAACGCTTTCAAAAATTAAATAAGGTCCTATAAAATTATCTTAAAACTTAAAGACATAGAACTATTAATTTATGAAAATTTTTTAGGAAAATAAATTTTCTTTTAAATAAATAAATTAATTATTTATGAATTAAAAAAATACTAATAATTTTACTATGGTCATATTATCACTTATAAAATGCCTAAATTTTATTTAATCATTATTGGGTGAGATTACATTTAATTTGGATGATTTACTATTCATAAGGGTCATATTAATATTCATGAGGGTTAATTACTATTCATAAGGGTAGGTTACTATTCACCAAAAATTATTTTTGTTATATTAAACTCCAAAAATCACCCTGAACGCAACCGTGTATGTCAGATTTTCAAAATTCAAAACATAGAAGTGAAAAAATTATGTTTGATGCTCACATAGTATTTAGTATCATGATATTTCATTGTGTTTCCTTATGTGATTATACTTTAAATCATACTTATAATAAGGGTATTCCATTGATAAAACATTGGGTCGATACATTCTTCCTCCCTTATGAAATTTTGCCCTCGAAATTTCGTTTTACACAAGCAGGTGAGGGTACCTCTCCATATCCTCCTCTAGTTCCCAAGTTTCTTATTAAAACTTATGATTTCTTCAAAACACTTTGACAAGATGGGTTTTCTTGTTGCGTAGGACCTTATCTCTCCTATCCAAAATCTTTACTGGCTGCTCCTCATAAGAGAGATCATCTTCAAACTATACCACCTCTGAGTTTAGTACATGTGAGGGATCTAGTATATACTTTCTCAGGAGTGATACATGAACACATCATGAACTTGATCTATATTTTGGTGGAAGTTCAAGCCAATAGGCCATAGATCATATGCGGTCAAGGATCTAAAAGGGGGAAATGTACCTTGGGATTAGCTTCCCTTTCTTTCCAAACCGCATGAATCTCTTCTATGGTGATATTCAGAGGAAGACTTTATCTCCAATGTCGAACTCCAAGTACCTTTGATAGTTGTCAACATAGATCTTTTTCCCAGAGTGAGCAGATTTGATATGTTTCTGGATGAATTAAACATTCTCTGTCATCTCTTGCACAAGATTGGGTCCAAGTAGATTTCTTTCTCTAACTTCATCCCAAAAGGTTGGAGTTCTACATTACTTTCCATACAAAGATTCATATGAAGCCATCTGAATACTTGAGTGGAATATATTGTTGTATGAGAACTCAACCAATGGGATATGGTGATCTCATCCACCTTTTAATTCTAGAAAGAATTCTCTTAGCATATATTCAAGCATCTGAATAGTTCTTTCAGATTGACCATCAGTTTGGGGGTGATTGGTCGTGCTGAAATTTAATTCAGTACTCAAAGCATGCTAAAGACTCCACCAGAATTTAGATGTGAATCTTGGATCACAGTCAGATACAATATAGGGTGGAACACCATGCAGTCTCACCACTTCCTTCACATATATCTTTTCAAGTTGTTCAAGTGAGATATCTTCTTGAATAATGATAAAATGGATAGTCTTGGTGACTCGGTCAACCAAAAACCATATCACATTATTTACCTTGGATGTCTTCAGGAGACCCATGATAAAGTCTATAGTGACATTCTCCCATTTCCACATGGGTATAGGCAATGGTTACATCATCCCTTTAGACTTTTGTCGCTCTTCTTTAACTTTCTAACATATCAAGCACCTTGAGATATACTTAGCAATATCCTTCTTTATATTTTCCCACCAGAAGCGTTCTCAGAGATCTCGATACATCTTGGTGCTACTAGTATGGATAGATAATATTGATCTATGTGCATTGTCCAATAGATCCTTCTTTATCCTGGGTGATGAAAGCACACAAAGTTTTTTTCCAAACCTAATCACACCATCATTTTTGATATGGAACTCTTGCAGCTTCCCATCCTTCACTACATTCACCTTCTTTTGGAACTCCAGATCATCCCTTTTGCCTCCTTAATGTTCTATTGGATAGATGGTTGAGAAATAATTTGGGAAAGGTAGGATGTATTACCCACCCTTATGATTTCCATATCCATCCTTTGAATATCCAAAAATATAGGGTCTTTCTCAATCTGTAACATGGACAGAGTAGTAGGTTCTTTTCTGCTTAGAGCATTAGATACCTCATTCGCCTTTCCAGGATGGTACTGAATAGACCAATCACAATCCTTGATTAGCTATAACCATCTACTTTGACACATGTTGAGATACTTTTGTGTGAATTTATACGTTAGGATCTTGTGGTTGGTGTATATGTCACACTTCTCACTATAAAGGTAATGATGCTAGATTTTCAAGGTAAAAATCACGGCTGCCGGCTCTAGATAATACATCGGGTAGTTATTCTCATGGATCTTCAAATTCCGTGAGGTGTAGACTATCATATTATCATTTTTCATGAGTATGCAACCCAAGACTTTCTTTGAATCATCACTGTATATCACAAAACTTTCTCTAATTTTTGCTAGTGTGAGTACAAGTTTAGTGATCAACCTTCTCTTTAGATCCTTGAAGCTTCCCTCACATTCTTCTGTGAAAACATACTTTATCCCTTTCCTTATTAACTTATTTATTGGGACTGTAAATTTTGATAAATTTCTCACAAAACGTCAGTAGTACCCAGCTAATCCAAGAAAACAACATATTTCGGTGACACTAGAGGGCCTGGGCGATTCTTCAATCACCTTTGTTTTTGAAGGGTCCACAGAAATTCACTCACTTGTGATCACATGTCCATAGAACGTGACTTTATTCATCCAAAAGTCACACTTTCTAAACTTGGTGTACAAATTATCCTTTCTCAATGTCACCAACACAAGTCTTAGATGTTCTTCATATTCTTCCTTTATCTTGGAGTAAATGAGAATATCATCAATAAACACTACCAAAAATTTGTCGAGGTAATGTCTAAAGAATATATTCATAAATAACATGAATATTGTAGGGGAATTAGTAAGTTCGAATGGCATTACTATAAACTCATAGTGCCCAAATATTGTATGGATGGCAGTATTCTTAATATCTTCCTTCTTCAACTTTAGATGATGATATGCAGAACGAAGATCCACCTTTGAGAAGTATTGAGCTCCTATTAACTGATCAAACAAGTTGTCAATCCTTGGAAGATGATACTTGTTCTTTATGGTGATATTTTTGATTTCCTGATAATCGATACACAACCGCATTGATACATCCTTTTTCTTCACAAAGAGCTCTAGCACACCCCAAGGTGATGCACTAGGGCATATGAACCCTTTGTCTAAATGACCTTGCAGATGCTTCTTTAACTCCTCCAGTTCAATAAGAGCCATCCTATAAGGACACTTTGAGATAGGAGTAGCTCCAGGTATTAGTTCTATTGAGAAATCTACCACACGATCTAGGGGAAGTTCAGGTAACTCTTTGGGAAATACACCACCATATTCCCTCACGATGGGAATTTCTGTAAGGTTGGAACTTTCATTTGACTCAACCATTTAGGCGAGTTATGATTCTTCATAGGGTATCAACACCCATACCATTGAAGGATATTTCAATGTAGATTCACGATATTCCTTTTATTTTTAGAGGAGCATGGGATGGTTCAGAATATGAAAATATACTTTCTTTTCCTAACAATTGTTATGTTCTCTATATAACGAGAGCCAATCCATTACCATTATAGCATCAAATTCCACCAAGAGAATTATTACAAGATTATCTAGAAGAATCTTTCCACATAAACCTATAGGAGAAGAGTCAAACACTTGGGTTGTAATTATTACACCACTTGGTGATTTTATAGATATCTCTACATCAAGGTTTCTATAGTTCTAGAAAAATATCAAGATATAAAGGAATGCATAGAACCAGAATCAAATAAGAATTTTTCCATTCTTGAGTGAATAGGAAGTGTACCTTGTACAACTTTATTATCTTTCTCCACTTCTCCAGTAGTGATGGAATAATCCTTCCCTTGTTCCTTTGAATTTTGTGGCTGATGACGCTGATTACCCTCGAGGACTTGAGGTTTAGTGCACTGGCTTTCATAGTTCCCTTTCTCCCTACAGTTGTAGCATTGAACCATGGATGGGTCTCCCCTTTCATCCACTACATTATCCTTCAATATCATGTCTTTTCAATACTCTTGAGCATGGTGTCCTTCTTTCCCACACTTGAATCATTTCCTTGTCCCTTTGAGGAAGTTTCCATGATGCAACTTCCCATATTTTTGGCATGTGGGTCATTGAGTTTTCTTCCCACCTTTATCATTAGATCCCCCAGCTTGAAACTCCATATTTTGTTTCTTATCACCATATCCATGAGACAATTATCCAAACTCCATATCCACTTTTAGAGAACATCGAAAAACTTCTTCATAACTCCTAAAATATTGAATTGAAAGATCCTTTTGAAGGTGTGGTTTTAATCCACTAAACAATCTATCAATTTTTCTATCATTGTTGATAACAAAACCCAAAGCATACCATGAAATCTTGGTGAATTTCGCTTCGTAGGTCATGAATTATTCTTCTTCCTTTTGCTGGAGTGCTATAGACTCTCCCTCCACCTTTATAAGAATATTTTGTGGGAAATACTTGTCAATAAACATGATCTTAAAGTCTTCCCATTCCATCTCTTCAATTTCATCTCTTGGATTGGTGTTCTTAATCAAAGCCCACCATTGATCGACCTATCTATCTAGATGATAAATGACTAGTGTCACCTTATCCATATCATAACAGTGAAGCATAGAAAATATCTTATCCATGGAGTTTACCCACTATTCTGCAACTAGTGGATCAGAAGATCCAGTAAACGTCAGTGGGCGTTGCCGCATAAAACACTAGATAGCAAGACACTCCCTCTTTTGTGAAGGAGGATATTACTCATTATTCAGGTTATTATTCATAACCTGATATAGTTGGGTAATAATTGACCTGAATTTTTGAACTCCACCTACCAAAGCATTGGGGATGTCATTTGTGCAATCGTTGCATTGGCCCTCACATGGTTTTTGGCTCGGTTTCTCCTGGTTCCAACCATTTTCTAAAATAAAAAAGGTTAGAACAAGACATAAGTCAATGAGTCATGAGTAAATAACTTATTCATTTGTAAAATTTACACTAAAATAATATCTTATGGGATCCCTATGTTTACCAAATCTTCTTTTGTTCATATTGGAACTTAGTCAATACTAGAGGTTTTCTCTAGGGTTCACTAATCCTAATTCCCAAATTAAATAAACCTTGCCTCTAATACCAACTATAGCAACCCTTACTTTTCTTAAATTAATATTTCATTATTATAAATATAAAAAAACATAATAATATTACACAATGATAATACATAGGTTTAGTGTCTTGGGAAAATGAGGACCAAAAACAACATTTACAATATCAAACACAAACATTTATTTAATTCATTCTTCTCCAGCTTCTTATTGTCCCTTGAAAACTACTTAATACACATAATCACCAGAGGATATACATAAAAAAGTGAGAGAAAAAAGCCCAGTAAGAGGATAGATAAGTACAATATAGAATGGTTTGAGAATAATCATAACATCATCATAAAAAATCAGAAGATGAATAATTAGATAAAGGCATGAGATATGAAAATATATAAAAATGAAACATCATGTCTTAGTGGTCATCTACTACACATAGTTGTGAACAATAATAGCATCATGTTCACGAATCCTTTAACTTTATCTCATTAGATTCATCACTTTACCCAATTCATTGGAGTGTTATATAATTCTAAATGCAATCGTCACATTCAAACATTCATATCATGCTATATAATTCTGGGTGCATCCATCACACTATAACATTTACATTATCATGCATTCCACATAGAACATAAGTCAAACTTGAACATAAAATAACCCAGGTAAAGAAATGGGTTTCACATCATAAGGAATACATTAATAAACATTTAGTTTCCAAAATATATATGGAATAACATTATTGACATAGAACAATCAACGATGAGTGAAGAAGAAGCAATATTTGAAAGTGTGTTTATTCGAAAGAAGAGTTCATTTGGAAACCATTGGTTTTTTTCATGAACTTAAGTAGAAAAAATTTATATCCTATAAAAGGTAATATAATTATGAAAAAATTATTTTTATGGAGTAACCATATTGAAAATGGAGTGAAAGAGGGAGAACCTGAAGAAAGCAAGTTGGGTTCGAGAATTTCCCCTTACCTTATATACGAATGCTTTCTTCACTTTAATGTCCAGTATAACGACATTATATTCATTAATTAGAAATTAAATAACCTTTTATACAAGAATAAAGTTCATTATATTTTCATTAAGTTCTTTTATGGTCATTTGGATGAGTTATAGAGTTTAAATTCTTTGTTTGGGAGTGTTAATTTCCTTAGCTTTTGTGAATGTCTCACTTGTATTCATGAACGAATGTTCATTTGAAATGTGGTTGAACATAGATATTTGTTAATATATAATATTATTGAAATTATAGAGATACAAATTATCTTATAATTAATTTGGTTATGTACCATAAGGACAAATCATTAGATAAAATTTATTGATGATCATTTTTGGTTAATTTGGGTGGTTTTTCGATCACAACGAACTTTTTTTATTCTATCACTTAGTGTCATGTAAATAAGTTAGTTACAGAACATAAAAGGGGATAAAACATAAAATTTAAATTTTTTTTTCAACCATTTGATGGTTTTATTTAGAGCCTTGAAGGTGTTGAAGAAAAATGGAAGTGCATCGCCCATGATGTAGGTAAATTAACATATCAAGGGAAAAAGTTTCATTTTTATTAACAAAGAGAGGGAGGGGGATTATAATGAATAATATTCCATTAACATGATATCATAACATTATATCAATAATACTAGAGTTATCATGAAATTTGGATGAGATAAGTTGAGGATAATACAATAAAATAAATGAAATTGGAAAGGAAATTGAAAGAAAAGAGAGAGGAATTACCTCTTGAATCCTCCTTAAGGAACCTAGACTTGGTCTTTTGATTAGGAAAAGATATCTTGGTTATGGGGGAGGGGATAAGGAAGATATTTGGGCAGAATTTAGTCAATACTTGAAGATTTAGAGGTGTGAAGTAATGAGGGTGTGAGGGGTGGTATTTATAGTGGAGGGGAGAGGGGTTTTCTTAATATTTTAATCATTAGTTTATTAATTTCCACCAAGATAAGAAATAGTGATGATTACATGACCAAAAATAGTAAATAGGGCATGTGATTTCTAGATTTGGGTTCTTACATCACTCATGATGTCATTAATAGTGGATTTAAATTATAATGTATTTATACGATAAATCAATGTATTTTACTATTCACAAAAATTCAAGTATTTTAGAGAAATCCCAAAAATTCACCCTAACCATTTTGGATGTGTAGAATAAAAATTGAACTCCATTTTATGAAAATAATTTTCTAAATATAATTAATTTAATTTTTAATTAAAATCATAATTTACTTGAAAAATAGAGATTTTAAAATTAAAACTGATTTTATAACACTTTCAAAAATTACATAAGGTCTTATAAAATTATCTTAAAACATGAATACATAGAATGTTTAATTTATGAACACATTTTAGGAAAATAAATTTTCTTTTAAATTAATTAATTAATTATTTATGACTTATAAAAATACTAATACTTTTACTATGGTCATATTATCACTTATAAGATGCCTAAATTTTATTTAATCATTCATAGGTGAGATTACTATTATTTTGGATGATTTACTATTCATAAGGGTCATATTGCTATTCATAAGGGCAAGTTATTATTCATAAGGGTAGGTTAATATTCACCAAAAAATTATGTTTATTCTATTAGACTCCAAAAATCACCCTGAACACAACCACGTATGTCATATTTTCAAAATTCAAAACATAAAAGTGACAAAATTATGTTTAATGGTCACATAGTATTTAGTATCATGATATTTAATTGTGTTTCCTTATATGACTATGCTTTAAGTCATAATTATAATAAGGGTATTCCATTGATAAAACATTGGGTCATTACATTCTTCCCCCCTTATGAAAATTTTCCCTCAAAATTTCATTTTACACAAACAGGTGAGGGTACCTCTCATTCATCACCTCCTCTAGTTCCCAAGTTACTTATTCAAACTTATGGTTCCTCCAAAACACTTTAAAAAGATGGGTTTTCTTTTTTTATTATGATCTTATCTCTTCTATTCAGAATCTTTACTGACTGCTCCTCATAAGAGAGATCATCTTCCAACTGTACCAGCTATGAGTTCAGTACATGTGAGGGATTTGGTATGTACCTTCTCAGGAGTGATACATGAACACATCATGAACTTGATCCATATTCAGTGGAAGTGCAAGACAATAGGCCACAAATCCTATTTGGTGAGGGATATCAAAGGGGCCAACGTACCTTGGTCTTAGATTCCCTTTCTTTCCAAACCACATGAATCTCTTCCATGGGGATATTCGGAGGAAGAATTTATCTCCAACATCAAACTCCAAGTCCCTTTGATGGTTTTCATCATAGATCTTTTTACCACTGTGAGAAGATTTTATATGTTTATGGATGAATTAAACCTTCTCTGTCATCTCTTTCACAAGATTGGGTCCAAGTTGCTTTATTTCTCTAACTTCATCCCAAAAGGTTGGAGTTCTACAAGCTTTCCATACAAAGATTCATATGGAGCCATATGAATACTCGAGTGGAAGCTATTATTGTATGAGAACTCAACCAATGGGAGATGATGATCCCATCAAACTTTGAATTCTAGAGTGCATTCTCTTAGCATATCTTCAAGCGTCTGAATAGTTCTTTCAGACTGGCCATTAGTTTGGGGGTGATAGGTCATGCTAAAATTTAATTCAGTACTCAAAGCATGTAAGACTCCTCCAAAATTTAGATGTGAAACTTGGATCACAACTAGAGACTATCGAGGGTGGAGCACCATGTAGTCTCACCACTTCCTTCACACATATATTTTCAAGTTGTTCAAGTGAGATATCTTCCCAAATAGCGATAAAATGGGCAATGTTGGTGAGTCGGTCAACCACAACCCATATCACATTATTTCCCTTGGACATATTTATGAGACCCATAAAAAAGTCTACAGTGAAATTCTCCTATTTCCACATAGGTATAGGAAATGGTTGGATCATCCCTTTGGACTTTTGTCACTCTACTTTAACTTAATGACATATCAAGCACCTTGATATATACTCAAAAATATCCTTCTTCATGTTGTCCCAATAGAAGTGTTATCGAAGATCTTGGTACATCTCAGTGTTACCAGGATGTATAGAGAATGTTGAGCTATGTGCATTGTCCAATATCTCCTTCTTTATCCTAGGTGATGAAAGTACACAAATTTGTGTTCCAAACCTAATGACACCATCATTGTTGATATGGAACTCTTGAAGCTTCCCATTCTTTACTGCATTCACATTCTTTTGGAACTCCAGATCATCCCTTTGTGCCTCCTTAATGTTTGGATAGATGATTGTGAAATCATTTGGACAGGGTAGGATGTATCCCCTGCCCTTATGATTTCCAAATCCATCCTTTGAATATCCAAGAAGATATGTCCTTTATTAATATGTAACATGGATAGAGTAGAAGGTTCTTTTCTTCTTAGAGCATCTGCTACCTTGTTCACCTTTCTAGTATGGTATTGAATAGAATAATAGTATTCCTTGATTAGATATAACCATCTCCTTTGATGCATGGTGAGATCATCTTGTGTTAATATATACTTTAGGCTCTTTTGGTCGGTGTATATGTCACACTTCTCACCATAAAGGTAATGGTGCTAGATTTTCAAGGCAAAAATCACAGCTTACAACTATAGATCATGCATCGAGTAGTTATGCTCAAGGATCTTCAACTTCCATGAGGTTTTGGCTATCAAATTATCATTTTTCATGACTACACAACCCATGCCTTTCTTTGAAGCATCAATTTATATCACAAAACTTTCTCCACTTCTCGGTAGTGTGATTACAGGTGCAGTGATCAGCCTTATCTTTAGATCCTTTAAGCTTTCTTCACATTCTTTCATCCAGAAATACTTTACCCCTTTTATTTTTCGCTTATTTAGCAGGCTTGAAAATCGTGAGAAATTTCTCACAAAACGTCGATAGTACCCAACTAATCCAAGAAAACTACAGATTTCTATGACACTAAAGGCCATGGGTGATTCCTAAACCGCCTTTGTTTTTGAAGGGTCCACATAAATTCTCTCACTTGTGATCACATGTCCCTAAAATATAACTTTATTCATCCAAAAGTCACACTTTCTGAACTTGGTGTACAACTTCTCCTTTCTCAATGTCATAAACACAAGTCTTAGATGTTCTTCATATTCTTCCTTTATCTTGTAGTAAATGAGACTATCATCAATAAAAACTAACAAAAATTTGTTGAGGTAATGTATAAAGACTCTATTAATCAAATTCATGAATATTTTAGGGGAATTAGTAATTCTGAAGGGCATTACCAAAAAATCATAGTGCCCATACATTGTATGGAAGGCAGTCTTCTAAATATCTTCATTCTTCAACTTTAGATGATGATATCCAAAATGAAGATCCACCTTTGAGAAGTATTGAGCTCCTATTAACTTATCAAACAAGTCTTCAATCCTTGGAAGATGATACTTGTTCTTTATGGTGATCTTTTTGAGTTCCTGATAATCAATACACAACCAAATTGATCCATCCTTCTTCTTCAGAAAGAGCACTGGAACAACCTAAGGTGATGCACTAAGGTGTATGAACCCTTTGTCCAAATTCTCTTGCAGCTGCTTCTTTAAATCCTCTAGTTGGATATGAGCTATCCTATAAGGACACTTTGAGATAGGAGTAGCTCCAGGTATGAGTTCTATTGAGAAATCTACCTTAAGATCTGGGGGAAGTTCAAGTAACTCTTTGGGAAACACATAATCATATTCTCTCATGATGGAAATTTCCATAAGGTTGGAACTTTTGTTTGACTCAACCATTTGGGTGAGGTATGCTTCTTCATAGGGCATCAAAACCCACACCATTGAAGGATATTTCAATAATGATTCATGATATTACTTGGGTTTGTAGAGGATCATGGGATGATTCTCAATATGAAAAGATATTTTCTTTTCATGATAGTTGATATGTACTCTATATAATGAGAGCCAATCCATTCCCATTATAGTGTCGAATTTCACCAAGAGAAGTATTACAAGATTAGCTGGAAGAATCTTCTCACATACACCAACAAGAGAAGAGTCAAACACTTGGAGTTGCAATAATTGCACCACTTGGTGCGTTTACATATATCTCTACATCAAGGTTTTGGGGCTTTGATTCTATAGTTCTAGAAAACTTTCAAGATATAAAGGAATGCATATAACAAAATAAAATAAGATTTTTCCATTCTTGAGTGAATAGGAAGTGTACCTTGTACTACTTCATTATATTTATCCACTTATGCAATAGTGATGACATAAGCCTTCCCTTGTTACTTTGGCTTTGGAGGCTGCTAATGCTGATTACCCTAGAGGACTCAAGGTTTAGTGAACTGGCTTGCATAGTGATCTTTCTCCCTATAGTTGTAGCATTGAAACATGGGTGGGGATCCCCTTTCATCCACTACATTATCCTTCCTTCTAATGTATTTTTGAAACTCTTGAGAATGGTGTACTTATTTCCCACACTTGAATCATTTCCTCGTCCCTTTGAGGGAGTTCCCATGATGCAACCTCCCACATTTTTGGCATGTGGGTCATTGAGTTTTCTTTCCACCTTTTTCATTAGACCCTCTGGCTTGAAACTATATCTTTTGTTTCTCATCACCATATCCATGAGACCATTCTCCAAACTCCATCTCCACTTTGAGAGCACATCAAAAAACTTCCTCATAACTCCTAAATCCTTGAATTGCAAGAGCCTTTAAAAGGTGTGATTTTAATCCACTAAAGAATCTATCAATTTTTCTATCATTTTTGATAACAAAACCCAAAGCATACCTTGAAAGCCTTGTGAAATTATCTTCATAGATCATAATTGATTCTCCTTCATTTTTATTGAGATCTATAAATTCTCCCTCCATCTTTATATGAAGAGTTCATGGGAAATACTTGTTAAGAAACATGATCTTAAAGTCTTCCCATTTCATCTCTTCAATTTCGTCTCTTGGCTTGGGGTTCTTAATCAAATCCCACCATTGATTGACCTATCTATCCAGATGATAAATGACTAGTTTCACCTTCTCCATCTCAGAATAGTGAAGCACATATAATGTCTTCTCCATGGAGTTAACTCACTATTCTATAAGTAGTGGATCAGAAGATCCACTGAACGTCAGTGGTTGTTGCCGCATAAACCATTCAATATCCAGCTACTCCCTCTTTTGTGAAGGAGGAAGTTCCTAATTATTCAGGTTATTATTCATAACCTGAGATATTTTGGTAAGCATCGCCATGAAGTTTGGAACTCCACCTCCCAAATAATTGGGGATGTCGTTCGTACAATCATTGCATTGGCCCTCACATGGGTTTTTGGTCTGGTTTCTCCTGGTTCCCACTATTTTCTAAAATAGAAAAGGTTAGAACAAAACATAATTAAATGAGTCATGAATAAATAACTTATTAATTTTTACAAGTTACACTAAAATAATATCTTATGGGATCCCTATGTTTAGCAAATATTCTTGTGTGAATATTGGAACTTAGTCGATACTGGAGGTTTTCTCTAGGGTTCACTAATCCTAATTCCTAAATTAACTAAACCTTGCCTCTGATATCAACTATAGTGACCCTGCATTTTCTTACATTACTATTACATCATTATAAATATAAAAAAAAATAATAATATTACATCACAATGATACACAAGTTTAGTGTCTTGGGAAAACTAGGACCAAACATAACATTTACAATATCAAACATAAACATTTATTTAATTCATTCTTCTCCACCTTCTTATTATCCCTTGAAAACTCCTTAGTTCACATAATCACCTGAGGATATACATAAAAAAGGGGAGATATAAAAGCCCAATAAGAGGATAGATAATAACAATATAGAATGGGGTGATCATAATCATAACATTATCATCAAAAATCATGAGATGAATCATTAGATAAAGGCATGGAATACAGTAATTCATAAAAATGAAACATCATGTCTTAGTGGTCATCCACCACACATAGTTGTGAAAAATGATAACATCATGTTCACACATACTTTAACTTTATATAATGAGATTAATCATTTTATCCAATGCATTGGAGTGTTGTATAATTCTAGGTGCACCTATCACATTCAAACATTCATATTGTGCTATATAATTCCAGGCACACTCGTCACACCATAACATTTACATTATCATGAATTGCACATAGAACATATGTCAAACATGAAAATAAAATAACCCATGGAAATAAATTGGTTTCACATCATAATGAATACATTCATAAATATTTTGTTTCCAAAATATATAGGGAATAACATTATTTACATAGAACAATCAACGATGAGTGAAGAAGAAACAATCTTTGAAAGTGTTTTATTCTAAAGAAGAGTTATTTTAGAAAACATTGGGTTTTTTCATGAACTTAAGTATAAAAAATTTATATCATATAAAAGGTAATATAATGATGAAAAAATTATTTTTATGGAGTAACCATACCGAAAATGGAGTGAAAGAGGGAGAACCCGAAGAAAGTAAATTGGGTTCGATAATTTCCCCTTACCTTGTATCCAAACGCTTTCTTCACTTTAATGTCCTATATAATGACATTATATTCCTTAATTAAATATTAAAAAACTTTTTATACATGAATTAAGTTCATTATGGTTTCATTAAGTTCTTTTATGGTCCCTTTGATGAGTTGTAGAGTTTAAATTCTTTGTTTGGGAGTGTTAATTTCCTTAGCTTTTATGAATGTTTCACTTGTATTCATGAACATATATTCATTTTAAATGTGGTTGAACATACATATTTATTAATATATAATATTAGTGACATTACAGAGATATAAATTATCTTATAATTAATTTGGTTATGTACCATGATGATGAATCATTAGATAAAATTTATTGATGATCATTTTTGGTTAATTTGGGTGGTTTTTCGATCACAACGAACTTGTTGTATTTTATCACTTAGTGTCATGTAAATAAGTTAGTTCTAGAACATAAAAGGGGATAAAAAAATACACTTTAAAATCTTTTTCAACCATTTTATGGTTTTATTTAGAGCTTTGAATGTGTTTAAGGAAAATAGAAGTGCATCGCCCATGATGTAGGTAAATTAACACATCACGGGAAACGATTTCATTTTTATTAACAAAGAGAGGGAGGAAGAGTATAATGAATAATATTCCATTAACATGATATAATACCAATATATCAATAATAATGGAGTTATCATAAAATTTGTATATGAGAAGTTGAGGATAAGAGAAGAAAATAAATGAAATTTGAATGGAAATTGAAAGAAAAGAGAGAGAGGAATTACCTCTTGAATCATCCTCTTGAGATCCTCCTTAAGAAACCTAGAATTGGTCTTTTGATTAGGAAAAGAGCTCATGATCATGGGGGAGGGGATAAGGAAGATATTTGGGCAGAATTTATTTAAGACTTGAAGATTGAGAGGTGTGAAGTAATGAGGGTGTGAGGGGTGGTATTTATAGTGGAGGGGAGAGGGTTTTTCTTAATATTTTAATCATTACTTTATTAATTTCCACCAAGATAAGAAATAGTGATGATTCCATGACCAAAAATAGTAAATAGGGCATGTGAGTTCTAGATTTGGGTTCTTAAATCACTCATGATGTCAGGAATAGTGGATTTAAATTATAATGTATTTATACGGTAAATCAATGTATTTTACTATTCACAAAATTCAAGTATTTCAGAAAAATCCCAAAAATTCACCCTAAACATTTTTGGATGTGTAGAATAAAAATTTAACTCCATTTTATGAAAATAATTTTCTAAATATAATTAATTTAATTTTTAATGAAAATCATAATTTTCTTGAAAAATAGAGATTTTAAAATTAAAACTGATTTTATAATGCTTTCAAAAGTTACACAAGGTCTTATAAAATTATCTTAAAACCTGAAGACATAAAATTTTTAATTTATGAACACATTTTAGGAAAATAAATTTTCTTTTAAGTTAATTAATTAATTATTTATGACTTACAAAAATACTAATACTTTTACAATGGTTATATTATCACTTATAAGATGATTAAATTTTATTTAATCATTCTTAGGTAAGGTTACTATTATTTTGGATGATTTACTATTCATAAGGGTCATATTACTATTCATGTTTCTAGGTTAAAATTCATAAGGGTAGGTTACTATTCACCAAAAAATTATTTTTGTTCTATTAGACTCCAAAAATCACCCTGAACGCAGCCGTGTTTGTCATATTTTCGAAATTCAAAACATAGAAGTGGAAAAATTATGTTTAATGGTCACATAGTTTTTAGTATTATGATACTTAATTGTGTTTCCTAATGTTATTATACTTTAAGGAATACTTATAATAAGGGTATTCTATTGATAAAACATTGGGTTGTTATAGATAGTATTCCAACCATGGGTTAGGTCTTGGTAGTTCTGGTATGGTGAGTAGGATGTGATACCTCCTGAGGTGATTTTTTATGATCTAATTTCCATGTACTATGGTTTTGGTTTGTAAAAGGTTTTTATTTTTTTATAGATGGAGGATGGAAGGAAGAAAGGATACTGCTGCATGTCTGGGAGAAGCATCTATAGCCACGGTTTAATGAACCATGGGTATATTATGTGTACTGTGATTAGAGCCGGCCCTAGGGCAAGCCCAGCAAGCCCCTGGGCTAGGGAAACCAAGGAGATTTCCACTGTACATGAACTGTACATGCACTATATCATCTTGGAAGGGGAAACATTTCAGCTCTTGGTCTTGGGAAACACAATTTGTAAGGGTTTTCTGGGCCAGTCCTCGCTGTGATAATCTATACCCACTATTTAACTAAAACCATGGGTATTATGGAATTTTCCTCAGACATACCCACATTTTTTATGAAACCACAGGTATAGGTCTATACCAATGCCTTGTTAGCCCACAGTTCATGAAACCATGGTTACATCCTATACCCATAGTTTTAGGGGCTATACCCATGGTTTGAAACTGTGGGTATATGTGATATTTCTAATAGTGGTGCCCGCGACTGTGAATCCATTCAGAAGCCCATCATGGAATTTAGGATTTCTTCCAACCATTGCTATCCCACCATGGATCAGAACATGGTGTGTAGGTTCCTACCTTTCTATTTCCATCTCACCACACAAATATACCTCACCTCGACACATCACCACCATGACCGTCAACACTGCCATTTTGGGATTCCTTATTTCCCACAGGGAAACTCTATAAGAACCATGACCACAAAATGGATAACCCCATGTCACGGTGAACTCTTTTAAAAATTAAAGGGTGTATCTAGATGCATGATGATACCACTCCCTCTAACACGGGTGTTTCAACTTTCCCTATGTTATAAAAGGAAATCCTTAACACACTACACTGAAGGTGGCCTCCACCATGAGGAGATATACTCATCATCACATTACATAGTCACTTCACCAAGACTTCCCCAATCACCATGCTCATATAAATTGGATCCAATATGAGAGTTTTGGAATACATAGAGAAAAACTCAACTCTGAACCTTCAGAACACCTATAAACTCCCACTCAACCCCTCCAAAGCATGAAAAACCACAAAGGAAGGTGTTCATAAAACTTGGAAATTACATAATATACCTCTAAAATTATCATCACCCACAATAATCAAAACAAAACCTAGTAAAATATAAATTCAAAGGAATAGGGAAACCCAATCCTTTACATTAAATTCAACTCAAATGATTCACACCCCGAGAATCCAAACAAAACTTAAAATAGGAAAATCCCAAAGCATAACAAACATGTGAATATACCCTTAAAATATGTTGGATTCAATACTAACATGGTCTTAGAGAATTCTTCCATCCAAAACCTAACTGACTACCCATCTAATATTGAGAATTATGCTGACCCTTTGGGAAATTATACTGATGATTCCCTATAACATTACAATAGAAATAGACTAACTTTCTCAACATAGGAAACCTTAAGTTACTCAACCCCAAGTCTTGGATACACACTCAAACATTATAATATTTCCTCAATGTCCTATTCTATAGAACTCTAGACCCAAAACTCAGAAAATTAATCTCAACATATCCAAAAAATTAAGAAGGTTCCCCGATAAAAGATTCTCTCATGGAAATGCCTCTCTCCAAAACTTCTACATGATCCCTCACCTCTTCCCTAGACCTCAATTGAAAGTATAAAATGAATTTTTTAATCTATCGTTTCAAGGTATACTCAAAATTATGCGCTTGATATACTTTTATGGAAAGGAAATACAAAAAATGACCATCTAGGTCCATAAAATAATTCCCAAAGTTATGCACATAATCTTCACTTGATCGTATATCTTTAATATCTTTTATGAAAATATCCATCTTCATATGAGAAATAAAATACTTCTTGAAAATTTATAGAAAATCGGCCCAAGATATCCCAACTAGGTCACCACACCTCATCTTCCACCATATTTAAGCCACATTACAAAATAATCCAACTACTAGAGTAGATTGAAATTGATTTAGAGCCCTCACCAACTCAAAAGCAACTTCAATATCTTTTAACCATTACTCAACTTCCAGGAAAGATATTCCACCAAGGAACTTCAACAATTCATATCACTAAAACTTAATAATAGCTTCATCCTAAGATTCCTATTTCTTCTCTCCTCATGAAACATCTCAATGATGTTTTTATAGTATATCTTTATTTCAAAATAAATAAACTAGGTAAATATATATAACATGAATCACAAAAAACACCACAAGTAACATTATATTAAATAAGGTAACACATCTATAGGACAAGAATGACCATTTTCCCATGATTCCCTTTTCACATCATCATATGATGCAGGAAAAATATTTAAGCCCAACTCTCAACCCATGCTAATCATCCCATCACCAACCTTACTCATAATATCCATTCCACCACATTATCCACATTCACTATATATCATCATATCAAATCATATCAGGGATATCAATGAAAATATCATAATAATTCATTCAATGAAACTTTTCCAAAGTATAATCAATCAATTAAAAAGTTACCCAAACATGAAACTTTAAGAAAACATAGTATCGAAACATAATCAAGGAAATTATTATCAATATGGCACCTAATATTCAATTAACCTTATCCACAAAATTTCCTAGGGAACTCATGGTATAATTATATTCATCAACTCTTATCATGATAGATTTTCAATAATTTCATAATATTACTTTTCTAATAATATCTTAGCATGGCTCATTAAACTACTACAATATTTAACATTCTTTATTTTCATGATTCTTACTTAAATTAATATATAATACTCATTTAATTACATAGTAAAATCTAAATAATAGTTTGATAATATCACTCGCATCCTGGAATAGAAAAAAATTAACATTTCATATATCTTATCATGTTTTAATAGCAAATAAATTATATAATTTATCAATCTTAGACTTGATGTCTATAATAATGAGTTCATGTATAACACATTACTTCTCAATTTAATCATGTACCATTAATTCATTCTAAAAAAACATAAGCATGCTTCAAAATATTTCATTAAATCATACATGATAAATAATAATAATTCACAATTCTAGAAGGATTTGAAATTAAATGAACTCATATATAAAACTTATATTACACTTCATAAATCTTAAGTTTGACTTAACACATGAAATTTCATTTCATTTTAAGAAATGTTTATAATTTTAAAAAAATTTCTAAAACATTTTATTAATTTTTTTAACCTAATTGATAATTAATCAATAAAATTTTGCTTAATAAGGAAGGTTTATAGAAAAGGATAATTATAAGAGAACAATCTTTTAGACATGCTTCATCATTTATGAAAATCAATACTTTTAATTCCTAACATGCTTCTATAGGTTTATTAATTAATGTGAATAAAACCTTAAGATATCACTAAATATGACATGATAAGTAAATAAAATGTCATATCATACCATAATTTTACAATAAATCATGTTTAAAACCTGTAGGAATTAACTTTTTAAATTAATAAAATAAAATCATTGGGATTTACTCATATCGACATAGGTTAGCATAAATAAATAGATCAATCAGAATCATGAATCAAGAATATAACATAAAATTAAACCTATAGAAATGATGCATAAACCCTTCCTAAATTTTCTACCCCTATAATTAATGTAATTCAATCTAAAAATGATTAGTGTACTAACAAGGTCCTTGTATTAGATTATAGGGGGCCTTAAATACCCATGTCCCAGCTATTCTTCTCTACTAACATTAGGTTTAGATAAAACTATTTAACTATTAGACCCATACAATCATCACATGTTTCTAACTTTAAACTTCATCCTATATCTTAAAAAATATTTGATACTACTTTTTCATAACTTATACCCACTGAAACCTCACTTGGGTTAGAAATAATGAAAGCTGTATCCCTTGAAGCCCGCCTCTAATAGACCCTAGTTTAGAGACTAAAACCAAGGGTATCCATCATAAGTATGGGAGTCATTACCATATTAATTCAGATAAAAATATAAATAATCCACCAATTAACTCCTTAAATATAAATAGAAGAGTTAATATTACCCAATCACAACAATCTCTACATGGAACAAAACATAATACAACCAGATATCATGAAAGACTGGGATTCAAAATATATAATCCAGCTATCCAAATAATAGCACCCATAATCTCCCTCAATATATCTTGAAAAAAAACTCAAGAAACTGTAGAGGAGTGAGAACTTAGGAGTACTCAGTAGGATCATCTTTCAAAGAATAATAATATCCATGTGAAATAAATGTTCTGGGATAAACATGTGTGAAAAAAATTAATTAAGTAAAATAAGGAAATAAGAATAAGGTTAAAAAATCAACACAACTAAAGGTAAAAAAATTACCACATTCAATTGTATCACCTCAAAACACCATAATATATAGATAACCCATTATCATAAATAAATGAGAGATATATCAAATTTTTAGAATCAAGAACTAGAATCATAAATAACTAAATCCTTGGAAACCATATCATAAATTTGATAAATCATAACCATTTATCATTGAGGGGAAATATCATTATTAATATGATAAGATAAAAAGGTACTGAAAATATACCACCACTCTTACCTATCAATTTAAAGGCCCTTCAAACTTAAACTGGAAGCAAGTTGGTAAGAGAACCCTCCACTAACTGATTAGTAATCTGAGACCAAAATAAAAATCATAAACACAATATCCAACTTTTTAATCCAAAAATCATGTAATCATATACAATCCTTATTACTATATACACATCTACACCATCATCACTACATCATCCACCCACATGGAACATACAATGCACCCTTTTACCACCCATATCTAGATAATATTAAATTATTGATGGGATTGATATAATCATATAAGGACCATTTATAAAAAAATAAAATCCAAAAATAGGTAGATCTATCTTCAAGAAATAAATGTGTAAATAAAATGAAAAATAGAGTGCCTAGATTTCTCATAGAGAAGAAACCTTGACCTTCCTTTTGTGAATAATGTTTGAGGAAGATCATGAGGGGTAGTGAACAAAATCACCCCACCTCCGAGGGAGTACACTAGATAATGGATCCATGAATTCTTTATGAGGATACTCAATATACAAAGGGATTCTAACACATTCTCAAAATATAAATGGAGTCTCACAAGTAAGAGAGTTATTAGTGGTTGATAAGCATCACACACCACACCCACCCAATAGTAGTATCTCATCCAATTATATTTCCAAAGCCCGAGGTTACTCCAACGTATCATATGAATTTATACCAATTGGAATATAATTCATTGAATGGTTTCAATAATTTAATGAAAATACTTTAATACATTTGTAAATGGATTTTAACAGATGAAACCATTCATGAGAAAATAAACAATACATATATATATATAACACACACATATTATATCCATGCATCAAATTAATTTGTTAAATGTATACTTATATATATAATATCATATATTATATATTGTTTCATGCATAATATTCATGTGTACATGCATCTCATGCATGTAAATTTTAGTTCACATCGAACAATCTCCCACTTTCACTAAAACCCCCTAAGGAATTTATGTACAACTTCACAACTCATTGTGAATCCATACAAACTCTTTTGGATATGATTTTCATCAAAATATCTTTATTTTGAAAATAAAATTTGACCAAAATTTTATCCTTATCCAATGGCCTAACTATGTGACCCTATGGGCCTTATCAACTTTCAAAACAACTACGAAATCCTAATTTCATATATGTAACCAAAGAAAAACCTCTAGCAAACCATCAGTGTTACTCAAGCTATTAAGTGGTCTAGTGTGATCCCCATAAGACATACTCACATCTCTATACAAACATATTGACCAAAAGATACATCATATACATCATATATATACCTGTACAATCCTTTTTTCCATGAAATAAATAAACCAATAGATATGGAACATTTTAATCTAGTATTAGCCTCTCATCATTTCTTTATTCTCTAAAAAAGGCTGACCAAGTTGATGAGTACATTACATTTCATTCATCTAATTAGTTGAACACATAATATGTGAAACAACTGATCTTGGACATCCATTTCCTCAGTTTAATTCAATCAAGGGATATATGACTTTTCTTATCATACAAGGGGACAAATCCCATATTGGTTACACTCCAACTGATGACATGATTAATAATTTACCGAACAACCCCTGATTATCTATATTTATATGCTTACTTACATAAATAGGGTATCAAAGTATGAAAGTTCTCATGATATGTATCTCTCCAACCTCAGATAAAAAGAATTTATAATAAGTATACACCCCTAAGTATATCTATGACTATATATAATTCCATGAGATATACTTTAATAGATTAATCCAAGTAACAAGTCTCTAATTATTACCTCAAGATTCTATTATACATATCACATATACTAACCTTTGTAATGGATACAAGAATATATTTAACCTAACCTTTATATATCTCAAAACCCATTATACTTCATGATGATCATCAGTTAGGGATAACTCAAAGTTTGTACTATGAGTGGATATTTATCATTCAATCGTTCATGCAAAATAAATTGTATCACACATGAATGAATGATAATAGATATTGCCTTTATTGTAAATACATGATATGTTTACAACCATTACAACCAATCACTTAAGAGATTATACATGATTTTCATGTTTTTCCTATATAAATGGTTTTTGAACATAACATCCATATGAAATTACTATCACATAATTATGTAACCATCTGATAAAATACTCCCACTAACCTCGTGGTGAATAACATTTATGAATCAAGCTAGTTTGAATAATAGTGAAAATTAGGAATTATATTCCTTAAGTTCAACTATTTGAATATATATTCAAAATACTTAACTTTATAACATCAAATTATATAATTTTGTCTTCTGTTTTATACTTATAACTCTTTCTAAGTACATCATCATCATACTTGGAACCCTTTCCACCAAGATTATTCCTTTAAATATTTTTTTACATAATGTAACTATTTACATTATCACTTTACCAACATATCCTTAAATCTTTTAAGATAAAGTGATATCCACTTCATTATGGTATCTAATGTAACTATTTACATTTCTCTTTACTACCCTACCTTAAACTCTTTTAGGATACCAAGTGAAATACTTTGTGTATTGGATAGTATAAACCTTTATGGAATAGTGATGTTTAGTTGTTATGGTAACTAAATGCAATGCTTTACATTTTTTTATCATCACATATCCTAAAATTATTTAATATATTAAGTTAATAATAATAATAATTATTGATTGGTATAATCTTTTAGTTAACAATGATAATAACTTCCTCACAGTAACTAAATATTACTATTTACATTTTTTATTGTCATATATTCTAACTATTTATGAAATAAAGTAAATAACCACTTAAACTAAATCCAGTACAATATTTTATTTGTTAAACTTGAACTTATATAAGTTCAAAAAATACTCTTGCTAACCTCTTAGACATTATATTATGTTTCAAATATCTATCTAAGACTCAACACAAACTAATTTATATTTTAGAAAATAACACTTATTTTATTTTGGTAGGAATATATAAAAAACAATCTATTCTTGACACATCCTATATGGTATTATATGTGTTTTGAACATTTTTTTTATTTTAAAAAACTTTATTAAAATATACCACTGATGGGTGGAAGGAACACATTCCCAAATATTTTAACAAATACTTGGATAAATTTTTTATCCTAGATAAAAACAATTTTATCCATATCTTCTTCTCAAAACATGTTATAGAAATTGATAAATCATAAACCCAGTGTATACAATTAATCAAACCATATTATTTATAATAACTCTTTGTTTACACCTCTTATCATATAAGATAAGTGTGATGAAGATACAATTTCTTTACTTAGATTTATATAATCTTGATAAATATAATTACATTCAAATCTGTTGATGTAGAAACTATTTAAATCATCACCTAAATGAAAACTACATGATCTTCCAATTCTTCCATTGATTTTGAACTCATGTATATTTACAAAACTTTTAAAATATAAACTCAACATCAAATACCCTTAAAAAATAAATAATTAATTTCTATAACATTAATACCTAATATGGACATTCCATGGAGTTTCCCAACCACTTAGAGTATCCTAAATAATTCCATCATATGGAATCATTATTCCTCCTTCCTAACAACCCTAGGTTTTAATGACCTTGTTGAGATTATCAAAGAAACATTTTTGAACTTTGAAACCAACTTTTCTTCCTTCAATTTGAAATTTTATCTATTGGTACTGTTCATACAATACTAGATTCTAGAAATTATATACATAGTTCACGCATTCTCAATAATTTGAGAATGTCTGATAACATTTTATTGAATTCATACACTTTTTTATAATTTTTCATAAATTTAAATAGTATGAACAAATCATAACCATATGTATTACAAATCATAAAATTCTGTATTATTCTCCCCTTAAAGAATTTTATATGACTGAACAAATAATAAGTATGTGTATTACAATCTATATTATCTGAGACTTAAGTATCTAAGTCTCCAACACACCAACGTCTTTGCCCTATCACTTAGATATCAAATTCAAGTTTGATCATTCATTTCCTTCTTCTTCTAATGTCTTTCATATTTACAACACTTGTAAAATATAAAATTGGTATCACATACCACAAACTAAATGAATTCTATAACTTTCATATTTGAAGTTGACACTTCATATGGATTCTTACAACACTTCAGATAATCCAAACAATTTCTTCTCCAATGGACAACTTTTCTATAATGAAAACATTGTACTTCATTTTTCTTTCTCAATTTTACAAGTGGTGTGGAGTTTATATGACCTCTTTTCTTACCTCTTTTTCTAGAACTTTTACCCATATCTTTTTGTACCATCATCATGTTACTTGATCATGATACACCCATTTCTTGTTCATAAATCCTCAACATATTTAGGAGATCAAGTAAATATTTTTAGAGTTTATTCATTTTTTAATTCACAAAAAACTATTAGAACCTTTCCAACAGTGACTGTAGAATGAAAACTTATTCCAATTCAAGCATTAGAGGTTCACCCATCCTCGAAATGTTTTTAAATTATTGAATCGTATTGATTATTTGGGATAAGGCTGGGGTATCTTATGTCATCTTGTAAAAAGAAAAGCTTTAGAAACTTTATACCGTTCATGCATTTCTTAGTATTGATAGATCATTTTCAGGTTATTTATTATCTTAATGGCATAAAGAGTCTCATTCTACTTTTTCAATTTTAATCCCTTTTAGAAAAAATGAATGTAGAGACTTCTCATGCATACTTTTGATGTTTATCATAGCTATCCAAATATTTTTGTTGAATAACTTCACCGATCAGTTTCTCAAGAGGTGGTTGTTCCAACACATGGAAATTTTCTTCTTGTTTGAGAACAATTCTAAAATTTCTATAAAAATTGAGGAATTTTCTACCATTATATTTTCATTTCCAAGGATTAATCTTAAATTTAATCTTGATGATGATTCCATTTTTCTATAAAAGAAATTTCTTTTATTAGATGGATATCATGTCTTATATCTTTCCACTAATGACTTTTAATGAAATTTCTCCCACTAAAGATGATGTACCCATATATCATATCCAATTAGTGATCCAAGATCCATATTTTACTATGAAATGAGTTAGATAGGGAATTTATCTCACTACTTAGTCATTTAGGTAGGTTATCATCCTAATCACAATAGTTGCGACTCTTGGATAGTTGAGTGGATAACCCTTTATAAAAATCCGTCATATGAATTCACTCAACTCCATTTATATGGTATACTAATCATTATGTCTTCACAATTTGTATAACTTAATCTTAAGGAAAAAAATAAGCTAGCCAAGAACAATACAGGGGAACCTGAATATGACATGAAACTACCCAACAAGATAATCTAGAGTCACTTATTATTTTCTTTCATTACAAAAGGTAATATAGGGGCACCTAGTTATAGGAAGAAATTACCCAGTTGGATGATCGAGGTCTTGACAAGTGTTTCTTTAGAAGGAATCTCACACTTAGTATTTGTGGGGTTTTCTTTTTAAACTATCACCCATAAAATATACATCATATGCATATTAAATTCATAACTATTAAATCCTATGTAATAATTATTTTCTCATGTTTTATTCTCTTTTTATGTATGTGTGCTTCTAATGATTTAGTTTTGGAATCCCTATTCCAACCACCAAATTAATGTGTTCACACCACATTAATGTGTAACTATTTGCACAACCCACAAGTCTGTATTAATTACCCAAAAAAAGAAGTCATATATATTCATACATATAAAAATTCACCATATAAATAAGGTACATGAATGATTCATATAAAATATGAGATTGGAAAACTCCACATGAGTAAGCCCAGAGCAATAGATAACCAACCCCATTCACTTGCCTAGCTAAAGAAAGCATTCTGGTTAGTTGGTAGTATTACCCCAAGTCCCTCCACCTGGGGATAATTTAATCAAGAGAGAATTCAATTCATGAAAACTCTAACACATAATATTCACAAATTATTTCTAACAAATATTCTCAAGATCATAACTAAAAATTAAAAACTATGTTCATGGTAGATGAATTTTTTTTTGATATCAAACCTATAATGATATGAAAGTCTATATCCGAGAAGAAATTTATCATATAATGGGAATATAAAATAATCACATTACATAAATAATTTACTAAACATGAATATCAAGTAAATTTAACAAATAAACAAACATTTTATTTATTTTCCAAAACATGATACATTTATGAACTATTCATAAATAAATGTTAATTATAAAAAATTTTATAACATAGAAAGAAAATTTAAATTTTATATTCATTTAAATATGAACCCCTGAATATATTATATTAAATGTAATTTATATGATATTTTATGAATTATAAACATTTTATAATTTAATATCTATTATATAAACATTTTATATAATCTAAATATCATATATATTTTAATTTATAAACACTTAATAAATCAAATATTATGATTTATAAATAAAAAAATTATTTCTAGATCATAAGGAATGCAATTTAATTTGTCAAAAGTTATTTTAAAATATTAACCTTTAATATTTGGAAAAAATGTTTCATAAAAAGTTATTTAATTAATTATAAATAATTTATGAATAATTTATTTATTTATAAAATATTTATAAATTAAAATATCGCCAAATAAATTTTATTATGATTTATAAACATTTTATAAACCATAAAAACCAATTAATATTTAAAAAAAATTTAAATATGGATTCTGGTTACCCTTACACAACACCCCTATTATGCATAAGGGAATCCTCCCTTTTACCCTTACACAGATGCTTTGTGTAAGGGTAAATGAAGTTTTCAAAAGCCTATATAATGGTAACATAAAGGTAATATAAATGTTATATTTACATAAATTACCTTTACACAACTTGATTTGAAGACTGATGCATCAAGGTAATAAGGAGATTACCTTTACACAACTCCCTCACAAAAATGTATTACCTTTATGAAACTCCTTTGAATAAGGGTACTCTAAATTTTTCATATGATACATAAAGGTAAACATTAGGGACCTTTATATAGAAGCTCAAATACCTTTACATGTAAGGGTAAAGGCATATCTACCTTTACAAAAATACTTAGTAAGGGTATCACATAAGGTTAAATAATATTTTCCTGTTAACAAGGCACTGCTGCGTAAGGGTACTACCTTTATGCGACCCATTTTCATAAATTTAAAATAGAGGTTACCCTCATGTAATCCAACTGAATAAGGTTAAAACAAATTTACCTTTATACAGACCATGTATGGGTTGGAAACCTTCTCCAGTTTCATGAAAACATTATTCTTCATTTTTCTTTGAAAACTAGCAATTCAAACATGTTTAAATCTTAAAAAAACTATCTCTAATACCATTTATGGATTACATATGATCATATAATAATTTTTTTTTGTAGGAGACAACCCAAAACACCAAAAAATCATTCTTAAATAAATCAATGTGTAAATAAAATAAAAAATAGAGTACCTAGATTTCTCATACAACAGTACCTTCAATCCTCCTTCTGTGAAGAACGTTTGAGGAAGATCACAAGGAGAAATGAAAAAAATTATCATGCCTATAAGGGACTACACCGAACTATGGATCAATGAACACTTCATGAGGATACCCGATATTTGAAGGGCTGATAACTGCTTCTCAAAAGATAAATGGAGTTTGGGGAGAAAGATAGTTAGTAGAGGCTGACAAGAATCACACACCAAAACCACCCAATAAGAGGATCTCATCCTATTATATAGTCAAAGCCCGAGGCTCCCCTAATTCATCATATGTATTTCTACCAGTTGGGATATAATTCATTGAATAGTTTTAATGAATTACTAAAAATCCTTTAATCCATTCATAAATGGATTGTAACTAATGAAACCATTTAGGAGAAAATAAATTATATATATATATATATTATATCCATGCATCAAATACATTTATTAAATACACACTAATATATATAATGTAATATATTATAAATATATATATATATATGTCTCATTAATCATATATATGTGTACGTTCATCTCATGCATGTACATTTTAGTACACATCTAACAATTATACGACCCAAACAACACATAATATCAAATATGAATCCATACACAATAAAATAATAATATCTATGAGTAAGAAGTAGTTAATAACTATGTAATATTATGGTTAATGAAACCAACAAAAATCTCTATATCAATAGATATCACAATCATGACAATAGCATCACCAACAAGGAAGTTCTCTTATTATCCATTTACTCATC
The DNA here is from genome assembly GCA_963277665.1 of Viscum album. Classification (NCBI taxonomy): domain Eukaryota; kingdom Viridiplantae; phylum Streptophyta; class Magnoliopsida; order Santalales; family Viscaceae; genus Viscum; species Viscum album. The sequence continues at coordinate 443,704,191 of OY728127.1, read as the reverse complement.
ATTTTACTCACTCAACATAATATATTTCATTATCATTTAAAAAACTCATTAATATTCAGATAATTAGATCATTAAATTCAAAAAATATTACTTTCATAATTTAAATTCATGTTAGGTTTACCATTAAATTCTTTTTATTCTTTCACTTAGTACCAATACTTCACCCACAATTAACATTATCGCTTCATTATTAACTTAGTCATAACATAATATAAAGGAGTCAATTCATTTACAGAATTCAATATCATTACCAATATTCTAATCCATGTTTTAGTAAAAAATAATTTATAATACTAAATTAATAAGTAACTTCATTTAGTTATTTAACCTCTAGGATTTCAAGGTTACTTTAATCATACACCCATCACCTCTGGATGACTATGACTTACACTTCAACCTAAAATCACTATTTCTAAGGCAACCCTAAACCAAACCTCCATCTATGCGATTATATAATTCCTTCCTATATAGTAAAATACTAAGGATCAAGTCTTCTCAAGTATTACCTATAAACCATACAATTATTATAACTTAATCTCACACAACAACACACCTACATATCCCTCTTCTATGATAGAATCTCACTCAATTCTCCTTTCAAGCACAATTAAAAGCACCACAAGAAAAGCAAAAACATAACTACTTATTTAAGGAATATATATATTCTCACTAAACTACCCAATGATCAAGGAATCATCCTAAGGGAATAAAAACTTACAAGGAAACAACTCTGTTAAGGGGACTAACAACAATACCCCCATCCCATCTTTAAGGTTATAACCGCCCATATCAAAATTAAAATAGAATAATGGAATTTATAATTATAAACAAACCATAAAACCTCTCTTAATAAGGTAGTATACCACGACACAAGAACCTAAATGACTTGATCAAAATCATGATTATATAAGTTCCCCATTTACATACTTAAATCAATATTCATATTGGTCAACATTTATTTCAGATTATCTTCCATTTATATTCCCATTATCAAGATACTTCTTATTTCATTAATTCAATTCCAAATTTACATTATCATCCACTTTTACATTTCCAATGCATATTATTGCCCAAGGTTATCCATATATATGCAACAAAATAATAAAATATAAATTACCAATTCAATATATCAATAAGGGAATAAGGATGAAGTTAATCAATATAATTATCTTACCACTTTTAGGTCATATTCTCATTCAATCCATTTGTAAAAAAACTTTTATAGAATAATTTTATATAAAACCATAATAGTTTAATAAAATTGTATAATTTAAAACAATCTAGAGAGGAATCGTAACAAGGAAGACATAATTTATCATAAGAAATTAATAAGTGGAAGCATACAATACCCCTTCCCCAATACCAAAACCCACAACACTATGCCTGTGAGAATGAATTTTTATATGGAAAAAAAGAAATAATTTGATAACCCTTCCCCCAAACTAAAAAATTTCCCAATAGAATATTATGATAGTAACATAAATAAGTAAATAACAACCCCTAGACCAATCCATCTTCAAAAAGCCCTAGGGGAGACTAATCACTTACTGTCTCAAAATGAATTTCTAATGTAGGTTGATAATTAAAGGTTGAAGTGGTATAAGAAGTCATCTCATAGGTTCCAATGGGAGGGTTTCAATCAAAATAATGATAGAAGTTCCAAGCATTCATATAAAAGTGTTAACAAATGAAGGAAATGTTGATAATTCTAGTTATTTGATTCAAGTAGCTAGAAATTAAAGGGATATAAGTTCAAAAAGGGTAACTCAGATGTTATATAACATATTAAGAAACATCTAATATCATAATATATAAGTAAAACTTAGAAATTACCCAATGGAATTCATATCCACAATTGAGAAGTGATGTTCGCAAGGCACTAATTTTACAAGGGAAGATGCTAAAGGAAAGCACTGGGTCTACTTGTAACAACCCAGATTTTATAAATGATATTTGTTTCTTAAAATGAATGTGTATTATATTATATTATACAATATTATATACATAAAACACATATCGAAACAAACAACACATTATCTCAATAATGCAAATAGTTACATTATTCAATGAATAAACCCATTAAGATGAAAATTATTACAAGGGGAAAAAATATAAAATATAAAAACTATAATGGGAAAATATGTATCACTCTAATCTTCTAGAATCATCCCTCCCATAAAAAACACTATATAAAAGAAAAAAAATACTTGTAATCCAATCAAAATCATAAAAAATGAAAATATATAACCTTGGGAGGAATTATAGTGAATATTGAGTGAAATAATGAAGTGTTATTTATAGGAGGTAATGTGACTTTTGGAATAGTAATGTGACCATTGGAATATTAACTTGACTATTGGGAATAGTAACCTAACCATTAGGAATAGTAACCTGATAGTTGGAATAGTAATTTTACCTCAAAATAATAAAATTGTGATATAAATAATATTTATAATGATTAATTTAATAAAATATAAATATTATAATTCCAATAAATAAATATAATGATTAAAAAAACTCAAAGAAAATATAAGCACATTTTTAATAAATTTCACTTTAAAGTATTTTGTAAAAATCATATTGTTTATATTAAAAATTAGAATTACCTATGATAGAAATTTATTTTGATAAAATTAATATCATTTTTTAAATCATCATGATGAAAATTTTCAAGGGATTTTTTTAGTAATTTTCTAAAATACTTCAATTTTCAGGTGAATAGTAAACATATAGTTTTTCTCATAACTAGTGTCTCTTAAATTACATCATTCATGATGTAATAATGACCTAATCATTTATATATATTAATTTTCATAAAAAATATTTAATTTCATAAATTATTCATTAAAATAAAATAAACTCAAATTAAAAACCTAAAAATCATTTTCCAAAACCTAAAGACAAAAGTGATCCCTTAATATTTTTTAATTATTTCCACTTTTCTATTTAATAAACTAATGAATTTGAATTATAAAGATTTATAAAGTATTAAAAACCAATATTTTATATTTATATATGATTTATATTGTAAAAAATTTACTATTACAAGTTTTACCTTTGATATATTATTTTATTTAATATTTTATTATAAAATACCCCTCTCTTTAAGTATATATAACCCCTCTCACCCCTTGAAAAACCACTCCTCCATCAGTTGATAAAGCCAAAGTTATACCAAAATCCCCCCTCTAAATCACCTTATAATACTTATGGATGTTATAGAGTAATCCAACTCTAGGAATCAAGGGAGTTTTAATTCTATACAAGAGAAGCTATATCGAAGATTAAGTAAGTTTCAATTGTCTCTTTTACTTTTTTTCACTTATTCTCTTTTTCTCACCACCACTTTCAAAATAAAACCTTATAAGATTAATTAAGAAGAAATTTAATATTATATTAATGATTTTAACCCATTGTAAGTATCATATTTAGGATATATATAATTTTCAAACTTCCCTTTCCCGCTCTCCCAACAATGTCTCATCAAAGGTCGGTTAACCACCTATGGAGACATTACCTTTTCAAGACTTATAAAAATAATCATAGATAGATATTTTAAATTATATATAATATATAATCATTTAGTTACATTTATTATAAGAATATGTAATTAATTATACTCATGTATAAGGACTTTGAACTAAATTAGCGGAATTGAAACAAAACAGAAAATATTTAGTTAAAATAGTATATCAAAACAATTCAAATTTTACAGAGTATGATAAATTAGAATCCAATAATTATAAAGGATAAATAGTGGAAAAAATGAACATAATTCACTTTTGGAACTATGTTTTAATAATCCTAAGTTTATAATCTAGGAGTCGGAAAAGTGATGAAATAAAGTGAGAATTAAAGTAAGGGAATTATCATACCCAACCCCTTTTCATTGGGTTATCCATATTTCATGACAAATTCTTTATGAATATTACTCTAATATAACATAAATATAACTTCTATATTATAATATTTTCCTTTCTAGGATATACATATTTCCACATTGATTTTTTTATCCAAATACAAAGATTTTCCAAAAAAGTTTTTTATTTCCAAAACACATCTTTTACTCCTCATGAGTTATTTCTTATTTACCCAAGAATGATGTTTTTTATGCCAAATATGTTTTTACTTATTCATTTTGGAACCCCAAGTTTATTCATTAAATCACGATTTATTAAATCCTTATGAAACCCATTCCTTTCTATTGGTTATTTAATGACTATGATTGTTATAGATTCTAAGTGGAATATATGATTATGTAAATATTATGATATGATGGGTGGTATTGGAATTATATAGCCCTCTAATGAATTGGGTAATGTGATGTATCTCATGAGATAATGTGTATTATGTGTGAACATGATGATATATTTGTTCAAAATGATGATGTTATGATTATGAACATATGTTATGTGTAAACATGATGCTAGCTTTGTTCACAACTATGTGTGATGTTTGACCACTATGACATGATGTTTAATTTTTATACATTTCCACATTACATGCCTTTATCAAGTGTTTACATCATGATTTTGATGATGATCCTATGCTATTATGTGATGATTATGATCATGCACACCCATGTTATATTGATTCATGACCCTTATTCTTCCTATTAATAGGATTTTAGCACATCCATTTTCTTTGATGTATATCCCCAGGTGAATATATTTAATAAGGATAAATTGATATTTTATAAGGATAAATAATCAGGATGTAAATAAATATTTATGTTTTATTATGTAAAAGTGATGTATGATCCTAATTTTCCCAAGATACTAAACATTTTGATCCTTTAATGTATAACTATTATATTGTCTATCTTTAAAATGATTTAATAACCATGTAATAATGGTAGGTTAACTATAGTTGGTATCATAGATATTTTTAGTTAATTTGGGAATTATGATTATAAAATTTTATTAAAAACATTAAGTATAAGTCTATGTGAAGGTAAAATATCCTTGAAGAATAATTTTAGAAAAAAAGGTTAAACATAGGGATCCCATAAGATATTCATTTAGAGTTAATTGAGAAAAGAACAAATTATTTATTCATGATTTTTTAACTTACATTTTTTTTAAAACTTTTCTTTTTTATAAAATGGTAGGAACCAAGAGAAACCAGGCCAACAACCCATGTGATGGAAAATGCAATGATTTTCCAAATAAAATCCCTAGTTCTATTGGAGGTGGAGATCAAAACTTTATAGAAATTATTACCTAGTTGTCTTAGGATATGAACAATAACTTAAACCACATGGAACATTCTCTTTTTTCCAAGAAGGAGAAACTGTCTATTGAGTATTTTATGCGGCAACGACCACCAATGTTAATGGATATTTGATCCATTTTTAGTGAAATAGTGGGTTAATTTAATAGAGAATATATTTTCCATTCTATAATATTTTGAGAAGGATAAGGTGACTCTAGATGTCTATCATTTATATTGAGAAGTTGATCAATAGTGGGAATTGATAAAGAACACCAAGATAAAAGATGAAATGAAAGAGATAGAGTGGGAAGAATTTAAGAAAATATTTCTTAATAAGTATTTCCCTCAAACTCTTCAAACAATAATGGAGAGAGAATTCATAGATTTAAAGAAAAAGGTGAATCTTTCATGACTTATGAGTCAAAATTCACAAGGATTTCTAGATACACCTCATGTTTTTATCAACAATGATTGAAAAATAGATATATTCTTTAGTGGTTTAAATCCACGCATTTGAAATGCATTAGATTTCTGAGACTTCAAAAGTTTTGAATAAATGGTTCGATGTGCTATCAAATTAGAAATTGAGTTCATAGAACGGTCTCATGGTTATGATGAAAAGAAGAGAAGAATAAAGTTTCAATATGGTGGGTTAAATGAAAAATGAGGAAAGAGTATCCAACTATCTACTTGTCAAAAATGTGGTAAAAAACATCATGAAAATTTACTCAAAGGAATATGGAAATGATTCAAGTGCTAGAGAGAATTCCACCAAGCTCAAGAATTTCAATGAGATAAGAAGAAGCCAACCAACATGATGGAGGAAAGGAAGGAACCTTTTAATGCACCACCCATGGTTCAATTATTCAACTGTATGGAGAAAGAAAACTATGAAATCTAATGCACTAAACCATAGGTCCTTGAGGGTGATCAAGGTCAACAACCGACAAAACTAAAGGATCAAGGGAAATCTTATGCCATCACTATTACTGAAGTGGAGATTGAAAATGAAGTTGTATAAGGTACACTTATTATTCACTCAAGAATGGAATTTTTTTTATTTGATCCTGAACCTATTCATTTTTTTTATATCTTGGAAGTTTTATAGAATAATTGAATTGAAGCCCTGATACCTTGAAGTATGGATATCTGTAAAAACACCAAGTGGTGATATCCTTGTAACTCAAGTGTTGGAATATTCTCCTATTAGTATGTATGAGAAGATTATTCCTACAAATATCATAATCATTCCCTTGGTGGATTTCAATTCTATACTAGGCATTGATTAAATATCATTATAGAGAGCACACATCAACTACCAGGAAAAGGAAATCTATTTTCATATTCCAAACCATCCCATGACCATCTATAAATTCAAGTAAGATCATGAATATCCTATGGAAAATATTTCAATGGTGTGGGTGTTGATACCCTATGAAGAAGAATACCTTTCCCAAATAGTCAAGTCAAAGTAAAGTACTAATCTGGAGGAAATTACCATTGTTAGAGAATACACCGATGTATTTACCAAATAGTTTCTTGGAATTACCTTAGATCATGAGGTAGAGTTCTCAATATAACTTATACCCGAAGAAAATGTTATCTTTAAATGCCCCTACAAGATGGCCCTGATCGAATTGGAGGAGTTAAATAAGTAGATACAATAGAATTTTTTCAAAGGGTTCATACACCCTAGTGTATCACCTTGGGGTATTCCATTGCTCTTTGTAAAGAAAAAGGATGGATCAATGCAGATGTATATCGATTACCAATATCTCACCAAGATCCCCATAAAGACCAAGTTTCCTTTACAAATGTTTGATGACTTGTTTTATCAACTAAAAGGATATCAATACTTATCAAAGTTGGATATTCATTATGGATATCATCAGCTAAAGGGGAAGAAGTATGATATTCAGAATACAACCTTCAATATAAGGCATAAACACTATGATTTCATAGTGATGCCCTTCAGACTTACTAATGCCCCTAAAATATTCATGGATTTTATGAATAGTGTCTTTAGATACTACCTTGATAAATTTGTGGCTGTGTTTATCAATGATATTCTTATTTATTCTAAAATAAAGTAAGAACATGAAGATCATATAAGTATTGTGATGGAAACATTAAAGAAGAATAAAATGTATGATAAGTTCAACAAGTGTGACTTTTGGATAAAAAAAGCCACATTTTTGGGTCACATGATCATAATTGATTTAATTTATGTGAACCATTAAAAGATAAAGTCAATTGAGGAATGGAATAGACCCACTAGTGTCACAGAAATCCATAGTTTTCTTGGATTAATAGGGTACTACCGACATTTTGTGAAAAATTTATCATATTTTTCTAACCCAATAACTAAGTTAACATGGAAAGGGGTAAAGTATGTATAGACTGAAGAATGTGAGTAAATATTTAAGGATATAAATAAGAGGATAATCAATATGCATGTACTCACACTACCATCAAGTGGATAAGATTTTGTGATATACCATGATGCTTTGAATAAAGGCTTGGGTTGTGTACTTATGAAGAATGAAAAAGTGATAGCCTATACTATAATGAACCAAACATTTACAAATAAAATTACCATTTTTGATTTAATTAAATGTATTATGGTTATAGAAAACACATAAAATTATTTTTTCCAATTGGATTTAAATGACCATTAAGTATCATTACTATTGATAATATAGCCGTTGAACAATGATCACATGACTAGTAAAAATATAGGGCTTTAACAAATCCTTTTAGAAAAGAAAAAGGAAGTGATGGCCTCAACTAGTAGGATTGTACCCTATGAAGCCCATTTATCAGAGCTTTTAAGGGAGACATAATTTTGGGGGATTTTACCTAGACCAATCCCAATCTGAGATCCAAAACTTAAGCATGATTGAAATTGTTTATGGGAGAAGTTCAATCTCATCGAGATCACGACCCAAACTATGTTCACTGAACAACCCCATGAAAGCCCCACCATCGCTCACCTTACTCTTAGGGAATATATTGGTATAATATAGGGATATGTATCAAGACCCTAGAAATAATATTATGTACATTATTTTTGTATAGAATAATGAATATATTTTTATCCTATTATCGTTACTTTGTAAATAATTTTTAAAGCACAAATAATATTTTTGGTTAATTAAGAAATCAATTTTAATGAATTAATGTATTTTTTAAATAAATAATATTTTAGTAAAATATTATTATTAAATTACTTTTTTTAAATGTAAATGATCATATAATTGTTATGAATTCAAATGTAATTTTTATTAGAGTTTGAAAAATGTTTTTTTTGTCAAAACCCGTCAATTTTCAATAAATGTCAGTTTTTATTTTAAAAGTAAAAATTCACATATTTAGAAAATTATTTAGATAAAATAAATATTATTTTTGGAATTAGGACATTGAAATTATCCAATGGTGAATTTTTCATAATTTTCTGAGACAGTTGAATTTTTGGGTAAAAATTAAATACTATATAAATATACGATGTGTTTTATGACATCATAATGGACCAATAGTGATGTAATAAATCCTATAAAAGGTATCCTTGAAAAAATATATATTTTTACCATTAAAATAATTCTATTTTAAATTTATATTATTTATTTTATAAAGCTATAGTGAAACCTTCAAGACTTATAATGTATTTTAATATTTTAAAATCTTTTCCTTAAGGGTCTGACTTAACTCCACATAAGAAAGATAATTATTTTAATATTTTTGTCCCTTGGTATTATAAAATAATTTAATACACTAAACTTTTCCAGAAAACATGGGAAAAACCATGGTATGGTCTGTGGTTTTGAATAGTTTATTATGTAGTGTCCAAAAACAAAATAATAAAGAAATCCCCCTCCTTTCCTATATAAACCCACCCAAGCTCCCATTTATCTTCACTAAAAATAATTTAAGCTCTTAAAAAATATAATATCCACTCTCTATAGTCTTATAAATGTCCCCAAGCTCCAAATAATCCTCTCCTAATCCTTTGGAGTCACACATCCAAGTAAGGGATCCTCACTTTCCTCTCCTCCTTTCAAATTCAAGCATCTTATTTGAAATTAGTTCTTTTAATTTCAAATGGTTAAAATTTCATTCATTTATAATCCTTAAATTAATGTACATTTTATGTTATTTCAATTAGGTATCATTTATACTCCCCCATTTTGACCCTTACCTAAGTTGTTACTATGCCGAAATTCCGTAAGGGATTTCTCTTTTCTCATTTCCATTCAAGCACTTCTTTTATATTATGATTCTTAAATTAAATTTTAATATATTGGGATATGATGTTCCATGGTTAAATTACTATAAATTTGATGTATAAATTATGATATATTCATTTCACTCTCATTAATTACCCCTATTATCCTTTAAGTACATCCGTTACTATGCTGAAATTCCGCAAGGGATCTTCCACCCGCCTCTTTTATCAAGCATTCCTTTTATGTTATATCTTCTAATTTACTTTTTCCTATGTTGGGATATTTTTCTAAATATCCCTCATAATTTTCATTTCATGTATAAATGATTATATAACTATTTCACTCTCATAAACCCATTTTATGAATTTATATATGACGTCATTATGCTGCCAAAATTGCACCAAGATTTTCCATGCCAAGATAATCGTGTTATGAATACCATTCCATTTCTCTATCAAGGGTATTAATCTTCATGAACCTAAACTTATTTATTTGAGACTTAGATGTATTTATTTCACATTCCTTGATCATTTAATAAATTAGCATGTTAAGTGAATCCATGTTATATGATCTATGTGGCATACTTAAGCATGAGAATGAAATGGTTATAAAGGGTGTGCTTGGATAGCACTCTAATGCATTGGGTAATATTTAGTATCATGATACGTCATTTTGGGACAGGGGTTTACCCAATTACTTAATGGGAATTTTTTCCACCATCAATCCTTAGTAGTTTAGATTTGAATTATTTTAATGATGTAGTGTTTTAAGTTGTTGCCACATTTCCCATGTTGTTATTATCATGAAAAATCGTGCCTTATTATTCATGCTCCTTTATGCCTCATTGATATTCCTCATCTGACATGTATTTTTATCCTCATGTTATTACATGTTTACCCCTTCACCAGTATTTATAGCTCACCCATTTCTTATGTATGCCCTCAGGTTCTCCCATGTAGTGTTAAGTATGATGGAATGTTTTGGTCATGTCAAGGAATTTTTCAATAAAGATGTTTTATTTCATGTTTGAAGTTGTTATGTAATGTTCCTAAACCCCAAATATACTAGATCTATTGATCTTATGAGATTTATTAAGTGTAATTTTATGTAATAAATCATTATTAAAAATGAAATAAATTGTAGAGTTGTTATAGTTGGTATCAATGGATAGGTTTAGTTATTTTTGAGATTAAGATTAGAAAACCCTAGTTAAAACAATTAGGGATAACACTAAGTGTAATAGAACATCACTAAATTTTTGTAAGTATAATGAAAGTGGTTTATCAATAAAATACATCCCTATTTGGATACTTTAAGTGGATGTGGTTCTGACACAGATGTACCTAAGAGTAAAAACTCTGACAAGGTGTTCCGAGCCTAACTCGAGGTAACCTGGTACACAAAAACGGGACTTACTGCACACCTATTTTGATAATTCTACGGGATATTATTTGGTAAATTCATAAGATAATTACGAAACATTAATAATGGAACAAAAAAATCCCCACAAGAATAAACGTTATGAGGTAGATCATGAATAACATAGATTGGAGCGTAGAAATTCATAAGTTAAGGAAATAAATATAATTTATAAGTTATCCCTTAATTGTCATTTTATTCCACTTTATGTGTTTAATAGTTTAAAAATAATTATCCCTAAGTATATAATGGATAAAGTTGAACCATAATCAAAAAGTTAAAGGTAGGTTTATTTTCCATAGTTCTATGCATTCCTTTATATCATGAAAGTTTAGTGGAACTATTGAAACACTCCCACAAAGCATGGAAGTAGAGATGTCAGTGAAAATGAAAAATGGGTTAATTATTGCATCCCATGTATATAACTACTCCCTTATCACAATTTTTGGATTTAACTTCCCAATGAACCTTTTCATACTTCCCTTGGTGAAATTTTATGTAATTTTGGGCATCTATTGGCTTTCCCTATATAGAGACAAAATAAATTGTTGTGAAAAGGAAATCATCCTTCATATAGAAAATTAACCTCTAATTCTATACAAGTTCAAGGATGAGGATAAATATTATTTAGAACCATCATCTCAAGCATGGATATTATTTTCCTAAGAGAAATCATATCTAGCTCAAATGATTGACTCTAAGGAAAGAAACATCCTCAAAGACATTCCTATTGTGAGGGAATTCACTGATGTGTTTCTTGAGGAATTTTTTGGTCTTAATTCTAGCAGGTAAGTTGAATTTTCAATCAAGATTATACCTAGGGAATTTCCAATATCTAAGACTCTGTATATAATGGCTATTGTGCAACTTGAAGAGATAAAGAAACAACTATATGAGAATATGAATAAAGGGTTTATATTCCCAAGTACTTCACTATGGGGTGAGCTTGTCCTCTTCGTCAAGAAGAAGGATGGGTCAATGTGCCTTTTCATTGATTGTCGTGAGCTCAAAAAAATCACGATAAAGAACAAGTAACATTTTCCATGAATTGATGAAATGTTCAATCAGCTACATAGAGCACAATACTTCTCCAAGGTGGATCTATGGTCGGGATATTACTAAGTAAAGGTAAATAAGGGGGATATCACCAATACTACTTTTTGTACAAGGTATGAGCAATATTATTTCATATTGATTCCATTTGGACTCACTAATGCTCCATCAATATTCATGTACTTGATAAATATAGACTTTATAGATTACCTTGAAAAATTTATTATAGTATTTATAGATGATATTCTAATATACTCTAAAACCAATGAGGATAATGAGGAGCATCTAAGAACCGTGATAGAGACCTTGTGAAATGAGAAGCTCTATTAAAAGTACAGTAATTATGAGTTTTGGTTGAAGGAAGTCTCATTCTTAGGTCATAACATCACAAGTAATAAGATATCTATGGATCCTTCAAATAAAATGGAAATTAAGGGATGGAAGAGGTTAACATCTATGACATATATCCATAGATTCCATGGGTTAGATAGATATTATCACTGATTTGTGAGAAATTTCTCATGATTTTCAAACCCTCTTACCAACCTAACTCATAAGGGAGTAAAATTTTATTGGAATGATGAATGTGAATAATGATTCATGGAGTTGAAAATGAGTCTTTCCACTACCCCTGTATTCAAACTACCCACAAGTGGGGAGATTTTTTTAAATTTTAGTGATGATTTAAAAAAGGGATTGAGATGAGTCTTGATTAAAAATGAAAAATTCATTGCCTACGACTCATGGAAGTTGAAAATACATAAGAAAAAATATCCCACACATGATCTGGAGTTAGAAGCTATGATATTTTCATTGAAAATATGGTGGAATTACCTCTTTGGGGAAAAGTTTGAAATATATATGGATCAAAAAAGTCTCAAATATATATTCAAACATAAAGAGATGAATATATGCCAATAAATATGGGTAGATATTATCAAGGATTACAACTAATCAATCCACTACCATCTTGGGAAAGAAAACAAGGTGGAATATGATCTAATTAGAAAGGACCCAACAATTCTATCATTGATGAGAATTGACAAGGATTTGATCTTCATAAATTTGAAGAAGGTGGATCTGGGAATCATAAATAAAGAAACATCATCAATACTTTCACAAATTATATCTCAACCATCTCTTTTAGAAAGGTTAAAGGATGCTCAAAAAGATGATGTGGGAATTCATAATAAAGTGGAAACTATCAGAAAATAGAAATCCTCAGATTTAAATTTTAATGAAGAAGTAATTGTAAGATTTAAGTCAAGACCATGTGTTCCATCAAAAAACGAGTTAAAGAAATAACTTTTGGATGATTCACATAGTTTAACTTTATCCATTAACCCAGGAAACACAAAGATGTATCAAGATCTCAAAGAGCACTCTTGGTGGGATAACATGAAGAAAGAGATCACATAATATACATCAAATTGCCTTCTATATTAGAAATCTAATCATGAAAGGAAGAAGTCTAAGGGGATTATGAAACCATTATCCATACCAAAATGGAAATATGAAAACATCACCATGGAATTTGTCACCAGAATTATGAAGATATCCAAAGGAAATAATTCTATCTGGGTTATTGTGGATCATCTTACAAAGACTGCACACTTTATTGTAATTTGAGAGGATTTATCACTGGATTAAATGGAACAGATATACATCATAGAAGTGGTAGGGCTTCATGGAGTAACATTATCTATTGTGTTCAATCGATATACAAGTTTCACCTATAAGTTTTGGAAAAGTCTCCATCATTCTCTAAACACTGAGCTAAACTTCAGTACAGAGTATCACCCTCAAACTGATGGAAAATATGATCGAACTATCTGAACACTTGAGAACATGTTGAGAAATTTCTCAATGGACTTAAAATGTGGATACGACCAACATATTCCTTTGGTGGAGTTCTCTTACCAAAATAGTTTCCACTTGAGTATCCAAATGACCCCTATAAATCCCTTTATGTGAAGAGGTGAAGAACATAAATATGTTGGGATGAAGTTGGGGAATGAAAACTTATAGGTCTTGATATGGTTGAGGAAATGGTGGAGAAGGGTTAAAACCATTCAGCATCACATTAAATATGCTAAGAGTCAACATAAAATCTATGATGACAATTGTCGATCAGACCTAGAGTTTGATGTTAGAGACATGGTATTCCTTCGTATATCTCCATAGAAGAGAGAGATGAGATTTGGGGAGAAGGGAAAGCTTAGTCCAAGGTACATTTTACCTTTTGAGATCCTTGATATAATTAGAGTAGTGGACTATCAACTATAAATCCCATAAAACCTATCTCAAGTACATGATGTATTCCATTATCCCTCTTAATAAATTACATAGTAGACCCATCACATATACTCAATCCATAGGTGGTACCATTAGATAACGACCCTTCCTATGAGGAGCATCTGGTGAAGATCTTATATCATAGAGAAAAAATTCTATGAAATAAGACAATGACACTCTTTAAAGTGTTGTTGAGAAACCACAAGTTTGAAGAAACAACATGGGAACTAGAGGAGGTGATTAAGCAGAGTTACCCTCATCTATTTTAGTGTGGTAAAAGAAAATTTTGAGGGTGAAATTTCTTAAGGGGGGAAGGTTGTAATGACCCAAACATTTACGAATAAAATTCCCCTTTTTGATTTAATTTAATGTATTATGGTTATATAAAACACATGCACTTATTTTGTCTAATCGGATTTAAATAATCGTTAAGTATTATTACCATTTATAATATATCCATTGAATATTGATCACATGACTAGTATAAATATAGGTTTTTAATAAATTATTTTGACATAGACAAAGGAAACGACAACCTCAACTAGTAGGATCATACCCTATGAATCCCATTTATCATAGATTCCAAGGAAGATATCATTTTTGGTATTTTCCCTAAACCAAGCCCAAGATGAGATCCAACAACTTAAGCATGAGCAAAACCATTTACAGGAGAAGTTCAAGCTCATTAAGATCATGACCCAAACCATGTTCACTGAAGGACCCCATGAATGCCCCACCATCGCACACCTTACTCATAGGGAATATGCTGTTGTAATAAAGGGATATGTATCAAGACCCTAGCAATAATATTATGTACCTTATTTTTGTATAGAATAATGAATATATTTTTATCCTATTATTGTTACTTGTAAATGATTTTTAAAGCACAAATAATATTTTTTCTTAATTAAGAAATAAATTTTAATGAATTAATATATTTTTGAAATAAATATTATTTTAATAAAATATTATTATTAAATTAATTTTTTTTAAATTTAAATTATCATATAATTTTTATGAAGTCAAATGTAATTTTTATTAGGGTTCAAAAACTGTTTTTTATCAATACCCATCAATTTTCAATAAATTTTGGTTTTTATTTTAAAAGTAAAAATTCACATATTTAGAAAATTATTTAGATAAAATTAATATTATTTTTGGAATCAGGACACTGAAATTATCTAATAGTGAATTTTTCATAATTTTCTGAGATAGTGAAATTTTTAGGTAAAAATTAAATATCGTATAAATATACTGTGTTTTATGACAACATAATAGCCCAATAGTTATGTAATAAATACTATAAAAGGTATAATAGGAAAAATATTAGTTTTTTACATTAAAATAATGTTATTTTATGTTTATTTGACTTATTTTAGGAATCTAGCGTGAAACCTCCAAGACATATAATGTATTTTAAGTTTTTAAAATATTTTCCTTGGGTGTGTGAATCATATCCACATAAGAAAAGTAATTATTTTAACATGTTAAGACCTTGGAATTATAACATAATTCAAGACACTTTACTTTTAAAAAAACCATGGGAAAAACATGGTAAGGTTTGTTGTTTTGAATAGTTTATTATGTAGTGTCCAAAACCAAAATAATAAAGAAATCCACCTTCTTTCCTATATAAACTGACACAAACTCCCATTTCTCTTCACTAAAACTTCTTTAACCTCATAAAAAATATTATATATACTCCCTTGAGTCCTCAAAAGGCTCCCCAATCTCTCAATAAGCCTATCCTAAGACTTTGGAGTCACACATCTAAGTAAGGTATCCTCACTTTCCTATCCTCCTTTCAAATTCAAGCATCTTATTTGAAATTAGTTATTTTAATTTCAAATGGTTGTAATTTCATTCATTTATAATCATTAAATTACTATCAATTTTATGTTATTTCAATTAGTGATCATTTATACTCCCCCATTTGGACCCTAACCTAATCCGTTACTATGCTGAAATTCCGTAAGGGATCTTCCACCCGCCTCTTTTATCAAGAATCCCTTTTATGTTATGTCTTATAATTTCCATTTTCTTAGGTTGGGATATGTTCTTAAATATCCCTAATAATTTAAATTTTATGTATAAATGATGATACACCTATTTCTCTCTTATAAAAACATTTTATGAATTTTTATATGACGTCTTTATGTTGGCGAAATTGAACCATGATTTTCCATGCCAAGATAATTGTGTTGTGAATACCGTGCCATTTCTCTATCAAGGGTATTCAAATTTATGCACATACACTTATTTATTGGTGAATTAAACGTATGTATTACACATTACTTGATCGTGGAATAAATTATGATTTTAAATGAATCCATTTTATGTGATCTATGTGGCACCCTTAAGCATGAGAATGAAATGATTATAAAGGGTGCGCCCTGATAGCGCTCCAATGCATTGGATAATGTTTAGTTTCGTGATACAGCATGTTGGGATGGAGGTTTACTCATTCATTTATGGGAATTTTTTCCACCATTAAGTCTTGATAGTTTATCTTTGACTTATGTTAATGATGCAGTGTTTTAAGTTGTTTCCACATTTCCCATGTTATGATTATCATGCTAAATCATGCCTTATTATTCATGTTCCTTTATGCCTCGTTGATATGAATTGTCTAACATGTATTGTTATCCTCATGTTATGCCATGTTTACTCCCTTACTGGTCTTTATATCTCAACCGTTTCTTATGTATTTCTTCAGGTTCTCCCATATAGTTTTAAGTACAAATGAATGTTTTGGTCATGTCAAGGAAGTTTTCAATAAAGATATTGTATTTCATGTTTTAAGTTGTTATATAATTTTTTCCTAAACCCCAAATACACTAGAATTATTGATATTTTGAGTTGTATTAAGTGAAATTTTATGAAATAAATCATGATTAAATATAAAATAAATAGAAGGGTTGTTATATATATACCTCATGACATTTGAAGATCCATGAGAAAAATTACCCAACACATGATCTAGAGTTAGCAACTATGATCTTCACCTTCAATATTTGGAGGAACTATCTCTATAGTGATAAGTGTGAAATATATATCGATCATAAGAGTCTAAAGTATATATTCACATAGAAGGATCTCAACATGCATCAAATAAAATGGTTAGAGCTAATCATGATGTATGATTTCACTATTCGCTATCATATGAGAAAGGCAAATAAGGTAGATGATGATCTTAGTAGAAAAAACATGCTACTCTATCCATGTTGTGGATTGATAAATACCCTATATTCATGGAAATGTAAAGGATGAATCTAGAAATCATAATAATAGGGAATGCATCCAACCTTGCCCAAATGATTGGCTGACCATCTATCTAATAGAAGATCAATTAGGTATAATGGGATGATTTGGAGATACAAAATAAGGTGAAATCAGTAAAGGAAGGGATGATACATGAGTACCAAATCAATGATGATGATTTTATTTAGTTTGGAATGAGTATTTTTGTGACTTAATCACCTGATATACATAAGGATCTATTGTATAATGTACATATCACAGATTTCTCAATCCATATTGGAAGTACCAAGATACACCATGATCTTTGAGGGAAATTATGGTGGGACAACATAAAGAAGGATATTATGGAGTATATCTCATGGTGTTAGGTATGTCAGAAAGTTAAAGAGAAGTCATAGAATTCCAAAGGGATGATTCAACTATCACCTATACCCACGTGGAAATGAGAGAATAACACCATAGACTTTGTTACTGGTCTCTCGAAGACACCCAAAGGGAACAATGAGACATGGGTTGTGGTGGATTGATCACCATGACTGCTAACTTTATCACTATTAAGTAAGATTTATCACTCAAAAAATTTCCAATATATATGTAAAGTAAGTGGTGAGGCTTCTTGGGGTTCCACATTCGATCATCTTTGATCATGATCCATGGTCCAACTCTAAATTCTGGAGAAGTATTCAACATGATTTTAATATTGAATTGAATTTTAGTATGTCCTATCACCCCCAAATTGATGGACAATTTGAAAGGACTATTTAGATTCTCGAGGAAATGATAAGAGGTTTCTCAATGTAATTAAAATATGGATGAGATCAATATCTCTCATTGGTTGAGTTCTCTTATAAAAATTTCTTCCATGAAAGTATTAAAAGGGATATATATGATGTTCCATATGGGAAGTGATATAGAAATCAAAATTGTTGGGATGAAGTAGGCGAATGAAAGATACTTGGACCAGAAATTGTGTAAGAGATAATAAAGAAGGTTCAACCCATCCAAAAACATATAAAATATGTTCAGATTCATAAAAATATCTATGCTAACAACCATCAAAGGGACTTGGAGTTTTAGGTTGGAGAAATGTTTTTCCTTTGAATACATCCATGGAAGAGAATCATGTGGTTTTGAAAGAAAGGAAACATCATCCCTAGGTACATTGAACCCTTTGAGATCCTTGATTATATAGGATCAGTGGCCTATTGGCTCAAACGTACACCAAATATGGATTAAGTTCATTACATATTCTATGTATCTCTCACGAGGAAGTACTTAACTAACCCCTATCATGTATTGAATCGGGAGGTGGTACAATTGGAGAATGACCTATCTTATAAGGAGCATATGGTGAATATTTTGGACTATAGAGACAAATTTATATGTAATAAGATAACCCACCTTGTCAAAGTGTTCTGGAGGAACCATAAGTATGAAGAGGTGACATGGGAACTAGAGGAAATGATGAAACCAAAGTACCCTCACCTATTATCAACTGAGAATATGAGTTGAAATTTTAGGGATGAAATTTCAAAAGGGGGAAAATGTTACAAACCAAAGTTTATAAATGATATTTTTTTCTTGAAATGAATGTATATTATAATATATTGTACAATATCATACACATACCACACATAGAGAAACCAATGACACAGTATTTCATTAATTCAAATCATTACATTAATAAATGAATAAACTAATTAAAATACCAATTATTACAAGGGTATAAAAAATAGAAAATAAAAAAACTACAATGGGAAAATATGGATCACCCCAATCTACTAGAATCATCCCTCCCATGAATAACACAATAAAAAAGAAACAAAATATTATCAAACCAATCAACATCTTAGAAAATGAAAATATATAATCTTGGGAGGAATTTTAGTGAATATTAAGTGAAATAATGAGGTGGTATTTATAGGAGGTAATGTGACGATTGGAATAGTAATGTGACCATTATAATAGAAATCTAACCATTGAGAATAGTAATATGACTATTAGGAATAGTAACTTGACCGTTGGAATACTAATTTTAATTAAAAATAATAAATTGTGATATAAATAATATTCATCATGATTAATTTAATTAAATATAAATATTATTATTCCAAAAAATAAATATCATGATTAAACAAAAAACTTGAAGAAAATATAAACACATTTTCAATAAATAGTATTTTAAAGTATTTCATAAAAATCATAATTTCTATATTAAAAATTAAAATGAACTATGTTAGAAATTTATTTTGATAAAATGAATAAATTTTTTTAAATCATCACGTCTAAATTTTCCAAGGTTTATTTTCTTGGAAATTTTCTTAAATACTTCAATTTTCAGGTGAATAGTAAAAATACAGTTTTCTCCTAACCGATGTATCTTAAATTACATCATTCACGATTTAATAATTAAATAATATTTAATAGAATTTTATGTTTGTAAAAAAAATATTTAATTTCATAAATGATTCATTAAAATAAAATAAACTTAAATTCAAAACCTAAAAACCATTTTCCAAATCCAAAAGTCAAAAGTGATCTCTTAAAATAACAATTTTTATTTCTTTCCACTTTCTTTTTTAATAAACTAATGAATTGGAATTATAAAGAGGTTTAAATTATTAAAAAAAATTATACTATATTTATATATTATTTATATTTTCAAAAATTCACTATTACAAGTTTTACTTCTGATATATTTTTTTATTTAATATTTTATTCTAAAAATACCCCTCTCCTCAAGTATAAATAACCTATCTCCATCACATTAGAAAACCACTCCTCTATCACTTTACAAAGAAAAATTTCTACCCAAATCATTCCTCTCTAAATCCCATTAGAATACATAGGGACGTTCTGGAGTAATCTAACTCCAAGAATTAAGGAAGTTTTAGTGTCGTATAATAGAAGCTACACCAAGGATTAAGCAAGTTTCGATAAACACTTTTTTTCCCTTATTCTTTTCTTGCACCACCCTTTAAAAATAATTATAAGATTAATTATATAGAAATTAAATATTATATTAATTATGTTAACCTACTATTAATATCATATTTATGATATATATAAATTTCAAACTTCCCTTTCCCATTCTCCCAACAATGTCCTGTTAAAGGTCAGTTAACCACCTACAGATAAATTTCCATGTAAAAACTTATAAACATCATATTGTATGGATGTTATGGATTGTATATAATATATAAACATTTAATTGTATGTATTATAATCTTCTGGAATTAATTCTACTCATATATAACAACTTCAAATAAAGTTAATGAAATCAAAACAAAACGGGAAAATTTAATGAAAACATGAAATCAAAAAAATTCACATTTAAGAAAAAGTGTTGTAAAATAGAAACCAATAATTACAATAGATAAATAGTGGAAAGAATTAACATAATTCAATTATATAACTATGTTTTAATAATCCTTTGTTTATTGTTCAGATGTTAGAAAAGTGATGAAATAAAGCGGGAATTAATGTAAGGGGATTCTCAAACCCAACTCCTCTTCATTGGGCTATCCATCTTTCATGACATATTTAGTATAGATATTACTCTAATATACCATAAATATCATTTCAATATTATTAAATTTTCTTTTCTAGGATATACATGACCCACGTTGATATTTACACCAAATAGGAAGATTTTCCAAAAAGACTTTTCTTTCCAAATACATATTTTACTCCTCTTGAGTTATTTATTCTTTACTCAAGAATAAAGATGTTTATGCCAAATATGTTTTTACTTATTCATTTAGAAACCCAAAGTTTATTCATTAAATCATTATTTATGAAATTATTATGAAACCCATTCCTTTCGAGGGGTTATTTCATGACTATGATTGTTATATGTTCTAAGTGGAATGCATGATTATGTAAATATTATGATGTGATAGGTGGGAATGGAATTACATACACCTATAATTCATTAGGTAATGTGATATATATCATGATATAATGTGTATTATGTGTAAAAATGATGCTATATTTGTTCACAATGATGATGTTATGATTATACACATATGTTATGTGGGAACATGATGTTATATTTGTTCATAGATATGTGTGATATTTGACCACTGTGACATGATATTACATTTTTATGAATTTCCAAATTCCATTAATTTATCAGTTGTTTAACTCATGATTATGATGATGATGCAATTATTATGATGCGATAATGATGATATTTCTCACCCATGTTATATTGATCCATGACCCTTATTCCTCTTATTATTAGGCTTTTAGCTCAACCATTTTATTTGATGCATATACTAAAGTGAATACATGTAGTAAAGAGAACATGAGATTTTATAAGGATAAATAAGAAGGATTTAAATAAATGTTTAAGTTATATTATGTTAAAGTTATGTATAATACTAATTTTTCCAAGATACCGAACCTTTCAATCCTTGAATGTATAACTATTTTTTTGTTATCTTTAAAATTATGTAATATTCATGTAATAAAATTAGGGTTGATATACTAATAGATGTCACTCAAGGTGATCTAAACTCATCTATATTTAAAGAAAATGAAATAGAGTAGAGGCACCTAGAATATAAAAATGAAATGCAAGAAAGAGACCATCAATCCCACCTAATTCAACACAACCATGGAAAAAATGTGGCATTTAATTGATCCCAGTTACAATAATCAACTCATGATAGGAATGAAACCTAACCAATAAGTAATAAAGTAAATTAAGCAATGAAATCAAAAAACTCTAAATCAAAATACATGTCTGGGTTAATCTCCACCATGGTGTGTTGGCACCCAACAAAGCCATGGTGCACTCGACTATAACTCTCTTCAAAATCCCACCCTGGCATAGAGAATTTACCTTATAATTTTTATCCTACCATTGATTATACCATAACATAGAGGTTCCTACCTATTAATTTCCATATCATCACACAAATATACCTAACCTTGAAATAATACCACCACGACTAGAAACATGGCCATTTTACCTTCCTCATTTCCCATAAGGAAACTCTCAAAGCACAATGCCTATGAAACACTACCCCCATGCCGTGGATACCTATTTTTTTTAAAAATAATATCTTTAGATGCATGGGGAGACCACCCCTCCAACATGGTCATGTATCCTCACCCTATGCTTTACAAGGAAATTCCCCACACACCACACCCATTGAGACCTCCACCATGGTGATCTAAACTCCTACTTATTTTATATAGGAACTTCACCAAGACTTACCTAGGAACCAAACTGACTAAAATGGGATCCACTACAGGAATTTTGGGACCCATAGATCCAAAACTAAAATGCCTACGTTTGGAACACCTCAAAAATACCACATGTCTCTTCCAAGTATAATAAAACCATAAAGAGGTTTATAAAAATCCGGACCTTACATCTCAATCTCCCTTAGAAATCCATTAGATGTTATTTCTTATGATGTATACCACATTCTCTATAATCATTTCCAACGACCATTTTTACAAATTTCACCCAATTATATTCTAATATAAATGTACTATACATGGAATAATAAAGAGTAAATCAACATTTCCTTTTTTTGGTAAAACATTCGAAATTATTTACTTCATTATAGGAACAACATTGTTCCATGTATCTGTATTAATCAACACATTCATTTGAGAATTAAACCCAATGTAACAAATGAAAATTGAATTATTAGGGTCAATAGGCTGACTATGTTTATTCCATCCAACCTTGAAGTTTTTACCTCTCATTTCCACCTTAATAAATTTTACTAACATCACTACACTACATCTTTCATATCTTTTTTTCAACCTTATCAAATTTTCCCACTTTCTAACATTTGATTATTTCTAACCTCCAGAATTTTTTCCCCTTCTAATATTTTTTTTTCATTTTCAACATAACTGATATGTTGTTCCTTGAGTTTTTTAGCATTATAAAGTGAAAAATATACTAGCTATTATATTAGTTAAATTATTAATTTAGATTATGTAAATATAGTAGTGAACAAATAATGTTATGGGGAAACACATTGTATATAAAAAAATTAATCCAAGACATTTGAATTATTTATTGAACTCCATTTTTTATTAAAATTCTAAAGGGTTTTGGACCCTCTATAAAGTATCCAAATCCCATACTTGTGTTCCCCTATAATATATAAGACACCATCAATATTGGTACCACCATAAAATCATTATGACATCCCAGTAAAATTTCTATCCTCAATGTAATTATAATTTGACACTATAGTTGTTTTAGTTTCCAAATATAATTGAATACTTTTTATTTTTAGGATATGAGGCATAAAATAATTTTACTTTCTATGATTCGATTATGAACTATTCATCCCTATACCTATCCTTACTAAAATTCACTTTCATGAATCCCAATTCATCGATTTTAACTGAACTCTTGTTGTTAATCCATTTGTATCCAAAAATAATCCCTTGGAATGTTATATATTACAATAATCATATTTTTTCAAAGATTAAAAATTATTTCATTTTCCCATAAATTGGATTTCTTTCCTTGGTATTAGATACATACATCGCTTCCACCACAAGAGTAACTCCACTATTTTTCATTATACTACATTCATCCTATGCCTTTATATAGAATGTATAATCATTAATTACATAACCAATATAATATAATATATTTATTCTTAGTAAATTATTTATCTATAAAAGTTGTTTTGAAATTGTGTTCGTATTTATAGAAAACTCCTTAAAAATATGGTCTCAAAACCATCTTATACACCATTGATTATGTGTATTTGATATACATATTTAAACCCTTGATGAATTTAAATACCTAATAATTTCTTTTTGAGTTTCAAATATGGAAAAACCTCCATAATATTATATAAAATGTAAAATTGATCCTACTACCACTCTATAATGTTAATTACAACAACATCTGTTCTAGAAATTACAATATCCACAAGGTTCTTGCTGTGACAAGATTTTGGGAGACTGATGATATCCACATAATATAGGTATTCAATATATAATTTAGTGTATTATTCAACAATATATCACTTTATAATACAACTTTCTAGATGATTTTATTTTTAATGCACCATTTCTAAATTTTCATATATAGTTCAATAGGGGTATATCCATCTGTAATGTATAAGACCTCATAATCAGATCTATCTAACCAAGTGAACCATTATATCAAAGAGTGATAATGGGAATACCATATTAAATAAACAAAATATTATTATTTAAATTTCCTTTTACATAATTATACATTTCATTGGGTCTATAAATTTTTAACATATAGCTTTGAAAAATAAGAAAATCTTGATTAATGTATGTCATATATTTTTATGCAGAATGGAATTTAAATCCATCATCATTAAATATTTCATCAAAATATGATAGTCATGTGATTTTAATCTATAAAATCCTCCCCTAATCCATGGAGACTGAGGAGTTCCTAGAATAGAGAATTCTCCACTAGACTTGATACATACCTCCCTATACACTAGAGGCTACTGACTGGCAGTGAGGTTCTAAGGTGATACAATGGAGAGACTATACCCCCATATCATAGTACAATAATAAAAAATATCAATTATATACATCATATAGATAAATAATTAAATGGAAGTAATAGTAAGTTATAAATGGTAACCACAACCCTTTTTATATTAAAATGAGATATATATAAGTTAAGAATTCATACATCCCATATAAGACCACATACATTAGCATCCCAAAAAGGAAAAAAGTTAAAAATAGAAAGACACATCCAAAAGTAGGCCCGGGTCCTAGCCCATTCCCAATATCCCATTCTCTATCCTAGCATTCTAAATCAAGCATCATTCATAGGGTGATTTAACTTGTCATATCCTATAAAAATGAAGTATACTTAGGTACAAATGGTGTCTCGGGTAGGGTGTGAGTACGAATAAGTAGGCCACCACCAATAGTGTCTAAAATAAAATCCATTATGAGTATATAGTTTATACTAAGGTGCATAATAAATAATGAAAAAAAACAAATAAACTAAGTCGATCCTTGGGTTCCAAGGTGACACCAGGATCAACCGTAACTGAACTGGCCAAAGACAAATGTCTCTATCCATAGTGTACCATTAGTTGTAAGTGATAAACCCTATGAGATACCCCTAGGTGGAAAAAAGTAACTAGGAATAATTTCCATCCCATAAGAGAAAATATATAATAGTCATGAGTCACCATCTAACCCCAAGAGGTGATCCTAATAGGTTTTTAATAGTTAGTTATCATTTCCATCCCCTAGGGGGATGATCCTAGGTGGTCTAATTAGTTAGTAATCATTACTATATCCATGGAAAATTAATCCAAGGTTTTTTGAATTATCAGGAATAATTTCCGATTCATAAGTTTCTACCATAGGTAATCAAGTATTAGACATCATCACCGAATTTGAGGGGGATTACACCAAGGTATTCCAAATTAGTGATCATAATCCAAAACCATGAGGGATTACCCTAAGGCATTCCAAACTAGTTAACATAATCTGGAGCCAAGATGGATTTCCCTGTGGTGTTGTAAACTATAATAATCAATATAAATCCAAGGGGGTTACCCCAATCCATTCTAAACCATTGTTCATAAATCCAAATATAAGGGGTATTTCACCAAGGCATTCCAAACCATTAGTTATAATTTAAATACATGAAAACTCACTATGAATTAATTTATTTATATTTCATCTGGTTTCACATAATAACCAAGTTCACTGAGTCCTTGAACAATTCCTAAGCAACCATGATCCCCCACCACACAATTATTCTTATGTCCAAGGAACTCTAAGGTTCACCCATTTAATTTATAAATTTATTTCCCAGGTAAAAAATACCTCAAGTGGTGGATACAATCATCATAATCCAAGTACACCAAAAATAACCTCATAAAACCTATTAATTCAATTATATCTTGTCTTTCAAAATAATTTGTTCATTGGATCCAAGAGAACATCCCAATCATACCCGATCACACACACATGGTCACATATTAAGTTTTAGGCACCCTTAAGTTCACCCCTTTAATTTTATAAAATTATTTCCCAAGCCAGGAACACTTCAAGTGGTGGATAAAGTCATAACCTACTCACTAAATAACTATTTTTGGTCCATGGAGAGGTTTTGTTTCATAGTTTATGTCTAAAAAACATTTAATTAAATTTTAGGTTGAGTTCATGGTACATCAGCATGACCACACATCACATGCATCAATAAAATGACAAGAAAATTAAGGGATATCTTTAAGAAAACCTAACTTATACTCATATACATATAATTTTTTAAAAATTGCCTATAATTTGAGTTGGAATGGTAGAAATTATAAAATCATAAGAATACCCTAGAAATAGATCATAATAGATGAATAAGACATGAGATGAATTGATAATGAAATAAACCGAGGATAAATAGAGAAATAAGGATATAATCACATATAAATTTTAATCACAATGAAAAATGGTTTATTCCATCAAAGAATTAAGGATAATCGACCTTGAAGAGGATAAAAACCAAAGGGAGGTGGGTAACATCACATGTACTACCCAAGAGGGAACCCCCTTCTAATTATAAAACCCCACATTAAATAATCAATTAATTAATCATAATAAATAATAAAAAGGTCTCAAATCATGATTCAATGAATGAAAACTTGGTTTATTCCCTGAATAAGTCTATGAACCCTTTTCTTGAGTCTTTCATGGCGTGATTCATGGCATTAAATGATGAATGGATATAACCTATAATTTTTCAACTACAAGATTTATTGGTCTTCTGGAAAACAATCTTGATCCATTCCCAACCCCCAAAACATTTATAATCAGGAGAAATACTTGGGGTTTAGAAAAAATTTAAAGGAATTAATATCTAGAAAGGAATAGGGTTTAAAACCTCCCCACAATATAACATTATTTCCCAGAGATAAATTCCTAGACATCACCTAAAATCTTAGATGAATAACTCTAAATACCAAGTCCACATATCCAACTCCCATTCACATGTCTCTTATAGGTTATGGTCATGCTACCACCACACCCATACTAAAGGAATTATCTTTCCACATAGAGTCTTCTCACTCTGACCAACTATAAAAACTTACCCCTCAAAATATGTGTCAACCTTAAGCTAAATATCATTAGTATCAATTACACGAGAAGGATACAAGTGATATGACCTCAACTGTGATACATGGAAAACATTATGCATAACCCTAAAACATTATGGAAGAGCTAACTGACATGACATTGGACCAATCCTATCCACTATCTCAAATAGCCCCATGTACCTTGGATTAAAATCTCTCTGCCTCTGAATATAATTATGTACCAAATTTAGAGACACTCAAAAGAATACATGGTCCCCCACATAAAACTCAAGAGTTCAGCATCATTAATATGCATAATATCTCTACCCACTATGAGAATCCTCCATTCACTTTTGGATCAAATGAACATGATTCAAAGTCTCCTGTATAAGGATTAGGCCAAACATTACTACCTCACCAGCCTCCAGCCGATAAAGAGGCAAATGACATGGTCCACTATATAAATCATCATAGGTTTCCATCTATATCGAATCTCTATAAATACTATTATAGGAAAACCCCACTAAATCTAAATGGTTCTCCCAAGATCCACAAAAATCCCAGACGCATGCTCTTAGAATGTCCTACAGAATCTTAATACATGCTCAGATTGCCCATTTATTTGGTGATGATATGCTGTGCTCATATGCACCCACGTATCAATAACCTTTTGAAACCATTTAAAAAGTCTCATTATGCACCTCATACTCAAACCAAGTACCCATTATAGGGATAACCTCCATTCCTATTCTTATATAATATAGGAAAACAATGGTTGAAAACAAATCTTACCACTCTAATCAAGCCCTAAAATATAAGGGTCTCACATACAAGATCTAGTATAGATACCCAACCCACTATTGAGTCGAGGAAAAACCTACAAGGGTCATAAAAAATCATGACATATTATATTTCTCAATATCATAGTTCAAACCCAAATAAAAACAGATATAGAATCCCTATATTTTATACAACCCACACAATTAATGTCACATAATTTGAGTTCTCTCTCCATTCACATCTATCAATTCTCAATATTATGACATGTACAAAGAGGATCACATCACAACACATTCATATTAAAATTAATGATATCATAGTTTAAGGAAAGTGATAATATGATAACACCCTGCTATTCTCTACATCTTATATCAGTAGAATCCTATAATATGGGCACTCTCAATAGCCCCATATAACCCTACACAGGGTCATCACCATATACACACATTGTACTCACCATACACATAAGATCTATATCATCACACTATTATATTTTTATTTTACCAAAATTTTCATAATCAAGTCCCAATTAAATGAAATGTTAATTATAAGTTATAGAAGAAAATACTTTATAAGTTATAAATGAAATTTTATTTAGATAATGCCACATAATAATCAATATAATTAATCATGTAATACACTTTTACTTATTTGGATGATTAGTTTAGTAAGATTACACCATAAATTTATATTGGAAAATAACATATTTTTTTTTCTAACACTTTAAATAACTGACCCCTTTCATGTTACAAGTAACCAATCATAAAAAATCATACAAATAATGTGTGAATCATATATTCCTGGAATGATTTATGAAAATGTACCCCTTACCATTCCGACAAAGAGATAAAATCCTATAAATTATAAATCACAAATCATGTGTATATCTCAAGGTAAAATAAGTTAATATTAAAATTGAAAGTAATAACATTAATCCCATTTATGGAAATGTAAACTTCCCTCCCACATGGGTTAACTATTATGAGACATGAGTTTTATACTAACTCCACAAAACACCCAATATTCTATCCAACATTCCCAAATAGTTAAAAAAATGAAAGGGATTTGATAGAAAATTTTAATGTCCCCCCAGCCTATAAAAACTGTGGTGCCTAGATTGAATAATTATTCATTGGACCTCAGGAATTCTTCCCAATATACCAGATTCATCTGATTAGAATCAGAGGTCTATGGTGGTATGGTGGGGACCTATACCCCCATATCAGAGTAAAATAACATAAAAAATGATATCAATCATATAACCATATAGATAAAGCAGTAAAAAAACTTAACAATAAGTTCCAACTGGTAACCAAAATACATGATATATGAAAATAATCTATATATATCAACCAATCATACATGCTAAAGAAGATATTATACACCATCATCCTAAAAAGAAAAAAATAAAAAATATGATAGTCCTCCAAAAGTGTACTTGAGTCCTAGAAAAATACCAATATTCCATTCTCCATCCTATAATTCTAAATCAAGCATCATTCATAGAGTGATTTCCCTTATCATGTCCGACAATCATGAAGTTTACTCAGGTACCAAATGTGGGTATGGGTAGAGTCTAATTATGACTATTTTAACCACCACTAATGACATCTAAAATAAAATCTAGTATGAGTATATAGTGTATGATTTTGTGCATAATAAATAAATAAAAACATAATAAATACACCAAGTTGATCCCCAAGTTCCAAAGGGACACTGATATCAACCATACCTGCTTCAGCCTAAGCTGGATGTCTCTGCCTATAGTGTACCATCAGGAAAAATTGCCAGCCCCTAGAAGGTGATCCCAAGAAGTATATAATATTAAATCATCACCACTAATTCTTCATACATGATCCAAGGTGGTCCAAAGTAGCCAGGAATCATTGTAGATTCTTAGGAGAATGATTCAAAGTAGTCCAATTAGCCAGAAATTATTTCTACATCCATGAGGAATTAATCGAATGAATTCTTGTAATTTACCATATTTTTTGTGTATTATTATTAAATATTATATGGAATTAATTAGAGACCATGTGCTGAGATGACATGCGATTCTGAGGCCCAGTGTACCCAAAATAAATGTTTGAAATATATTAAATATATTAAATAGCCGACATGCACCGTTTTCCCAAAAAAGTGGAATAACATCTAAATGGGTGATAGGATCAAAAATTCGAGGGAACATTTGTGTTCAAAGCAATGGTTTTACCATAGGTGAGGTATAACATCAGCCAACATGGGTCAGCAGTAAAAAGTAGTTTTTGGTGTTTTAATAAATAAAATAAAATAAAATAAGAATTTATTTTATTTTAACATTTCACAGCAAAAAAACAACATTTCTTTCAAATTATCCTTTTAAGTATGGATATAGGGTTAGGCGCATAACTCTGTAATTTCTTGGAGGCTTTGGAGAGAACTATGGAGTGCTCTCTCAATGAAAAATGACGACGAAGCTTGGATCGGAGATCGAAAAATGCTATTTTTGAAAGATTTCACCAAAAACAATAACGCGATGATCGATCCTCTTCAGTGAATGATCCAACCCCGAGGTAGGATGTGTTATTTGTTTTTTCTTTCCCTGTTTTTGGATTCAATGATGAACGTAGACCAACAAACAAGAAGGTTGATCCACTATTTTCCCATTCTTACGTGATGGGATATGATTGTGGGTTTTTATTGGGGTTTTGATTATTAAGAATTGATTTTTTATTCTTGATCATTTTTACGGAATCAATTGATTCCTTAACAAACAATGACTGAGGTTTGTTACTTGGGTTGTTCTTTTTCTTTTTCTCCCTCGATATTCTTTGGGTTCTTCATAGTTTATGAACAGTTGATCTTTGCACCTCTGTTTAATGGCGCAATGATCCAAAATTAAAGATCCATCATCGGGAAAACCTATCAGAGGTGCGACGATGTTGGTGACAGAAGGATCAGAGTTATTTGGGAGATATCTTTATTCAATTGATTTTTGTGCGGGTGATCAAAATCGGTTTTCAGAGCCAATTGAAAGCCCAAAACCCACCGATTCAGTGTTTAAATGGCTTGATGACCTTGAATCTATAGTTTTGAGATGAGAATTGGATTGAACACCATAGGATCAACCGAGGCACGCAGAGGAAGAAAAATAATTTTGGAAATTCGCGATCAACATGGCGTGTAACCCAGGGTTACATGGATTGTGTCCCCCCACTTAGTGGAGGATAAATTTTTAGAAGTTAGTTAAGCACCACATGGAATTTAACCTTTTCACATGACATTCAGGCCCTTCTCAGAGACTCAACATGTATCTAGGAAGATATACAAAGATGGAGTGGAGCACATGGGTTGCCTACAGGGAATGTACCACACCACAAAAATTGGCCCAGACTGATTATATGGGTTATCCCATATACTGGTATATGGGTAGGTAGACATGGGTTGACACTATGTACTTACACATGACCATAGTACACGAGTAGACCCCGAATGGAAGGAAATGGTGTGTTACCCTTCTACATGACGTGTACCCATCTTCTACACGACATTTTCTAAACAACATGGGCCGTTGTACATGGGCAGTACTCAGGGTCAAGGGATACATCGAGTGACCCTAATACACACCAGGAACC
Organism: Viscum album; assembly: GCA_963277665.1. Lineage (NCBI taxonomy): Eukaryota > Viridiplantae > Streptophyta > Magnoliopsida > Santalales > Viscaceae > Viscum > Viscum album. The sequence continues at coordinate 443,672,256 of OY728127.1, read as the reverse complement.
CCTTTCTACATGTCTTGAATCTCTTATCCACCATATCTTGGAAAAGTTTTGTTAGGGTTTTTTCCCTTGATCCTTTCCCTGAAGGTTGATGCGTATCATTTCCTACTCATAGAATTATGATACCTTCAACAAGACTTTCCGAATATAGTTTTTGGAATCACCTCCGAGAGGATCGGAGCAGGGTCCTCTATTCATTCTTCATACCCTAGGTAGAGTTCTTGGGATTGATGTGACCAACTTCCCTGGACATCGATCCTCTACTTAGAAAGTTAATCTAGATGGATTTGTTGGTATCACCCCATGGACCTGACTGTGATCCTTATCTATAGTATCATATCTCTCTTTATATCTATCAATGTATCTCTCTCATGATAGTTTCCAATGAACATTAATTAATGGATAGATTTCATTAGTGCTATTAGACTTAGGAGTGTGTTCTCTTAGATGAGTGCTTTTTGAAATCTTTGAGCTAAATCCCTAGCACTGGTATACAGTATTTGTGACTTACCTCTAGACTACATGTCTTGGTTTGAGTATATCTAGATATTCTTGTTATATGTGTTATAGACATATACTATGTAGAGATGAATATACCTCTGTATTTGTGTATTGATTTGTGGTTTCGGGGTGTCCTACTGAGTATTGTTATACTCACCCCTACACAGGTTTTTCCCGCATGTGTCGTGTCTTGTGAAGACGAGAGACCTTTTGAAGGAGTCCAGGGCAGACTAGGACCAGGAAAATATTTTATAGTTTAGAATGGCTGAGGTGTTCCTATGACTTCAAGCAGTAGTCCCAGCACCTATTTTGTTTACAGGTTGTAATTTGTAGTTTACAGACTCTTTTTTTGTGGGCTTGTATTCTGGACCATTTTACATTATTACACTTTACTTTCCTACTGTACTCTGTTTGATATAGTGGTATTCTTGAATTTCATTTCTTAGTGGTTTTTAAATTTCATCATTTATGGTCTTGGAGATGTGTGTGTACATATAGGTATATAGGCAATGCCTCCCATGTTAGTGATATGTATACTCGGTGCTAGTCACTATCCCTTGGCCTATTGTAGGTGGGCTTGGGGAGTTGCGACGCAAGCCCCACTGGGATGGGTCATGATAGGGTGGTATTAGAGTAGTTCAATTAAAATTTAGGACTGAGAGTCTGTGAGATTGGTTTGGGGAAACAATTTTATGTGTTTCGAGTTCAGATTTCAGGCCAGAGACTCTAGTTTTTATACAGGCGGCTGACGTATCCATACAGTAGGACTCTAATAACCTGTTTTTTGACTTGGTAAATAAGAAAACTAATTACAGGTAAAATAATGGTACATGCATTATATAGGAATGGTTTGTGGTTACATGTCCTTCTTGAGTCACTTGAACTCTTTCCACAAAAGAGTCACCTCATCATGAGTCTAGATAGCCAAACTCCACCATCGCCCTGCTGAGCCTTGTAGAAGGCATTCCTTATCTGCTAGTACTGTGGGTATCATGTGCTGCTCCATAGGTGGTGATACGGACGCCTGGTCTGAGAGTTATTGGCTTTTTCGTCCCAGGGGCCCGGTTGGTTTTTAAGGCAAAACCAACCCGACCGTACTCCACCTGCGTCCAAACCTCGGGCGGAGTATGCCAAAAGATCCGTCTCACTAAGAGAAACACAACAACGATGACGGCACGTCAATCAGACGTCCGTAGCTCAAGATATGAGCATTTCCGCTCCGAAGGCCCGGTTGGTTTTGTGAACGAACCAACCCGTCCGAAATCAAAGTATTCCGAAACTTTGAGTGCGATATACCGAATCGACCGTCTCGATCCAAGGATCGCGTAGCCGCTGACGGTTCGTCGGTCGGAGGTCTGTGGATCAAGTTATGGCCAAAAGACCGAAAACAATTCGAAAACGGGGGGTCCGGGTCCGGGCCGACCCGAACCGGGTCCGACCCGGCCCGGCCGGCGGCGGTTCGGCGCGGCGGCGCAGCCCGGCGCGGCGGCGGTGCGGCTTGGCGCCGCACGGGTGCAGCGCGCGGGGGGCATGGCCCCCGCTTCCCAACTGGCGGCGCGGATTTTAGCCGCGCCTTTGGAGAACCGCCCCCCCTCGTGGGGGGCCTGCTTTGAAGAAAACCGGGGGGGACGCCTGCCCCCCCACCCTTAAAGAAACCGCCCCCTCATAAATGGGGGGGGGCATTTGTGATGGCCGGGGGAATTAAATTCCCCCGGTTTTTCCCTTCCGGTCGGCCCACCTGGCCGTCCGGTTCTTCTTCAACGGACCGGCAAAGCCGGTCCCTTTCCGGCTTCCGACATCGGTGGCCCGGCGAGCCGCCGGTCTTCCCGTCTCGCCGCGGCCCGGAACCGGCCGGGGTGTTTGTCGTCCGGCGCGGTGCGACGGCACCGCGCCCCTCCGCCGCGGCCCCGCTCCGGCCGCGGCGCCTTCGATTCCCTTCGACGCGGCGCGGCGACGTCGCGTTCATGATAATCCTTCCACGGCGCGACGCGACGGCGTCGCGTAAATAAGCCGGGCGATTCCCGCGTGGTGCGACGGCACCACGCCTTCTCGTTCATCCACAAGATTTTATAAATAACCAAGAACAAAGGAGGGGAAATTCGGCCGTGTTTGTGCGGTCCGACCCCCCTCTCGTTAGATGATAACTCTTAAATATTTAATCACAAGATTATCATTCTAGAACCAAGAACGAGAGTAAGGAAATAAACCACAACAAACCCCTACCTTGGGTTCAAGTTCGAAGATCGTCAATGACCCGCGGAAGACAAAGTCGCGGAGGTCGGGCGTCGCGGTAATCGTTCGTCAAATCCGATGACGAAGAGGTACGTCCGAAGAGGTACGTCGTTGGCGAATCTTCGTAAGCCAACGAAGGAAGTCCGAGGAGGAAGCAGAGTTTCCTTTCTTTGACACGGAAGGCGTCGTCGATCTTCGGATACAATCGGCTACGAAGAAGAGAGGAGCGGCGTTCTTTGTCGGAGCTCGAAGGTTCTTCGCGTTCTTCGTCAAGCTTGAAGAAGAAGAAGAAGAAGAAGAAGGAGAAGGAGAAGGCTTTAAAACTCTCAAGAGGCTAGAGAATTATAACCAAATAAAATAAGCTAAGAGCTTATTTTATTTACTCAACCAAACCTTTTGAAATTCAAAGGTTTGAAAAAGATAAAACAACTCAACCCAATTAATAAGCTAAGTTGTCAATTTCATTTAAAAGGGGAGTTAAGGGAGTTTTGAGAGGAGATGGAAAGTTGGGTTTCGTGTGGGCCCCACCACACTTAATCCTCCCAAGGGAGGTTAAGTGGATGTGGGTCCCACATTTAACTTCCTTTGAGAGGAGTTAACCAACAAGTAAGAAAAATAAAAAGTGTTCCACATTTTTATTCAACTTTTTATAAATCTCCCAAAAACTAACTTTCGTCCCGCAATAAACACAACTTCGAAAAAGGTCTCCTTAAGAGAATATCGGCGCTGCGAGTTCATCGGTGTCCTCGGATTTCAATTCCGAGCACCGGATCAAAAGTTAGAAATTCCTGCTCGTTCGTTCACTGAACGTACCCGAGCCAAACTTCGGAAAATGATTCCGGGCACTCCGGGCCTCAGAATCAGGTGCCGTCAGAAACCGCGCTCTTGTAAAATTCCAAAGAAAATTAAGAAAAAATTTCCCTTGAATTTTACAGGTCTTTACATTACTCCCACCTCAGGGCTTTACATCCCTGTAAAGATACATCAAAAACTAGGGAAACAAATGAGGGTACTGAGCACGCATCTGAGCCTCCCGCTCCCATGTGCTCTCCTGGAGGTTCCCGTGCTGCCATCTGATGCGCACAAGAGGAATCGATCGCCCACGTAGGACCCGCTCTTGTCGATCCTCTATCTCCACCGGGACCTCCGTAAAAGTCGCCCCATCGTCAACGACAAGCTCCCCATGGTCAATGATGTGCGTCGGGTCGTGCACGTATCTCCTCAGCTGGGATACATGGAAGACGTCGTGCACCCGGTACAACTGAGGTGGCAGATCCAGGCGATAAGCCACCTCGCCAACCCTGCTGAGGACCTGGAAGGGTCCGATGAAGCGCGAAGATAACTTGCCGCCTCGGCCAAATCTCCGAATACCACGTCGAGGTGAGACCCGCAAGAAGACGTGGTCACCATCCTCGAACTCTAGTGGCCTCCGCCTCCTGTCAGCGTATGACTTCTGCCGGCTCTGAGCTGTCCTCATCCGCTCCTGGATGACCTGGACCTTCTCTGTTGTGGCCTGAACCATCTCCGGTCCCACAAGTGTTGACTCCCCAGGGTCTGTACAGCACAAAGGAGATCTACAAGGTCGGCCGTACAATGCCTCGTACGGTACCATCCCGATGGTGGAGTGGTAGCTGTTGTTTTACGCAAACTCCACCAAGGGTAGGTGGTCCTCCCAGCTACGACCAAAGTCGAGGACACATGCACGGAGCATGTCCTCGAGAGTCTGAATGGTCCTCTCCGTCTGACCATCCGTCTGAGGGTGAAAGGCTGTGCTCAGACGTAGCTGCGTCCCAAATGCCTCCTGTAACCCCTTCCAAAGCCGAGAAGTAAAGCGAGTATCACGATCGGAGACGATAGATGATGGCATGCCGTGGAGTCGCACAATCTCCTGAACGTAGAGACGTCCCAAGCTCTCCACTGAGCCCTGCTCTCTGATGGGTAAGAAGTGTTCCGACTTGGTGAGTCGGTCAACAATCACCCAGATGGAGTCGTGACCTCTGGAAGTGCGTGGAAGTACAGACACAAAGTCCATAGATATGCCGTCCCACTTCCACTCCGGAACCTCCAAGGGCTGTACCAAGCCTGCTGGTACCTGATGCCCTGCCTTCACCTGCTGGAAGGTGAGGCATCGAGAAACGAACTCTGCTACAGCCTTCTTCATGCCCGGCCACCAGTGCTGTCGTCTGAGGTCCTGGTACATCTTCGCCACTCCAGGATGTACCGCCAAAGGAGAAGTGTGAAACTCTCTCAGCACTTCCTCTCGCAAGGCGACTGGTACCATGGTACGTCCTCTGAAAAGGATGTCATGCTCTGCTCGAAGGGAGAAACCATCAGGTGCCTGTCCCGAGGATATCTGTGCACGCCGTGTCTCACAGTCAGCGTCCTCACGCTGTGCCCCTCTGACCCGCTACAGTAGAGGAGGGGTGACTGTGAGAGACTGGAGGAAGGCTACTCCATCTCTATCCACGAAGGATATCTGCAAAGATACTAGCTGCTCCGTCGCCTCCTCAAGTAGCTGAATGCCCGTCCTCCTGCTGAGGGCATCAGCTACTACGTTCCCCTTTATCCTTAACGTATGGAAAAGCTGCAAAGATTTCTCCTTTGCCAAAAAGTGAAATCTGGTATCATCCCCTGGATGAACCACGTTCCTTGCCTAATACAGTCAATCCCGTCATGATTAGTTAATTCATGGCATGGATGACGTCGTAAGGCCTCGACGCTGCTACCAAGAGATCCAACTATTACTCTCGCCTCCAAGGTTTGAGTCACACTATCGGCATCAGTGTGTGGTCACTGGGTTTCCTCCAGTAAGAATCTCGCAAGTGAGGGTCAAGTCAACAGTTTTTAACCAGCACCTCTTAGTAAAAACAAACAAAAGACAAAAAAATAGAAGTCACCAAGGCAAGTATCTTTATTACATCAACTTAAAGTACAAGGACACAAGGCAACACAATCTACGAAGCTAGAGGCATTATGGGAAAAGGCCTCTATGCCTGGAGCTAGTCCCGCACTAGTCCACCCACTTCCGGAGCTCCATGATCGTAAGCTTCAGCTGCCTGAAGCTGTGCTCTCCCCTGAGGTCGGGGTGGACCTCCTGGTGGTGGTGGTGGTAGAGCCTCAAAGCGTCGCCCACCACCTGCTGCTCGGCCAGCTCCTCTGCCTCGTCCGCCTTCTCCCTGAGGACCGCCACGGTCGAAACTCTGCCTCTGCCTAGGTGGTTCCTCAACCGTCTGCTGCTCCTCTGCATGGCGGGTCGGGCAGTCATGAGCCATGTGGCCCTGCCCGCCGCACGAGTAGCACTGTCTGCCTCTCGAAAGACTGGCTCCGCGCTGTGTGCCCCGCACTGCTGAGCCAGTGTCCTGAGGTCGTCTGCCTGAAGGTCTGGTCTGCCTGGACCCCTGAGTCATCCGTCGACTGCCTGCTGCAGATGACTCTGCTACGTGCCGCCCTGCGGTGGGTCTCGGCACTGGTGTAGACTCAGCAAGGAAGCTCTCAATCAAAAGGGCTCACTCCAGTACTCCCGTCTGAGTCGGTATGCTGAGGGAGATCAGCGATGCCCTGATCTCGTGTCTCAGACCCTGCTCGAAGGTCCGGGCCCGGAAGAATGGGTCCCGTACCATGTCGGTGGAGTAGCGCGAGAGATCAGTAAATCTCGCCGAGTACTGAGCGACCGTCATGCTACCCTGCCGCAGCTGAAGAAGCTCCTGGATACGCACCGCACGAAGGGTGGCTGGGACGAACTCCGAGCGGAAGAGGCTCTCAAAGTCTGTCCAAAGTAGAGATGCCTCATCGTGCACATGGAGCATCAAGATCCACCATCGTCCTGCTGCTGCGTGTAGTAGGCTCGCAGCGAGGATCACCATGAGGTCTGCTGGTGTCCTCACTAGCCTAAACACACGTACCACTGCCTCCAGCCAGTCCTCGGCTGCCTGGGGGTCCGTCTCCCCGTGAAACCTGGGTGGTCGCTGGCACTGAAACTCATGCAGTGCGCTGAGGCGACGTGCATCGTCAGCGGCTGGTGCTGGAAGTATCGGTGGCTCGACGGGTAGAGCTACCACCGGTGCCACTACTGACAAAGGGCCCTGCACCGAAGCCTCATCGTTCGGTGGTCTGTCATCACACTCGACTCTCGGAACCCTAGCTGGCTGCCGTCGTGGGGCCATCCTGAAAAGTAATCAGGTGCGCCACAGTCAAACAATATACCTGGTGAGCTGATATAAGTAATCACAAAGAAAACTTTGAAACACACACACAATCAATGTTTTCGTGCATTAAGTCGGAAATCAGAAGTCAGGGTCCTGGTGTACGGATACGTCGGCCACCGCACCAACACTGGACTCCCTAGACTGATAACCACACTCAATATGCTAAACATTATTGCTTCACAAAGAAAAGATCAGAGTTCGCGGTAGAACCGAACTCTTTTGATACCAATTTGTCACGACCCGCCCTCGGGGTCCGTGCCGTGACTACCCCAAGCCCGCCTTCCATAGGCCAGGGGCTGGCGACTAGCACCAAGGCGTAAATCCCGGTAAAAAGGGAAGGCATTGCCTTTGTAAAGTAAACAAACACCACAGAGTAAGCAAGCGGAAAGTAAACACTAAGTAAAAACAAAGTACAACTGAAAGTGCGGAAAAGTAAATGGGCCAGTATACAAACCCAAACTGAAAGTAAAGTATAACTCGAAAGGGAAAACAACAACTGTAAGTAAAAGCCGCTACACCGAGATGTCCACTGGAGATCCCACCTGAAGGGTGAGTACAGATAGCTCCACTGCTCCTCGGGTCCCGCCGTCCACTCCGAGTACGTCCCGCCCAGTGGTCCACCTCCAGGTACCGTCCTACTCTGCAAGCCTCAGCCAAGATGAATGCTGTCCGTCATCTGCAACCAACACAACGTAGTGCGGGCATAGCCCGTGCAGGGGTGAGTATAAGCTACTCAATAGGGACCCCGAGACCCCTGAAGGTCTCCCAAAATCCACAAAGGATAAACCACAAAGGTGAGATACAAACACGAAGTATCAACCGACACTGCTTAGGTATATGCCCATACATATACCTAAGTCATCAATTCCAACACGCTCCATCCTTCGAGCCCAAGTACAACTCAGTCCACACAGGAAAGTAAACGTATTCCACACAGGAAAGCAAAACGAAATCCACACAGGATAGCACAACACAATCCACACAGGAAAGCAACTGGATTCAGCTCACACAGGTATACTTCTTCGAAAGATGATAAAGATGATCTCTGATCCATCTAAGTCGTCGGACCCACGAAGGATCGATAGGTAACTAACCCCCGCAAAAGACCCACACAGGATCGGGCCCACACAGGACCTGTAGGCGCTGGTTCACACAGGACCGCTGAGCGCAAAGACCCACACAGGATCGGACCCACACAGGATCGGGCCCACACAGGACCTGTAGCATTGATCCACGTAGGATCGCTGAGTGCTGTAGTCGTCGTCTTCGAATCCACACAGGATCTCTGTACTGTCGTCGTCGCAGTCACAGTAGCAGTAGCAGTAGCAGTAGTAGTCACAGTAACAGTCGCAGCCAGCACTAGGGTTCCCGCACACAGCAAGCTCGTACAGGAGGGTCCGCTCCACGAGCCGAGAGGCTGATACATCAACTATCACAAAGTCCAGAGTTGATGTATCCAAAAGTTCCGTATCGTCAACAGGAACTCAACGCAACAGACGGCGCGTCGATCGGACGCCCGGTCTGAGAGTTATTGGCTTTTTCGTCCCAGGGGCCCGGTTGGTTTTTAAGGCAAAACCAACCCGACCGTACTCCACCTGCGTCCAAACCTCGGGCGGAGTATGCCAAAAGATCCGTCTCACTAAGAGAAACACAACAAAGCTGACGGCACGTCAATCGGACGTCCGTAGCTCAAGATATGAGCGTTTCCGCTCCGAAGGCCCGGTTGGTTTCGTGAACGAACCAACCCGTCCGAACTCAAAGTATTCCGAAACTTTGAGTGCGATATACCGAATCGACCGTCTCGATCCAAGGATCGCGTATCCGCTGACGGTTCGTCGATCGGAGGTCTGTGGCTCAAGTTATGGCCAAAAGACCGAAAACGATTCGAAAACGGGGGGTCCGGGTCCGGGCCGACCCGGCCCGGCCGGCGGCGCGGCCCGGCGCGGCGGCGCGGTCCGGCGCGGCGGTGCGGCCCGGACGGCGGCGGTGCGGCCCGGCGCCGCACGGGTGCAGCGCGCGGGGGGCATGGCCCCCGCTTCCCAATTGGCGGCGCGGCTTTTAGCCGCGCCTTTGGAGAACCGCCCCCCCCCCCCCCTCGTGGGGGGCCTGCTTTGAAGAAAACCGGGGGGGCCGCCTGCCCCCCCTTAAAGAAACCTCCCCCCTCATAAATGGGTGGGGGGCATTTTTGATGGCCGGGGGAATTAAATTCCCCCGGTTTTTCCCTTCCGGCCGGCCCACCTGGCCGACCGGTTCTTCTTCAACGGACCGGCAAAGCCGGTCCCCTTCCGGCTTCCGACACCGGCGGCCCGACGAGCCGCCGGTCTTCCCGTCTCGCCGCGGTCCGGAACCGGCCGGGGTGTTCGTCGTCTGGCGCGGTGCGACGGCACCGCGCCCCTCCGCTGCGGCCCCGCTCCGGCCGCGGCGCCTTCGATTCCCTTCGACGCGGCGCGACGGCGTCGCGTTCATGATAATCCTTCCACGGCGCGACGCGACGACATCACGTAAATAAGCCGGGCGATTCCCGCGTGGTGTGACAGCACCACGCCTTCTCGTTCATCCACAAGATTTTATAAATAACCAAGAACAAAGGAGGGGAAATTCGGTCGTGTTTGTGCGGTCCGACCCCCCTCTCGTTAGATGATAACTCTTAAATATTTAATCACAAGATTATCATTCTAGAACCAAGAACGAGAGTAAGGAAATAAACCACAACAAACCCCTACCTTGGGTTCAAGTTCGAAGATCGTCAACGACCCGCGGAAGACAACGTCGCGGAGGTCGGGCGTCGCGGTAATCGTTCGTCAAATCCGATGACGAAGAGGTACATCCGAAGAGGTACGTCGTTGGCGAATCTTCGTAAGCCGACAAAGGAAGTCCGAGGAAGAAGTGGCGTTTCCTTTCATTGACACGGAATGCGTCGTCGATCTTTGGATACAATCGGCTACGAAGAAGAGAGGAGCGGCGTTCTTCATCGGAGCTCGAAGGTTCTTCGCGTTCTTCGTCAAGCTTGAAGAAGAAGAAGAAGAAGAAGGAGAAGGAGAAGGCTTTAAAACTCTCAAGAGGCTAGGGAATTCTAACCAAATAAAATAAGCTAAGAGCTTATTTTATTTACTCAACCAAACCTTTTGAAATTCAAAGGTTTGAAAAAGATAAAACAACTCAACCCAATTAATAAGCTAAGTTGTCAATTTCATTTAAAAGGGGAGTTAAGAGAGTTTTGAGAGGAGATGGAAAGTTGGGTTTCGTGTGGGCCCCACCACACTTAATCCTCCCAAGGGAGGTTAAGTGGATGTGGGTCCCACCTTTAACTTCCTTTGAGAGGAGTTAACCAACAAGTAAGAAAAATAAAAAGTGTTCCACATTTTTATTCAACTTTTTATAAATCTCCCAAAAACTAACTTTCATCCTGCAATAAACGCAACTTCGGAAAAGGTCTCCTTAAGCGAATATCGGCGCTGCGAGTTCATCGGTGTCCTCGAATTTCAATTCCGAGCACCGAATCAAAAGTTAGAAATTCCCGCTCGTTCGTTCACTGAACGTACCCGAGCCAAACTTCGGAAAATGATTCCGGGCACTCCGGGCCTCGGAATCAGGTGCCATCAGAAACCGCGCTCTTGTAAAATTCCAAAGAAAATTAAGAAAAAATTTCCCTTGAATTTTACGGGTCTTTACATTATCCATCTATGAATTCTGACATATTCTAGGTTTCTTGATAGAGATTTGGTGGTTGAATGATTCTTGGATGAGCGGGTATAACCGGTGGTAGTCAATAGTGGACGAGCAGGTGTAGAGACCTCAATAGTAGGGATCCTATGTCAGTATCATGGATCTAAGAATGAGAGATTTTTTAGGAGGAGATCCCAGGATAGAGTATATACAGTTCAAGGATCAAAAGGTGGGTCCAACCAGCCTAGAAAGATGCGGTTCTATTTGTGTGACGACAAGGGATATCTATCTTGAGATTTTCTAACCTGTCATTATAAAGACAGGGAGATAGTGGATATACCACCGAGTCAGAGATAATGAAAAGAGTAGACAGATCCACAGGGCGGAAGATGTGGAAAAGGAGCTGGAAGAGTAATAGGATTAGTTATCCACAGTGTGAATCAACCCTTGGAGGTGAGAGTTTCGGTTGGAACCTCTTGGTGGAAGCGTTGAGTCCTTATGATTTCATACTTGGTATGGATTAGTTATCCACAGTCCATGGCTAGATTTAATATTTTAGGTGAGGGGTGAAGTGTGTTCGTAGCGATGGAATGAGGTTTTACTTTGTTGGTGAAAGGTAAACCCAGGAAGAATAAGATGTACTCATGCACAAGTGGGTGTAGAAAATTTCTCATGAGTTGGATAGACTGACCCACAAAGAAGTAGATGTTATGAGTTTTCGTTTCCTAGTAGTAGTGGAGGATTACAGGGGCATCTTTCCAAAAAATGTTCTAGGTTTACCTCCCCATCAGAAGATATAATTTTTCATCGACTTAAACCCCGAGACAACACCGATATAAGCAACAACATATCAGATGACTCTTTTAGAGAATTGAGAGATGAGGGTGTATTTGGAGGACTTAAAAAGGAAGGGAGTCTTGAGACCCAGTGTTTCACCCTAGTTGGCCTTGGTTTTGTTTGACAAAAAAGTTAATGGGAGTTTTAGGTTGTGTGTGGACTACCAACAATCGAATCATGTGACCATGAAGAACTAGTATCCACTAACAAGGATTGATGACATCTTAGATCATTTGATAGGGGAACGATGGATCTCAAAGGTTGAACTTCGACCAGGCTATCACTAGTTGTGTGCACATGATGAGGATACACCGAAGACAACTTTTAGATGCTTCTATGGTCACTATGAGTACTTGATGATTCCATTTGACATGATGAATACCCCCATAGTGTTCATGGGACTCATGAACCATATATTTCAGCCTTAGAAAAATTTGTTGTAATCTTCATCGATGATATCCTTGTGTACTCCGTGCCTGAGGAGGAGCACGCAAGACACCTAAGGATGGTTCTGGATGTACTCAGAGAGCACCATATTTTTGGGAAACTCTCAAAGTTCCATTTCTTGATTTAGGTGATCCACTTTTTGGGACATTTTATCTTAGTGGATGGAGTGGTAGTGGACTCAAACTAGGTGGAATCAGTGTTACCATGAGATCCACCTAGGAGCGTGATGGAGGTGCAGAGCTTCCTTGGGCTAGCAGGATATCACTGAATATTCATACCAGATTTCTCCAGGACATTAGCACATATAAAAACTTTGACTCAAAAGGGGTAGTCTTTTGCATGGATAGATAAGTTCCAATAGGATTTATAATGGTTTAGACATATTTTGATAAGTTATTTGATCTTGAGATTGCTGGAAGAGGGTGTTGAGTCTGTAGTGTTCCATGATGCATCATGGACCGGACTTGGTTATGTCCTGATGCATAGGAAAGTAGTGATTGACCATGGTTCACGCTGGTTGAGGCCACTTGAGCATAACTACACAACCAATGAACTTGAGTTAGTAGCGATAGTCTTTGAATTGAAGATGTGGTGACACTATCTGATAGGAGATCAATTTATCATCTACTTTGATCACAATAGTATCAAGTATATCTTATCTCGTAAGGATCTAAACTTGAGATAGTGGTGATGGATAGAGTTCTTCTAGGACTATGAATTTTTTATTATCTATACTCCAGGGATGAGGAATGTGATAAAAGATTCTCTCGGTAGGATATCTTGTTCGCCGTTGCTGAATGATGTATCAGAGTATTTGGCCTCATTACATTTATCCTTTGTGGATAGAGATGAAGAATATTACCTCTAGTCGATGGTTATCACCCCTTTACTCTTATAGTGATCCAGGGATACACAACTTGGGGATACCTAATGTGAGACTCTATGTGCTCAGATGTCTATATGACATGCACTTGATGGATATTCACAATATGGGGAGCACATTTTCCTTTTCAGAGGATGAACAATTGTACCAGTGGCATTGAAAGAGGAGGTTCTATAGGAGTTTTACATCCCCCCTTTGGTAGTACATTCTATTGTATAGAAGATGTACCAGGACTTATGATGTTAGTTTTGGTGGACAGGGATGAAGAAGGCAGTGAAAAAGTTTTTTCCTTGATGCCTTATGTGCTAGTAGGTGAAGGCTGAGCACCAGGTTCCAGTGGGTTTAGCTCAACACCTTGAGGTGTTGGAATGGAAGTGGGATTATATATTGATGGACTTTGTGATGGTTTTATCATGTATGTATAGGGTAAACGATTCCATATGGGAGATATTTTACTAACTCATCAAGTTATACCACTTCCTAGCTATCTGGGAGCATAGTTCACTTGAGATCTTGGGGCGCCTCTATGTGGAGGAGATAGTTTCACTCCATGAAGTACCATTGATGATAGTTTTTTATCATGATTCTCTTTTTACATCCTAGTTGTGGAAGGGATTTTAGGAGGCATTTGGGACTCATTTATGCTTGATCATGATGTTTCAACCTCATAGAGATGGCCAGATGGAGTGAACCATTCAGGTCATGGATGACATGCTGTGGGCTTTCATGTTGGACTCAGACCGTAGTTGGGAGGATCACCTACCTTAGGTGGAGTTCACGTACAACAATAGATTCCATTTCACCATTGGTATGATAGAATTCGAGGCCTTGTATGGGTGACCCTTCCGGTCACCACTTTGCTGGACTAACCCAGAAGAGTCATCATTCATGGACCCAAAGTTGGTGTGAGATACTACCGAGTAGGTGTAGATCATCTAGGAGTGGATGAAGATTGCACAGAGCCATCAAAATTTTTATACTGATAGATGGTGGAAGCCTTTGGATTTTAAGGAAGGAGACCACATGTTCCTTCAAGTTTCACATCGACAGGGATTATAAAGATTTGGATAGGGAGATAAGTTATCTCTGAGGTTTATCAGCTCTTTTTAGATAATGTGTAGAGTTGGAAAGGTGGCATACCTATTAGCTCTTCCCCCAAAGTTGGACCGGGAACATGATGTCTTTCACATGTTGCAGTCGAGGAGGTATGTTCATGACCCATCACACGTCATCGACTGGGGTGAGCTAAACATTGAGGATGGATATATTTTTTCTAAGTACCCAATGGAGATTGGGGATAGATAGGAGATGATCCTTCATGGGTGAGCGATTCCCTTGGTTCATGTATGGTGGCAACATAAGAATATCTAAGAGAGCACAAGGGAGCAGGAGGCTCAGATTCATGCGTAGTACCAACATATTTTTCAGTAGACTTGTTTTTGGATTTTTGGGGATGTAAATCCCTAAGGTGGGGAGAATGTAATGTACCATATTTTTCTATGTATTATTTTTAAATATTATATGGAATTAATTCGAGACCAGGCACTAACACAACATGAAATTCCATGGCATGATATTTCCAAAATAAAATTTTGAAATATATTAAATGTATTAAATAGCACGTGCGTACAATTTTCATGAAAAAGTATAATAACGTCTAAATGGGTTCTTAGATCAGAAATATAAGGGCCCCATTATGTTCAGAGAATCGGCTTACCCTAGGTGATGCCTAACATCAGCCGTCAAGGGTCAGTGGTGAAAAGTAGTTATTGGTGTTTTAATAATTAAAATAAAATAATAATTTATTTTATTTTAACATTTAGTAGTGATGAAAAGACATTTATTTCAAATTATCCTTTTAAGTATGGATCAAGGGTTAGGCTCATAACCCTGGAATTTTGCTGGAGGCTCTGGATAGAGCCCTGGAGAACTCTCTCGATGTAAAACAACAAAGGAGATTGGATTGGATATCGATGGACCATATTTTTGACAGATCTTACCAATGGTGGTGATGTGATGATTGATCCAATTTAGTGAATGATCCAACCCTAAGGTAGGATGTATTATTTGGTTTTTATTTCCCTATTTTTGTATTTAATGATGAACACAAACCAACTAACAAAAATGTTGATCCACGGTTTGCTCATTCTTGTGGGATGGGCTATGAATGTGGGTTTTTATCAGGGTTTTTATCATTGATAATTTATTTTGTATTCTTCATCATTATTATGGAATGGATTAAGGCTAGAACGAACAACGATTGAGGTTTGTTCCTTGAGTTGTTCTTATACTTTTTCTTACCTGATATTCTTTGCATTCTTTATGATTTTTAATGGTTGATTTTTTTACCTCCATTTAATGGAAAAAAGATCCAAAACTGAAGATCGAGCATCAGTAAAACCTAGCAGGGGTGTGACGATGATGAACAAAGATGAATCAGAGTGATTCAGAAGATATAATTCTTTAAATGATTTTCATGCGAGTGATCGGAATAGGTTTTCAGAGCCGATTAAAAGTCCGAAACCCACCAATTCAGTGTTTTAATGGAGATACAATGTTGGATCTCCAGTTTTAAGGAAAATAGAGCATTGGATTGAACAAAATAAAATCCTTCGGGGTGCGTGGAAGAAAAACGACGGTTCTGGAAATTCGTTATCAACATGGCATTTTACCCAGGGTTACATGGTGTGTGGCCCCCAGTTAGTGGTACCTAAGGTTTTGGGAGTTAGTTAAACACCACACGACATGTGACCCTATCACATGGCGTATAAGACCTTTCTAAAGACTCGCCCTATATCTCAGGAGATAAAAAAACATGGGGTGGAGTACACGGGTTTCCTACACGGTGTGTACCCCACCACAGAACTTGGCCCAAACCGGTTATATGGGTTATCCTATGTATTGGTACATGGGTAGGCAGACATGGGTTGTCACTGTGTACTGATACAAAACCAGAGTACATGAGTGGAACTCAAATGGAAGGACATGGTGTGTGACCCTTCTACACGGCGTGTACCCATATTCAATATGACATGTTCTAAAAAACATGGTCCATTGTACACATGTAGTACCCAGGGTCAAGGGATATGACGTGTGACCCTACTACATACTGTGTTCCTCTTTATACATGGATTGAATCTCTTTTACACAATATTTTGGACAAGTTTTGTTAGGGTTAGTTCCTTTGATCCTTTCCGTAAAGGTTGATGTGTATCATTTCCTACTCATAGGAGTATGATCCATTCAGCAGGACTTTCTGGATAGATTTTTTGGAATCCCCTCTGAGAGGTCTGGAGTAGGATCCTCTATTCATTATTCATGCCCTAGGTAGAGTACTTGGTATTGACGCGACCAACTTCACTGGGCGTCGATCCTTTACTTAGCAAGTTAATTTAGATGGAGTTGTTTGTATCAACCCATGGCCCTGGCTGTGATCCTCATCTATGGTATCATATCCCTCTTAAAATATATCAGTGTATCTCTCTCATGATGGTTTCTGGAAAACAATACTTCTCAGATGGACGTTATTAGTGCTATCAGACTCAGAAGTGTGTTCTCCCAGATGAGTGCTTCATGGAATCTTTGAGCTGAATCCATAGTGCTAGTATATGGTAGTTGTGACTTACCTCTAGACTACATGTCTTAGTTTGAGTATATATGGATATTATTTTTATATGTGTTATAGAAATATACTATGTATATCTGATTGTACCTCTCTCTTTGTGTATTTCTTTGTGGTTTCAGGGTTTCCCACTTAGTGTTATTATACTCACCCCTTCATGGGATTTTCTGACAGGTGTCATGTCTTGTGTAGTTGATCGAAATTTTGATAGATTCCACAGAGGACCTATATTAGACAGCTCTTTGTGAGTTCTTTCAGGTTGAGGTGTTCCTACGACTTCGAGAATCAGTCCCAGTACCTATTTTGTTTAAAGTTTGGACTTTGTAGTTTACAGAATCTTTCTTTTGGTGGGCTTGTATTCTGGACCAGTTTACTTTACCAAATTTTACTATTCTGTCATTCTTTTGTTGGGATAGTGGTATGCATGCATTTCATTTCTTAGTGGTTTTTACATTTCATCATTTTTGGGATTGGAGTTGTGTGCATGCGTACAGGTACATAGGCAATTCCTCCCATGTTAGTGATATGCCTACTTGGTGCTAGTCACCAGCCCCTAGCCTATTAAAGGTGGGTTTGGGGAGTCATGGGATAGTCCCCACTAGGATGGGTCACGAAAATTATATAGTCTCATGCATCATCACTAATTACTAAGGGGATACCTTATTCAATCAAGTGCAAGTGTCATCACCAAATCTTAAGGGGATTACCCCAAGGTATTAAAAATCAGTGATCATAATCTGAACCCAAGGGGGGATTTTCCCAAGGTATTTTAAACCAATTATTATAATTCAAACCCAAGGGTTATTTTCCTAAGGAATTCCAAAACAAAATCATTAATCTAAAATGAAGGGGGTTTACACAAGGAATTCAAAACTAGTAGTCATCAATTCAAATCCAAAGGGGATTTCCCCAAGGCATTCCAAACCATTAGTTATAATTCAAATACATGGTAACCCACTTACTAATTAATTTAATTACATTTTATATAGTTTCACATAATAACAAAGTTCAATGGGTCCTAGATTACATCCTAGTCATCCCCGAACACACACACAAACATTTATTATTAAGTTCAAGGAACACCGAGGGTCACACATTTAATTAAAAAATTTATTTTAATGGTCAATAAAACCTCAAGTGGTGGATAAATTTATCACAATTCAAGTACATAGGAAATACACTCATACATCCCATTAATTCAATTATATCTAGTCTCATAAAACAACTATGGTCACTAGATCCTAGGTCACATCCCATGAATCCTTGAACATACACACAAGCTTAAATCATAAGTCTAAGGCACCCCTAAGGAGTATTCATAGGCCATATAGAGGTTCCATTTCATATTTAGGGCTAAAATACATTTAATTAAATTTTATTTTGAGTGCATGGTATGTCAACATGTCCACACACCAATTTAATCAATAAAACTTTATGACTTTTAAAGAATAGATTAAAGACCTCCAATATTATACTCATAGAAATATACCCATCCAATACCAGCCTCTGATTCAAGATAAAACGATAGAAATTGGAAAATTTGTGGAATAATATAGAAATAGGGAATAATACAAAGAAAAAAGAATGAGATTGATTGAAAATAAAAGAAACTGAGAAAAAGTTGATATGGAAGGATAAAATCAACACTAGCTTCTAATATCAAGATATGATGATCAATTACATCAATAAATGAGGGAGAATCCACCATGAAGAGGAATACAACCAAAGTGGGGAGGGGGGTATCATCGCACATACTATCCCAGAGGCAACCCCATTCTAATTATAAAACCCAAATTTAATAATTAATTAATTAATTAATAAATAAAAATAGTAAAAAGTCTCTATATATGATTCATGGTGTAACCACTCAGTTTACAATGTAAATAGGTTAAGGCATGAGGTCCTCCCATCCAGCTAACTCTTTCAAACTGTGAAACATGGCATCATACCATGAATGGATACAACTGATATATTTTCAACTGCATCCCTATTTGATCTTCCTAAAAACACTCCCAAGCCATTCCCGACCCATGAAACATTTATATATAGAAAAAAATACATGGGTTTTAACAAAAAATTAAAGTAATTCATACTTAGAAAGGGTTGGGGTTTTATATAATCCCTTTAACTTTAATTCATTCATCGATATAATATTATTTATATTTGATGAATACCTCTCTAGAACCTTTATACCATTAAGGAAATTGAAAAGATAAAATATCTTTTTCCCAGAATGAGTGTAAGCCACAAGAGGAAGAAAATTCCATATTTCACCCTTTAATAAAACCAAATATTCCCATATACACATACTAATCATGTTTAACCTAGCCTTAATGGAATATTTTTTTAGCCAGGTGTATTTATTAATTTCCCAATAACAATATCACATACATTTTTTCTACATGAATGAAATAAATAAAATGTTTGATGTATAAAAACTTCTAATATGGTAATTAATATAAACCAATAACATTTTACAACTTATTTTGGTATGATTTTTCAAAAAGTGGTTACCCAAAATGGTGACAATATTCTTTACTTTTTCAAATTGTTCATCACTTGTTAATGGAGAAGGTGTTGTACTTTCTTCCGAATTCCAACCGACTGATATGTGATTGGTATTTATAACAATAGGGTAAAAATATATGTTTTCCTAGAAACATTGTCTTCATAGAATGTATAAATGTAACTGAGTATGAACCTTCATAAAAAATGGGACACCCTAACATTCATTTATTTCCATATCCTGAAAAGTTTTCATATATATTAAATTCCTTTATCCTCTTGAACTGAAATGACATAAAATTTTATCAATGAAATGTATCCCTTATTATATTAATGTCATATAGTATGAAGAGCATAAAATCACTTAGAGACCATAATAAAATCTTTTTAAGTGAATAATTAATGAAATAATAAGTATTTCTAGAAGTTAAGCAACTTATACTGATCAAATAGTATTTGAACCTAGGAATAGTAATATGAACCTTATGAATAGTAAACATGCCAAATGAATAGTAAAATCACCCAATAAATTATAAATAAAATTTAGGCATCTTATAAGTGAATATATGATATAATTATATCATATTATAAGAAAGTAAATATTTTAAAAATTATTAATTAAGTGTTTGTATTTTTATAAGTCATAAAATTTTAATTACAATTTTATAATTAATTTAATAATTTAAAATAAAATTTATTTTCATAAAATGTGTTCATAAATTAATATTTTTATGTATTATGATTTTAAGGTAATTTTATGATACCTTAAGTAGTTTTTAAAGTTTTAAAAAATTAGTTATAATTTTAAAATATGCCTTTTCCAAGTAAATGTTGAGTTTAATTAAAAATTAAATTACTCATATTTTGAAAATTATTTTCATAAAATTAAGTTCATTTTTTAATTCTAAACATTTAAAAATGGTTAGGGTGAATTATTGGGATTTTTTTAGAAAACTTGAATTTTTGGTGAATAGTGAAATACGATAATTTACAAAATAAGCTAAATACATTAATTATTGATCCATAGGTTATGTAAGGATGATATAAGCCAAAAATCACCAAATATACTTAATTATTATAATATATTTATTCAAAAGGCTCACACTATTCATATTCTTGATCCAAAATAATAAACTAATGAGTATAATAATGATAAAACACCTCTCTCCTCCACTATAAATACCACCCTCACCCCATATTATCCTCACACCTATCAAGCTTTTATCCTTGACTAAATTCTACCAAATAATCTTCCCCATTACTATCCCACATCCATGATCTCTTATTCTCATCAAAATACCAGAACCTCTTCCCTAAGGAGGTTCTTAAAGATGGGAGATTTAAGAGGTAAAATCTTCTTCCTTTTTCTTTTAAATTATTTTAATTTCATTTCCTTTTATTATTCCCTCCTAACATCCCCTCATCCAAATGGAATTAAAAACTTCAGTACCATACATATAATATAATTATATAATTTTAATTTAAGATCCATCATTAAAATTCTTCCCCACTCTCTTTTATTCTAAAAATGAAATCGTCACCCGTGATGTGTCAATTTACCAACATCATGGGTGATGCACTTTCACTCTCCTTTAATTTCTTCAAGACTGTTATTAAAACAATTAAATGGTAGAAAAAATATTTTAAAGTGTATGATACAACCCTATTTATGTTTCATAATGAACTTATATACATCATACTAAATAAAACGAGTTCATTGTGATCAAAAACCACCAAAATTAACCTAAAACGATCATCATCAACTTTTATCTAATGATTCATACTCATAGTATATAACCAAATTATTTATAAGATAATTTAAACTTATTTAATATAATTAATAACATATAATAACAATTATTTATATTTATCTACATTTTAAATGAACTTTCATTAATGTATACAAGTGAAATGATCATGAAAACCATGAAAACGAATGCTCCTGAACAATGAAATTAAACTATTTAACTCATCTAAAAGGACATGAATGAACATAATAAAACTATAATGAATATAATTAATGAATAAAAGGTTATTTATTTGTTAATTTATTAATCTAATTTGATTATACAAGATAATAAAGCTATGAAAGCCTTGGATACAAGGTAAGGGGAATTCTCGAACCCAACTCTCTTTCCTTGAGTTTTCCCTCTTTCACTCCATTTTCTGTATGGATATTTCTTAAATATAATTTATTCATCATTAAATTACCTTTTCTGGGATATACATGTTTTCTACTCGAGTTTATGAAAAACACAATGTCTTCTAAAATAAATCTTCTTTCAAAAAACACACATTTTACTTCCTGAGACTGTTTCATCTCCACTCAAGTTTGATGATTAATATATCAAGTATTTGGGAACCCAAATTTTATGAATGTATGATTTATGAAATGAAAACCATTCATTTACATTGGTTATTTTATGTTCAATATTGATATATGTTCTATTTGGCATGAATGATAATGTAAATGTTATGACGTGATGAGTGCCCTAGAAATTATATAGAACTCCAATGTATTGGGTAATGTGATGTATATCATAAGGAAAAGTGAAATATGCATGAACATGATTCTAGATTTGGTCACAACTATGTGTGGTAGTTAACCACTAAGACATGATGTTTTATTTTTATGCATTTCCATATTCCATGCCGTTATGTAATGCTTCCACTAATGATTATAATGATGTTGTAATGATTATTCTCACCACATGTTATATTGTTTCATGTTCTTATCTATCCTATTACTTGGATTTTAGCTTACCCATTTCTTTGTTGTATATCCTTAAGTGAATACTTGTACCAAGGATAATCCAAGGGCCAATAAGAAGCTAGAGAAGAAAGAATTAAATAAATGTTTATGTTATATTTTGTAAATGTTATGAATGATCATAATTTTTCCAAGACACTGAACCTTTAGATCCTAGTTGTGTAATGATTTTATGATATTTTACTTTAAAATGATGTAATAAGTTATGTAATAAAAATAAGTAACACTATAGTTGGTATCATATCACAGTTTAGTTAATTTGGGAATTAGTATTAGAGAACCTTAGTGGAAACCCCTAGTATGAGACTAAGTATAAGTAAACACCTAAGAAGATTTGTTTTAGAAAATTCTAAACATAGGGATCCCATTGGATATGCCTTTAGACTTAATTGCACATAGGAATAAATTATTTATTCTTGACTTGTTGACTTTTGTTTTGTTCTAACCTTTTATATTTTATAAAATGGTGGGAACTAGGAGAAACTAGAACAAAAACTCATGAGAGAGATAATGTAGTGATTTCCCAAACATTATCCCCAATTACTTGGGAGGTGGTGGTAAAAATTTCATGGTGATGCTTACATAACTGTCTCAAGTTACAAAAACTAACTTGAATATTGTGGAACGTCTACCTTCACCTAAGAGGGAGAAAATGGCTATTGAGTCCTTTATACAATAGTGACTACCAAGGTTTAGTGGGTTTTCTAACTCACTAGTTGTGAAATAGTGGGTCAAATCCGTGGAGAAGATATTTTCCGTTCTTCACTATTCTGGGATGGATAAGGTGACTCTATCCGAGGCTGACCAATGGTGGAAATTGATTAAGAAAACCAAGATTAAGGATGAAATTTAAAAGATGGAGTGGGAAGACATTAAATAATGTTTATTAACAAGTATTTCCCTTGAAACATTCATATAAATATGGAGAAAGAATTCATAGAGATGAATAAAAAAGAAGTAGAATATTCCACGACCTACAAAGAAAATTTTACAAGGCTTTCAAGGTACGCTTTGGGTTTTGTTATAAAAAATGATAGCAAAAATGATATATTATTTAGTGGTTTAAAACCACAACTTCAAAAGGATCTTGAAATTTGAGACTTTTGGAGTTATGAGGAATTTGTTTCATGTTCTCTCAAAGTGGAGATGGAGTTTGGAGACTGGTTCCATGGATATGGTGATAAGAAATGAAACATGGAGTTTCAAGCTAGGGGATATAATAAGAAATGTGGAAAGAGAACTCAACCACCCACATGCCAAAAGTGTGGGAAAAAGCATCATGGGAACTGCCTTAAAGGGACAGGGAAATTCTTCAAGTGTGGGAGATAGGGACATCAAGATCCTGAATATTGAAAATACATGAGGAAATAGAACAATGTGGTGGAGGAGAGGAGAGAACTACACATGGTCCAATGCTATAACTGCAGGGAGAAAGGGCACTATGCAAGCCAGTGCACTAAACCTCGAGTCCTTGAGGGTAATCAGTGTCATCAGCCACCAAATCAAAAGAATCAAGGGAAGTCTTAGTCCATCACTATTGCGGATGTGGAGCATGAAAACGAAGTCATACAGGGTACACTTTCTATTCATTAAAGAATGGAAAAATTATTATTTGATTCTCATTCTGTACAGTCTTTTATCTCATTCATGTTTGCAATAACTATTGAATCGAATACCCAAAAACCATGAAGTAGAGATGTCTATATTAACACCAAGTGGTGAAATCATTACAACCCAAGTATTGGACTCTTCTCCCACTACTGGAAATGAAGGTTATACCAACGGTTCAAAACCGTTGGTATAGGCTGGAAAACCGTTGGTATAGCCTATACCAAAGGTTTTCCAAACCATAGGACATTAAGACATGAGGAAATACCTATACCAATGGTTTGATATAAACCGTTGGTATGGGCCACGGTATGTATTTATTTACCAACGGTTACAGGCTAACCGTTGGTATATGTTTGTATAGAATTTTTACCAACTGTTTCAATGAAACCATTGGTATATATTGAAGACTAAACACTATACCAACAGTTTTAAAATCGTTGGTATAGTTTTTAAATTTTTATCAAAGTATACCAATGGTTTAAAACCGTTGGTATTGTGTATTTCCAAGACTATTGCACAACAGCCCCCTAGTAGCCCCTCCAGTATACACCTCCATAAAAAATAGCACAAAAAACACATACAAACAGACTTAAATCAGCATAAAAAACACCTGCAATAGCACAAAAAAAAAACACATAAAACCATCAAACTCTTCCAACCATGTCATGCACTATAATTCCCTATTTTAATCTTCATATGAAAACAATCTTCCAGTAGAGTTGAATAACAGTTTCAATAACTCAAACATTATTTACACCCATTTCAATCTTTATATGACAACCACTCATCCAGTAGTAATTCACCTCACCCTTGTACAACCCCCTAACCAGAATAGCCCCCCACCTCCCCATCAAATTCTAATAGGTAGAATAGTCTGAGAAATACTTATTAGAGTTGAATAAGAGTTTGAAATTGGCTCAAATCCCAATTTTTTTTCCTGATCCTAGATTTGGGTATGTAATGATCTGTGATGAATTTTACATTGAGCTTGTATTTTTTATAATATATGGTGAAAATGAATTTTCTTAGGAGTCTCATCACTTATGACCCCATGAGTGAAACTACCCAACTCATGAAAAAGAGTTTGCGACTATCGTTGATGAGTGTAAATGGTACAAGTATGGTATGATCTGTTGATCAAAGTTGGATTCCACCACTTCATGCCTCAGATTGAGGTGGGGTTTACTCATACACTTAAAAAATTACTAATGTATCGTTTTCCTAAAGTATCAACAAAATCCAAATACGTTTGGTCAGTTTTTCGTGTGTCAGTTGTTGTTTTCACTTAAAATGTTCATTTTAAAAAAAGTGAGACACTTAGAGTTATACCGGCCACAAAGTGCCTCGGATGGAGGCGAGATTGACTCTTACACGTCACAAATGACACAAGTATCGTTTTCCTAAATTGTTAATACAATATGAAAGCATTTGGTCATTTTTCTGTATGCAAGTAGTTGTTTTCACTTAAAATCCTGTCCATTTCAAATAAAAGAGAGACACTTTGAGTGATACCAGCCACATCATGCCCCAGATTAAGGTGAGGTTTACTCGTACACATCACAAATGACTCATGAATCGTTTTTATAAAGTATCAACAGAATCTGAATGCATTTGGTTGATTTTTCGTATGCCAGTTGTTGTTTTTACTTAAATTTTTTCCATTTCAAATAAAGGTGAGACACTTTGAGTAGTGTTAGCCACATCGTGCCTCGGATTGAGGCGGGGATGACTTGTACACATCACATACGACCCATGGATCATTTTTCTAAAGTATCAAGAAAATCTGAATACGTTTGGTTAGTTTTCCGTATACCAGTTGTTTTTAATTAAAATGATGTCCATTTTAAACAAAAGAGAGACAGTTAGAGTGATTCCAGCCACACTACACCTCATATTGAGGCGGGGTTGACACTTACACATCAAATATGACCCGTGGATCGTTTTCCTAAAGTTTCAATATAATACGAATGCGTTTGGTCGGTTTTTCGTATGTCAGTTGTTGTTTTCACTTAAAATGATGTTCATTTTAAACAAAAGAGAGACACTTTGATTGGTGTCGGCCAAACCGCACCTTGGATTGAGGTGGGATTGACTCTTACACTTCACATATGACCCATGGATCATTTTCCTAAATTTTCAATAGAATCTGAATGCATTTGGTCAGTTTTCCGTATGTCAATTGTTGTTTTCACTTAAATTGATGTTCATTTTAAACAAAAGAGAGACACTTTGAGTGGTTCCGGCCCCACCGTGCTTTAGATTGAAGCGGGGTTGACTTGTACACATCACATATGACCCATTTATCATTTTTCTAATGTTTTAACAGAATCCAAATGCATTTTGTCAGTTTTACGTATGTCAGTTGTTGTTTTCACTTAAAATGATGTCCATTTTAAACAAAAGAGAGACATTTTGAGTGGTGTTGGCCACAACGCGCCTTGGATTGAGGCGGGGTTTACTCTTACACGTCACAAATGACCCATGTATTGTTTTCCTAAAGTATCAACACAATAAAAATGCATTTGGTTGGTTTTCCGTATGCCAGTTGTTTTCACGTAAAATCCTATCCATTTAAAATAAAAGTGAGACAATTTGAGTGGTTCCGGCCACACCGACCCTCAAGTTGTGGTGGGGTTGACTCGTAAATGTCACATATAACCCATGGATCATTTTCCTAAAGTTTCAACAGAATCCGAATGCCTTTGGTTGGTTTTCTATATGTCAGTTGTTGTATTCACTTAAAATGATGTCCTTTTGAAATTAAAGAGAGACACTTTGAGTGGTGCCGGCCACAACGTGCCTCTGATTGAGACGGGGTCAACTCTAACACATCATAAATGACCCATGGATCGTTTTACTAAAGTATAAACACAATATGAATGCGTTTGGTCAGTTTTCCATATGCTAGTTTTTTTTACTTTAAAACGTATCAATTTTAAACAAAAGAAAGACACTTTGAGTTGCACCGGACAGACCGTGCCTCATATTGAGGTGGGGTTGACTTGTACACATCAAAAATTACCCATGTATCCTTGTAATAAAGTATCAACATAATCCTAATGCGTTTGTTCTGTTTTCTGTATGCCAGTTGTTGTTTTCACTTAAAATGTTGTCCATTTCAAAGAAAAGTGAGACACTTTGAGTGGTGTTGGACACACCATGCCTTAGATTGAGGCGAGTTTAACTCATATACATCAAAAATGACCCATGGATCCTTTTGTTGAAGTATAAACACAATCCAAATGCATTTGGTCAGTTTTCCGTATGCCAGTTGTTGTTTTCACTTAAAATGTTGTCCATTTCAAATAAAAATGAGACACTTTGAGTGGTACCAGCCACACCGTGCCTTGTATTGAGGTGGGGTTGACTCGTACACGTCAAAAATGAACCATGGATTATTGTGTTGAAGTATCAACACAATCTGAATGCATTTGGTCAGTTTTTCATATGCCACTTGTTGTTTTCACTTAAAATGTTGTCCATTTCAAATTAAAGTGAGAAATTTCGAGTGATACCAGCCACATCATGCCTCGGATTGAGGAGGGGTTGACTCCTACATGTCACAAATGACCCATGGATCATTTTACTAAAGTATCAACAGAATCCGACTGTGTTTGGTCAGTTTTCCGTATGCCAGTTGTTGTTTTCACTTAAAATATTGTCCATTTCAAATAAAAGCGAAACAATTTGAGTGGTATCGGCCACACTGTGCCTCGGATTGAGGTAGGGTTGACTCGTACACGTCAAAAATGACTCATGGATCGTTTTTCTAAAGTATCAACACAATATGAATCTGTTTGGTCAGTTTTTCATATGTCATTTGTTGTTTTCATTTAAAATGTTGTCCATTTCGAATAAAAGTGAGACACTTTGAGTGGTACTGGCCACACCGTGCCTCAGTTTGAGGTGGGGTTGACTCATACAAATCACTTGGACGTTTTGAGTGCCGTCAAGTGCGGATTGAAGATCTGGGTGAGTCTAATCCTCTCCTTACTTCCTCTTTTCGATTAGGGTTTGCACTCTTCTCTCATCTTCTTCCGAAGCTCTAAAACCCTCTTTTCCGTTGGGATTTAGGGTGAATCTTGAAGAGAGATTAGATTGGGATCTGGTGTCCAGGGAGGAGGGTTTTGGGGGCTATTTGGGGGGATGTTCGGGGTCCAGTAAGGAGAGTGGGTAATGTATTTAAAACTCTATCTATGTATCATACATAGAATTCTAACGGGACTGCAAATCGTCATGGGGTGTCGTCCCATAGAAGTTCCAAATCACGGTATTACTGCGGAATGACTGCGGCGTGACCGCGGCGTGACCACGACATGACCGCGGTGTGACCACGACGTGACCATGGCCTGACCGCGTTTTGTTGGCCTGGTCCAGCGACATTCACGGGGCAACATCTTTCGGCCAGGAGCGAAGGGAGCGGGAGGAGGCGGAGCAATATTCCTGCCATCACCTCCCTCCCCATTAACTATGGGTGGGTAATGTATCTAAAAATCTATCTCGGTATTATACATATAATTCAAACAGGACTGCGAACTGCTGCTGGGTATCGTCCTGGAGCAGGGCTAAATAATGGCATTACCACGGCATGACCGCGGCGTGACCATTGCATGACCACGGTGTGTTGGCCCAGTCCAGTGACATTCATGGGGAAACATCTTCCGGCCAGGAGAGAAGGGAGCGGGAGGAGGCGGGGAAACATTCCGGCCGTCGCCTTCCTCCCCAGTAACTATGGGTGGGTAATGTATCTAAAACTCTATCTAGGTATCATACATTGAATTCCGACAGGACTACAAATCACCATGGGGTGTCGTCCTGGAGTAGGGAAAAATCACGACATTACCACGGTGTGACTGCGGCATGAACACGACGTGTTGGCCTGGTCCAGCGATATTCCCGGGGCAGCATCTTCCGGCCAGGAACGAAGGGAGCGGGAGGAGGCAGGGAAAAATTCCTACCATCGCCTCCCTCCCCATTAACTATGGGTAGGTAATGTATCTAAAACTCTTTCTAGGTATCATACATCGAATTCCTATAGGACTGCAAACCGCTACACGGTGTCGTCCTGGAGTAGGGCCAAATTACGACATTACCATGACGTGACTACGGCGTGTTGGCCCTGTCCAGCGACATTCGTGGGGCAGCATCTTCCGTCCAAGAGCGAAGGGAGTGGGAGGAGGCGGGGAAACATTCCGGCCGTCTCCTCCCTCCCCATTAACTATGGGTGGGTAATGTATCTAAAACTATATCTTGGTATCATACATCTAATTCCGACATGACTGCGAACCGCCGCGGGTTGTCGTCCTGGAGCAGGGCCAAATCACGACATTATCGCGGTGTGACCACAACATGACCATGATGTGTTGGCCCGGTCCAGCAACATCCGCGGGGCAGCATCTTCCAGCTAGGAGCGAAGGGAGAAGGAGGAAGTGAGGCAACATTCCGGCCGTCGCCTCCCTCTCCATTAACTATGGATGGGTAATGTATCTAAAACTCTATCTATGTATCATACATAGAATTCTGACAGGACTGCAAACTGCCGCGGGGTGTCATCCTGGAGCAGGGCCAAATCACGGCATTACAACGTCGTGACCGCGGCGTGACCACGACGTGACCACAACATGTTGGCCCGGTCCAACGACATCTCTGTTGTAGCATCTTTCGGCCAGGATTCCAAATAAATCCACATACATATACTTACTTACCTATGCACACGTAGGCGAGTCTCCCTTGACTTGGCGACTCGAAACCAACGAGCAGGGATCAACGCACTACACAAATGATATTAAGAACCTTAAAACACATGAAGGATTCTACATAACTAGTGAGAAACCAACCAATGGAATTAAAGCCTTAACTAGATTGGTAGCAGAGAACCAAATCCACTCGAACCAACACGAAACGGTCCAACGCCCTATAGAAAACATAATATAGAGTAAAAAACACTAAAGCCTCAAATACATGAGGTGCGAGACAGGTAGTAACCATAGAATATTACCTCAGATCAAAGCCGGTGGATTGAATCAATCTGAACTCCTTTTGGCACCCTTCGTAGAATATAAATACCCTCTATCCATAGAAAGAAGTCAAAGATCTAAGTGACCAATGTGATAAAGAAAATAAAATAAAAACTAAACTAAAACATACCTGTCTCCTGTGACTTTACCTATCACCGCCCAACATATAAGTACCATAATGCCCCATGGGTCAAATCATGTTCCTTCAATCAAAGGGGAAACAGATCAATGTTTCAAAATGATACTATCAAATAGTAAATTCCTATTAATTAACAACTACTCTTCCTATTAATGGTATATAATCAATTTGGCCCGAGTTTCAACTTAGTTTGGTTTTGTTCGATACAAGGGATGAGGTCTTATTATTCTTGGTTTTTATGTTTACACTAGAGATATTTATTTAAAAACGATGCATGTATTTGGAATTATTATTTATGGTTTTAGTTCTTAGCCTGTTTCCATGGGGCCTATCCACATGAATAATTCTTTTAATGTAGGGTTCAGTTGACATTTATGTGCTTTAATGTGATTGATGTCACTAACGATGAGGATTTAGATCAAGTAAAATATTCCTAAGAGGATTGGTCCTTTTAGTGATAGGTGTGGTAATTGTACATCTAGTGTTTGATGAGGAAATACTCATGAGGATGGATTGGAATCTTGATAGGTTCTTAGAGTGGGATGGTCCCTCTGAGTATATAAAATGTATTATGAAAGGTTTTACTCTATTTAATGATTCAGGAGTTCAACTAAAGAGATGAAGGATGAGATGCTAGTGTGGGTATTGGGTTTTTTCGGATAGATTGGCATTATAATGCCAAGAGGATTGGTGTGATTTAGCTTAGGATGGAACCTGGTTAGTGGGGTTGGGTTATAATACATGATTTTGATAAGGTTCTTGACCGAATTATTGAGAATATAATGTAGATGGGTTCGACATGGTTTGATTTTGTGACTATGACAATCATAAGGTGAATAATCCTCTTTGTCTAGTTGGATGATGAGATGTGCATCGAGGCATGAGATAATCCTCGAGAAATGAGTCTAGACTATGTGACTGAGAGGATAGACTAGGATAGGTTTGATAGGATTGGGTGAGTGGCCAAACCATGCGGGGATGATACGATGTATGGAGACACTTGGAGACACTTGGGGTTATTTATTCTATCTCATGGAGACACTTGGGGTTATTTATGCTAGAACCGTTGGTATAGGTTATTTTTCCCAATGAGTTTTCTAAACCATTGGGAACAAAGTGTTGGTATAGGCTCGATTTCCAGTAGTGTATGAGGGTTTAGAAAAGAAAATTAAAGTGTTAGAAGTAGGATTTTTATGGAGGGTTTTGAAATTTTTAATTAAATAGCTCCAACTCATATAGAAGATAAAGATTTCAGAATATCCTATAACCAACACATAATTTCAGTTGTTGTTTTCACTTAAAATCTTGTCCATTTCAAATAAAAAGTGAGACACTTTGAGTGATACTGACCACACCGTGCCTCGAATTGAGGTAGGGATGACTGGTACACATCAAAAATGATTCATGAATGGTTTTTATAAAGTATCAAAAAAAATTCAAATGTGCTTGGTCAGTTTTCTGTATGCCAGTTATTGTTTTCAATTAAAATCATGTCTATTTCAAATAAAATAGAGACACTTAGAGTGATACCATACACACCGTACCTCATATTGAAGTAGGGTTGACTCACACACATCACAAATGACCCATGGATCGTTGTCCTAAAGTATCAACACAATGCATTTCAAATAAATTGTTTATCTCATGGGGGATGTCCGTGGTCCAGAGGGTGAGGGGGTCCAGGGGGTGGGGGTCCAGGGGGTTGGGTTGTGTTCAAGGGAGGAAATCCCCAAATAATACTTTGAAAATTAACTATAACCAATCCAACCAACATCATAATTCCAATCAATCACCCATCCAACAACCAATTCATCCTTAATATCACTACCCTTCCCATTATTCCTTGAAAAATACATAAAAACAAAATTCAAATCCAATTTTCAACTAAACTAAAGACTATAAAAACTACCTTATGACCCCACTAAAGAAATGGAAAACCACCTATGCCACTACCCCAATCGTCCCCAATCACTTCACATGGACCATCCTTATATCCATTATCCACCTCGACACAATATGACTAAACAAAGCCTTTACCATCTTTGAGTGAGGATACATCTCACCAAAAACTCCATTAGTTCATATGGTTCACTAACTACACAGAAGGAGTGGCTATGAAGACTTAAAATAAAGTTTATACATACAATAATGACACTTATGTGTTGAATAAAAATAGAAAACAAATCAAATTTCACTTATTGGTTATTCCATGATAGGGACATCACGACATGGTTTAGACAAAATAAAAATAGAAAATAAAAATAATAGATTCAAAACATTAAAACTAAGGTAGTACTTATAGATTTGAAGTGTATAACTAATGTTTTTTTGATTTAATATGGATCTATCGGGAGGAAGTAGTTTCCTGGCTTGGGTAAAGAGAGAGCCCTCTCGTTTAGGGAAAATCAAAACAGAGAAGAAAAAAAAATATTAAGAACATTAAAAGTAATTTAGGACTTACATATTTGATGTCAATTGAAGAGGATGGAAGGATTTTCCCAGCCTGGGTAACCAGAGAGCTTCGACAGATCTTCATTTTTAGGGATGCATCGCGCAGACAAAGGGGAATTAGGGCTGTTGTATTTTTGGGGAAACCTTTCCCAACAGTTTTTAAAAACTGTAGGAAAATGTATTCTATACCAACAGTTTTTAAAAAATGTTGGTATAGGATGTTTTAATGGGAATTTAACCAAAACTTTCATTAAAACCATTGGGGAAAAGGATGAATTTCCTAACGGTTTGGGCAAACTGTTGGGAAAGAGAGGTAATAATGGGAGTTTACCAACGGTTTGTTCAAACTGTTGGGGTAGTCCACCTATGCCAATAGTTTGTTCAAACCGTTGGCATCAAAGTGTTGGTATATCTATGAATTCCAGTATTGTACTATTATCATATGTGGGAAGATTCTTCTAGGTAATCTCATGATATACCATTGGTGAAATTCAATGCTATAATGGGAATGGATTGGATCTCGTTATATAGAGCACATATAAACTATCAGGAAAAGGAAATATCTTTTCATATTTTGAACCATCCCATGCTCCTCTACAAATTAAATAAATATTAATAATTTCCTTTAGAAAATCCTTCAATGGTGTGGGTGTTGATTCCCTATGAATAAGCATACCTCACTCAAATGGTTGAGTCAAAGGAAAGTGTTAACCTAGTAGAAATGCCAATTATGAGGGAATACAACGATGTATTTTATAAAGAGTTACCCAGACTTCCCCTAGATCATGAGGTATAATTATCAATAGAAATCATAAATGGAGATACTCATATCTCAAAGTGTCCCTATAGGATGGCTCCTATCAAACTATAGGAGTTAAAGAATCAGCTAAAATAAAATTTGTAAAAAGGGTTCATACACCCTAGTGCATCACCTTGGGGTGAACTAGTGCTCTTTGTGAAGAAGAAGGATGGATCAATGCAGCTGTGTATAAATTATTGGGAACTAAATAAGATCCCTATAAAGAAAAAGTATCCTCTTACAAGTATTGATGAATTTTTCAATTATTTGCGAGGAGCTCAATAATTTTCAAAGGTGGATCTTCATTCTAGATATCAACAGCTAAAGGCGAAGAATGAAGATATTCAGATGACTGCCTTCCTTATAAGGTATAGGCACTATGATTTTTTGGTGATTCCCTTTGGTCTTATTAATTCCCCTAAAATATTCATGGATTTTATGAATATATTCTTTGTACATTACCTTGACAAATTTGTGGTAGTTTTTATTAATGATATTCTCATCTACTCCAAGAGAAAGTAGGAACATTAATAAAATCTAAGGCTTGTGTTGGTGAGATTAAGGAAGGATAAGTTGTATTACAAGTTTAGAAAGCGTGACTTTTATATGCATCAAGTCACATTCTTTGGATATGTGATCACAAGTGAAGGAATTTATGTGGATATTTCATAAAAAAGGAAATTAAGGAATGGAACAGACCCTATTGTGTCACCGGAATCCATAGTTTTATTAGATTGGATGGTTACTATTGAAATTTTGTGAGAAATTTCTCATGATTATCTAGTTTTCTAACTAAGTTAACAAGGAAAGTGGTAAAGTATGTTAGGATGGATGAATACGAGGAAATATTCATGGATATAAGGATAAGGCTGATCACTACACCTGTACTCACATTACCAAAAATTATATAAAGTTTTGTGATATATAGCGATGCTTAAAAGGAAGTCTTGAGTTTTGTACTCATAAAAAATGATAATGTGATATCCTTTGCCTCATGGTGGTTGAAGACATATGAGTATAACTACCTGACACATGATATAGTTCTAGTAGTTGTTATTTTTTCCTTGAAAATATGGCGACACTACCTCTATGGTGAGAAGTGTGACATATATACTGATCAAAACAGCCTAAAGTACATATTAACACAAAATAATCACAAAACGCATCAAAGGAGATGGTTAGATCTAATCAAATACTATGATTTCTTTATCCAATATCATCTTGGAAAGGTGAACAAGGTAGTTGATGCTCTTAGCATAAAAAAACTGCTACTCTATCCATGTTGTAGATTGATAAAGAACCTATCTTCTTGGACATGAAAAGGATGGATTTTGGAATCATAATGGTAATGAATACATAATAACTTTCCCAAATGATTTCCTAAACATGTATCCAAGAGAATATTAAGGAGACATAAATGGATGACCTAGAGTTACAAAATAAGGTGAATGCAGTAAAGTAAGGGAAAATGAAAGAGTTCCATATCAATGGTGATAGTGTGATTCGTATTGGAATAATGATTTATGTGACTTAATAACCTAGGATAAAGAAGGATCTATTGGATAATCCACATAGCTCAACATTCTCTATCCATCCTGGGAGTACCAAAATGTACCATGATCTTTGAGAACACTTCTTGTGGGACAATATGAAGAAGGAGATTATAGAGTATATCTCAAGTTGCTTGATATTTTAACAAGTTGAATTAGAGTGAAATAAGTAAAATGGGAGGATTCAAACATTTCCTATACCTATGTGAAAATGGGATAATGTCACTATGGACTTTTTCATGGGTCTCCCAAAGACATCTAAAGGAAATAATGAGATATGGGTTGTGGTAGACTAACTCACCAAGACTTCCCACTTTATCACTATTTAGGAAGATCTATCATTTGAAAAACTTTAGAAGATATATGCGAAGTAAGTGGTGAGACTACATGGGGATCCACTATCAATTATCTTTGATCATGATCCCAAGTTCACATATAAATTATGGAGGAGTCTTCAACATGTCTTGAGTACTGAATTGAATTTAAGAATAACCTATCACCCCCAAACTGATGGCCAATATGAAAGGACTATTCAAATTCTTGAAGATTTGATAAGAGGATTCTCAATAGAATTAAAATGTGGATGGGATCAGCATATTCCATTTTTTGATTTCTCATACAATAATAGATTCCACTCGAGTATTCAAATGGATCCATATGAAGCTCTGTATGAAAAGAGATGTATAATTCCAACCTGTTGGGATGATGTTTGTGAAAGAAAGCTACTTGGATGTGATCTTGTGAAAGATATAAAATAGATGGTTCAATTTATATAGCAACATATCAAATCTGCCCAGAATCGGAAAAAGAGCTATGCTAACAATCATCGATGGGACTTGGAGTTAGATGTTGGAGAAAAAACATTCATTTGAATATCACTATGGAATATAGTCATACAGTTTTGAAAGAAAGGGAATCTAAGCCCAAGGTACATTGGCCCCTTTGATATACTTGATTATATATGATTCATGGCCTATTAGCTTTCACTTCAACCAAATATGGCTCAAGTTCATGATGTGTTCCTTATATCGCTCCTGAGGAACTACATACAATACCCCTCGCATGTATTGAACTCAGAGGTGGTATAACTGGAAGATGATCTCTCTTATGAGGAGAAGCAAGTAAAGATTCTAGACTAAAGAGACAAGGTACTACACAAAAACAGAACTCACATTTTCAAAGTGTTGTGAAGGAACCATAAGTATTAAAAATCAACTTAGGAACTAGAGGAGGTAATGAAGGAGTAATACCCTAACCTATTTTTGTAAAATAAAATTTCAAGGGAGAAATTTTCAAAGGGGGGAAGAATTTAACGAACTAAAATTTTGTCAATGAATTTTATCCCTTATTATAGTAATTTAATATAGTATGAAGAATATAAAATCACTTAGAGACCATAATAAAATCTTTGTAAATGAATAATTAATGAAATAAGAAGTATTTCTAGAAGTGAAGGAACTTATATTGATCAAATAGTAACTTGACCTTAGGAATAGTAATATGAACCTTATGAGTAGTAAACCAACCAAATGAATAGTAACCTCACCCATTAAAGTATAAATAAAATTTAGGTATCTTATAAGTTAATATATTATCTAATTATATCATAGTATAAGTGTAACACCCCAAGATTTCATAGTGTGTTATTTCTTCAAAATAATTCAATAACTTGCACTACACGCAACACCGAGTTCAATCACACCATGACTAAAAAAAAGGGCCATTCAAAAGAGGTTATGAATAGTATTATCTAAATTTTAAACTTTATATAATCCTTATAATTTTAGAATCCATATTATGAGTTTCTTAGATATAATGCAAGAACAAATTCATTTTCAGTATTGCACTTTTATCAACTTTTAATAGTGAACCCTTTTTAAATACAATATTTTAAACTTTTTGACTAAATGGGGACATCAAAAATTTAAAATAAAACATCCCAAGCTTCCACGGTACGCTTTCCTTTGAATAATACAATATCGTGTGTTGTACGCAACTTCGAGTTTTAACACACACCACAACCGATCAAACTAGCCGTTATGAATAGTAATACCTACTTTTTGAAATTATATATATTTTATATTTCAAAATGGACTTCATTTTTGGATTCGGGATATCGAATTTAGCCTAAGGTAAAATTTTGGTACATTTCGGATAACTTTCATATTTTGATGAATAGTGAAAATTACTAAATTTTAATTAAAAACAACTTTTTTAATCAAAATAATTAATAGTGATAAATTATGAATTTTAGTAGTTTTAAAGTATATTTAGAATATATTTTTACCATTTAATATAATGTTGGTCATTGGACATAATTTTACAATTAAACCGAACATAAACAAGTGTCAATCTTTTGATAGTTATTATCTCTTAAAAACACGCTTTTTGTTTTGACAGCGGGAATTAATTTTAAATTAATTTCTGCCACTACTGTGTTTTGAATTTAGGAAAATGGATTCCATATTTGGAATCAGGATGTTCAAATTGTGTAAATAGGTAACTTTTATTTTTAGACATTTTGAATAATTACTGCGGTAAATATTTTATTTACCATGGTTAAGGGTAATTCTGGTAAATAAGGGTTAAAAAATAATATTATAATAATACTAAATTACCCTAAAACGTGTCTTAACCCTATTGGTTGATACATGGTCGACCATGGGCATCTTTGGGTCTATTTTGGGACCCCATGGATCCACTTGTAAGTGATAATGACACTTTATTTTAATTAAGTTAAAATGAATACAAAAATGACACAAGCATATATCTTTTAGCAAAACAATTTTTACATAGGGTTATATATGTTGGATTTTCGATTATAAATATTAATTAGAAAGCTAAAGAGATTTCCTACATAATGATATTTTATTTATAATTTTTAGACATTAAATAATTTATTTTATTTATGACACAACGATGATGCAGTAATTACTATAATAGTGAAAAATTAAAATAATTGATATTATAAATACCCAAATAAATATAATATGAAACTTTTAATGAATTAAACTAATTTTCTAGGATACTATGATATATTAGGATTGATTTAATGGACTTTTTTAGAAGTAATCAATCTGTTATGAGTTTCACAAAAATCAACTATTGAATAGTGTCAAAATTGACATAAAAGAGTTCTTAAAACAAATATTATATTATTAATTGATATTAAATTCCTAAAAATCTAAGGTTCGGCCAAGAGACTTATATTATGATAGGTTAATCATTAATGGACCACTTGGGGGTCGCTTGGATGTATATAGTAAGTTTATTAACCATATTATATAAAAATACAAAGAGACATTGTAAAAGTGAAACTAATTAACTTAGAGTTAATACTTAAAGATAAGGTTAATATAAGTACCCAAATCTGTCTAAATTCTATTGGATGAGTTGATTTCGACCTATCCCCACCTTAGCCTTTGAATAGTCAACTTGGGAGCCATTGGAAACCGAATATGAATTTATTATAAATTAATATTTCTAGCTTTTCCAAAGGTGCCCCTCACCCCTCTTATAAAAGGGCACTCCTCCTTCTCTTTTCCACACACCTCTCAAGCCACTTGGCTCGTCCAAACTCTGCCCAAATAAGCTCCCCACATCCCTCTCCTCCTCCTTGAAGCTTCCCCTTAGGCAGAAAGCATTTCAAGAAGTCCTTTGGTTCCAACCAAATTGAGTTACCTAGATTAAAGGTAACGATTTCTCTTAAATTATTTTCATTTATTTTGCTTCTCCAACCCCCAAACTCTTTTTATTTCCTTTCTTTTGTAACAACACCAGTATCCTCAATATACTAGGATGTTGTTATAAGAAGGATTCGAACTACACATACACACAACTCCATCTAATGGATGATGAACATAATGTTTCTGTGGATGACAAACTAACGCCTCACGAAACGATGATTGTTCAAATACATCTTACCACCTCTCATGGTGGCCATTATGATGGCACTGTAATTAAATATGATATTAATTATATATATTTTATATATAAGCTTCTGTAATTCCATTTTATTTCATACCATTATTCGTTTCATGTTGTATATACATACGATAATTTCATTTGAGGAAGTGCGAACTACCGCCCCCTTAAAATGATATGACTCGTTCATACCACACATGGAACGTATAAAGGATGGTGTTAATGAACTTAAGTAACATATATAAAATATTATATTATACTGGAATAGTAATATACCTATGTATCATTTGGATTTGATTCTTTTAAAATAAAAATTAAATGGAAGTAGCGTTCGTGCGTACGTACGGACTACCGTCTCCACGAACGCGATAAGATTCATTCTCCATCATATCCATTCAAGTATTATTCTCATTTTAGGGTTAAAAATAATGTTAATATCATTCTGATTATGAATAAGATATAATCTATCCATTACAAACATGTCTTACGTAACCAAACATTTAAGAAGAACGAATCGATTATCACCCGAAACGACGATAATACTAAGATATTATTAATAAAGCAATATTAAAAGATCATATATGATATCATATTAATGTATATGATTCTTGTATAAATTAATAACAATTATTTCACCATTATACAGGAGGTTAACCTACCCCAACAAAGGAAAAGTACAAGGTAAGGGTTATTTCACAATCTCTTCATTATCCGAGGTTGTTTATTTGTAATAATCTACTGGGATCTCTTTATCATCCACATCCATGTTTCTTCAAAATGTATTTCAAAACATTTTTATTATTTACAATAATATGGGTTAAAGTCATTTATACCCTTGTTTGACTTTTTATAAGAGGTTTATAAAGGAATCTTTCCGTCGTTTTCAAAACAAGGTCATTTTTAACCTTTTCGACAGAATTAAGGTAAGAACGTTTTTTAAAACTTATACGGCGGGTGCGGTTATTATCCGCCGTTATAAAATCATCAAAGATTTCCTTACAAGCTTACAATAATATTTTCAAGAAAATGTTTTATTTTATATGGCTCTTAAATGTTTTCAAAAATAGAAAGAGATATTTCTCTAAAAAGTGTTTTGATTTCATCTATGTCAACATCCTTCGACGGATTTTACGCTTAATTGAAGTTGATTTATTATGATACAAAACTTCTATATTGTATTGAAGGTTTTGTGATATGTTTGACTGTGGATGTGCTATTTTTATACCATTCATAGTTTATGGTGAAACTATTGACATTTCGTATGCTAGTTTTAATCCGAATGTTTATGTTATATTTCAAACTTTTCTTCAGATGAATGTGCTAAACAAGTATGTTCCGGGTTGGGGACCGGTAAAAGTAAGCCCTCCAGGTTGGGGACTGGTAAAAGTAAGCCCTCCAGGTTGGGGACTGGTTAAAGTAAGCCCTCCAGGTTAGGGACTGGTAAAATTATGCCCTCCGGGTTGGTGTCCGGTTATTAGAGGCACTCCGGGTTGGTGTCCGGTTATTAGAGGCACTCCGGGTTGGTGTCCGGTTATTAGAGGCACTCCGGGTTGGGTTCCGGTTAGAAGTAACCCCTAGGTCTTGGGATGAGGCCTAGACAATGAAATTAACGTTTGACATTATGCATTCCAACATTATGAAAGTGGTTATTGATTTTTGCATGTGATTATTCGATTAGTAGAATATCCATGTGAATAAGTAAATGGCATTATTTCATTTTATTTATGCCATACCATGTTGAAAGTTCATGTTTGAAATGCTTTTGTTTTAGTTATACATTGCCTTAAAAGTTTATTCTTATTTATGAAAGTTTCCGCTATATT
The DNA here is from genome assembly GCA_963277665.1 of Viscum album. Taxonomy (NCBI): domain Eukaryota; kingdom Viridiplantae; phylum Streptophyta; class Magnoliopsida; order Santalales; family Viscaceae; genus Viscum; species Viscum album. The sequence goes on along the minus strand of OY728127.1, from coordinate 443,632,277 downwards.
GTTATCCTTACTGGGCATTTGAGCTCACCTCTTTTCTATGTTTTACTTTTCCCAGGATGTGAAGAAGTAAGTTATGAATGATCTGCAGGGATATCATGAGGGGATAATAGTGTGGACTGTGGAGACATTACGTTGTTGTAGTAGTTTTTCATTATATGATGTAATGTAAAACTTATGAATATATCTAGTGTTTCCAAGGCTACTAAACCAATCGGTCTTTCGGGATTTGATCTTTCTTGTGATCATGCCAATGTTACGAAGTAATGCACCGACTCTGGGTAGCTGGGGTCGGGGTGTTACAGTTGGTATCAGAGGAAGTTTAGTAAAAAACTTGGAAGCTAGATTTAGATAAACTCTGATTAGAGCACGTAGACCTAAGATTAACTTTGAGGATTAGTATAGAATAACTTCCTAGAATTTTGGTATTGTAGAGATTTTGTGAGTTTTCCGAGCAATACATCCCTGTCTGGATACGAGCAGGTAGAGGTGGCTCTGGCACAGATGTACCTAGGGGTAAAACCCGAAAACACCGCTTTGAGCTAGACTCGAACGGGAACTGGTGCACGACAACGGGCCTTGCTGCACTCTTGGTTATGACACTCCCGGGGGATATGCTTAGGATAAATCTCATTTTCTTTACAAATCATCATGAAGGGTTTATGAGTATATACTTCCTCAAAGGAGGCATTTTTATGATTATGGATTATATCCATAAATAGTTCAATTTATGTTAAGTGTTTTATAAGTATGGGATTATGTATTTTGATTCATAAACTGATCTAGTGTATGCCATTGTTTAGAAATGGCGCCCAGTAGAAGGAATGAGAACTCTAGCAATGCACATGATGCAAAGAGAAAGAAGGATGATATATTTCATGGTCTTAAGCCAGAATTTATAAGAGAAATAGTCTCGCATGTATTATCATCATATGAAGAAATAATATCATGTGTTGATAAGATAAGTAAAGAGTTTACTGAGTCTTATGGCTTTGAAAGGAAGCAAGAGGAGAAAAGGATGGAAGAGAGAAATATGGATAAAGGTAAGAGGGAAAAGAAGAATTTTCCCATATGTGGTAACTGTGGAAAGAAACACCCTGGAACTTGCCTGAAAGGAATGGGAGTTTGTTATAAGTGTGGAGGAAAAGGGCACAAAGTACGTGACTGCAAGGGTAAGAAAATGGTTTCAAATGTACAATGCTTCATTTGCAAGGAGTTTGGACACTACGCGAACCTATGTCCCAGTCATCAGACTATGACGCAAATGATGCTATTGGATAATAATCAAGTTATGATACTACCACAGATAAAGAGGAATGATTAGAGTTCTTATGTTGATTATGTCAATTGAGTGTTGTATCAACAATGTACTTGTTATAATAATTATGGAGTATATAAGGATTGTACTGCAGTACTATTTCATTAAGGACTTGAGATTGTGTGGAACAAAGAAAAGTGACTCAATAGCATGATAATTTTTTGGAAAATATATGGTTGAGAGAAAGATAAATCATAATATAGTTCTGATACCGAGGTAGTGATTTTGGAATAATACATGATTGTTTTGGACAAATTATATTGGATATTCTTGACTACCATGGAACTGATTAATGATTTGTATATTCCATCATTATTGGGGTTTAAAACATTTTTGGATTGAAGAATTATATCCAGCATTCTATATGGAATAAGGGAGCATGAATGTAACCAATAAGTATTATGATAATTTAGGATGTTTCAGTGTTTTAAAAGAATACATGATGAAGGTATTCATATGCTATTACGGGGTAAAAAGGATCTACATTAAGTTTACCTTCCTTATAAATATTGGACAGTGAGTTTGGATAGAAGTATTTTGGATAAATTCTAGTTTGAGATTAATTTTTGATTACCATAAAAGGACAACCCAGAGGTCGGGCGGCAACCCGTCGCGACTGGCAAGGCCGCAAGACTTGAACCCGCAACCGAAGGGCGACAAGGGTGTATCACCTACCACTATCCCACGAGATGTCCTGTATTAAATAAAGCAGTTTTTTTAAAAAGATCTGGTAGATGAATTATAAATTCGTTTATTTTGGAACCCTCTATGAGTAGTATAAATAGATTTTTTTTTACGAGTGAATGATGAGTTTTTGGTAGAAATTTATTAATGGATAAAACTCTAATTATAAAGTAAGTATGTCTCCTTATGATCTTAGCCAATCTCATAAATAAATTCCTCAACATTAATAAAAGGAACATAGAACAAAAATGTTTTCCTAGATGGTACCTTAAATCATCACTAATTTATGGCTTTGGGATTGTTGACCTTTCCATAGCCATGTTCTCTACCACTCTCCATCAGATAATTGATGGTTAGATTTCTCCTCCATATCCATATTTTCCTACATGGAACCCTAGTATGTGTTATTTTCGGTAATCTTCATACTTTCCACTCTTTATTTTAAATAGAGGCCTCATTAATTCATTTTTCGATGTGGGATTTCAACTAAGATATTTGAAACGTCAAAAATGTGTTATCCCAATACCCTATGTTTTGTTGAACCGATGGTATTTCAAATCATCATAGATTGATGAGTTTAAGGACCTCAATTTTATACATGTTTGTGATTGATGACCTCAATCACTACCTATAAATATTTACGTTTTTCCTCCAATTATATGTCTCTAATTTCCACCAATGTTCTCCTAATCGAGATCATAATTTGGTGGTGACCCTTTAATTTCTCTTTTCCTCATATTAAGACTAAATTTTAGTAACCCAATTTCCGATGTGGGTTTTCCCACAAATATATTTTCTATTTTCAACCTTTTATTTTCGAAGAACAATTTCAAATTGCGAGGACGCAATTTATTGAAGGAGGGGAGAATGTAACACCCCAAGATTTCATAGTGTGTTATTTCTTCAAAATAATTCAATAACTTGCACTACACGCAACACCGAGTTCAATCACACCATGACTAAAAAAAAGGGCCATTCAAAAGAGGTTATGAATAGTATTATCTAAATTTTAAACTTTATATAATCCTTATAATTTTAGAATCCATATTATGAGTTTCTTAGATATAATGCAAGAACAAATTCATTTCCAGTATTGCACTTTTATCAACTTTTAATAGTGAACCCTTTTTAAATAAAATATTTTAAACTTTTTGACTAAATTGGGACATCAAAAATTTAAAATAAAACATCCCAAGCTTCCACGGTACGCTTTCCTTTGAATAATACAATATCGTGTGTTGTACGCAACTTCGAGTTTTAACACACACCACAACCGATCAAACTAGCCGTTATGAATAGTAATACCTACTTTTTGAAATTATATATATTTTATATTTCAAAATGGACTTCATTTTTGGATTCGGGATATCGAATTTAGCCTAAGGTAAAATTTTGGTACATTTCGGATAACTTTCATATTTTGATGAATAGTGAAAATTACTAAATTTTAATTAAAAACAACTTTTTTAATCAAAATAATTAATAGTGATAAATTATGAATTTTAGTAGTTTTAAAGTATATTTAGAATATATTTTTACCATTTAATATAATGTTGGTCATTGGACATAATTTTACAATTAAACCGAACATAAACAAGTGTCAATCTTTTGATAGTTATTATCTCTTAAAAACACGCTTTTTGTTTTGACAGCGGGAATTAATTTTAAATTAATTTCTGCCACTAATGTGTTTTGAATTTAGGAAAATGGATTCCATATTTGGAATCAGGATGTTCAAATTGTGTAAATAGGTAACTTTTATTTTTAGACATTTTGAATAATTACTGCGGTAAATATTTTATTTACCATGGTTAAGGGTAATTCCGGTAAATAAGGGTTAAAAAATAATATTATAATAATACTAAATTACCCTAAAACGTGTCTTAACCCTATTGGTTGATACATGGTCGACCATGGGCATCTTTGGGTCTATTTTGGGACCCCATGGATCCACTTGTAAGTGATAATGACACTTTATTTTAATTAAGTTAAAATGAATACAAAAATGACACAAGCATATATCGTTTAGCAAAACAATTTTTACATAGGGTTATACATGTTGGATTTTCGATTATAAATATTCATTAGAAAGCTAAAGAGATTTACTACATAATGATATTTTATTTATAATTTTTAGACATTAAATAATTTATTTTATTTATGACACAACGATGATGCAGTAATTACTATAATAGTGAAAAATTAAAATAATTGATATTATAAATACCCAAATAAATATAATATGAAACTTTTAATGAATTAAACTAATTTTCTAGGATACTATGATATATTAGGATTGATTTAATGGACTTTGTTAGAAGTAATCAATCTGTTATGAGTTTCACAAAAATCAACTATTGAATAGTGTCAAAATTGACATAAAAGAGTTCTTAAAACAAATATTATATTATTAATTGATATTAAATTCCTAAAAATATAAGGTTCGGCCAAGAGACTTATATTATGATAGGTTAATCATTAATGGACCACTTGGGGGTCGCTTGGATGTATATAGTAAGTTTATTAACCATATTATATAAAAATACAAAGAGACATTGTAAAAGTGAAACTAATTAACTTAGAGTTAATACTTAAAGATAAGGTTAATATAAGTACCCAAATCTGTCTAAATTCTATTGGATGAGTTGTTTTCGACCTATCCCCACCTTAGCCTTTGAATAGTCAACTTGGGAGCCATTGGAAACCGAATATGAATTTATTATAAATTAATATTTCTAGCTTTTCCAAAGGTGCCCCTCACCCCTCTTATAAAAGGGCACTCCTCCTTCTCTTTTCCACACACCTCTCAAGCCACTTGGCTCGTCCAAACTCTGCCCAAATAAGCTCCCCACATCCCTCTCCTCCTCCTTGAAGCTTCCCCTTAGGCAGAAAGCATTTCAAGAAGTCCTTTGGTTCCAACCAAAGTGAGTTACCTAGATTAAAGGTAACGATTTCTCTTAAATTATTTTCATTTATTTTGCTTCTCCAACACCCAAACTCTTTTTATTTCCTTTCTTTTGTAACAACACCAGTATCCTCAATATACTAGGATGTTGTTATAAGAAGGATTCGAACTACACATACACACAACTCCATCTAATGGATGATGAACATAATGTTTCTGTGGATGGAAAACTAACGCCTCACGAAACGATGATTGTTCAAATACATCTTACCACCTCTCATGGTGGCCATTATGATGGCACTGTAATTAAATATGATATTAATTATATATATTTTATATATAAGCTTCTGTAATTCCATTTTATTTCATACCATTATTCGTTTCATGTTGTATATACATACGATAATTTCATTTGAGGAAGTGCGAACTACCGCCCCCTTAAAATGATATGACTCGTTCATACCACACATGGAACGTATAAAGGATGGTGTTAATGAACTTAAGTAACATATATAAAATATTATATTATACTGGAATAGTAATATACCTATGTATCATTTGGATTTGATTCTTTTAAAATAAAAATTAAATGGAAGTAGCGTTCGTGCGTACGTACGGACTACCGTCTCCACGAACGCGATAAGATTCATTCTCCATCATATCCATTCAAGTATTATTCTCATTTTAGGGTTAAAAATAATGTTAATATCATTCTGATTATGAATAAGATATAATCTATCCATTACAAACATGTCTTACGTAACCAAACATTTAAGAAGAACGAATCGATTATCACCCGAAACGACGATAATACTAAGATATTATTAATAAAGCAATATTAAAAGATCATATATGATATCATATTAATGTATATGATTCTTGTATAAATTAATAACAATTATTTCACCATTATACAGGAGGTTAACCTACCCCAACAAAGGAAAAGTACAAGGTAAGGGTTATTTCACAATCTCTTCATTATCCGAGGTTGTTTATTTGTAATAATCTACTGGGATCTCTTTATCATCCACATCCATGTTTCTTCAAAATGTATTTCAAAACATTTTTATTATTTACAAGAATATGGGTTAAAGTCATTTATACCCTTGTTTGACTTTTTATAAGAGGTTTATAAAGGAATCTTTCCGTCGTTTTCAAAACAAGGTCATTTTTAACCTTTTCGACAGAATTAAGGTAAGAACGTTTTTTTAAACTTATACGGCGGGTGCGGTTATTATCCGCCGTTATAAAATCATCAAAGATTTCCTTACAAGCTTACAATAATATTTTCAAGAAAATGTTTTATTTTATATGGCTCTTAAATGTTTTCAAAAATAGAAAGAGATATTTCTCTAAAAAGTGTTTTGATTTCATCTATGTCAACATCCTTCGATGGATTTTACGCTTAATTGAAGTTGATTTATTATGATACAAAACTTCTATATTGTATTGAAGGTTTTGTGATATGTTTGACTGTGGATGTGCTATTTTTATACCATTCATAGTTTATGGTGAAACTATTGACATTTCGTATGCTAGTTTTAATCCGAATGTTTATGTTATATTTCAAACTTTTCTTCAGATGAATGTGCTAAACAAGTATGTTCCGGGTTGGGGACCGGTAAAAGTAAGCCCTCCAGGTTGGGGACTGGTAAAAGTAAGCCCTCCAGGTTGGGGACTGGTTAAAGTAAGCCCTCCAGGTTAGGGACTGGTAAAATTATGCCCTCCGGGTTGGTGTCCGGTTATTAGAGGCACTCCGGGTTGGTGTCCGGTTATTAGAGGCACTCCGGGTTGGTGTCCGGTTATTAGAGGCACTCCGGGTTGGGTTCCGGTTAGAAGTAACCCCTAGGTCTTGGGATGAGGCCTAGACAATGAAATTAACGTTTGACATTATGCATTCCAACATTATGAAAGTGGTTATTGATTTTTGCATGTGATTATTCGATTAGTAGAATATCCATGTGAATAAGTAAATGGCATTATTTCATTTTATTTATGCCATACCATGTTGAAAGTTCATGTTTGAAATGCTTTTGTTTTAGTTATACATTGCCTTAAAAGTTTATTCTTATTTATGAAAGTTTCCGCTATATTGTTATCCTTACTGGGCATTTGAGCTCACCCCTTTTCTATGTTTTACTTTTCCCAGGATGTGAATAAGTAAGTTATGAATGATCTGCAGGGATATCATGAGGGGATAATAGTGTGGACTGTGGAGACATTACGTTGTTGTAGTAGTTTTTCATTATATGATGTAATGTAAAACTTATGAATATATCTAGTGTTTCCAAGGCTACTAAACCAATCGGTCTTTCGGGATTTGATCTTTCTTGTGATCATGCCAATGTTACGAAGTAATGCACCGACTCTGGGTAGCTGGGGTCGGGGTGTTACAATAAGTAAGTAAATATTTTAAAAATTATTAATTAAGTGTTGCTATTTTTGTAAGTCATAAATTTTTAATTAAAATTTTATAATTAATTTAATAATTTAAAAGAAAAATTATTTCCATAAAATGTTTTCATAAATTGATATTTTTATTTTTTATGATTTTATGGTTGTTTTATGAGAACTTAAGGAGTTTTTCAATATTTTAAAAAGTCAGTTATAATTTTAAAATCTGCATTTTCCATATAAATGATAATTTTTATTAAAAATTAAATTACTCATATTTATAATTTTTTTTATAAAATGGAGTTCATTTTTAATTCTAAATTTTGAAAAATGGTTAGGGTAATTTTTTGAGATTTTTCTAAAATACTTGAATTTTTTTGAATAGTGAAATACAATAATTTATAAAATAAGATAAATACATTAATTATTGAGTCATAGGTGATGTAAGGATGATATAAGCCCAAAATCTCAAAATATCCTTCATTATTATAATATATTTAGTCACAAGAATCAAAATATTCATATTCTTGAGCCAAAATAATAAACTAATGATTATAATAATGATAAAACACCTCTCTCCTCCACTATAAATACCACCCCTCTCCCCCTCTTCTCCCCACACCCCTCAAGATTTGAGACTTTCCTAAATTATTCTAAATAATATTCCATCTACCTATACCATGTACATTATCTCTTTTACTCATCAAAATACCAAAACATATTCCCTAAGGAGGTTCTCAAGGAGGAGAGATTTAAGTGGTAAAATCTTCTTCCTTTTTCTTTTAAATTCTTTTAATTTAATTTATATTTTTTATTCCCTCCTAAAATCACCTCATCCAAATGGAATTAAAAACTTTAGCACCATACATATACTTTAATTTTATCATGTTAATGTAAAATCAATCATTAAAATTCTCCCCTCTCTTTCATTCTAAAAATGAATTCGTTGCCCGTGATGTGTCTATTTACCAACATTGTGGGCGACGAACTTTCATTATCCTTTAACACCTTCAAGTATGTTAACAAAAAAATTAAATAGTTGAAAACATATTTTTAAGGTTATTATAAAACCCTCTTTATGTTCAATAACTAACTTATATACATCATTCTAAATAAAACTATTTCATTGTGATAAAAAACAACCAAAATTAACCTAAAACGATCATCATTTACTTTTATCAAATGATTCATCCTCATGGTATATAAAAAAATTTATTTATAAGACCATTTAAACTTATATAATATCATTAATAAAATATAATCACAATTATATATATTTATACACATTTTAAAAATACTTCCATTCATGTATACGAGTGAATCGATCAAGAAAACCATGAAAATGAATGCTCCCGAATGATGAAATTAAGCCCTTCAACTCATATAAAAGCCATGAATGAACATAATAAAACTATAATGGATATAATTCTTGAATAAAATGTTTTTTATTTGTTAATTAATGAATATAATGTGATTATACATGATATTAAAGCGAATAAAGAATTCAGATACAAGGTAAGAGGAATTCTCGAACCCAACTCTCTTTCCTTGGGGTTTCCCTCTTTCACTCCATTTTCAGGGTGGATATTCCTTAAATATAATTTATTAATCATTATATTACCTTTTTTGGGATATATAAGTTTTCTAATTGATTTTATGAAAAGCAAAATGTGTTTCAAAAGAACTCTTCTTCCAAAAAACACACTTTTTACTTCCCGTGACTGTTTCATCTCCACTCAAGTTTGATGATTCATATATCAAGTATGTTATTCTCTATTTCATTTGGTAACATAAATCTTATGAATATATGATTTATAAAATGAAAACCATTCCTTTCCATGGGTTCTTTTATGTTCAATATTTATATACGTTCTATATGGAATGCATGATAATGTAAATGTTACGATGTGGCGGGTGCGCTTGGAATTATATAGCACTAAAATGCATTCGGTAATGTGATGTATCTCATAAGAAAAAGTGAAATATGCACGTAAATTATTCTAGGTTTTTTCAAAACTATTTTTGGTAGTTAACCCCTAATACATGATGTTTTATTTTTATGCATTTTCACATTCCATGCCATTATCTAATGCTTCATCTCTTGATTATAATAATGATGTAATGATTATTATCACCAAATGTTATATTGTTTCATGTTATTATATATCCTATTACTAGTCTTTTATCTCACCCCTTTATTTTATGTATATCCTTCGGTGACTACTTGTACTAATAATAATTAAAGGGACAATAAGAATCCAGAAAAAAAGGAATTGAATAAATGTTTATGTTTTATTTTGTAAATGTTATGTATGATCTTAATTTTACCAAGACACTAAACCTCTGGATCCTGGTTGTGTAATGATTTTATGATATTTTAATTTAAAATAATGTAATAAGTTATGTAATAAAAATCATGGTATCTATATGAAAAAAATGAATCTCAATATAAACTCTTCATTTCTATGAGAATCATACAATATAACACCCGAATCCTATATCAATTTCTGATCTTTGATTAATAGATAAAAATAAACATAAATATCATTTCTAATTTGTTTTCTAAAATCCCAAAGCTTGACATACATGAAAATTACATTACTTTTTAGGATTACTTAATACATTTCAAAAACGGAAACCCAAAGACTGTATTAGTTTAGTGACTTTAGAGACTTGAAATAAATTCTTATAATTGGTGAAATACCTTTAAAATCTCACATAAAGATATTATCCTTTAGTTTTCCTATATAAAATCTTTCTTTATATCTTGGGGAAAAGAAAACATATGAAAAGGGTAAGATCAGATGCTCAGTAAGGGTAAAAAAAGAAAATGTCAAACAAAACACGAACATAAGAATGTAAAGGCATTAAAATAACTTTAAAAAATCATACCATGTATAACATATATCAAAATATTGAGTCATGAAATAAATCTTGGTAGTTAATAAGATGTAAATCATAAAGGAACATGAACCATAAGAAAAATAACATTATAATTGAACATGGAATTGTGGAAAACACATAAGCATATAAAATTATTTCAATATTCAACAAGGCTCATTTACAAGACCATTATAGTGTAAAAATTCCTTTATTGAACCAATTTCACTCTTTATTCTAGCGATGCATTACTAAACCATGTTTACTTACTGTTATGGCCCTGTATTACTAAACTGAGATCATTTCCCGTTCCAGTACTGTCTATCCCATGATATATAAATCTTTACCAAATAAATTGGAGGGAGATATAGGTCCCAAACATATCAATTAAATCATTATTTCATGTTCCAAAAAACATAAATCATTCCTCATAACCCATAGAATAAAATTGGTTTGGTAAAACATCATTCCATCATAACATTATCCCTATAAAACAAATGGATTTTATAAATATTAGTCCATAATAAAAAAAATAAAAACATATGAACAATATGGATAGTATACTTGAAACATAACCATATTAAATATTTTCATCTTAGATGGAAAATAATTTTGATAGAACCCTTGAAATTAATTCTTGAGAAAAGTATCCTTTATTCTTAAAAAACATTTACTTTCCTAAAAATGTCACACAATTTTAAAATAAAAGAAGTTGTTTGAAAATAAGAATGAAATATTCTAAAGGAAGGTTAATAAGGAATTATGAAAAAATAAAAATCCATTCATTCCATATAATTTAAAAGAAAACATTATTCTAATACTTTTGTCGGAAAGTCAAAAAGTACCTCGTGTCAAAAATGATAAAAGATTAATTTTAAACCATTTAATAAAAATTCACCAATGGGTAAAATTGAGTTTATTTTTTTTAATAATAGAAATAATATTTTGGAATACATATTTATAAAACATGGACATGGATGATAAATATACCCCAGTAAATACTTACATATAAACAATCTCGGATAATAACGAGATTGAAATTTTTTCCCTTAACTTAGGTTGGGTTCCTTCATATGTATCATAAAATCCTGTATAATGTATTAAAGAGTGTTATAAAATTTATACAGAACCATATTTATATTTATGATATCATATGTGGTCATATTATCACCCATTTAATAATATTTCATTATTACCCTTCTTTCGGGCATTATTTGCTGCAGGTTTTGTACTAAAAATCCCATTTATTATTCATGGTTTCTATTTATATCATTTATAAAATGTTAATAATGTAATATATATCATATTTTGTTCATTATATACATTTATATAATCATTCATTAAATGATTTCACGGATAATGAATCGAATCACATCGTGGAGACAGTAGGCCGTACGTACGCACGAACGACAATGTCATTCCCATAATTATGAAATGGTATGTAAGTGGATGGTATATATTTAGTTACAGAATCCAAATAATGTTATAATAATCATATATAATTATTATTTCCATATTTATACCCATCCAAGTAAGATGTTAGTGAAAAACAGATTACACCACGGTGTGGAGATGGTAAACCATATGTATACATGCTTGGTGATTTTGTTTTTAGTAGGATGGATAAAAGGTGGAATATGAGATTTAAAAAATCATAATAAAGTCTCATTATATAAATAATACTGTATTTATTACTTTATAATGTAAAAAACTCATGAAGAGGAAGTATAAGATAAAAAAAGTTTAAAAGAATCGGTAGAGGAGATTACCTCTTTTTCGAATACCTCCCTCTAGATCACTTTTTAAAGCACTAGAGTTGGTATTTGGATAAGAAAATCACCTCAAGAATGTGACTAGAGAAGTTTATAATTTAAATGGGTAGGTTATGGACAAGATTTAATTCTCAATTAGTTTTTAATAAATGAGAGAGTAGGTTCCCTTTTATAATTGAGGTTGTGGCCACCTTTGTAATTTTCTGAAAATATTAATTTATATTAAAAAAACCCTTAAAAAAACCAAAAAATGTCTTATATTTTAATATGAGATAATATAAGGTTTTAATATCATCAAAAAATAAATACTATAAAAGTTTTTTTGTTAATTTAAACCTTATTATTCCAATTAACCTTTAATTATTCTATTTTAATTTTAACTAAGGTAACAAATTGTTCAATATTAAAATAGAGTAATTTTTAATTAATATATGTGAATTAGACCATAAATGGAAAATTTAGAATATTTTAGACTATATAAAAATAATTTTATATTTTTAATTTTTTTAAATAATTTAATAAAACATTATTTTGACAAAATATCAATAGTGTCAATTTTGATACTATTCATTTAAGGGATTTTTAAAAATATCAAGATAAGATTTTAAACTCTAAAAAAAATATTTTATTATATCTATAATGAGTCAAGGCCATCTATAAAATTCCTTGGATATATTAATTATCCCAAATTTTATTTATTTTAGTATTTTTAATAACGTTAATTTCATATTTCCATTAATAAAATAATTACTACATCAATGTTGTGTAATTATTTAATATACTTATTTATTGGGTAAAAATTAAAAATAAAATACTATTATGAACATAAATCCTATATATTTAAAAACAATACTTATAATTGAATATATATCTTGGAAAATCCAACATTAAAAATGTTATATGTATTAAAATTTGAATGTGACAACTTTAACTTCACTTTAAATAAAATATTATATGTTTCATAGTATTTTACATATGGCTCCAAATGGTAAATAACTCAACCCTTGGATGATTATGGTTGAGATATACTCAACCAATAATACGTGGTCGAGTTTTTGGTCTTTTAATGTCATTATAATTTTAATAAAAATTATTTTATTGATTTTTTATCAATTAAATAATTTCTCCATCATCAATGTATAATCCTTTAAGGTAATTATTGTTTTTTATAAAAATTAAAAATAAATTAGCATGGTAAAGAAAAAAAATTTATATTTCAATTGATTATTTGTAGTTGAACTTATATTCTATATAACTCTATATTAAAAATGGTATAGTTATTAAAATTTGAGTAAGTCATATTTAACTTTTCTTTAAATAAAATATATTAAATGTCCCAATCTTATAAAATCGGCTTCCAAAGGATTAAATTTAGACCCAAGTAGTATTTAGGTCGAAAATAACTCATCCAATGATATTAGGACAAGTGTTAGCTTAATTTTATAATATTATATTTACTCTTAATTACTCGATTTACCTTTTTATCGTATTAATAAAAATTAATAAAGTTACTATTCATATTGCCCAAAAATAAAATAAATCTATTTAAATAATTGGATCCAATAATTCTAAATATTAAATCCATTTTTAAAAGTTAAAAACATATAATTTTTAGTAGTTAATTTAAAATTAATCTCGTTGTCTGAATGAGAAAACTAGTTTTAAAAGTTAAAATATTGCAAAACACTGAAATATTTTTATATCTAAATTCATTGTAATATTAATTCCAATGACCTAAATTATATTAAATGATAAAAATATAATATATTTATAATTTAAAACCATTAAATAATTAACTTAATCATATAAATTATTTTTATGAATAAATATGTTTTCAATTAAAATTTAGTATATTTTTACTATTCATCAAAATTTGAAACTTATCAGAAAACTATCAACAATTAATACAAAGTAAATTTTTATATCCTTCTTCCAAATAAGAAGTTTATTTTTTCAAATATAATATACAAGTGTCAAAAACTATATTCAAAATGGGTGCACCATTAAAATGCGTCATAACTGCATTTTTTGAAAAATACTTCTTTTATCTGAAAAATTGAATTTGTTCTTATATGATGTCTAGAAAACATATAAGATGAATTTTAAACATTATATTTAATATATTAAATATATATTTCATTAATAGAATCCATCAAGAGAAATTTTATTATTTTATAAACTTGCTTATTTAAATAGTTTTTCAGAAAAACATTTCCTTTTATTTATAAAGGGCTTTATTTTAATTTATAATTAATTAATCACCAAAGAATTAACTATATATACATGAAAATCATGTTTTCATAATTCAGTTAATACTATTCATACTCTCCATTATAATGTCTTGGTTATAAGGTAATATAATAATATTTAGTTGTTTGTTTACACTTGGTCTTGCGTGAAATGAAATCTATCAAGAGAACTCGAAATTGTGTGTAACATAATCCAAGTATAGTATTGTGTATACCTAAATATAAGCCAATGTTGAATGTAGTTCAATTTCATCTTCGTGTAGTGTACACCATAAGACATCAAAGAAAAAAAATCTATCTCATAAAAATCTACGGGTGTTACTTTCTACCACCCTTAAAATGAATTTCGCCCTCGAAATTCATCTGAGTTATAAAAGTATAGAAACCCACATCATAAAAACAAAGACTAAACCTTAATTTTAAAAAGGAATATTTGGAAAATAATAGTTACCGAAAGTAAATCATAACTAGTCTCTACATATGATAGCATAAGTAAAGATTTGGGGATGGAGGAAAAGTGTAAATAATCATAGAGATTGATAAAGATTATTAATCATAAGAAAGTGGGTGATACATTGGAACTTAACAATCACAAAACCATAAACTAAGTAAGTGTGAAAGAGGTTATTGATATGATAAAAAGTTATGATAATAATAAACCCTTTTACATCATGATCCCTTTTTCCTAATTTTGAAGAATTTTCATGAGAATATATACTTACTTGATTTCGGTACAATATTACTATTGTTCATGCCTTGAAAAATTTCCACTTAATCTCTTATTTAAGAAAATGAAGTTTAATTTTTCATTCCTGAAGTGTTAGCAGATCATGTGATCCGTTAATAAAATGATTGGTCATTACATCTGTCTTTATCACAACAAAGAGGCTAGTAAAAATTATCAAATATGCATAAGTCCACTTATGGTGTGATGATACTTTATTCTAACAAAATTAATCCCATGTTTAACTTAAACTTTCCATAAATTGACAACCTTACAATCATTCTGAAATATGAAAATCCAAAAAATTAGAAAGAGGTTCGCTAATCTTGGATTAACATTTATTCACCATATATCATAAGTTATATCTTTTTTGTCACATTATAAACATGTGAATGCCTTCATCATATATTTTCTTGAGTCATGGTACTAACTTGAATTATCGTAGAAACTTAGTGAAAACATTAATTCTTTAAAAAATTAATTATTTCCACATACCATAAATCCCAAAAAATCAACATACTCAATCCATTTTATCATTAATATCTTTTTCATCATATCAGTCCAGAGGTCATTAATACTATCAAATATCTCTTTATTTACTTATCACAACAATATTTATATACTATTACTCACCCGTTCATAAACACAGTGATATGTACTAATTGTTATTTTTTAATAAGAGAATATTATTTGTAAAATTTGAGAACAAATAATAATTTTGAATATATCTTAATCATAATATAGTGGTGTATAAAATTGGAATAGAAGTGCATAAAATATGGATACACCATTTAAATAGTTGAAAAATGATAGGATAGATTTAATGTAAAATAATATCTAATTTTTAAGGATATAGATTTCAAATCAATTTCAACTGCATTTACAAAACATTGCTGGGTACGGAAACATTATTGGGTACAATGAAATACAAAGTGAAAGAGATAAAGGGGGAGATGGGCATAGTTACGTCAAATGGAGGTTAAGGTGTAAAGGATATTGTTTGGAGCATCAATGTAGGCGGAGTGACATGGTATGTAGAACCATAAATATGTATAAATTTTTTGTTAAAACCAAAATTATGAGAAATTGGGAAACAATTCAATAAGAATTATAGAAATATATATGTATAAATAATAGGGAAATAGTTGCACATAAAAAATATGGAATCATTTTGGTTTCAAAAACCTATATCGAATTATTTAAGTTTCAGTGTCATCTAAATATAGGTGAACCAAACTGATATCTCAAATATATTCATTAAAATGGTACGTGGACCCATCTTGAAATGTTAATGGGAATAGAGACATATCCAAGACAATTGGTTCCATATAAAACTATTCCCCAACTCATGTTTTTCTAGGAGAAGAATCCAAATTCCTAGTAGAATTTAGTTGGCATTTCCAAAATGCCCAGAAGATCCACCATTACTAAAATAGAAATCATCATCTGAATAGAATGAAAAGTCACAAACATATAAAGACACGATTCAATATAACAACATAAAAATAATAACATAATCAAACATAATTTCAAACATATATCAATTGAAGGTTTTTGAAAATTAGTGTTTAATTGAAATATTTTATTCTGAAACATAGATAGTGATTACCTCAATTTGGTTTTATGTTATTTTTCAAAACATAGATAGTGATTACCTATATTTGGTTTAAATTTAGTAGGGAAAATGGTGGAAAGATAAATACATAAATCATTAGTGCATATTAAAGATAACTAAAATTCAAACCAAAATACCAAGTGCGGTCTACAATACAAACACCACATTGAACACTAAAACAAAAGAAACATATATTATAAAAAACTCAAAGCAGTGGAAATCAGGTTCCTGCCAATAAAACACAAGTATTTAGACTTACCCAATCCTTCCATTATGATGATTTGAAGGGATTCATATAAGTCACTACACCATGAATGAAACACGACCACTCCTGACCCCATATAGAGGATAGAAGCAGTAACCGATTAGGAAAACCATATACCAATGTCAGCTAAAACCCACTTATGTGCTTCTTGAAGACACCTCTGTACCTTACAGACTGGACTAGGATGCTCCCATATGAAAGGGTTGGTCCATTTCTAGGGAAGTCCCTAGCCCAATGTCTGATGATTTCCCCAAATCGTTCTTCATCCTTTTTTTTTGTATTTCATAAAGTAAAACTCTATTGCATAAATTCTTTTGATCTCTTAATGTGCAGGATGAGTCACCTTCAATATATAAATAAAAATAATCAATATTCATCTTAAAAAATGAAAAGTGCGTTATTAAAAATAAATTTTACACAATTGATAAGGATACCCATTGGTTGATTACCTAAAAATAATAATTGAGTAAACTATATATATTTGAAATATGCTGTTGAAGGTACACATAAAAACACTATACATTGACTTTTAATATGAACAAAGCTACCCTAATACATACATTGAACAAAACTAAGTGTATTTTTGTTGAGTAGAGTGATACATTATAGTACTCCAACTTGAGATTTAGCTCAAACTCAATTCACAACTCAAACTCAGTCAAATACTGGTTTTCAAAATTAAAATTTTACTTGATGTTTAAAATGAACAAATCAAACCCACCCATTTAAGCACTACTAAAGTATATGACATTAAAAATAAAAAACTTATAAAAGTAATTAATAACTATTTTAAAATAATAAATATATGTTAACAATAATTTATATATTAAAATATAAATTTGTTTATTAATCTCATTAAATACTGTAAGAAACTCACAAGATGCTCAATATAGTTTAATTCAAGTTGTTGTGTAGCTTTAGTATCTTGATATCAGGTTCAGCTCAACAATGATGGAGACCTCATTTCAATATCTCTCATCATTTCAATATCAACTGCATTTAGAAAACAATATTGAATCCAGTGAAACACACAGTTAAAGAGAAATTACAAAAATAAAAAACTCATAAGATTCTCCTTATCCTTTGCGTAGTTTCTAAGTAATACATGAATTGACTATTGATATTGAGACCTCTGTAGTTGCTTCTAAATCGATCCATACCAACCATATAGAGGATTTTCAGAACAACTATCGCAGTTATCATGGAAAACCCTGGTTCTTTGAAAACATGCATTGATCCCCTATTTTGATAAATGATAGAAAATCAGGTTCATGAAAATAAAATATGAGATATTAACATATTAGATAGTATAAAGAACATATCCCTTACCATGCTTGATCTAGGAGGCTATAGGAATGAAGTATTAGTGAATTTTTATCAGTAATAAGTATTCTTACACTTTATGAAAGTGTTATTTAGAAACTTCAAATTGGATGCATATTCCTTGATACTCAAGAAACCAGAAAAAGTAGGTACCTTTCGAGGGGGCAGCTCAATCATTCTGGTGGATATGGAGACAAATTAAATATTGTGTACATCTATTTCATGGGAACAACTCACACATTATAGTGGAGAACCATTGGATCAGAAAGATACCTTCTATTTACAAAATAATAAAGGAATTCACTTCAACACCCTTCGAATAACCTAAGTGAATCATTGGTAACATCACAATGGAATCAATGAACAAACACAGATTCAATCAACAATTTATAGTAGAGAAGGTTTCTAGAAAAGGAAATCTGGTTACATGCAAACATGGGATGGTGGGATGGATAGGGGTCATGATAAGCAAGAATATCTTCTTCTATCATGCCTGTGGTCTCAAGATAGAAGCTGTAAGTGAAAAAAGTCAATTCGATGATGTTACACCTAAGGCTAGTCAATTGGAAACATTTTAGTAAATCAAAACCTATTATGACACCCTTTCAACAAAAATAATTTGATCTCTACCTTAATGCATGACCATGATTGAAGATAAAAGAAAATTTATTCCTATTAAAGAAGGTTAAATACTTTTTATTAACCTATTATGTTCATTTCAATCACATGCATTCAGCATGTTTTCAGTAAAAAATAAATTATCATATGCTAATTTGCTATTAGTGATGTTTATGAAAGAAAGTGTTGCAGTGATTTGAATGTAATACCATTCCATAGTAGAAAGGAAGTCTTTCTTCATAATGATAGTGGTGAAAGTAAGTCACCGATTCAAGCTACATAACAGAAAAATGTGAAGAAGAAAAAAACATAAATTAGACAATTTATTGTAAAAAAACTGATAAATGAAATATAATTGTTTGAAATGATCCAATTCTCAAGAAATAGGACTTTGGTCTAATGAAATTTCAATATTGGGGGAAAACACATAGAAATAATGAATGAACACCTTTCAAATCTAAAAAAAGATTAAAGAAAAACCAGGATAGTTCTGAATTTACAAAGATAAAAAATTTCATTAAGATGATTAAAAACTAGTAAAACTGGGTGTACCAAACATGTTTAGCATGTTCATTTTATAATCGAATATGTAAAATGAAATGAATAATCATAAAATGAATTAATTAATTTAAATAATCAAAATTTTAGAGGTAGTAAGACTACCTGAAACTGAAATCTACTTCAACATAAATAGATATACCCACATACATTGATATGGGAAAATGAAATAGGTAAGCTATACCTGCATGATAAGTGTAAGGATCACTGTAATGAAGTTGAACACATTTAGAGGCAGTAAGATTGCCTGCAACTGAAATTTGCTTCATTATAAATAGAAATACACACATACATGGATGTGGGAAAAATAAAAAATGTAAGCTATACCTGCATGAAAAGAGGCAGGATCACTGTAATGAAATTGAACACATTTAGAGGAAGTAAAACTGATTGGAACTGAAATCTTCTTTAATATAAACAGAAATATATTCATACATTGATGTGATAAAATTATAATTGTAAGCTATTCCTGCATGAAAAGAGTTAGGATCACTGTAATGAGGCTGAACACATTTATAGGTAGTAAGAATACCTCCAACTGAAATCTGCTTCAACATAAACAGAACTACACACATAACACACAAGCTTGGAAAAGGAAATATGGATAATTTTAGGTTTCACATTACTAATCTGAATACAAATTTGAAAATTAGTGAGTGAAGGTCTTGAAATAATAATCATGAAAAAATCACCTTATTCTATATATTTATCTTCATATAATGGATTATAAACTTCACCTATGGAGTGAATGTCTCAAAATAATATTCATGAAAAACATTAAACTTAACTTTTTTACGGTGCATGTTTTATCTTGCAAAACGACCTCTTGTCTTCACTTCCACAACACATGCATCCTAAAATCTAAAACACTACTCAATTATAACTTGTATTCTTTGGGAGTGATGTATAAGGCTTCTGGTAGGTAAATAAAAAAAATACAAAACTCTAATTTCATTGTACACACGTCAGAATGCAACCACTCTGCATTGTGGTTGATTCCATTGCATGGTGATACTAATTTTTTTTCAAATATTCAGAAAGTACGAAACCTAAATTTTCTAATATGAATCTCAAAATTTCAAATCACTCATATGTGATCAATTTGTTGTTCAATACATATACATATTTAATTTCTTGTATGTTATGGTGGGCTTTTAATCCTAATAGAATAAGCATGTGATTCAAATTTCCATATGCCTTTAAAATATTTTTTAGTCCATTTTATTGCAAAAATATTTTATTCTTGCACAATTTTTATATTCCTAGTACTTCCTCTACTCATCCAAGATTATTGTATTAACTATATCATTATTCTATATACTAAACAGTACTCCTAAATCTAGAGATTAATAATAAAACAATAAATATGAATTATTGAATTTATATTTTTTAACTATGCAGTATAATACAATTCTTACAGTAAACAAATAATCAGATTTTTTTTTGAAAATTAAAAAGAAAACATGCATTATTACCTGATAATGAAGTAGACAAAGTCAGTTGTATTCTTTATTCATATTGTTTAAATACTCCCTTTTTGTCTATATAGTTCAGTGGCATGGATTGTTGTAATCATGGTGTCTTGAGGTAATTTAAAAGACTTATATCATTTTTCTAACCAAAAGAATGAAGAAACTTTAGTGAAGATTAATTAACCTACAACCAAGTGCTTTATCAATAGCACGATGGGGATCAAACTTCCCTTGTAGCTTATTTTCAAGATAGAATCTAAACAGATAGTGAAAAAACAATGTTTTAAAAAAGAAACATATAAGAATCAAAATTCCAAAGCAGATGTAATATACCTTGGAAATTCAAACACCAATTGTCTAAGCATGCAACCGAAGACAATTTTAAAAATAGAAATGAATATTACATAAAAAAGACATAATTGGAACATGAAAAACAAATTTATTAAATAAGAAAATTTAGGCTAACCTAAAGTTATTCATGTTTTGATATGCTAAAGGAGGAAGGTTTCTACACTGGTAGAATATAGATGATGAAAGATTCACCGACCAGAAGAAATAATGTATACCATGATAAACATGTCAGTCAATAAATACACTATAAATATTGATGCTTCTATTTTTAGAAAATTACCATTCATTGAATCTGAGTTGAAGTTGTAGATTGAGCCAATGAATATGTCACCATGTTCTAATTCTTTAACTTCAAAATCCTCCACCATGCTTTCCTGCATACATAGTAATGTTTAAAATTAATAAAATAATAATAATGGATATTGAAATATGAAAATCACAATTTTTAATGTTAACATAAAAGATGTAGTTTGAAATTAAGAAAATATTACAAAGTGTTTTATAACATAAGGTTGTCTTGAACATAAGGTTATGTTTGTTAATAGTAGTAAATTTATCAATACATATAAAAAAATATGAATGTTGTGAGGTGATATCATGTACATCAATGGGTTTAAAATAAATCAATAACGTTTCCATAAGGTTTAGGAAAATCTTCCATCATACTAATTTACTTCCATTGAATAAAATTATTCAATTAAAAAGATGAATGTAGATAGTACAAGAAATTTTACATTTCAAAAACTATTTGAATATGAGTTGAAGTTATAGTTTTCAATGCATATTATAAATAATAATGCAATACAACATAGTAAAACAATATATTTTTATGTAGTCATATTGAAATTGTACATTCATGAGGATAATAAATGAACAATGTATTGATGCAGTCATTTTGAAACTACATATTACATTGTTATTAACTAATACAGAATAATGTTTAGACAATGCATATTTTACATGAGTTGTAAGTTTTAAATTTCAATGTTACATGAACTATACATGATAAATACTACCGAATCAAACATATTATAATTTTTTTATTTTTTATTATTTATAATAATTCTGGTTGAATGCATTTAAAAGCTGCATAAAAATAAAAAGTGACATGATCTGCATTTGTGTTGAAATTGCATAATTAGATGCAGATTTTTTTTATTACTGCATGTAATTAGATCATACAACATAAGAATAAATGACATAATATTTGATAATCATTTATTGTTTATCCTATTGAGAAATCATAATCATAGAAAAATTAATAACATAAATGATTTCAGTTGCATTCTAGAAGTTCAATTTGACTAAACTTGAGGAAGAATTCCCCCCATCATTCTCATACCCATGATTTTCAATTCTATTCCTTTTCATTGCATCCATTCACATTAAATAATTGAAATAATTTAAAACATACACATTTTTGAAACTTTAAAATTACTATAAGCAGAAAATTATTAATTTGAAATGAATCTATGAAGATAATATTCTTAATCTCTATAACCTACAGATGAACCAACACTTAAAGAACAATTAATTAAAATAATTTTAAGCTCTCATGGGTGAAAAACCAAAACCAAAACCAAATTCAATTTGAAAAACTAATGCAAAAATTCAATAGCCCAATGCCATATAATCTATAAGTTCTTAGGATAACAGAATTTGATCCCTAACATCCCCATATGCTACATGCATGAATGAGTCATGGAAATAATGCTTAATCTCAAATCTCCTCTCACCCAATAACAATTTTATTCATATAGAAACCAAGAACCATAAAACAAGAAAAATAAACCTCTATTTTAATTTAGAAAGACTCTTTTCTTCTACATGAAACATGTGAAATTGGTGGCACACACAAAAATCCTCTCCCAACCGGTAAACATCAATCCTTGGACGAACAAGAAATTCCCATATTCTGAAAACATAGGAGGTCGAAGATAATAATGAAGGTTCACCTCAGATAATTTATAAATGGAGTAATTTCCTTCCTTTCTCTATCCCAGAGTTCCCGGAATCAGTACCAGTATCAGAAGCACCCTTCTAGCCACGTATGGCATTGCAATGATGGCGGAGCATAGGTGTCGGGCAACCTAGAAGCAAAGGTTAAAAAAAGGAGAGTACTAAAATGATCTTCCCACTTGTAAATTGAGGCTAGAGTTGTGAATCACCGATATTACCTTTTCTAAGGATGATTTTTCAGAGAATAATACAACCTAAGGTTTTTTTGGAAGCACGGATGAGGCCAAGAAGGAGAAATAACTTGTAGAGCCTAAGGATGTGGATGAGCCAGAGGCGGCGAAGGCCAAGCAGGTGGGAGCCAGAGGCATGGGAGCTGGAGGAATTGGAGTCAGATGGGTGCAGGTTTGAAGGTATGAAAATTAATGGGGAATTATACACAATAGGGTTGCAGTATTATGAAGTTTTCACTACTTAGTGGGAAGCATTAGAGGATTGGATGGAAACTGGGAAAGGTAGTCGGACGCCGGTGCTGGTCTGCAGCAACCCTAACTCGAGCAGCAGTAAATCACGAGTGGGGTAGGGAAACCTAAGATGGAGTAAAAAAAAGTGGAAGCATGGGGAAACAGTGTCACAGAGGAAGCCCAATATTGGAGGGAGGAATTTTTTTGTAGTGAAGTGGTCATATAAATTGGTGACACTTTAGCTGGAGGAATCCAAGTTTAGTATAGATAATAAATTAAGGGTTATCCTTCCCTTAATGTGTTTTTGAAAAAAAATCCAAATCGCTTTTCATGCTAATCAGTACCACTCAACATATACTCTTAAATACATAAGGAAAAACCAAAGTAAACCAATACATATATATTTCATTATTCTATAATACCATAAAAGTGGTTCTACAACATTATTCTATAATCCCATTACATAAACACTAAATCATTCCACCAATTTGTTGTCATACTCTACAACGCCAATAGTGATCGTAAGTGATTTTTATTTTTATTTTTCCTTAAGAGGTTTCTGATGTTTATCATTATTGATAAAACTTGGGTTATGGAATTAGTTATCATAATTCCCCCTTTCCTTGCACTTGAGTAATTGAAGTGTGAGAGGTGCATTCTATGTAGCCTTTTCTTTATTCACATCATTAGATATCTTTTTCCCATTTTCTCAGCAGTTACTTTCCCAATGACCTTCTTTCCCACGCTTGAAACATTTACTAGTCCCCTTAAGACAATATCCACCATGCTTCTTTCCACACTTTGAGCATAATGAAACGATCATCTTCTTGGTTTTGATATTTTTCCTTGAAATCCAACTTTCATTTCTTATCAAAACCAAGATATTGATATGTAACACCAACTTCCATTTCTACCATTATTTCACAACACACAATCTATTAATAACTACTAAAGTCTCTTATTACTAACACCCTTCCAAGACTTGGTTTTAATACACTTAAGAATCGATCAACTTTACTTTTAGGTTGGATGATAAAGGAAGAAGCATACCTTGAAAGTCTTGTAAAAATTTCCTTGTATGTACCAATAGAGTCATAATCCATTTTCTTAATCTTAGGGAACACATTTTATATATTTTTATGAAGAAAATGAGGAAATTACTTATTGAAAATAAGTTCTTGAACTCATCCCATTACATGGATTCAATTTCATCTTACTGCCTCATTTTCTTGATTACAGTCCACCAATGGTCCACTTTTCCTTCTAAATGACAAACACCAAAAATTACTTTTTCATGTTCCAAAATGCGAAGGATATAAAATATCTTTTAAATGGTACTGATCCATTTTTCAGCAACAAGTAGATCAGAAGACCCACTGAAATAAGGTGAAAGTTTACTTATAAAGTCTCCACAGAATGTTGTTCCATTATCTGCTCATTTGGAAGTCCAGAACGATTCATAGATTGTGTAAGTATATCAATAAGATTTTTTTTCAGCTCCCATAACATTTTCTTTTTCCAGAGTGTAATCATTATATATGCCATTGTATTTATCATTAATCTGGTTCCTTTGGGTTCCATCCATTGTCTAAAACCCAAAAAGAATAGCGTGAGAGACAAAAATCATACTTGGAAAACAACATAATCAAGGGTAATTACTTTTAATCTATAAAATCTTAGGTTTAATACTAAGTTAACCATGATCATTACCAAAATTCAAGGATTATAATCTATCATTAGACTTATCCTTAGGGACATCCCTAGACACACCTTTGAAAAAAATCTAGCAATATCACTAAAGTTATCTCATCCTAGTTTCCAAAGTTTAACTAAACTTTCAATCTGAAACCAAATGGAAACCCCAAAGCTTGACATATATGGACATTACATTAATTTTCTAAAATAATTAATAAATTACACAAATAGATTCCAAAAGACCATATTAGTTTAGTTCCTTTGTAAACTTGGAACACATTCTTCTAATTGGTGAAAGACCTTCAACATCTCCCATAATGATATTCCCCTTTAGTTTTACTACCTAAAAACTTTCTTTATATCTTGGGGAAATGAAAGCATATAAAAAGGGTGAGCTCAGATGCTTAGTAATGGTAAAAAAAGAAAATATCAAACAAAACATGAACATAAGAATATAAAAACATGGATATATATTTTAAAAATAATAACATGTATAACATATATCAAAATCTTGAGTCATGAAAACAATCTTGGTAGTTCATAAGACTTAAATCATAAAGGAACATGATCCATGAGAAAAATAGAATTGGAATTAAATATGGAATTTTAAAAAACACATAAGCATAAAAAATCATTTCTGTATTAGCCAAGGCTCATTTCCAAGACCATCATAGTGGAAAAATTCCTTTACTGAACTGAGTTCACTCTTTATTCTAGCCCTGTATTACTGAACCAAATTTACTTACCATTCTTTTCCTGTAATACTGAACCGAGATCATTTCCCATTCTAGTCCTATCTATATCATGAGATATAAATATTTACCCAATACATTGGAGGTAGATATAGGTCCTGACCATCTCAGTTAAACCAGTTTTTCATTTTCCACAAAACATAATCATTCATCATAACCCATGGAATAAAATGGATTTCTTAAAACATCATTCCATCATAACATAATTCGAGTAAAAAAATGGACTTCATTAATATAATTCCATAAAAAGCACAATAATACCATAGGAAAAATATGGATATTATATTTGAAACATAATCCTTTGAAATAATTCCATCTTATATGGAAAATAATTTTGATAGCACAATTGAAATTAATTCTTGTGGAAAATATCCATTCTTCTTAAAAAATGTTTACTTTTATCAAAATACCAAGAAATTTTAAAAGAAAAGAATTTATTTTAAAATAAACATGAAATATTTTAAAGTAAGGTTCATGGAAATTAGGCGTTATAAAGACATAAAAAATCTATTCATGTTGTAGAAGTTAAAAGAAAACATTCTTCTCATACATTTGTCGCAAAGTCAAAAAGTACCCCGTATCAAAAACGGCAAAATACTCATTTCATACTGTTAAATAAAAATTCACAAATGGGTAAAATTGAATTTAAACAATTTTATAAGAATAGAAATAATATTTTTGAATAAATATTTAGGATCCATGAACATGGATGATAAATATACCCCAGTAAATACTTACATATAAACAATCTTAGATAATAATGAGATTGAAAAATTATCCCTTACCTTAGGTCTGAGATCCTTAATATGTATCAGAAACTACTTAATAATGGATTAAATAGTGTTATAAACTTTATCTAGAACCATATTTATAGTTATGATATCATATTTGATCATATTATCACCCATTTAATAATATTTCATTATTAATCTTCTTTCGGGCGTTATTTGCTGCATGTTTTGTCATATAAGTCCCAATTATTATTCATGGGTAATATTTATATCATTTATATAATGATAATAATGTTATATATATCATATTTATTAATTATATATATTTATATAATAATGATGTAAATGAGATCATGGAGAAGGAGTTGTATCACATTATGGAGACGGTAGGCCGTACGTACACACAAGCGACGATATCATTCCCATAATTGTGAAATGGTATGTAAGTCGATGGTATATATTTTATTAAATAATCCAAATAATGTTATAATAATCATATATAGTTATTATCTCCGTCTTTATACCCATCCAAGTAATATGGTGGTGAAAAACAGATTACACCACAGTGTGGAGATGGTAAACCGTACGTATGCACACATGGTGATTTCATTTTTCTTAGGATTGATATAAGAAGGAATATGGTTGTTCCATAATCATAAAAACATATAAATATATAATTTATACTATATTTATTACTTTATAATGGAAAAAACACATTAAGAGAAAGTATAAGAAAAAATAAGTTTGAAAGAATCGGTAGAGGAGATTACCTCTTCTTCGACGAGCTCCCTATAGATCACCTATTAAAGCACCATAGTTAGTATTTTGAGAATACCATAACCTCTATAATTTAAATATGGAAGTGGATAATTGAAATGGGTAGGTTATTAAATATCTTTAAGGCTCAATGAGTTTTGAATAAATGATGTAGGAGGTACCGTTTTATAATGGAGGTTGGGGGCACTATTGGAATTTCCAGAAAAATATTAATTTATGATAAAATAAAAACCCATAAAAAACCTCCAAAATATATTATATTATAATATTATATGATATAATGTTTTAATATAATCATAAAATAAATTTGAGACAAGTTTTTTTATCAATTTATACTTTATCATTCCAATTAACCTTTAGTTATTCCATTTTAATTTTAACTAAGGTAACAAATTGTTCAATATTAAAATAGTGTAATTTTTACTCATTAGATCTTAAATATACCATAAATGAAAAATGTAGAACATTTTAAACTATATAATAATTATTTAATATTTTTCAAAATATTTTATAATTTTTAAATAATTTAATAAAATATTATTTTGACAAAATATCAATACTGTCAATTTTGACACTATTTATTTAATGGTTTTTTAAAATATCAAGATAGGATGTTAACCTAAAACAAAATATTTTATTATATATATAATAGGTTAATGTAATCTATAATTTTTTTGGATATATTAATTATCCAAAATTATATTTATTTTAGTATTTTTAATAACATTAATTTGATATTTCCATTAATAAAATAATGACTACATCATTTTTGTGTAATTATTTAATATAAATAAATTTTTGGTAAAAATTAAAAATAAAATAATAAGATGAATATAAATCATATATATTTAATAATAATACTTAGATTATAATATATCACCTTGAAAATCCTAGACTAAAAATGTTATATATATTAAAATTTGAAGGTGATAACTTTAACATCACTTTAAATAAAATATTATATGTGTCATAATATTTTCCATATGGCTAAAAATAGTCAATAACTAGAACTGTGGATGATTATGGTCAATATATACTCAGACAATAATATTTTTACAAGTTTTTTGGTCTTTTAATGGTTATTATCATTTAAAAAAAATTATTTTATTGGTTTTTCACCAATTAAATAATACCTTAATCATCAAAGTATGAGGATTTAAGGTAATTATTTATTTTCTAAAAATTAAAAATAAATTACCATGATATAGAAATTAATTTTAGATTTCAAATGATTATTTATAGTCGAACTTATTTTATGTATAACCATATATTAAAATGATATAGTTCTTAAAATTTGAGTAAGACATATTTAAATTTTCTTTAAATAAAATATATTAAATGTATTAATATCATAAAAGTGGATTAAAAAGGATGAAATTTAGACCCAAGTATTATTTAGTTTAAAAACAATTATTCAATTATATTGGGAGAAGTGTTAGGTTAATTTTTCAATATTATATTTACCCTTAATTACCGAATTTACTTTTTTATCATATTAATTAAAATTACTGAAATTGATATTCATAATTCCAAAAAATAAAAGAAATATATTTACATAATTTGGAAAGAATAATTAAAAATATGGAATCCATTTTTAAAAATTCAAAGAATAGAATTTTCAGTAATTAATTTAAAATTAATCCCCTTGTTTGAATGAGAAAAAGAGTTTTAAAAGTTAAAGCATTGCAAAAGATTGAAATGGATTTACATCTAAATTCATTGTAATATTAATGCCAATGACCTAAATTATATTAAATGATAAAAATATAATCTATTTATAATTTAAAACCATTAAATAATATAACTTAACCATATAAATTATTTTGATTAATTTTTTTTTAATTTAAATTTAGTATATTTTTACTATTCATCAAAACTTGAAACTTATTAGAAAAATATCAAAAATTCGTAAAAACTAAATTTTTATATCATGATTCCAAATAAAAAGGTTATTTTTTAAAATATAATATATAAAAGTGTCAAAAACTAGATTTAAAATGGGTGTGCCATTAAAAGGCAGCAAAACTGCATTTTTATTGAAAAATCCTTCTTTTATCCGAAAAATAGAATTTGTTTCTATATAATGTATAGAAAACATATAAGATGAATTTTAACCATTAAATTGAATATATTAAAAATATATTTCATTAATAAAATCCATAAATATTGTTTTTATTATTTTATAAACTCACTTATTTAAATAGTTTTTCAGAAAAGCATTTCCTTTTATTTAAAAATGGTTTTATTTTCATTTACAATTAATTTCTCACCAAATAATTAATTATATATACATGTGTAAATAATGTTTTTATATTGACCCATGCCTTTTACATAAAACATTTCATTATTTCAAGCATAGTTAATCATCAGAGTACAAGCCAAGGATTGTTAAGTCTAGTGTCTTAGAAGACTAGGTACATATAACATAAAACATGGGGCTTTAAAAAAACTTCTTTGTTTAATCTCCATAATGAGTTCCTAACTTCCTTTGAGCTCTTAAATCTGCATAGGGTACCCTGGGGAACACATGTACAAATGGATGAGCTAAAAAGCCTAGTAAAGGATTGAACATAAGGACACATCTCAAGAACATGAGTTAGGATGCATGACATAATGATATCAAAATCATGAAACTTATAAAATAATTTAATATAAGCACGTGATCATATAAAAATGGAATCATATAAATGTGGAAGAATCATAAAACATTTCCTTAGTACGTGTCAAGGCTAACCGCCAATCCCGTTTCCCATTTCAGTACGGGTCAAGGCTAACCGCAAATCCTGTTTCACATCGCATCCCATGAGACTTAACCTTACCCAATGCATTGAAGCACTATCTGGGCGAACCCATCTCAAAATATTCATGAATATTCTTTCCACATAAATAATATTACCACATAAATAATCATACATAATCAACCATACATAAACATAAGGGTACCCATGGAAAGAAATGGGTACCACAATCATGACATAAAACATATCCAATGGGCGTATCACGAAAGTGTCCATGAAAGGAAGGGATTATAACATACATAGACATTAATAGGGTAAAATAGGCATATAAAATGGTAAGTTGTGTCAAATATAAGTGACAAAATATAAAAAAAATGTATTTTAGAAACATTAGCATTAAAACATTTTTTGTGATTCTAAGGAAAACACTCTAGAGCTTTTCAAATAGAAAAAAGGAAATTATTTTATATAAAAATAGAATTGAATCAAGAAGGTTTTCATAATAAAAATACTGATTTTATAAATACAATGGTGTTTTAAAACATAGGATAGAGTGCACTTGAAATTTGGGTAAAAATTTGGGAAGTCCCCTTAAAATAGGTTGGCTTATCGGAAAGTTCTAAGGAGGGAATCTTTCAAAATCATGTATATCCCCGAAAGAATGTAATGAAACGGTCTTGATATAAGAATCTTGTAAAACTGACCAGAATTCATAATAATCACATATATAGATAAGATAAAACCATTTTGAAATAAAGGTAAGGCAACTTGAAAGAACAAAGAAGGTTCAGGTAGAATTCATTATGATTTTATCGACATGGTGTCAGGTGTGACCAAGAGGGCTTGATGAGAGAGAAAAAGGGTTTCTAATCACTTATAAAACATTATTGAAGTATGGGTAAGGTGTATAAACATACCCCATCACTTGGTATTACACAAAAACACACAACATATAGAAAAATCTAGATTAGGAGTGAAAAGGGGAGGATCCCTTACCTTAAATCTGGTGGTGTTCTTCCCTTGTTATTAATGACCTGAATAAAAAAATTAGGCTTATTAATTAATAAGTCCATAAACTATTATATATTCAATTTATTTATTATAACCCTTTTTAGTTCATCCAAATCCTTTTTGATTAGTTACAAGGTTCAATTTTATTGTTCGGGCTCGTTTGTTTACTTGGCTTTAAAAGATCGGTTCACTTATATCCAAGTTTGGATTATAAGAAATATGAAAGTGGTTGTACAGAATTTAAGTTTCATTATTTATTTAATATCAAGTATATTACATGGTTTTAATTTTAATTAGGTTACTTAGAGTGATGTTGAATTATTACATATATAACCTTAGTGATAATCGTTTTTGTTATTCGGTGGGTGTGATTACAAAGAATGTGTTTTGATTTATAGCTTAATTCCATTTGTACCAAAGGATTAAAGAACCAAAAATAGGATATATTACTTATATAATAATCTGGTTCAACCATAACACAAATGTTTTCATGACAATAATTAAATATAATAACAAAAATTGATAAACCGTTGTCCTTGAATGTGCTAAATTCGCACATCTCAAACGGTGATTTCATTTCTTTCAAATAAAAGGGTGGGGAAAGGGGAGAAGATAATAAAATATACAACTAGCATGAAGAAATTAAAGTAAATATATTCTACTAGATTTATCATACTACTATGGTGAAGGTAGGTGAGGAAATAAAATAAAAAAGAAAATAACTTAAAAGAAAAGAAGAAATTTGGGAAGAGGAATTTACCTCTTGAGACTTCCTCCTTTGAGAACCTCTTAAGGGGAGAGGTTTTGGTAAATTGAGGAGGCTGAGAGATTTTGGACGTGGGGGAGGACCATAGGGAGATATTTGGGTTGAATTTAGAGATGTCTTGGATCTTGAGATGAGTGGATAGAAGAGGGAGTGAAGGGGCATTTTTTATAGTGGAGGAGAGGAGGGATTTCATAATATAATAACCATTAATTTATTATTTCTTCCCAAGATAAAGAATAGTAATTATTCCATGACCAAGAATAGTAAATGAGTCATGTGAATTAAAACCAAGTGGTATTACATTAGAATATCATCATTCATGACTTAATTAATCCATTATTTAGCATTTATTGTAAATTATCGGATTCTACTATTCATCAAAAATTGAAGTATTTCAGAAAAATCTCAAAAAATAAACCTGACCATTTTTCAATGTGAAGAATCCAAAAATGAATTCCATTTTTCAAAAATAAATTTCTAAATATTATTATTTTAATATTTAATTAAAATCATATTTTATTATCAAAATCCAGATTTATAACATGAATTAACTCATTCTAAAACATAGGTATATTGTACTTCCAACTTGAATATTATTTTTATACTATCATATGTGAGGTTACTATTCATTAGGGTATATCACTATTCATAAGGGTATGTTACTATTCATTAGTGTAGTTTAATATTCACCAAAAATTATTTTTGTTTTATTAGACTCCAAAAAACATCTTCAACACAACCGTGTATGCCAGATTTTCGAAATTCCAAACACATAAGTGAGAAACTTATATTTGAAGGTCACTTATCACTTAGTAGTTCATTATGATGTGTTTTCATTTGATTTTATGACATAAATATAAGAAGGGAATTTCAATTGAAAAACTTTGGGTCGTTACAATTTTTATAATTAATTTAATACTATTCATACTCTCCATTATAATGGCTAGGTTATAAGGTAACATTATAGTATTTTGTTGTTCGTTTAAAATCAGTCTTCCGTGAAATGAAATATATCAAAAGAAATTGAAATTGTGTATAACACAAGAAAAGAATAGTATTGTGTATACTGAAAGCTAATACAGGGTTGTGTGTAGTGCAAAATTATCTTGGTGTAGCTTACAACATAAGACATAAAATAAAAAAAAATCTATCTCATAAAAATCTCGGGGTGTTACAGTTTTGGTCCTCATATAAGAAGAGACAACATCATATACTTGTGGTTATTGTATAACCATGGTGGAAGGTGTTAATTTACCATTATAATCATCCATTTATACTTAGTGTTACTTTTTATTATAAAATTATAACATACCACCACTTAAACAACCCATAATTACATGATTTATAACAAGGGATTCACTTTGTAAATTTTTATAATCATTTTGGTCTAGAGTTTTAGATAATTAGGAAAAACTCATGTATATAATACCATTAAAATACAGGGTGGAAACCTCCACTCAATATAAAATTGTTCCATAAAATAATTTTTTTAAATTTTGAACTCCTCTTTCATTCAAAACACATTCACTTCTTTTAAGCTGAAT
The DNA here is from genome assembly GCA_963277665.1 of Viscum album. NCBI lineage: Eukaryota > Viridiplantae > Streptophyta > Magnoliopsida > Santalales > Viscaceae > Viscum > Viscum album. The sequence continues at coordinate 443,598,718 of OY728127.1, read as the reverse complement.
CCTCATAGAGGAATGATAAAACTTGCTATATTTCTTACTTATCCTTAGTCCCTATGATTTTTTTAAAACTTTGGATGAGAAAAAGAAACTTAGTAATGGATATAAAAATAAAGAAACCCATTAGTCCACTTTGAGATTCAGGAAATCTAATATAAAATGTTCCTTTGATATAAATGATCTCGAGCTCAAATAATTATTTACCTACATGAGAAATCAACTTTAATTATCAAATATTTTCATAAAAAATCACATAACAAACCATAAAAAAAATCCTAGTCATGATGGTTTCTTTTGAAACATGATAACACAAAAATTTTTTTTCTTGAAAAACATATATTTCACCCTCAAAGGGGACATAAACTTCCCTTTAAATATAAGCTCATTAAATTACCTTATAAAATCAATGATTCTATGAAAAATAATTTTCAAGCATATAAATTCATATAAGTACCTTGGGATATCATCTTCATATCACTCTTACAAATACTCTTACAAACACTCTTAAAAATGAAATAACCAACTCACTTAATTTCAACAAATATTCCCTAGAGAAAAATCTTAAGACCCAATGCATTGGAGAGCTATATCAGTCTCACATATCATATTGAAGAATTTAAAAAGACTATAAAATACATAAAATACATATAATCTTGAATTTAAATTATAAAATTATATAAATTATTCCATTTAACACTTATGAAGAAGCATGTTTGGGCTTCATGTAAAAATAAGGATAAAAATTATTTTCCTTTAAATATATTAAAATGAAATTTCCCCTAATGAACAGGGGATTAAAAATTAACCACATAGCTTTGTGGAGGTAGTAGTCTACCCGTATAGGGGAGTAATTTCTTAATTTTCTATAGAATGTAAAAGGATATGAAAAATGGTAGTTATATAAACTTAATAAAATTTAATTATATTTTAGATACTAATTATATCATACCAGCATGGTTATAGAATATTTAAAGGAGTTAGTAGAAGAAATATACATGAAAACACTTGGTTAAGATTTATACCAATTCTTTTGAAAACCTCAATTGGATTACACCTTAATACTTATAGGTTGGTATTTTGGTTATAAAAGTACCTATAATATGTATTTAGGGATGTATTTAGGTATTTATTGAGCTAAATTGTTCAAATTATGTGAATAAGATAGGGGAGGGGGTTCCCTTTAAAAGTGAGGGGAGTGACACTCTTGTAAATTTTCAATGTTTTAAAATATTATAAATTATTATTCAAGAGAAAATGGCCCTAAATCTATCCCATTTTTAATATGAGATGATATTTTTTGAAATAATTTGACCCAAAAAGATTTAATATGAGATTTGGTGACCTTATCACTTATTTTTAACCTTAATTGACCTGTTTTACCCTTTACCACAGTGATATGTTTTTAGAATGGTTACTATTCATTATGGTCAAAAATAAAATTGACCCCATTAATAAATTTGAATGAAATGGTTAAAAATATTAAATAATTTTTTCAATATTTAATTATCATAAATGGTATAAATTTGTTTTAATGTAATCATGAAAAGCGTAATAAAAAACAATTTTTTTTTTGCAAAAAATGCGTTTTAAGCCTAAAAATGAATTTATACCAAAATCAAGAATAATGTTCATTAACATGGAATAAATTGGACTATTTTTATTTAAATGGGAATAATTTTACTTTAAAATTAATCCAAATTATAATGATACTTTTTAAATACTTGAGAATAAATGATAGTTTTTATAAAAATTAGTATTTTTCACTATTCACCCAAAAATCAATCTTTTCAGAAAAATAAAGAAAATTAAACTTGATATATATTTGATATGATAATATAAAAATAATTTAAATTTTATCAAATTAAATTTATAAAATTTATAAATTTATTTTTTATATAAAACCATATAATTATGGAAAACACATTAGTTAGAATAAAACTTTTCTTTTTCGATTTGAAAAATCATATAAAATTATCATAAAGAATATGAATACATAAAATATAATAATAAATTTTAATAATAAATGAAATTGATATATTATTAACATTACCCGGGTTATCAAATTCTTCCTTAAAGATATCTCATCCTCAAAATTTTATTTATGACTTAAACTAGTAGAGATATTTTTCCCTCACAAGTTTTTCGCATTCCCATGTTGCTTATTCTATCATATGGGTATTCCCTAAAACATTAACTAGGAGAGTTACCTTATTAAATAACTCATACTATCTATGAAATATAATATTCATCATATTTTAATAATAGGAAATATTCTCTTCTAATTGTACCACTTTAGGAATCAAAACATGAGATACATTAGGTATATATTCCCTTAACAATGAAATAAAAAACACATTATATACCTATGATAAAATTGTAGGAAATGATTGTTGGTAATAAATTGATCCCACATTTTCCAAAATTTCATATAGACTAATAAACTATGGTCTTAACGTTTCCTTTTTACCAAATCCCATAACACCTTTCCAATGCTAGCCGATCAACCATGCGAGGTGGGGAGCTAGGCGCCATCAAGATGTAGATGCCAGGGAGGGGATGTTGCAAGTGTGTCAGGTCATGAGACTTTAATTTAATGTATTGTTTCCTATTTGGGAATTGTTCCTTGGGCCTACATTTCATATAAGGGTTCCCCTTCAACCTTTAAATGGAGAATTATCCAAATAAAAATAAAAATAAGGCCTTCATGCCATTCAGGTAATGAGAAAGCCCGAATCATATCCTCCAAAGTATTGATTTTTCAATATGAATATCTATCATATTGAAGATGAAAAGTTTTAATAAAATTTAATTTAGGACCTAATGACTTTTAAAGTACTATACAAAAATTAAAGGTAAATCTAGTATCATGACCAGTTACTATAGAGAGAGGGGATCCATGTAATCAAACTACATCTTTATGGTATAATCTAGAAAGATAATACAAAGAGATACTATCTCAAATATAATGAAAATTCATATATTTAGTTAATAGACCAACAATAACCCAAATCATACTTTTACCTCAAGATGTATTTGGTAATCCCACCACTAAATCCATTGATATATTCTCCCATTTCTATTCAGGAACTAGAAAAGGGTGAAGCATCCCATTTTGTGGTTTTTCTCATATTTAAACTATTTATAAGTCAAAAATTTCATGGTAAAATTATTAAAATATTTATTCATTCATTCTCACTAATATTATTCGTGAAGGTCTCTGTATATCTTAATACTGGCAGGATGAAGAAAAAATAAAGTGATATGATCTTTACTTAATAATTCCATCTTTAACCAGGGTTCACTTGGAACACACAAAATATTCCTAAATATCATAAAACCTTATTTTTTAATATTAAAAATTTGAAATTTACCTTTTTTAGTTAAATCTACTCTTTATTTAAATCCTCTATCTTCCTTCTAAACATATTTATCTCTACCAAAAAAGTATGGCGACATTGATACCTTAACCAAAAAAGTGGGAGTTCTTATATACAAAATTTCTAATCCAAAACACATTAAATCATTAACCAAATGATCATATTACAAACATATAATAGATAATGATGTATAATATTTTTTTCTCAAGGCATAAACTACTTTGTTTGATTTACCCCGATGACAGTGAATCATGCAATTATAATCCATTATCAGTTACAACTATCTTCTCTACCTAAAGTTTTACTATTTTGATGGAATATATAGTTGTAAAATTTTATCTTTAGAATATATTTCAAATTTTATATAGTAAATCAATCCTTTTTACATATATTATTACATGTTTTTTAACATAAATATCCATTGATACATGATAGGGATCAAATAGGCCTAGCGTCTTTGGAAGACTAGGTTCACAATAACTCAAAAGGAATCTAAAGCATGGAATACTTATTTTATTATCCAAAATGAGATCATAAATCCATTTTAACTCCTTAAACTAAATATGATAACCTTGGGAATATATAAAATAAAGGGGTGAGCTAAAAATCCTAGTTAGGGAATAAACGTGATAAAGAAACATAACATGTGAGTAAAAGGTATAACATGATATCATAAAAGTTAATTATCATGAGTAATCACATAGGTGCATAAAATAAATAAAATGATATCATAATATCATAGAAACATATTAAATGTGTCATAAAAATAAAAAATGACATAAACATAAGTTAAGGATAACCACCGAGACAACATCATATGGTGGATATAGTCCCATAATAGATTTTCTTCACCTCCCAATCCCATACATGACATCACATGAGACTAAAACATTACCCAATGAATTGGAGGTATATATATTTAGGATACCACCCATTACATTGATATAATGTACATGAATATGTGTTTCCCATAAGGAAATCAATCATAAGGCCTAAAAATAATAATTACCCATTGAAAGAAATGGGTTCCATAATCTTGCCTCATATCATAATCAAAAGATATTTCTTATAAAAGGAATTTGAGAAATAGTAATAATGAATTTATTGTCCTGTAAAGTAATGGAGAGTGATCTAGACATATATGTAATACACATATAAATATAATTTATAAGAATTCCATAATATTAAACGTTTTTGTTGTATAGAAATATAAATACTTTTAAAAAGATTAAAAACATAATTAAGGAAAATAAAATTTTCACTTTGAGAATAACTTTTTAAAAACTAAAAAAATCAAATTTCTTTGTGAAAATAGTTTTCTTTGAAAATAAACTTGGAAAATTATAAAGGAATCATCAAAGAAAATAATGATCATGATGGTTGGTAATTCCATACATGATATATAATTTAAAAAAACATTTCTTGCACACTTTAGTAAAAATTTATAAAGTATCTTATCTGGAAAATGACAAGAAGGTTATTTTTAATCTATTTTAAAAGAAATTAAACATGGATAAAAATGAATTTAAATAATTATATAATAATATTAAAACATTTTAAAGAAAACAAGGACATAGAAGATAAATGTTTTTCAACTAAAGAGAGAAATAAAGTCCACTGTCCTTAAAAAAATTATCTCAATAATTTTAAGTACTAAAGAGAGGAAAATAGTACCATTAATTTAAAGTTTAATTATTAACCAGAGTAAAGGAAAATGGGTTGGGTTTAAGATAGAAGAAATTTCCCCAATGGATATATAAACATAATTGTTTTGTAAAAATGATGATATTTTTAAATAAACCCTTAACATTGTAGTAACTTTTGAATCATAATCCCTATAAATAAATAACATCAAATGTAAATTTAAATACCTCGAGTCCAAAATTTTCATGTTTATCTATTATATCTTGTATAATGAACTTATATAAAAAAATTTTCTAAAAAAAATTTATAGGTTTAATCCCTTATACTTAACTCATTAACTTAATTTGTTTTAATGACATATTTAATTGATTAATCAGTTATTTCCACGTCAGGTATTTTGTGGGTGTTCAGTTCATAAATTTAGAATGAAATTATTGTGTTGATCATGGTAAATGGGGTAATTATTCCATGAAATAAAGAATAATTATCTTAAAATAATTATTATTTTTATACATAAATTATAATTTTAAAACCAATAATGAAATATGGTTATGAAAAATATATTATTTTATAATCATGGAGACAGTAGGCTGTACGTACACATGAGTAACGTTTTCATTTTTCAGTTGTCATGATAGAATGAAGTTAAGTGCTATTTTATATTTATATAAATATAATTATATAATAAATATCATATTATTTCCTAAAATACAATTATACATACCATCCATGTGATACGTTAATAAGAAACGAATCACATCGCTTCGTGAGGTGGTAATCTGCCATACACATGGACAATGTTATCATTTTTCAATGGATGGTAAGGTATGAAAGTATATGATATATTAAATTTATGGAATGATTAATATTTCATTAATTTCATATATAAAAATTAATTCCATCATCATAAATATGTGTGAGAGGAGATGATGGAAAATGAATTACATCAGTTCGCAAGACGGTAGTTCACGGTACACACTAATGGTGAATTGGTTTACATTTAATGTAAGAGGAGATGAATGTAGGTTATTCCACTAAAATAATAAAATTTAAGTATATGGGATATAATTATGTTTTTATATCATCATGGTTTAATAATATTTGAAGTATGTGAAAGAATAAACAAAATAAAACGCTTAGTTAAGAATGATACCTCCTTTTTAGATGACCACTTTAGGATTATACCGGAATTCTTCCTAGATTGTATTTATGATAAAAAAAGTCTTATATTATATTGGTATGTAATTTATTAATTTATTTTTTTAGTTATTTTTTGAAAAAAACTTTTTGAAATGTGAAGTGGAGAGGATAAGTGGTGTCCTTTTATAAGTGGGGGAGAGGACCCACTTGTAATTTTTGAAAAGAAAAAGTTATAACAACATTTTAAATAGTCCAAAAAGATCCAAAATTGATCATTATAAAACATTATATGATATAAGGTATAAATATTTCTATATAATAAGAATTGGGTAAGTTTTTAAGTCATTTAACCCTTACCTTTTTAGTTTGACCCCTTTATAAACCCGTTTTAACCTTAACTGTGGTAATTAATTTTTACTATTTTATGATTAATTTTGACCAAAAATTAAGTTAAAAATATTATATAATATTAATTATTCTGATGGAAAATATTTAATCCATTTTCTAAATTTAATCCATATAAGTGACATAATTAATTTAAAATTGCACCCGCAAACGCAATAAAAAAAATGGTTTTCCAAAGAATTTTTTTCATAAGTATAGAAGTTTTTAATATATAAATTCAATATAAGATTTATTAAAATTAACTAAATTGGATTAATTATTATATAAATGAACTAATTTTACTTTTAAAATCATTTTAAAACAAAATAGAACCTTATAAATTCTCTAAACAAAAATCCAAATTTCAATAAAAAATAACAATTTTCACTATTCATCGAAACATTATTGTTTTATAAAATTATTAAAAATCAAACCTAAAATAATTTTGATATGATGAATTAAAAAATTAATTTCATTTTATCAAATAATTGTATTAAAATTGAAAAACATAATTATATTATTTTATCACAAAAAGTAGTACAAATAAGTTTTGAAAAAAACATATTTTTGAAGAATAAAATGAATTTGTTAAAAAATTGGGTGATTATTTAATAAGAATTTATCAATAAATTTATATTAATTAGTAATTTTATATATATTTCATAAAATAATCAATCCTATTCATATCCACTAATCTAACAACTATGTTATAATGGTCATATTTAAATAATAATTTTTTATGGTTCAGTTAGGCTCAATGTTGTATGTCGTATACACTGACAACATAACATTATTCTTTTAAAATATTTGACTGTTACATTATACAATATATAAAAATGTCCCTATATTTTTAAAAAGTAACTACTATATCTAATTCAAGATCATTCATAGGGTAATTATGTCCATGTATTTTCAATTGTTTTAATGTATATACCATTATCCTATTATCTTACTTCAAGACACAACCAAGTGCCTTCAACGAGGTATTATAAACATAAAAAACTTTCTATTTCTAAATGGAAATGCCAATACTAGATAATTATCCAATATTATTTTCAATTCCTGAAAAAAATCATAATAATCCTTTATTTATATGTATTTAACTACTTTTTGAGTTTACTTTGTTAGTAGGATAGGTAACAAGGAATTTTTTTCAAAAAACTATCTATAGTATCCCAATAGTCTAAGAAAAATTCAAATCCCTATGACATTTATAGGTCTTTTCAACCCTTGCACAACCTTAGTGTTTGTAGGATCAATAGTTATTTTATCTTTAGAGAAAATATGTCTACAGAAATAAATATGTTGTAACCAAAACTCTAATTTGATAAATTTTCCATAAAACTTATTTTCTTTTAAGGATTGCAAAAAAATCCTTAGATTCCTCTCATGTACTTCATAATTCTTAGAATAAACCATAATTTTATCAATAAAAACAAATTTTTATCAAAATAATCATGAAAATTTCTATTCATAAGATCCATTCATATATAGGGTTAATGTAACACCCCGAGCTTCCACGATACACCTCTCTTTCAATAATGCAATAGCTTGCATTGTACGCAAGTTCAAGTTCTAAAACACCGCGACTAATCAAATTAGCCGTTATGAATATTAATAACCACTTTTTAAAATTATAGAAATTTTATATTTCAAAATGGACTTCATTTTTGTATTCGTAATATCGAAATTATCCTAAGTTGAATTTTTTGTAATTTTCTGAGAACTTCCAATTTTTTATGAATAGTGAAAAATACTTAAAAACAACCTTTTTAATCAAAATAATTTATAGTGATAAATTATAATATTGAGTGGTTTTAAAGTATAATTAGAATATATTTTTACCATTTTATCCAATTATGTTCATTATAATTAATTTCACTTTGAAATTGGACATAAACAATTGTCAATCTTTTGATATATATTGTATCTTAAAAACACGTTATTTGTTGTGACAACGGGAATTAATTATAAAATTAATTAATGAAACTTATATGCTTTGAATTTCATAAAATATACATCATTTTTTAATTCGGAATATCAATTATAGCTTAGGGTGAAATTTTGGCATTGTTCTGAAAAACTTCAATTTTTGATGAATAGTGAAACCACTAAGTGGTAGTTAAATAACTGATTTTTCGTTTAAATGAAATATTACCACTTCTATGATTTTATTTTCAAAAATCCGACATACATGGTTGTCATTAGGAAGTAAAATGTGGTTCAAAGGGATTAAAATAATTTTTTGGTGAATAGTAACTTTTAAGTTTAATTAATCGCGATTAAAGGTAATTAGTGAAATTTAAGGTAAAAATGGTATTATAAAAATATGAAATGACCTTTAAACTTGTCCTAACTCTATTGTATGAGTCATTGCCGACCAAGACAATACATGGGTCAACTTGGGGACCCCATGGAGCCACTTTGGTAGGAAAATGACATAAATAACTTTTATTTAAAGTTAAAATAAAAATGTCACAAACATAAATTGTTTTACTAAAATAATTTTTAAATGGGGTTATAAAAGTCATATTTTTTACTATAAATATTCATTAGAAAGATAAATATATTTCCTACATCATGATAATTTTTTTTGTAATTTTTATACATTAAATAAATAAAATTATTTATGACACCATGATGATGCCGTGGTTACCTCATTAATTAACGATTTAAATAAAATGAACATATAATGTAAAATCCAAGGCTTAAACTAGTCAAAAACCTATTGGATGAGTATATTTCGAACCCTTATCACCTTATCCTTGAATTATATAAGTTTGGGACCTTTAAAATCCTAAACTCATTATATAATAAAGTAACATTTCATTACTTTCCAAAAGTGCCGCTCCTCTCCACTTATAAAAGGCCCCCACCACTACCACTTTACTCACACTTTCAAAGCCTTTTGACTCGGCCAACCTCTGCCCAAATACTCTCCCAACTTCCCTCCCTCACTCCTATAAGGCTCACTTTGGGCTGAATTCTTCCCAAGGAAGCCTTTGTCTCAAATCAAAAGAGTTACTCGATTTTAAGGTAATGTCTTCGCTTATGTTATTTTGTTTTATTTTGCTTATCCAACCCCCTAAACTCTTTTTATTCATTTCTTTTCTAACAAAACCAGTATTCTCAATATACTATGATGTTTTTATAATAAGTATTCGAGCTACACTTACACACACCTACATCTAATGGTTAAAGAACATACTGTTTCTGTGGATGGCGAATTTCTGCCTCACAAAACGATGATTGTTCAACACTCATATAACACCTTCAAAGGTGGCCATTAAGATGTCACTATATTTATAAATAATATATAATATGTTTATTTTTTACTTAAGGTTCTGTATTTTTCATTTATGGCATCCCTTTATTGTTTCCATTATGGGTAAACGCGATATTTTCATTTTAGGAAGTGCGGACTACCGCCCCCTCAAAGTGATTTGAATCATTAATGCCATATGAGGGATGTATAAAGGATGGAGTAAATGATATTATACATTATATTATACTGGAATTATATTATACCTTTATATAATTATAACTTCATTCCATTAAATACGAAATAGAAATGAAAGTAGCGTTCATGCGTACATACGGCTTACCGTCTCCATGAATGGTGCATTTCATTTATTACCTCTAAATGTTATGTAATATTATAAATGAATGTATATACTGGATATATATGATTTATATGATATATAAATCATGAATATAATTATGGATATAATGGATATATTACCCGTGAACAAAGTTTAATTATAAGAAGTTTATTTTTGACTCAAGTACCTAAGATCGTCAAAACGACCGTTATTAACATAAATAATTACATAATGTTCATAACATGGTAATAAGTGATATAAAATGAATAATAAACTTAAAAAATGTTCTTAAGAAATTATAGATTAACTCTAGTTTATTATTCAGGAGATCAAAGAATGGTCGAGTGAATTCGGATACGAGGTAAGGGAACTTCTTAACCCAATTTCTATTCTTTGGGTTAATCTCCTAGTTTCAAATTATGTCATGATATTATTATGTGCTATCTTGTATTTGTAATTTATTTATGTGTACTTATAGTGAATACACATAATATATCTACTTTATTTAAAAAAATGATCTTTGTAAGGGTCTTCGTCTCAATCTCCTTTCATTGAGGCATATTTTGTTTTATACACATCTTTCTTTTATACGGTGTATAAACCCCTTTGACTTTGACTTTTATTCAAAAAGGAATATTTTTTTACAAAGAGTTTTACTAAATGACAAAAGGAATGTTTTTTTCTTTCGTATGCGGCGACAACGACTTCTCCGCCTCCGTGACCATTATTTGTGTTTCGGCTTCCTCTACAAGCCATAATTTTTTTTAAAGAAAAATAAATACAAAGTTTTAACTTTCTTTTATTTTGGTATTGAAAATGGTTTTGAAAGTGTTTTTATTATATCAATGTGTTGTATTGATATCTTGTGATTGAAATGTGGAAATGTTATGCATGTTTTATGTGATACGACTATGTTATGGTTTATGATATGTTTAAACCTATTCATATGAGGAATGCATTAGACTTAATAAGTGACGGGTAGAGCCCGCTACAGCTCCTCAATGCATCGGTAGGTCTCATGAGACAAACTAGTGTCTTGGCACGAGGCTTTGAAAAAATCTTATTTGTGGTCTTGGCACGTGGCTTTGGCTACGTGGTTATGATAGTCTCGAATTATGCATTCCATCATTATGAAAGTGGTTATTGATATTTCATGTGATTATTCGACCAGTAGAATATCCATGTGAAGAAGTAAATGACATTATCTCATTTTACTTTTTCCATATTATGTTGAAGTTCAAGTTTAAAAGGCTTTTGTTTTAGTTATACATTGCCTTAAATGTTTATGTTTATTGATGAAAGCTTCCGCTATATTGTTATCCTTACTTAGCATCTGAGCTCACCCCTTTCAATGTTTTAATTTTTCCAGGATGTGATGAAGTATTATAGGAATGACCTACAGGGATAATCTGAAGGGGATATGAGTGTGGAAAATGGAGACTATGTTATTTTAGTTTTTCACTTTGTGATGTAATGTAACATTTATGAATGTATCTAGTGTTTCCAAGGATACTAAACTAATCGGTCTTTCGAGACTTGATCTTTTGTGATCATGCCAATGCTACGAAGTAATGCACCGAATCCGGGTAATTGGGGTCGGGGCATTACAGTTGGTATGAGAGGCAGTTTAGTACTAACCTTGGAATCTAGATTTAGATAAACTCTGATTAGAGCACATAGCCTGAAGATAGACTTTGAGGATTAGTACAGAATAACTTCCTAGAATTTCGGTATTATAGAGATTTTGTGAGTTTTCCGAGCAATACATCCCAGTCTGGATACGAGCAGGTCGAGGTGGCTCTGGCACAGATGTACCTAGGGGTAAAACCCGAAAACACCACTTTGAGCTAGACTCGAATGGGAACTGGTGCACGACAATGGGCCTTGCTGCACTCTTGGTTACGACACTCCTGGGGGATATGCTTAGGATAATTCTCATTTTCTTTACAGACCACTATGAAGGGTTATGAGTATATAGTTCCTCAAAGAAAACTTTTTTTTATGATTATGGATTATATCCATAAATAGTTCAATTAGTGTTAAGTGTTTTACAAGTATGGAATTATGTATTTTGATTCATAAACTAATCTAGTTTATTCCATTGTTTAGAAATGGAGCCTAGTGGAAGGAATGGAAACCGTATCAATGCACGCACACCGTGTAGGGATTTCCCTCCTGCTCAAGATAATTATTGTGGATCTAGAGATACAACTAGTGCTGATCAACTTATTACCATACTGGGACAACTCACTCAGGTTATGAATAATAACCTTACTCGTATGGAGCACCCTGATCCGCAATGTGGAGGATCAATGTTAGACCGCTTCATGAGGAAACAACCACCGACATTTAATGGGGGTACAAATCTATTAGTAGCTGAGCAATGGATAAACTCCTTAGAGAAAATATTCCACGCCTTGGGGAGTAGAGAAATGGAGAAGGTTGTCATGGCAGTCTACCGCTTCACTGGAGATGCCGATCAATGGTGGTCGCTGATTCAAAATATAAAGGAATATGAAGAAGTATCAAGTATGGAATGGAGAGAGTTAAAAGAACTTTTCTTAGAAAAATACTTTCCTCGTGACCATCGAGCAGATATGGAAAGACAATTTATGAGTCTGCGACAAAAGGAGGATGAGAATGTCGCAAAGTATGAGGCCAACTTTACAAGGTTAGCGAGGTATGCTACAGATTATATACGTAACCCAAGGAGTAATATTTATCGTTTCTTTGATGGGTTAAAATCATTTCTTCATCGAGCTTTAGTATCACAATCCTTCTCATCGTACAAAGATATTGTCTCATGTGCTATCAAGACAGAAAATGAATTCTCTAAGTCTTATGACAACAAAGTAAAGCAAGAGAAGAAGATAACGGTGGAACAAGAGATGGATAAAGGGAAAAAGGGAAAGAAGGATTTTCCATTATGTGATAATTGTGGTAAGAATCACCTCGGTGCTTGCCTAAAAGGAATGGGAGTTTGTTATAAATATGGAGAAAAAGGTCACCAGGCTCGTGATTGAAAGGGAAAGAAAGAGGCTATCAATGTTGAATGCTACAATTGTAGGGAAATGGGGCATTATGCAAATGAATGTCCTAAGCGTCAGGGAAGCATACCTCAGAAAAGGCCAAGGGATCAAGGACAATATTATGCTGTTACTAGAATTGAAGTAGAATAATTAATGTATTGGTGCTTTTGGACTCAAGGATTATATTCTGGTTATAAGGATAATTTGATATATATAAGTATTGTACTGCAGTACTTGTTCTTTTTATTAAGGTCTTAACATGATGAAGGTAATCATATTTTTAGTATGTGACAATAATAGAAACTTTACTTTGTTTGGGGAATCAGATAAATTGATTTTGGAATTAAGAGACCTTTTAGAGAAAGTCTGGACAGAGGTATTTTGGATAACTAGAACGGTTGGAATGAATTAAGTTGAACTTTGGATAGTATTGTTTAAGGTTAAAACAATTCTGAAGTTTATTTTTGGAATATTATAATACTATATTTTTAGGAAAAGGACAACCTGCAGGGTGGGGCATAACCCGTCGCGTCGGACAAAGCTACAGGAATCGAACCCACAACCATAGTGCGACAGGCCTTTATTACCTACCACTAGCCTACAGGAAGTCCCTGGTTATTACAAAATAGTTTTACTAATCTAAATGGTATGTGTTAATATTTGGAACCTTATACAATTAGGATAAATAGAATATTTTTGAGTTCTATTACCTTTTAGAGTGAAATATGGGTTTGTGGTAAAAAAATTATTAAAGAATGAAAGTCTACATGACAAGTATGTATATTCCCTTACGTTCTTAGTAAATCTCCTAAATAAATTCCTCAACTTTATAAAAGGTAACTTAAAACAAAAATGTTTCTGGTTAACTTTTCCAACTGGGGATTCAATGATCTTTTAACCAATCACAAGTTTGTGATTTTCTTATGGTTAACTTTCTCCTAATCCAGTTTTCTACAACTCTCTATCAGACCTTGATGGTTTGTTTTTCTTCCATATCCATATTTTAATAGAATCCTAGTATGGGCTATCTCGGGTGACCTTTGTACTTATCTTTCTTTATTTTAATGTTATATTCTTATTAACCCTATTTTCGATGTGGGTTTTCCACAAAGGTATTTTCTATTTTCAACCTTTTATTTTCAAAGAAAAATTTCAAATTGCGAGGACGCAATTTATTGAAGGAGGGGAGAATGTAACACCTCGAGCTTCCACGATACGCCTCTCTTTCAATAATGCAATAGCTTGCATTGTACGCAAGTTCGAGTTCTAAAACACCGCGACTAATCAAAGTAGCCGTTATGAATAGTAATAACCACTTTTAATATTATAGAAATTTTATATTTCAAAATGGACTTCATTTTTGTATTCATAATATCGAAATTATCCTAAGTTGAATTTTTTGTAATTTTCTGAGAACTTCCAATTTTTTATGAATAGTGAAAAATACTTAAAAACAACCTTTTTAATCAAAATAATTTATAGTGATAAATTATACTATTGAGTGGTTTTAAAGTATAATTAGAATATATTTTTACCATTTTATCCAATGGTGTTCATTATAATTAATTTCACTTTGAAATTGGACATAAACAATTGTCAATCTTTTGATATATATTGTTTCTTAAAAACACACTATTTGTTGTGACAACGGGAATTAATTATAAAATTAATTAATGCAACTTATATTTTTTTAATTTCATAAAATAGAAATCATTTTTGAATTCGGAATATCAATTATAGCTTAGGGTGAAATTTTGGCATTGTTCTGAAAAACTTCAATTTTTGATGAATAGTGAAACCACTAAGTGGTAGTTAAATAACTGATTTTTCGTTTAAATGAAATATTACCACTTCTGTGATTTTATTTTCAAAAATACGACATACATGGTAGTCATTAGGAAGTAAAATGTGGTTCAATGGGATTAAAATAATTTTTTGGTGAATAGTAACTTTTAAGTTTAATTAATCGCGATTAAAGGAAATTAGTGAAATTTAAGGTAAAAATGGTATTATAAAAATATGAAATGACCTTTACACTTTTCCTACCTCTATTGGATGAGTCATGGCCGACCAAGAAAATACATGGGTCAACTTGAGGACCCCATGGAGCCACTTTGGTAGGAAAATGACATAAATAACTTTTATTTAAAGTTAAAATAAAAATGTCACAAACATAAGTTGTTTTACTAAAACAATTTTTAAACGGGGTTATAAAAGTCATATTTTTGACTATAAATATTCATTAGAAATATAAAAATATTTCCTACATCATGATAATTTTTTTATAATTTTTAGACATTAAATAAATTAAATTAGTTATGACACCATGATGATGCCGCGATTACCTCATTAATTAACGATTTAAATAAAATGAAAAGATAATGTAAAATACAAGGCTTACACTTGTCAAAAACCTATTGGATGAGTATATTTAGAACCCTTATAACCTTATCCTCGAAATATATAAGTGTGGGACCTTTAAAATCCTAAACTCATTATATAATAAAGTAACATTTCATTACTTTCCAAAAGTGCCCCTCCTCTCCACTTATAGAAGGCCCCCACCACTACCACCTTACTCACACTTTCAAAGCCTTTTGGCTCGGCCAAACTCTGACCAAATACCCTCCCAACTTCCCTACCTTACTCCGAGAAGCCTCACTTTGGGCAGAATGCTTCCCAAGGAATCCATTGACTCAAATCAAAAGAGTTACCCGATTTTAAGGTAATGTCTTCGCTTATGTTATTTTGTTTTATTTTGCTTATCCAACCCCCTAAAATATTTTCATTTATTTCTTTTGTAACAACACAAGTATCCTAAATATACTAAGATGTTGTTATAAGAAGTATTTGAGCTACACTTACACATACCTACATCTAATGGTTAAAGAACATACTGTTTCTGTGGATGGAAAATTTCTGCCTCACGAAACGATGATTGTTCAACACTCATATAACACCTTCAAAGGTGGCCATTAAGATGTCACTATATTTATACATAATATATAATATGTTTATGTTTTACTTAAGGTTTTGTATTTTTCATTTATGGCATACCTTTATTGTTTCCATTATGGGTAAACGCGATATTTTCATTTTAGGAAGTGCGGACTACCGCCCCCTCAAAGTGATTTGAATCGTTAATGCCATATGTGGGATGTATAAAGGATGGATTAAATGGTATTATACATTATATTATACTGGAATTACATTATACCTTTATATAATTATAACTTCATTCCATTAAATACGAAATAGAAATGAAAGTAGCGTTCATGCGTACGTACGACTTACCGTCTCCATTAATGGTGCATTTCAATTCTTACCTCTAAATGTTATGTAATATTATAAATGAATGTATATAATGGATATATATGATGTATATGATATATAAATCATGAATATAATTATGGATATAATGGATATATTACCACATGAACAAAGTGTAATTATAAGAAGTTTATTTTTGACTCAAGTACCTAAGATCGTCAAAACGACCGTTATTAACATAAATAATTACATAATGTTCATAACATGGTAATAAGTGATATAAAATGAATAATAAACTTGAAAAAGGTTCTTAATAAATTATAAATTATCTCTAGTTTATTATTCAGGAGATCAAAGAATGGTCGAGTGAATTCAGACACGAGGTAAGGGAACTTCTTAACCCAATTTCTATTCTTTGGGTTAATCTCCTACTTTCAAATTATGTCATGATATTATGATGTGCTATCTTGTATTTGTAATTTATTTATGTGTACTTATAGTGAATACAAATAATAGATCTACTTTATTTAAAAAAATGATCTTTGTAAGGGTCTTCGTCTCAATCTCCTTTCATTGAGGAATATTTTATTTTTTACACAACTTTATTTTATACGGTGTATAAACCCCTTTGACTTTGAATTTTATTCAAAAAGGAATCTTTTTTTACAAAGAGTTTTACTAAATGACAAAAGGAATGTTTTTTTCTTTCATATATGACGACGATGACTTCTCCGCCGCCGTGACCATTATTTGTGTTTCGGCTTCCTCTACAATCCATAACTTTTTTTAAAGAAAAATAAATACAAAGTTTTAACTTTCTTTTATTTTGGTCTTGAAAATGGTTTTGAAAGTGTTTTTATTATATCAATGTGTTGTATTGATATCTTGTGATTGAAATATGGAAATGTTATGCATGTTTTATGTGATAATATTATGTTATGGTTTATGATATGTTTAAACCTATTCATATGAGGAATGCATTGGACTTAATAAGTGATGGGTGGAGCCTGCTAAAACTCCTCGATGCATCGGTAGGTCTCATGAGACAAACTAGTGTCTTGGCATGAGGCCTTGAAAAAATATTATTTGTGGTCTTGGCATAAGGATTTGGCTACGTGGTTATGATAGTCTAGCATTATTCATTCCATTATTATGAAAGTGGTTATTGATATTTCATGTGATTATTCGACCAGTAGAATATCCATGTGAAGAAGTAATTGGCATTATCTCATTTTACCTTTTCCATATTATGTTGAAGTTCAATTTTAAAAGGCTTTTGTTTTAGTTATAAATTGCCTTAAATGTTTATGTTTATTGATGAAAGCTTCCGCTATATTGTTATCCTTACTGAGCATCTGATCTCACCCCTTTCAATGTTTTAATTTTTCCAGGATGTGATGAAGTATTATAGGAATGACATGCAGGGATAGTCTGAAGGGGATATGAGTGTAGAAAATGGAGACTATGTTATTGTAGTTTTTCACTTTGTGATGTAATGTAACATATATGAATGTATCTAGTGTTTCCAAGGCTACTAAACTAATCGGTCTTTCGAGACTTGATCTTTTGTGATCATGCCAATGCTATGAAGTAATGCACCGACTTCAGGTAACTGGGGTTTGGGCGTTACAGTTAATTAGTCAACCATAAGGGTATAAACACAAACTCAAAAATCCCATACCTAGTATGAAACAATGTCTTCAGGATGTATTCCTTATTTACTTTAAACTTGTGATATCCAAACCTTATTCCAATCCTTTAAAAATACTACACTTTTAGAATCTAATCAAAAGAATAATATATATGAGGAAAAAAATACTTGTTCTTAATTGTAATGTTATTGAGTTCTCTATAGTCATTAAAAATCTTCATTGAACTATCCTTGTTTTTAATAAAAAAACTGGAGCAGCCCAAGGTAAAGTGTTATGAGAAATAAAATTCTCTTCTGGAAAATATTGTAATTTCTTTTTCAATTCCAATAAATCTAAGGGATATATTAGATAAGGGGTCTTTGAAATTGTATTATAATTTATAACTAAGTCAACAGTGAATTCAACCTCTTGAACATGAATAAAACCCGATAAATCATCAAGAAATACATCCACATATTCATTTACTACCGAAACATCACTACTCTGAACAACTTCTCTCTTTTAAAAAAACTCTATCGTGACCTTCTCAATATGCTGTATAACTTTCTCATAGCTATTAAATTCATGAGTTTCCAAAGATCTTTTCAAACTTTGTTTCAATCCCAAGTAAAACTTTTCAATTTTAATATCGTGGTCCTAAATAAAATTTATTGCACACTTTGACAATCTAGTAAAATTTTCTTCATAGGAGGCAACAACGTTCTCCTCCTTTTGCTTCAATTCAAAAAACTGACTTTCCATCATAAATTTAAAAACCATAGGAAAATAATTCTCAAGGAAAATATCTTTATATACCGACCACCCCATGAAATAAAACTCATCTTTATACTTCATATACTTAATCAAATACCACTACTTATTGAATTCAACTTCAAAATGATAAATCAAAAGAACCAACTTTCAATATTAAGAACAACCCAAAAATTCAAAAATCAACTCTAAATAATTGATCCATCCTTTGAATACCACTGAATACGAGGTTTCTATAAATATTTAAGGGTGATATTTCATGAAATGATTTACTATAGACGTGTTCATACCTGTAGAGTTCAGTCACTATCTAGTTAAGGTACCACAATTAATTGAATACATAAACTAAGTTAACATAGATAGAAACTATTTTTTTCTAATTCTAACCATTACAAGAAACTGGTTTGTAAGGATATTATCCTCCTAAATCCTTAAAAATTTATTTACCTTAATTCCCTTATGGAAAACCATTAATAAATATACCCAAATTAGATGAATCAACCTTGAAATCATCAAAGTTTTATCATTATAATATAATCCATAGATCAATATTCCTTAAATGTATTTTATTAATAATATCCTAACATTTAATGTTATCTAAATGTTTCCTCTCATACCAACTATAATGGCCCATAAGTTTTAAAACCCAAAATTACATCTATTATAAAATGGGTTACAAATTCTTATATTTTGAAGATTTTTTTAGTTTATAGTTTTAGAGAATTTATAAATACTCATAAATATCAAACACTTATAATACAAAGTGGAAAATTTTATTCAATATCCATTTTTCCACAAAAACATGATTTTTAAATTTAATGCCGTAATTCAATAAAAACATGATTTTTAAATTTAATTCCCCATTTCAATAAAAACATGTTCACTTCATTTAATATGAATCCTCATAATGGAATGGTTGACCTTTATATAGTTACTAATTATCTTTAATCCCATTAAAATACATTTTAAAACTTTGGATGATCACAAAAATCTTAGTAAGGGATAAAAAGGAAAGAAAAAACCCATTACACTCTTTGGAAATTTATGAAATCCCGTAGAAAATTTTCCTTTTATATAAATAATCTTGAGCACAAATTTAAATCCCTATTTCATTAAAAACACATTCACTTCATTTAATATGAATCTTCATAATGGAATTATAGACCTTTATATAGTTACTAATTATCTTTAATCCTGTGAAAATACATTTGAAAACTTGGAATGACCACAAAAATCTCATTAAGGGATAAAAGGAAAGAAAAAACCCATTACACTATTTGGAAATTTATGAATTCCCATAAAAAATTTTCCTTTTATATAAATAATCATGAGCACAAATAATCATTTACTTACTCAAGAAATCAAATTAACTTCCCAAATATTTTTATAAAACATCTCATAATCAATAATAAAGTAAAAATAATAACCATGAGTGTTTTTTTTATAAAACATGAGCACTCATGAAATAATTTTATTGAAAAACATTATTTTCACCCTTAAATGGGGCATACACTTTAATTTAAACATAAGCTCATAAATTTACCTTAGGAAATCAAAGTACTTCCAAGAAAACTCATTTTCAAGAATATAAAATTCATATATTTACCTTGTAATATAATATTCATATCACTCTTAAATTCAATCATATAAGTACTCTTAAAAATGGAATGACCTATTCAATTTATTCCAACATATATTCTAGAGAGAACAAAATCATTACCAAATGAATTATAGATCTATATTAGGATCAACCATAGTAATGAAAAATTTTCAAGTAATTTAAAATACATAAAACGCATGTAACCTTGAATTTACATCATAAAATCTCAAAAATATTCCATTTAACACATATTCAGAAGCACTTTTGGGATTCAAATAAAATTAATGATAGTAAATAAAAATTTATTTGAAAACTATGAAAAATTTGATAATAATATTATTAAGGAATAATGGTCAGGATGATGGTAAACTCTACTCATTCTATATACATTATTTTTTTACATTTTACACTTGTAAAGATGTCAAAAATAACATTTTGGAAAACATTAAAAATAATTCTTTTGAAACCTTCATAAAGAAGGAAAAACGTGGTTTAAACTAACTTTAAACACACATTTATTAATAACATACTAATATTTTTTAAATAACATGCATATGGTGGAAAAATAGAAGAAAACTTTAAAACATTTAAAATACGGGTTTAAAGAAAAACCCCTTACATCAAGTCAGATTTTCCATGTACGTACATTAAATTATGTATAATAAAATTATATTAATTATTTAATTTATTAATAAAATTTTCTAGGTGTATTACTATATTATTTTCTATTTTATTTAATTTATTTACACGACTTATATATTTATTAAATTAGTTATGTTCATATTATACGTTTTGGGGATGTTCGATTCATAATCAAAAAACAATTTTGGTGTTTTAACCATGGTCAATGGAGTCATTATTATATCATGTCTTGAATATTAATGATTATATAATTATTATTTTTAAAAATTAAATACAATTTTATGGACAATCATGAATGGTGAACATGAAAAATGAATCACACCACTTTATGGAGGTGGCAGTCCATACGTACACATGAGCAACACCAACATTTTCAGAAAAAATGAAAGGAAAATTAGGTAAGTAATATCTCATATTTTTAAAATAATAATTATTTCATGAATTTAATATATATTCCTTAAATATATTATAATAACCAACCTTGTGAGGTGTTGATGAAAAACGAAACACATCACTTCGTGGAGGCCATAGTCCACACGAACACACAAGTGATGCTATCATTTCCAATATGATGAAAAAATGGATGAAAAGGGATTTTTACATCAACTAGGTAACAATTCAGTATATGAAAAGGACTGATGTTATCATATCATCATGTTTATAGAATATTTGAAGGAGGTGGAAAAAGAAATAAACACGAAAACACTTGGTTAAGTGTTATACCTCTTCTTTGGAAAACCTATTTTGACCTACACATTAATCCTTATAGGTTTGTCTTTTGGTGAGATTGAGATTTCTAAGATATATGAAGAGATGTCGGGAAGGTATTTTAGAAGGTATTGGTTAAGATAAATGGATCAATATATGTGAATATGAGAGAATAGGGGATTTCTTTTTATAAGTGAGGGGAGTTGCACTCTCGTTATTTTTCATTATTTTAAAATAATATAAAGACTTATTCATGGGAAAGTTGATGTAAATATATCCAATTTAAAAGATAATATGATAAGAGTTTAAATCATATCATCAAATAATATTTAAGCAGATATTTTGGGACCTTATCATGTAGTTTTAACCCTAATTAACTAGTTTTATCATTTACCATGACAAAAACTATTTACCATGGTTACTATTCATTATGACCAAAAATAAAATTGATTGCATTACTAAAGTTGAACCTCCTAATTCAAAATGTGAAATATATTTTTCATGATTCAATTTTTAAAGTATCAAAAACTTGTTTTAATCTAATCACGTAAAATGTAATGAAAAATAGTTTTTTTTTCTTCTAAAAAATGCATTTTTAAGCATAAAAAATAACATATACCAAAATAAAGCATAAAGTTTATTTATAGGGAATTAATTGGGTTATATATAGTCAAAGGGGACTAATGTTACTTTAAAATGAATATAAATTAGAATGATAATTCTTAAATACTTGAAAATAAATGACATTTTTTATGTAGCATAAAGTGATATCCATTTGAATCATACACAAGCCATACACAATGCTTAGTTTTGTATCGATAATGCCCAAAGAAAAAAAAATATATTATTAATTATATAAGAAAAATTAATAATTAATAATTTTATTTTAATATGGTTAATTACATTTTAAAAATATTATTAATTATACAAATGTGTAAATATTTTTTACTATATAGTATTAATTATATAAATGTATAAATAAATATAAAAATATTAAAAATTATATTTAAATACCAAAGATTTAGAATAAATTATTAATTATATAAATGTATATTATATTAATTATATATATTATATTAATAATTACTAATTGTATTTAAATAATTTTAAAAATATTTTAAAACTTTTATAAATTATATAAATTAATAAATATTTAATAATTTATAAAAATTAATATTTATTAATAATTATATTTTAATTCATAGACGCTTATTTTTAATATGTTACTAATTAAATATACACATTAAAATTGCTATAAACTTTATTTATAATAATATTAAATTATTTTTAAATAATATAAATTTCACATTTAATAATATAATATATTTTATCTATTACAAAAAAATATAAATATTTAAATGTTCTTCACAACATATTATTATTTATAGAAATGATAAATTAAAAGTAAAAATGTTAATATTTATATCTATATAGATTTATAGTTTCTAGTAAATTTGTGTATAAATATATTATTTATTTATATAAAATTTTAACAATTAATTTTCTTGAAACTAGTAATTATTAATTATGTTTTACCATTATTAATTATAATTAAAAAATGTTATTAAATGATAAATGAATCAACCTTCTTTAGAATATATTTGTAAATATTTCTATAAATAATTATATAATTAAATATAATAGTATTAATAATAATAAACAACAAAAAGATTTATATTACAGTTACAAATAAGCACACGCACACCAACACCCGTAGATCAGACTAGCAGGTTATAGGCCCCCAAGGTGTAACCCACCCTATCCAGTCCTTATTATATGGTCATCTACATACCCCTTTTTATCCATTACAAAGCTCATAAGATCTTCATTATATGGACCTAATGACCTTCAATGATCAACGACAGAGCCAAGCTGTCAATCACCACAAACACTTCAGTTACAATCCTTATCCTGACCAACCTCCCCCATCAGGACAAAGATCCCTTGTCAACTAAGGTGGCCCTCTATCACACAAGTCTACCCCTAAAAAGATAGTACCGATGGATGACAGTTGTATAACAGCCCCTTAACCCCCCAAAAAGGAACACTCGTCCGAGGTAGCATCATTGCTCTGCCACTATCAATGCTACTGACCTACACCCTGCACCTCGCTGTTGGATCTGTAAGAAGACCACCCCGTCTCAGCCCAACTATTGACCCCTTCAATGTTAGGCGTCAGTTGATGCCCTCCCTCATCCCTATAAAACCCTGTTCATAGATCCCTCATTTTCCCTTGAGTCCACCACTCCTCCAGTAGCTGCTGAAGGCCACACCCCATGGATTTTCATCGACATTAGCCGCCGTTTGTGTGTCTTCTGCCGCCCGCCGCAAGTACTCCTCTCCGACGGTAGCCACCAAAGGATGTTCCCCCTGTATTCCACATGCAACATCACACTAGCGTCATTTTTGATGCCATACCGTAATCACTTCCCCCAATTAAATTGGGGGCCGAATTTGATGTGGTTGGGATTAGGTCCCCAACAACCAAGATGCCTGATGTGGCTGACTTACCACTCATCCAACACCCCATTCGCCAAAATGATTTATAGTAATTACTTATTATATAGATGTATGTATGATTAATTATATATAATATATATAATTAATTATTAATTACATTAAAAAATTATTAATTATATATAAAAATGAATTGATATTTTTTAAAAATATATCACTAATTATATAAATGTATAACTTTTTTAAAAAAATTATATTAACAAAAAAATATTTAAAATATATATCACTAATTACTTTAAAATAATTATAAATTAAATTTCTTATTAACTGTATTTAAAAAATATTTATACGATTCATTAATATTAATATTAATATTTATTATATATATTTTAATTTTTTAAAATTATATATGTATTAATAATTAATATAATTTATATATAAATAATATTTCATATTTTAAAAATATATCACTAATTACATAATGTATATATATATAATATTAATTATGTTAGATTTTTAATAAAAAATAATATATTAATTACATTTGAATAATACAAAAAAAATTAATTATGTGTCACGACCTGTCCCCCAGGGCCTGTTTCGTGACTCCTCCATGGACGCCTCCCAAAGGCCAGGGGTTGGCACCTAGTGCTGAAAGCATCAACTTGCAAGTGGGAGGCATTTTCCTGAGTACCTGTATGCACACACACATAACCACATCCACAAAAAGATTGGAAAGGAAACATGCATGCCACTAAAAACAACCACTGAGTAAAGGTATAAACTATGAGTCAAATGTGCCGAAATACACACCCAACAAAAGACAAACTGAAAATAGGAAAGTATAAAGACCCCTGGAAAGCCATCTGCTGAAAAACTCACCTAATGGGTATGTGTAGAGTAGCTGTTGGAAGCCGTAGAATTATGCCCCATCTGCCTGATCTCATTAGGCACCACCAGGTCCTAGACCACTGAGTCCTCCATCAGGGCATCAGTCATCTTCATCTGAAACAACATGTGCAGGCGTAGCCTGTGTAGGGGTGAGTAACAAAATACTCAGTAGGGACCCCAAACCACAAAGGAAAAACCACAAAGAAATCCACAAAACATGGTCACGAAGTAGGATAGCTCACACATGAATAATATAAAGTATGAAAAAAAGTCTATCAGTCATAACACTGAACATTTTGGGCTACTGAGGTACTCATTCCTGATGATTGTCGTGGGTTTGCTGAGTCACATACTGTCGCTTCCCTCTTAGGCCATCATAGCTGATCCAGGAAGGGTCGCTTCCTTCATAGGCCATCATTGCTGAACCATGCAGGGTCACTTCCATCCTAGCCTGTCATAACTGATCCACAAATGGTCTCTTGTAGCTGATCCATGGAGGGTCGCTTGTAGCTGATCCATAAAGGGTTTCTTGTGGCAAATCCACGAAGGTTCTCTTATAGCTGATCCACGTAGGGTCTCCTATAGATGATCCATGTAGGGTCCCTTGTAGCATGCTTGATTTCGGGAGAATCCAATCCAAAATACATTAATCATGTCCCAAATTCCATGAAAGCCTCCTTAGATCATGTCAAAAGAACCACCTCGTTGTGGGGGTTCCAATGTCATAGACAACTTTTCAAACGAATGCTTCATTTGAAAGTTACATGCGTTTTAGCGAAATAGGGTCCGGTTCCGGTCTGACCCGGCCAGACCGACCTGACCCGACATGACTAAACTAACCTGACCTAACCCATCTCAGATCCAAAATAGCCCATTGGGCTCAGCCCAAACTATTAGGCTACGAGTACGACCCGCTTGGCTGGGTGCGGCCTGCCTGAACCAGCTCAGCCCGTCTTTGAGCGGGTGAGCTACTCCAACCCGGATGCGACATAACGACATCCATTTTGCACCCCGCAGATCTAGGTGGCACCGTATTCCCCATTCAACTGGTCCACATAGCAGATCGGGTTTCTCCACATGACCCAAGACTTGCCACAGGTCCAGGTCATGCTACAGCCCGCCTGGTGCGGGCCGGCCCACCGACACAGCTAGATGGCCGCGTCCTGTCACCAGCTGCTAACCTGAGCATTATCAGCCCCTACTGCACTGCCACAATCCAATCCAACCATGACCCTCCTTGGCGTGCCATCGTGGCATGCCGCCACCCGCCTGCGGCCACCGCTGCAGGTCACCACCAGCAGCCGCTGCCGCGATTTTCTACTGCAGGTCGCCACCGATGACACATTCTGCGAACCCCCGAATTTGCTCCGATGGTCTATTCTTTGTGTAATCTATGCCACTAGCCTCCATGGGATGTCACCTTCCCTACCAAGGCCTCAAATCATCCTTTCCACTATTTTGAAGGTGCATCCACAATGAACGCACAAAAATGCACAAAGGCGGAGGGGATTAGTCTTTGTTTGTGTCATCCCACACCCTCCACGTTAGAGGTTTTTAAAACATGGGGAAGAAGATTATAGTTCTATCAAAATTTATCCTGATGCAAAAATACTGAGAAACAACACCCTCTCGCAATAATGAACGACCCATGGATCAACCGATTTGTGTGTTGATCTACATTCATTGTTTTAGAAAGAAGAATGGGGAAACATAGAATAGAACAAACCCCCACCTATAGAAGGTTAGTCATTGGTGTCGATCTGTTCAAAGCCATGGGTGTTCATCGATCTTCGGTCTCAGATATGTTCTCAATGGCGTCGCTTCTGCATTTTGATTTTCCAACATTCACCGTTGGAGATAAAATCCTTCACTGTCCATCCATCAGAGAAATTTCCAGCTCTCATTAAACCGTAATCTCATTAAAAAAGAAACACGTCACAACATTTCTATTATGTTGTGTCATCGCATCGTTACATTGTTTCATTTATGAATCAATGTTCCTATTACACTTCAATTTAATAAGCCTCATTAATGGGATATTTAATGTGACTCGTCTTCACCTCGTTGCTACCTCTCAATGGTGAAGAAAAATAAAATAAATTTTTATTTTTCTTCCGAAAGGTCTGAAAATTATCTTTTTTGGTCAACCCTCACCAGTCAAAGTTATATCTTTTCTAGGAGAATATTGAAATCCTGAGTTCAATAGTTCCCTCATATTTTTGATCCAAGCACCAATTTAAATTTTGGGAAAACCCTTTCACACGCTTAATTAAAGGAACTTAAAAAAGATCAAAATTATATTTCGAGATCACCAGGCATGAGAATCAGGTGTCATGTAAATGTATGTTCTAGAAATAATCCCATTTAATTTAAAAAAAATTACATTTAATTTCCAAGACATTAAATTACCCCCACCTTTATGTCTTCATGTACCTATAATCCAAAATAAGGCTAAACAAAAAAATTGGGGTAATGAGTATGAATCTGAGCCTCCTGCTCCCATGTGCTCTGCTTGATATTTTCGTTCTACCCTCGAATGTGAACCAGAGGAATCGACTATCCATGAAGGACCCACTCCTTTCAACCCTCTAGCTCCATTGGGAACTCTGCAAACATCGCCCCATCGTCAATTTCCAGCTCGCCCTAGTGGATGACGTGCGATGGATCATGCACGTACCTCCTCAGCTGTGAAATTTGGAAAACATCATGCAAACAATGCATCTGTGGGGGGAGGGATAGGTGGTACGACACCTATAAAACTCTACTCAGAATATATATAGGTCCGATGAACCCCAGATATAACTTGCCACCTTGACCAAATCTATGCAATCCCCATCGAGGTGAGACCCAAAGGAACACATGGTGTCCCTCCTCAAAATCCAAAGGCCTCTATCTCCTATAAGCATAATATTTCTACCTGCTCTTTTCAGTCCTCATCCACTCTTGGATGATCTTCACCTTCTCAGTGGAAGACCGTACTAGTTATGGAAACATGAGTGTTGACTCCCTTGGGTCTGTCGAGCATAGAGGAGATCTTATTGGTTTCCCATACAAAGCCTCAAACAGTTCCATTCCAATGGTGGAGTGATAATTATTTTTGAATGAAAACTACACTTGTGGTAGGTGGTCCTCCCAACTGTGACCAAAATCAAGGACACAAGAATGAAGCATTTCCTCTGAGGTCTGTATGGTCGGCTCCATCTGAACATCCGTTTGTGGGTGGAAGGTTGTGCTCAAACACAACTGAGTCCCGAATGCCTCCTGTAATCCCTTCCACAGTTGAGATGTGAAGCGAGAATCATGGTCTGAGATGATCATCTATGGAACCCCATGAAGCCACACTATCTCCTAGATGTAGAGGCATCTCAATCCCTATACTAATCCCTACTATCAGATGGGTAGGAAGTGAGACAACTTGGAGAGTCGGTCAGTGATCACCCAGATAGAATCGTGGACCTTGGATGTCCATGGTAATCCTGTCACAAAGTCCATCGAGATACCATCCCACTTCCACTCCAGTACCTCAAGTGGCTGTGCCAAGCCTATTGGTACCTAATTCTCAGCATTAAATTGCTGAAAAGTGAGGAACAGTGAAACAAACTCACCCACAACTTTCTTTATCCCTTTCCCCCAGTACTGATGTCAGATATCTAGGTACATCTTCGCTACTCAAGATTGTACCGCCAAGGGGGAGGTATGGAACTCCCTCAAAATCTCCTCTCTCAAAGCCACTCGTACTACTTTTCACCCTCTAAAAAGGATGATGTGCTCCCCACCTATCAAAAATACATCAGGGGCATGTCCTGAGGATAAATAAGCACGCTGGGCCTCGCAGTCAACATCCACAAGCAATGACTCCCAAAATCACTGTAAGAGTGGGGGAGTGACAATCATTGACTGAAGGTAAGCTGCTCGATCACCATCTATAAAGGATATCCTCATCATGGATAGCTTCTCTGTCGCCTCACTCAACAGCTGCAAACCAGACCTCCTGCTGAGTGCATTTTCCACCACATCCCTCTTACTAGGATTATAAAATATCTTGAATTTATAGTCCTGTAGAAAATCCATCCATCACTGCTACCTCAAGTTTAGGTCCTTCCGAGAGAGGATATACCTAATACTCTTGTGGTCGGAGTAGATGGTAAACCGTTCACCCATCAAGTAGTGCCGCCACATATTCAGAGAAAAGACCACCGCTTCTAACTCTAGATGATGGGTCGTGTAGTTATGCTAATTCTACCTCAACTGCTATGAACTATAGGTGATCACTGCTCCCTCATACATTAGGACACAACCTAGTCAGGTACCTTATGTGTCACCGAAAACAACATACACAATTCCCTCCATTGGTTGTCTCAAGATGGGGGCACTCGTTAGTCTCCACCTTAGCTCCTAAAAACTCTATTGGCACTTATATGTACACAAGAAGGGTTTTCCCTTTGGTTCCAAAGCCGATAAGGGTACTGCTACCTTGGAAAAGTGAGGCACGAACCACTGATAGTATCCATCTAACCCCATGAAACTCCAAACCTCTGTGATGCTCTTGGGTGGCTCCCAAGCAAGAACTGCCTCTATCTTCTCCGGATCCACTACAACTCTAGCCACTGAGATGACGTGTCCCAGAAAGTGGACCTCCCGAATCTAGAACTAACACTTTGAGAGATTCTCATAAAGTTAGTGCTCTCGGAGTGTATCTAGGACTATCTGAAGGTGCGTAGCGTTCTCCTCTTCTAAAATTGAGTACACCAAGATGTCATCAATGAATAACACCCCAAAATGATCAAGGTATGGCTGTAGGATCCTATTCATGAGTCCTTGGAAAACTGTTGGGGCATTGGTTATGCTGAAAGGAATCACCAAGAACTTGTAGTGGCCGTACCTAAATATGAAGGCTATCTTTGGTACATCCTCATCTCCTACTTGAAGATGATGATAGTCAGACCCAAGGTCTATCTTTGAGAACCATCTCACTCCCTTCAGATGATCAAAGAGGTTATCAATCCTTGGAAGTGAATAGCTCTTCTTCATGGTCACCTTTTTTAGGCAGCAGAAGTCCATGCACAACCTCAAACTCTCGTCAGAATTCTTGGAAAACAACAACAGGTCTACCCATAGTGAAACAATGGGTCTTAAGAACCCCTTATCCTACAAGTACTCTAGTTGTACCCTCAACTAATGGAGCTCCACGAGAGCCATCTGATATGCCAGTGTGGATATCAATGCCATCCCAAGGTACATGTCAATACAAAAGTCTACCTCTCTATGAGGAGTTATCCCCGAAAAATACTCAGGAAAGACATCTTCATACTCATCCACCACTACAGGAAAGTGAGGAATCCCCTCTTCCACCACACCAAGGGTGAGGCTAGACAACTAGTGAGTGATTGTATTTACCCTCCTATGATAAAGTCTATCCTATGCTGCAAGATTTCCCCTCTCATCAGTGAAGGAAAACCTAGTCACATCCTCATGGAAACACCACACTCTATGCCTAAGATAGTTGATCTGATCATGAACTGTGGATAACCATTCCATGCCCAAGTTGACATCATAAGGCCCCAACACTGATACTAAGAAATCCCATCCAAATCTCTCACCTCCAAGATTAAGATCACACTGTCGGCACCAGTGTGTAATTGTTGAATCCCATCTCGTATGAGTCTCTAATCATAAGGATCAAGCCAAAGGCTCTACTGAAATCTCCGAGCCTTGAATGAGGTTTCTAGAAAAGAAAGGGTGATTGGAAACTATGTCTACTAGAACTGTAACTAATGTGGAGAAGACAAATATCATACCTATAATCATATCCAGAGTGCCATGGTCATAGGACTTTACTACTTAAGTTGATCCCGCCCCTGTCCACCATCTCCCTGAGGCTGGGGTGGACCATATGGGGGTGGTGGTGGTAGTACCTCGAACCGTCGCCCATCGCCTACTGCTCAGCCTGCTCCCATTCCATATTCACTGCCTTGTGGACCTCATTGCTTGAACCTTTACCTCTACCTCAACGGTCGATCGAACATCCACTGATTGTCTGTGCATCGGGTAAGGAAGTCACGATCCATGTGTCCAAGCCCACCGCCCAAGTAAGATGCCCTACTACTCTGCCGACTCCCACTTCCCTTGCAGCATGTCACCATTGATCATATGTCCTGGGGTCTCCCTACAGATGTTCTAGACTTCTTGGACCTCTGCGTCATCTGTCGGTTGCCCGCCATAGATGACTCGGCCACCTTTCGCCCAATTGTGGCTCCCACAATCAGTTCTTACACTGTGAGGACGTTCTCTACTAGTAGAGCTCGATCCAATACTCCAAAATATATGGGGATGCTAAGGGAAATCATTTAATCCATGATCTCCCATTGGAGTCCCTACTCAAAAGGTCCGGGCCCTGAAGAAAGGGTCTCATACCATATATGTAGAGTAACGTGAGAGGTCTGTGAATCTCGTAGAGTACTTAGACACTGACATGCTTCCCTAATGTAGTTGAAGCAGCTCCTATATGCGCACTGAGCACAAATTCATGAGGAAGAACTCCTTTGGGAAAAGTTGAACAAATTTAGCTCAGGATTGGGTTGCCTCTTCATTTGTCTGAATGGTTAAACTTCATTGTCTCCCCATCAAGCCTTGCATAAGTCTCATGGCTAGAACCACCATATGGTCAAGTGAAATCCTCACCAAGAAGAAGACTCTTATCACTGCCTCCAGCCAGTCCTCTAAAACCGGAGGATCTATCATTCCCATAAACCTAGGGGGTCTCTGTTTATGGAACTCATGTAAGGCACTGAGCCTATGAACTTACTCTACTGGAAATGTTGGTAGTAACTGCTGATCAATGGGTGGTTTTAAATATGGTGCACCTCCTAGTTGGGACTTCTCTAGAACGGGTCCCTAAACCGATGCCTCATCACTAGGCGGTATGTCCTCATAGGAACACATTTAAATCCTAACTGGTTTTCTATGTGGAGGCATCCTGAAATAGATCAAAATGTACCATGGTAAATAGATTATGCCTGGTGAGATGAATCTAATTAAAGAATAACATAAGGAAACACTAAATTCCTATATGATGCATGAAACCAGTGTTTTTATGTATAGATTTGAAAAGAATAATTCAAGGTCCTGGTGTATAGATACACCGGCTTCTACACTGACACTGGACTCTCTGAATCTAAAAGTCAAACTCAAAACATTTAACAATGTTTCCCAAAAACCAAAAAAAATACTCACAGTCTTTGAGGTAGAACAGACCACCTCGGATACCACATTTTTACAACCCATCCCCCAAGGCCCGTGCTATGACTCCCCTAACCTCTCCTCCCAAAGTCTAGGGTTTGGTGACTAGCACCGAAGGAGTCAAACTTAAAATGGGAGGAATTTTCCTGAGTACCTGTATGCATGCACATGCAACCACATCCCCAAAAGGCTGAAAAGAAAACATGCTTTCTACTAAAGACAACCCCTGAGTAAAGGTATAAATTGTGAGTCAAATGGGACATAATACAAACCCAACAGAAGAAAAATTGAAAATGAGAAAGTACAAGGACCCTTGGAAATCCATCCGTTAAAAATACCACATGATGGGTATGTGTAGAGTAGCTACTGGATGCCATAAAAGTACGCACCATTATCCTGATATCACTGGGAACCACTGGGTCCTAGGACAAAAATTCCTCCTTCAAGGAATCGGTCGTCTGCACAATACACAACATGTGAGAGCGTATACCGTGCAAGGGTGAGTAACAAAATTCTCAGTAGGTACTCATAACCACAAAGGAAATACAACAAATAAATCCACAAAACATGATCACAAAGTAGGACCACTCACATAAGTATAATCTAAAGTATGGAAAAAAAGTCTATCAGTCATAACACTGAACATTTTGGGATACTGAGGTACTCATCCCTGATGAGTACCATGGATCTGCTGAGTCACACAATATCACTTCTCTCTTAGGCTGTCCTAGTTGATCCACGCATGGTTGATACCCTCATAGGCCTTCATAACTGATCCACCCAGGGTCACTTGTAGCTAATCCATACAGGATCTCTTGTAGCTGATCCACAAAGCATCGCTTATGGCTTATCCATGAAGCGTCGCTTTTAGCTGATCCTCACAAAGTCGTCTGTAGTTGAACAATAAAAGGTCACTTGTAGTATGATTGATTCCAAGAGAATATGATCCTCAAGCCATTAGTAATATCTCAAATTCCATTAAATCCTCTTTAGATCATTCCATGAAAGTTACAGGCATTTTAGCGAAATAGGGGTCGGTTGGGTTTGGCTCCAGTCCAACCCAGCTGGACCGAACCGAGGCCAACCCGACCCAACCCACTGGGGCCACCCTGGACCAGATGGACCCATCCTAGCCCACTAGGCTATGGGTCTGGCCCACTAGGCACAGACTGCCAGAACCAGCCCGACCAGCCTTTGAGTAGGCCAACTCCTCCATCTCGGACAGGACTATGCCGCATCCGTTGCATGCCCCACAGATCCAGGTGGCGCCGCATTCCTCGGTCAACTAGTTTGCATAGTATATTAGGTTTATTTGCATGACCTATGGCTTTATAGGGGTCCAGGACACACTATGGCCCACATGGCATGGGTCGCCCCACCGATATGGTCGGATGGCCACGTCCTGTCTCCAGCCACCGGCCCGAGTTCCGACAACTCCTACTGCACCATCATGGCCCGAGACGCTCGTGTCCCTCCTCAGTGCGCCATCATGGTGCATCATGACCCACCCATGGCCATAGATATGGGCCACCGCTAGTGCGCTGATGACACCTTCCGTGGACCACTAGGTCCACTCTGGTGGTTTGTTCCTTGTGTCGTCTGTGCCTCTGACCTCCTTGGGATGCCACATTTACTACCAAGGGATCGAATCCTACTTTTTTCCATTTCTAAGGTGGTACCATAAAGAATGAACAATAACACAAAAAGGCAGAAGGGCTCATGCCTTTTTCATGTCAACCCACACCCTTCACATTAGAGGTTTTTAAAACACAAGGAAGAATATTATATTTCTATAAAAATTTATCCCGATGCAAAACCTCGAGAAAAATCACCCTCCCACAAGAACCAAGGACCCATGGATCAAAATGTTTGTGGGTTGATCCGCATTCTTTGTTTTAGAAATAAGAACAGGGAAACTCAAAACAAAACAAACCCTTACCTGAAGAAGGTTCATCATTGGTGTCGATCCATTCGAAGCCGTGGGTGTTCGTAGATCACTGATCTCGAATCCATTCTCCAAGGTGTCATTTCTGATTTCCAATTCACCTACATTCATCTTTGGAGAGAAACTACCTCACCTTCCATCCATCAGAGAAATTTACAGCTCTTATTGTCCGACACATAATCTCATTAAAAAAATAAACGCGTCACATCGTTTCAGTTACGCTGCATCATTATGTTGTTACGTTATTTCATTTATGAAATAGCATATCAATTACACTTAAATTTAATAAGCCTCATTATTGTGATATTTAATGTCACTCGTCATCACCTCATCTTCGCCGCTCAATGGTGACGGAAAATAAAATAACTTTTTATTTTATTTTATTTTTCTTCCAAAATGTCTGAAAATTATCTTTTCCGGTCGACCCTCACCGATCGATGTTAGGTACTTTCTAGGTGAATCCCAATATCCTGAGTTCAACAGTTCCATCATATTTTTGATCAGAGCACTGGTTTAAAATTTATAAAAACACTATTGCATGCTTAATTTAAAGAACTTAAAAAAATTTCAAAATTCTATTCAGGGCTCACCAAGCCTCAGAATTAGGTGCCGTATGAGCGTCTGGTCTCGAAATAATACCATATAATTTAAAAAAAATTACATGGAATTTCCATGATACTAAATTATGAAATTTAATACAATTATAAATACAATATCACTTTGTTTTTTCATTTAATTGAAAAAACTTAAAATTCCAAAAATTAATCCATTTTCAGAATTAAGCTCAAATCACTACTAAAACCTAAAAATGTAACAATTTCCTATAAAATTACACATTATTGGGATTAAAATAATTGAATTATTGAATAAAAAATATGAAATTATTATCTTCATCACATGTCATACCATATGATATGTAAATAACCTAAATTACATTATCAACCTGAACACATCAAATATACCTAGTCTTTTGGGAATAACTCTATTAGAATAGTCTAGTGGGGCGGTCCCCATTGGGCTGCCACTAGGTGGATAGTGGGACTTTACCAAATACATTGTGGAGCCCAATTTGACTTTTTAGATGGGAGTAATGACCTATGATTTTTTAATAGGATATATTTATTTCTCTAAATATACATGTTTCAAATTTAAGTATAATATTGTACAAATAACATATACGTCATGATAAAAACAATACATCATTTTATTTCATCTACATAAACATTACATATAAATTATAAATATACTCTATAAAATTAAAGATAGTACAATGAGACAATAAACACATATAAATAACATAACTATAATTTGAATTTATAGTGCATTACAGTTACTTATAATTATCATAGATGCAGACAATACTATAAATAGAGAACAAACTATTAGAAATAAGATTATAATTTTGTAAATTAAATGTAAATAACTTTGATAGAAAATTTAGTGAATGAATAATGAAGTAAAGAAGAGGTATTTATAGGTTTTATAATAACATATAACCACTAGAATATAAACCACTATAACACATTCTATATATAGTGGCAGTTTTTATTGATGGTTTTTGAAATAGCTTCTGAATTTTAATTAAATTATGGTTTCATCATTTTTTAGTGGTTCTCTTAAAAATGGCCACTAAATTTTAATTTTAATGATCATATTCATAAAATCACCACATATTTATTTAATTAGTGGTGGCATGTAAAAAACAACTCTGAAATGTTTCTAAAAAAATTAAAACCCCTTTTCCCTCAATGTACTCCCTACCCAATCCATCTCTATTTCCCTTTGCTGATCCCTCCTTATCACCTATGGATACTCCATCCCTATATCCCATCGCCAAAGTACCTCCCCATCTTCATGATCCCTTCTCATCACCGTGATCCCTTCTTGCAGTCACTCCCCCCCATTATATTTACCAACTATCCCTCCTATCATCCATTACCTCTTCCTCTTCTGCCACCTCCTCCACCCTTATGTATTATTTAATTAATTCCATGAGTTTGAACTTATTTTATTCATTAGTTTAGTGTATTTATTTTAAACCCCTAATTTTTTCTTTTATTTTCATTGATTCATTGAAGGTTTGACCAACACTCAATATACATTATACCCAAAATATTGAATATATTATAATATTGATATAATTAATATTGAGAATATATTTTTTGAAATTATTTTTTATATAGTTATAGAAACACCATAAAATATGAAAGATACTTTCATGAAACAATTATTTTATTGAAGAATGTATAGGTTTGTATAATTAAAGTTATTTGAAAATCATATATCTCAAATTTTAAGATATATAAAAGTTATATACATATACTATTTTAAGTGATTTATATATATTATATATTCAATAGGTTATAGAATTTATAATTTACAATAGGAATGCTTTAAATTTAGAATGTTATTTCACGAATGGTCATATCATTGGGTTAATAATTTGTGAATATATTATAATAGTGGAAATATTAATTAATATTTTCCTTATAGGTTATTACCTTCAGATATTTTGTGTTATTTAACAAAAATATAAATTTTATTTTATTATATTTTTGTCAAAACATCAATTTATGAGTTTTTATGTAATTTATAATAATATATTGTTATGATATTATGTAAATTCATGACAATACTTTCATAGGGTTTCTATTATTCAAATAAAAATTTATATTAAGAAAAAACTATAAGCCTTTTATAATATCAATATATATACTTATTTAAAATTTATATATTGTAGTTAAATAATAATACATGTAACATAACATTGATTAAATAATCAATTAAAAAATTATATTTATAATAGGATATTTAAGAAAATATATTATATTATTTCCAATTATTGTATTTATTGAAAATAAAAAGACGTTTTATAATAAATAAAATATATATTTTGACATAGGAAACTAATTATGAGAATGTTTTTTTTATAAATTCCATGATTTTCACCTTCTTATTTTCATTAAATCACTCTTAACATTTCGAACCCATAATTTTATTTTTTTTCATTGATTTTTTGGAAATTTAAAAAACATTGAATTCATTATAGAATTAAATGAAAATTTTGGTTGAATAAGGGTATATATAAGATTAAAATATGATATTATCAATAACTAGATGGTATTTTTTTTGTCAAATCCAATTAGTACACCAATAAAATTGAGTTCATTTTTTGTATAAACATATCTATTTTTTATTGTAATTACCAATAGTCAAAAGAAAGGTATAAACTTGTATATAATTCCTTAATGATATTTACTATGGTAAAGATATATGTTCCTACAAAAAATGATCTCAAGTTTCTTGGTCTGGTTATTGGATTTAACAAAAACTGATAGCTAGTTCTTCAAAATTTGATAGTTTAATGATTTATTAGGATCTTGCACCATAATTGTATATATGAGGAATAATAATACATTTTTTGTTTCTAATTATTGATAGAATATTTCTATTACACTTTTAATCATGTGTTTTTATTATAGATATAATAAATGTAATTTTAAATTTAGTGTTTTTATAAAGAGTTAATATTTTGTGTTTGTTTTAGGATTTGAAAATTTTAGATTGGAATACTATTGATGATGAGTGAATTAAGTAAAATTTATTATTTATTATTATATAATTATATAAATTTATTTTTCTATTTGAATGTATAGAAAATAAATTATTTATGGATAAATTTGGATTGCATTACCTCAAAACACAACTTAGTATGTTATTGGTTAGGTGAGGTTTTTGGATTTTTCAAGAGAAAATCGATCCATCTGTTGATTAGTAAAATTTATGTACTCTTAATTTCAATTTAGACAATGGTTAATGAGTGATTAAGTATTTGATCACTTGATATTAAAATAATTTAGTATTTAGTATGTGTCCTAGATTTATCCTGAAGAATATGAAATTACAAAAAGCTAGACTAATGATGTACACCATTAGAATGAACACAATGATTCCCCAATAGTGGATAATAAAATAAAAAGATTGATGAATAATGTTTTCAAAATAGAAGGGAAACTCTATCAACATGGAAACACAACCATTAATCTATGTGTTGATTCTTCAAATATTAATTATGTTTTTAGACATGGAGGAGAACCTGGTCAAGATGATATCATATTTGTGGATTATGTTGTTGAAATCGATAGAATAGAAAAATTAACTAATCAAATAAATTCAAATCAAAATGAGGAAAATATGGAAATCAAGAACTGTATGAAGGATACACTAATTAATCAAAAATCACTCTTTTTCTGAAGTTTTACCACATCAAGTGTCTTTGTGAAATTAAAAATAAAGCAATTTCCATGATATTGTAATTGTTACATGATTAATTCACTGAATCTACGATCCCTACATTTTTATGAGATAATTATGATAATTATCAATCTTGGAATTAGTTATAAAAAGATACAAACATGTACCAATGAATATGTGATATATTTGGTAGAATATTCAAACAAAGATGAGCGAAAAATATGTTGTACCTATAAATAGAAGTAAAAAAATCATTACTATAGTTTGAATTAGTGTACTTCCATGGAGAAATATAAAAGGATATATATTTTAATGGTTTTATGTTATTTTACTTTAAGACTGAAAATTACTTTAAAACTATTATTATAAATACTTTTTATTTCATTTAAAAAGAATGAGAATATGACATGGAATGCTATGGATAATAATAATAATGAGTTTATATGACATATAAGGGATTATAAAGTATAGAATAACTTCAATTAATCACATCCATATTTCTCCCACGACTTTATAAATTTGTTTCTATGAATAATAAGTGATGGATTCAACCCTTTTGGGACTTTAAGTAGTATTTATTTCATATAATTGTTTAATAAATTTTAATCTTCCTCCTTATATGTGCGTGCAATAAACTTCTTTTACTGTATTAATCATTATTCCCAGAAAGCATATTATAGGAAAGTACATTAACATTTACCTAAAGCCTCTCATATAAGAATTATATGACTTATGGAATTAAGGTTTAGAAAAGTATGATGCATCAACTGAAAAAATGACCAAAATGCGTGTTGCCTTAATATAGACCATTAGTGAATTTATAGACTAGAAAATTTTTCTGGTTGGATCACAAACACTGGTTTGACTTATTCAGTTTGTAATGTTGATTTTTAACCTCAGTGAATAACTTATGATATAAATTTGTGTTTTATGCGTCTTCATCAATTCCTTGATTCATGCCATTTATTTTGATAGAATAAGTCAATATTTAATGGAAAAAATTTAAATCTTCCACCAAAATTATTGTTTAGAACATAGATCATGGAATGATTATCAAATTTTGGTGTAGAGTTTAGAAAATATTTTATTTTAATAATTGGGCGAAAATAGTTTGAAACCCATAAGATAAAATTGGAATACAAAAATTAAAGAAAAGTGCATATATTTAAAACTTATATTTGGGGAATTTAATTTATTACATTCTAATATTGACGTTAAACACATTGAGAAGAATGTGTGTGATATTGTACTTTTTTCCCTGACCCCCTCCCTCCAAAGATTCCCCTCCAGAGATGGAAATGAAGGAAGAGAGATAATGACCCCTGAGTCTCGCCTCCAGTAGGCATCAGGGTGGAAACCAACATGAAGGGTATAAAAATCTCACAAAATGGTAGGCATTACCATTTTTATAGTAACCAAGATTGGGATATAAGTTGTATCAAACTGAAAATAACTCCAAGAATTATATAAAAGAAAAATAAAAATCCACCTCACATTCATGTTTAAAGTAAAAATGATACAAATATAATGTAAATATCCAAAGTAAATATCCAAAAGTAAAGCTAAGAAATGGAACAACAACTATCCCAAAGTATAAGCTAGTAATTATCAAAACAATCCTTGTAGTCCTCTTAGAAACCTGAAAGAAATTTTTTTAAAGTAGGGTGAGAATACAAGTATACTTAGTAGGAAAACAAAAGTCTCTCATGCACAAGTGGAGATTCTTACTAATTCCCCTATAAAAAAATAGCAGAAACCAACAACACCTAATAAGGTATACTAGACACCCCAACCTCACCAATGGAATGCTCACCAAATAACAT
Source organism: Viscum album (assembly GCA_963277665.1). Lineage (NCBI taxonomy): Eukaryota > Viridiplantae > Streptophyta > Magnoliopsida > Santalales > Viscaceae > Viscum > Viscum album. The sequence goes on along the minus strand of OY728127.1, from coordinate 443,558,314 downwards.
AATTTAAGTGAAGTAATATAGATCACATCAATGATATGATACGATGAACCAATTTACCACTGATTAGACCCTCTCACACCATAATGGAAAACATCCTGGAGTTCACACCTTTTCCGAAAGTACCACATCAAAACCTTACCACTCACACATAGGCTTCAAAGCTAGCCCCACAACCTAGGAAAATGAAGCTCATCACATCTCACCCACAGACACTTGGAACTCATAACCACATGCCACCCATAGAAACCTAGGACACATACCATATCATAGTCTGAAAACACCTGTGAAAGCACAAAACATCTCATCCTAAAAACACCTAGGAAACCATAACTCATCTCATCCCAAATTCACCTGATAAAAAGAAAATCTCCCTCACACACCTGGACCCCACAAACCACAACCTACCTGAGGAATCTTGGGATATACTACCTAGAATAGGGAGAAGGGAAGATAGGGTGTCCATCCATCCATCCTCCCACAACAATGTTTGGGAAAGACACCCTCTTCCATGATAATGAGGGTGTTTGGAACATAGTGATCAACTAGGGAGGGGTGAATATAGAAAACAAAAGAAAAAAATATAGATATGTATATGTAGTATCAAACACTCAAGACCAACCTATGGGTTCTTAATCAAATAAACAACCACCCCATGATACTAAAAACTTTTATTCACCCTCTAAATGCATTTATTAACACCCATAATAGTCACATCATAAGTTGATAAAATGAAATCCACTTCACAAAAATCCACAACTCAAAACAAACACCCATTAAAATCGTTTAAACAAATATTATTCCTTATTAAGAAAATCCTTTATTTATTCTATCCCAACCCAGGAAACTACTAACCCCAACATGCGACAAGCCACACAACATAAACCATGTATAGGAAAAAGAAGCACAATGTAGAAACTCACTTCATATTTCCACTCCATTTGACACCCATACCAACCACCACTATCATCATTTGCAAGAACCCAGATCTTATTTTATGGTTCATTTTTCTTTTCTAGTTGTTTTTGAAAAAAAAGATGAGTTTCTGGATATTTCAGGAGTACACGTCCTGTACTATAAGTACTTGCCGTGTACCCTGTTGCTACTGGTCACCGTGTGTGGTAACCTAGAGACCACCTAAAGCGGAGGTCGGAAAAGGCAAGTACACACCGTTTACTTTTAATTTACATGATGTGTACTTTATTTTTTTCCATTAAATGGATAGAGGTAACATATAATAGTCATAGAACCCCTCTTCTATACCTATCTCATCTAGGAGAATCCGTACGGTCGCAGATCTTCTCCACGCCCCCGAATCACTGTCCGTTCTCTGAATCCACCATCGTCGATTACGTTGGAATCAGATCGATGAGTTATCCTTTCTTCTTGAACACGATCTCTTGATTTATCCTCTCTCATGAGTTATCATCGGTCAAACATTTTAATAATTTTTATAGATCTATGGAGTTCTATGGTGATTCAAGGCCTAAGGTTCATGTATATCAATCTCACGATGCCGAGGTTGGTGTTTTGTGCATTTTTGTAGATAGTCTTTGAATTTTATGTGAAAAAATTCCCAATACCCAAGAACGGGGTTTTAAGTGGTTATGGTTTGAGCCCTATTATTACATGCTATGTCTTGTTTGTTTATATAGAGGTTAATTGTTGTAAATAGGTTTAAATTTTCCATGTTTTTTTTATGTTTTTCCCATGTTTTCTTATTTTTGACCATTTGGTATAGCTTTGCCTATTAGGATACTGCTTTGATTCCCATTCCTAGTATTGTTAGGATGGAGTGATTAGTATCTGAATTGCTATGATATGTTGTAGATTGTTTAGCCAAGTAGTTATTGAGGCTTAATTTGGCTACCACATATCATTTGTTCATGAATGACTTACACATGGCCGTGAGAACCTGGTATAGTAGACCATTGGGAGAATGGAAGTTGAGGGCTTCTCCAGAGTATCTATTTACTATTACATTGCGAGACCATAGGGGGAATTGGACGTTGAGTGATTCCTCAGAGTACCTATTAGTTACCGATATGAGACCACATGGGGAATTGATGGTGAGTGCTTCCTCAGAGTGTCTTTGCTAAATCTAAACCAGAGGGGTTATACTGTGTGTAATTCCCAGAGGGTTGCTTGTGTTTGTTTGATTGAACCAGAGGGGTTAGTCTATGAGTACTTCCCAGAGGGTTACCTAATTTTTATTATCTACTTACTTGATATATGAAAATTAATGCAATTGAATTTGTAGGATTTTTACTATGTGTACTTACTTGTTTACTGCTTCATTTTTTTTATTGACTGCCATATATATTCACTAAATGTTAGGCACAAATATTTGGGTGGTTACCTACCGGGATTAGTCTCACACCCTGTTTGGGTCATGATTTTGGGCCCAAACAGTTTATATTGCAGCAGGTATAGATAAGGTCAAACTCCCTTATACTTCAGGTACGTGATTGCTATGGAACTGGGGAGCATGTGACCAAGCTGAGGCCTGCGATGCTGTGGAGATATTTACTACTTTTCTTTTGTACTTTGGTTTAGTATCGTATTCCAGCATTGTGATTTGTTTGGATACTTTCCTAGACATATGTATCATGAATTATTTAGATATGTGATCTCCAACTGTTTATTACATCTGCTATTTACTTTTGGTATGGTATTATTACTACTTCCACTATTGATATCTGTTTCACTTTTGCTGTGTTACTCTGCCAATGAGGGCATAGTTTCTATACCATCACAATCAAGGCCCTCACTAATAGTTGGTGGCCTCTAGAATTTGGGAAAATGTTCTTGAGGCCATGTGACCAACCGGGTACGGGGCGCCTCTGGGCGGCTTCCAAAACTGGGACGTTTTCAAGGTATGATCCTAGTTGCCTCCATTTTGGATTCTTCTCTTTTCGATATAGGGGATTCCCATAGCTTTATATATTTTTCTATTGTGGAGAGCCTTGGGATCTGTATCTTTTATTTTGCTGATATCTTGATGTTAGATACTCCGTTGGGGACAAGAATGACTAGTGTTTGATAGTGCAAAGAGTTCCCTCTAGAGATTGGTGGGTGTCACTTCATTTGGGACCTCTATGTCTTGGAGATGACGGGATATGACGTCATTCTCGGAATGGATTGGTTAGTTCCATTTCATGATGTTCTCGACTGCTATCACTATAGGGTGAGTTTCACATCACCAGAGGGAAGATCGTTTCTTCATAAGGGTGAGTGAGATGTCCATACAAGCAGAGTAGGACCCGAGAATCATGGGCTGGGAGGAGTTACAACCTATATTTCTAGTCTATATCTGGATGACCAAGGGATGTCGCAAATGGATTTTCCTGCAGCGGTGGATCATTTCAGGGATATCTTCCCAAAGTACTTTTCATGTTTTCCTCTTAAGCGAGAGGCGGAATTTTCTATTAAGCTTGTGCCAGGAGTGGCACCAGTATCTATTCCTCCTTTTAGGATGACCACACCCAAGTTGCAGAAGCTCAAGAAGCATTTGGAGGAGTTGTAGGAAAATGGTTTCATCTAAGCCAGTACTTCTACTTGGGGTTTTCCTGTCCTGTTTGTGAAGAAGGCGGACATTACCCTCAGACTTTGTGTGGATTATTGGAAGTTGAACCAGTTGACGGTCAAGAACCAATATCCCATGACGAGGATTGACGATCTCTTTGAATAGATTTTAGGATCCTGGGTGTTTTCGAATATTTAATTGAGATATGTTTATCATCAATTTCATGTTAGACCATCTGATATACCTCTTACAGCCTTTCAGAGCAGGTATGGTCTATACCAGTATGTAGTTATGTCATTCAGTCTCACGAACGTGCCTGCAGTTTTCATGGCGCTGATGAACCAAGTGTTCCATCCATACTTGGATTCATTCATGGTAGTCTTCGTGGATGATATCTTGATGTACTCTCACACTTGACATGACCATGCTACCCATCTTGAGATCTTTTTGAGTACACTGAGAGAGAAATAGTTATATGCTAAGATCTCAAAATTCCGCTTTTGGATGGACCAGATTCAGTTCTTGGGCCATGTTATCTCAAAGAAAAGAGTATCAGTAGACCCAGATAAAGTGAGAGTAATAGTTTTCTGGGAGCATCCGAAGAACGTCTTTGAGGTAAGGAGGTTTCTAGGGATGGCTAGTTACTACAGGGGTTTCATACAGGACTTTTCACGCTTAGCATCACCACTTACTGGTCTGACTAAGAAGGGTGTGAAGTACTTTTGGTCTGATTCTTGTGAGTCATCCTTTTAGGAGATGAAATGGAGGCTGACTTCAGCACTGATACTAGTTCTTCCAGAGCCGGTCAAGAGCTATAAAGTTTACTGTGATGCATCAGGTATCAGGATAGGAGTAGTGCTTATACAGGGAGAATGAGTCATTGCGTACGGGTCGCGACAGTTGATGCCACATGAGAAGAACTACCCTATACATGATCTCGAGTTGGCTGTTGTTGTACATGCTTTATGCTATTGGAGACACTACCTGTTGTGAGATATTTTTTTTTGTTTTCACCGACCACTAAAGTCTCAAGTATATCTTTACTCAAAGTGACCTGAATTTGAGACAGTGAAGGTGGGTTTAGTACCTTCATTCTTTTGAATTTGAGCTTGCCTACATGCCTGGGAAGGGCAACCCACTGGTTGATGCATTGAGAAGAACTCAGATACAGGCAGTTCATGAGGCCAATAGTGAGTGGAGGCTTATGGCACTGTTCTCTGAGATGCATTTGGAGGTGCACGACAGTTAGGGGTAGAAATTGTTTTCTTCTGTGGCTGTTTCCTTAACTCTTCTGGATCGAGTGCGAGTGAGGCAGCTATCAGATTCAAGATGCCTAGTCCTACGAGAGAGTGTGTCAGGAGATGACCCTATTCCTAGATGGACAATAGGTGAGAATGATATCTTTCATTTTCATGGACATGTGTGGGTTCCAGAAGACATATGTTAGGAGCTTATGTGAGACTTTCATTCCTCAGTTTGTGAAGTTAATCCTGGGGTCACCAAGATGTGTTGAGATCTACACCATCAGTATTGGTGGCCAGATATGAAGGGAGATGTTGCTGGTTTTTTCATGTGGCGTTCCACCTGTTAGAAGGTGAAGGAGGAGCATCAGCGACCAGTAGGGATTTTGCAGCAGTTACCCATTCCCGAGTGGAAATGGAATGATGTCGTGATGGATTTCGTGATAGGTTTGCCGAGGTTGCCTCAAGAGAATGATGCAGTTTGGATTGTCATTGACAGACTCACAAAGGTTTCTCACTTCTTTCCGATGAAGGAGAACCTTAGTATTGATGGGCTAGAATGACTGTAAATCTGAGAGATTGTATGTATACATAGGGTTCCACACTCTATTGTTTCAGATAGGGATGCATGTTTTACTTCTCTGGTCTAGCAGGGACATCAGAGGGCTTTGGGTACATAGGTACTTCTGAGTACAACTTACCATCCCCAGAAATATGGACATTACAAGTGTATGATTCAGGTTCTTGAGGACATTCTTCGACCATGCATCATAGATTTTAGAGGTTCTTGGGAGAAGCACATAACTCTTGTGGAGTTTTCCTACAATAATAGTTTTCAAGCAACTATTCAGATGGAACCTTTTTAGGCATTGTACGATAGGCCATGCCAATCACCCTTATGTTAGCTGGAGGTAGGAGAGGTAGCTATACTGGGACATTGTCTTTTCTAGGGACCACAAAGCAGATAGAGTTTATTTTGAAGAGGATGGATACTGCACAGTCTTGACAGAAGTCTTATGCTAATTGACAGAGATGACCTCTAGAGTTCAAGGTCGGAGATCAGGTTTTCCTACATGTCACACCGAGGTTGGGACAGAGGAGGATTAGGATATAGGGTAAGCTTTAGTTGAGATACTTCAGGCCATTTGAGGTGTTGGAGAGAGTTGGTCCGGTTTCTTATCAGTTGTAGTTACCTCAGAGGTACCAGGCTATGCATGATGTCTTCCATGTTTCTCAACTCCGACGTTACTTCTCAAACCCGTCTCATGTTTTCCAACCTGAGGAGGTTGAGCCCGAGGTGGACGCCTTGTTCGAGGAGCATCCTATTTGGATTATTGATCAAAATGAGAAGGTTCTCCATGGCTAGTCTGTTCCTTTTGTACAAGTGATGTGGAAGCACAGGCGAGTACAAGACAAGACTTGGGAGAGGGAGGCTGATGTACGATCAAAGTGGCCGAAACTGTTCGAGGATTCTTCTTTTATGCCACCTTGCTAGGGAAATTTAGGGATGAATTTTTTAAGGGGCAAAGTTTGTAAGAACCTAGATCTTCTTTTCAGGTACATTTTTCTATTCTAGTTGTTTTTGTGAAAAATGTGAGTTTCTGTAAATTTCAGGAGTACACGCCATGTACTTTAAGTACACGCTGTGTTCCCGATTTCCACTGGTGACCGTGTGCTGGCCGTGTAACGGCCGAGCACATGGCTGTATGTGGTGACCTAGAGACCATCTAAATTAGAGGCCGAAAAAGGAAAGTACACACCATGTACTTTTAAAATACACTCTGTGTACTTTATTTTATTTTCATTAAACCGACCAGGGTCACGTCTAATTGTTAGAGCACCCCTCTTCTTGACCTATCTTGTCCAGGAGTGTCCGTATGGTTGTGGACCTTCTCCGAGCCCCCGAATCACCGTCTGTTCTCCGAATCAACCGCCGTCGATTGCATTGGAATCACATTAGTGAGTTCTCCTTTCTTCTTGAATATCATCTCTTGATTTCTTCTCTCTCACGAGTTATCCTTGGTCAAACGTTTTAAGTATTTTTTTAGATATACAACATTCTAAGGTGATTCAAGGCTTGAGGTGCACATATATCGATATCACGATGATGAGGTAGGTGGTTTGTGACTTTTTGTAGATAGTGTTTGAATTTTATGTGAAAAAATGCTTAATACCCAAGAACGGGGTATTGCGTGGTTATGGTTTTAGCCTTGTTATTACCTTCTATGCCTTGTTTGTTTGGAATGAGGTTAATTGTGGTGAATAGGGTTAACTTTTCCTTACTATGGATGTTTTGCCCATGTTTTCTTGTTTTTGATTGTTTGGTCTAGGTTTCCTGTTATGCTATTGCTTTGATTCCCGTGCCTATTATTGTTAGGATGAAGTGATTATTATCCGACATGATTTGATATGTTGTAGATTTTTTAGCCAAGTAGTTCTCTAGGATTACTTTGGATGCCACATATTGTTTGTGTATGACTGACTTACACAAGGCTGTGAGAACCTGGTGTAGTAGACCATAGGGAGAATGGACATTGATGGCTTCTCCAGAGTGTCTGTTTACTGGTATTTTTCGATAACATAGGGGGAATTGGATGTTGAGTTCTTTATCAGAGTGCCTATTAGTTACCGATACGAGACCACAAGGGGGAATTGATGGTGAGTTCTTCCTCAGAGTGTCTTTGCTAAAGTTGAACTAGAGGGGTTAGAGGGTGTGTACTTTCTAGAGGGTCGCTTGTGTTTGTTTGGTTGAACCAGACGGGTTAGACTGTGAGTACTTCCTAGAGGGTTACCTACTTTTGATTAGATACTTACTTGATATATGAAAATGAATTCAATTGAATTTGTAGGATTGTTAAAATATGTACTTCCTTTCTTACGACTTCAATTTGTTTATTGCCTACCATATATATTCACTGACTGTTAGGCACAAATATTTGAGTGGTTGCCTACTGGGATTAGTATCACACCGTGTTTGGGTCATGTTTTTTGTCCCAAAAAATTATATTTATGTATGTATAGATAAGGGAAAGTGCCCTTATACTTTAGGTACATTATTGATATGGAGCTGGGGAGTATGGGACCAAGCTAAGGCTTGCGATACTGTGGAGTTGTTTGCTGATTTTTTTGTACTTTGGTTTAGTACTATATTAGAGAATTGTAATTTGTTTGGTTGATTTCCTAGACCTAAGTCTCACGCATTATTTAGATATGTGAGCTCCAACTATTTATTACTTCTGCTGTTTACTTTTGGTATGATATTATTACTGCTTCTACTATTTCTATCTATTTTACTTCCACTATGTTACTCTTCCAATGAGGGCATAGTTTCCCTACTATCACACCCAAGGCCCTTTATGCTAGTCGGCAGCCTCTAGAATTCAGGGAAATGAGCTTGAGGCAATGCGACTAACCGGGTACGGGGTGCCTCTGGGCGGCTTCGGGAACCAGGACGTTTTCGAGGTACGATCCTAGTTGCCTCCATTTTGGCTTATTCTCTTTTTGATATAGGTTATTTCCATAATTTTATATCTATTGCTATTGTGGAGAGCCTTGAGATCTATATCTTTTATTTTGCTAATATCTTGACATTAGACACTCTCTTGGGGATGAGAACGGCTAGTGTATGACAGTGCAAGGAGTTCTCACTAGAGGTTGGTGGGTGTCAGTTCTTTTGAGACCTATGTCTTGGAGATGACGAGCTATGATGTCATTCGCGGAATAGTCTGGTTAGTTCTCTTTTACAGGACAGATTACTATTCTATATTTGGATGTCTAGGGGACTTCACATATGAATTTCCTCCAGCAATGGATCATTTCAGGGATGTCTTCCCAAAGGACTTTTCAGGTTTTCCTCTGAAGATTGATGTGGAATTTTCTATTGACCTTGTTCCAGGAGCAACACCAGTGTCTATTCCTCCTTATAGGATGGCCACACCAGAGTTGCAGGAGCTCAATAAGTAGTTGGAGGAGTTGCAGGAAAAATGTTTCATTTGACCCAGTACTTTTCCTTGGGGTTTTCCTGTCCTGTTTGCGAAGAAGGCGGATGGTACCCTCAAACTTTGTGTGGATTATTGGAAGTTGAACCAGTTGACGGTCAAGAACCTATATCCTTTGCCAAGGATTGATGATATCTTAGACTATCTTCAAGGATTCCCGGTGTTCTCAAATATTGACTTGAGATCCAGTTATCATCAGTTGCGTGTTAGACCATATGATATACCTATTATAGACTTTCAGAGTTGGTATGGTCTATATGAGTATGTGGTTATGCCGTTCGGTCTCACGAACGCGCCTGCAGTTTTTATGGCACTGATGAACTGAGTGTTCCATCAATACTTTTATTCTTTTGTGGTAGTCTTCATGGATAATATATTTATATACTCTCACACTCGACATGACCATTCTACCCATCTTGAGATTGTTTTGAGTACACTAAGAGAGAATAAATTATATTCAAAGCTCTCAAAATTCCACTTTTGGATGGACCAGATTCACTTCTTGGGTCATGTTATCTCAGAGATAAGTGTATCAGTAGTCCTAGAGAAAGTGAGGGTAGTAGTTTATTAGGAGTATCCGAAGAATGTCTTTGAGGTACGAAGTTTTCTAGGGATGGTTGGTTACTACAGGAATTTTATACAATACTTTTCATACTTATCAGCACCAATGACTGGTCTGACTAAGAAGGGAGTGGAGTACTTGTGGTATGATTCTTGTGAGTCATCCTTTTAGGAGATGAAATAGAGGTTTAATTCATCACCGATACTAGTTCTTCCAGAGCCGATCAAGATCTATACTGTGTATTGTGATGCATCAGGTATTAGGCTAGGATTAGTTCTTATGCAAGGAGAAAGAGTAATTGCGTATGGGTCTAGGTAGTTGAGGCCACATGAGAGGAACTACCCTACACATGATCTCGAGTTGGCTGCTGTTGTTCACGATTTACGCTGCTGGATACACTACCTGTTGTGAGATAATTTTTTTGTTTTCACTGACCACCAAAGTCTCAAGTATATCATCACTCAGTGTGACCTGAATTTGAGACAATGAAGGTGGGTTGATTATCTTCATCCTTTTTTATTTGAGCTTGCCTATACATCTAGGAAGGGAAACACAATGGCTGATGAGTTGAGCAGGAGAATTCAGATACAGGCAGTTTAAGAGGCCAGTAGTGAGTGGAAGCTTATAACTTTGTTCTTTGAGATGCATTTGGAGGTGCACGACAGTCAGGGGAAGACGTTTCTTTCCTCTGTGGATGTTACCTCTACTCTTATTGATCGAGTGCGAATGAGGAAGCTATCAGATTCAGAAGGCCTAGTCCTACGGGAGAGTGTGTCAGGAGAGGACCCTATTCCTGGATGGACAGTAGGTAAGGATGATATCTTGAGTTTTCATTGATGCGTGTGGGTTCCAGATGACATACGTGAGGAGCTGATGTGAGACTTTCATTCCTCAGTTTGGGCAGTTCATCCTGGGGTCACCAAGATATATCGAGATCTACACCATCAGTATCAGTGGCCAGGTATGAATAGAGATGTTGCTGGTTTTTTCATGAGGTGTTCTACCTATCATTAGGTGAAGGCGGAGCATCAGCGACCAGTGGGGCTTTTTCAGCAGTTACCCATTCCCAAGTGGAAATGGAATGATGTCGTGATGGACTTTGTGACAGGTTTTATGAGGTTTCCTCGAGGGAATGATACAGTTTGAGTTGTCATTGACATACTCACAAAGGTTTCTCATTTCTTTCCGATGAAGGATACCTTCAGTGTTGATGAGATTGAATGACTGTACATCTGAGAGATTGTACGTCTACATGGGGTTCCACACTCCATTGTTTCAGATAGGGATGCACTCTTTACTTCTCAGTTCTGGTAGGGACTTCATAGGGATTTGGGTACACTGGTACTTCTGAGTACAACTTACCATCCCCAGAAAGATGGCCAATCCAAGCGTATGATTTGGGTTCTTGATGACATGCTTCAAGCATGCATCCTTGATTTTAGAGGTTCTTGGGAGAAGCACATACCTCTTGTGGATTTTTCCTACAATAATAGTTTTCAAGAAACTATTTAGATGACACCTTTTGAGGCTTTGTATGGTAGGCCAGGGCAATCACCCTTATGTTGGCTGGAGGTAGGAGAGACAACTATATTGGGACCTCTTCTTGTCTAAGAGACCATAAAGCAGATAGAGTTGATTTGGAAGAGGATGGATACTGCATAGTCATGATAGAAGTCTTATGCTAATTGACCGAGATGACTTATGGAGTTCGAGGTCAAAGATTATGTTTTTCTACGTGTCACACTGAGGTTGGGATACAGAAGGATTAGAAGATAGGGTAAGCTTTCGTCAAGATACGTTGGCCCGTTTGAGGTGTTGGAGAGAGTTGGTCCGGTTTCCTATAGGTTGCAGTTACCTCATAGATACCGGGATATGCATGATGTCTTCCATGTCTCTCAGCTCTGACGTTAATTCTCAGACCCGTATCATGTTTTCCAACCTGAGGAGGTTGAGATCGAGGTGGATGCCTCATTCGAGGAGCATCCTATCCATATTTTTGATCAAAATGAAAAAGTTCTCCATAGCCAGTCTATTCCTTTGGTATGAGTTCTATGGAAGCATGAGTGAGTATAGGAAAAGAATTGGGAGAGGGAGGCCGATGTATGATCACATTGGCTGGAAATGTTCAAGGATTCTTCTTCTATGCCACCTTTCTAGGGAAATTCGGGGATGATTTTCTTTAAGGGGTGAAGTTTGTAAGAACCTGAATCTTTTTTAAGGTAAATTTTTCTTTTCTAGTTGTTTTTGAGAAAAAGTGGAGTTTCTGTAAATTTCAGGAGTACATTCCATGTATTTTAAGTACACACCGTATACCCAGTTTCCACTGGTGACCGTGTGCTGGCCGTGTAAAGACCAAGCACATGGCCATGTGTGGTGACCTGGAGACCGCCTAAAGTGGGGGATGAAAAAGGAAAGTACACACCGTGTACTTTTAAAATACACGCTGTTTACTTTATTTTATTTTCATTAAATGGACTAGGGTCGCGTATAATCACCAGAACACCCCTTTTCTTGACCTATCTCTTCCAAGAGCATCCGTACAACCACAAATCTTGTCCGAGCCCCCGAATCGTTGTCTGTTCTCCGAATTAACCACCGTCGATTGCGTTGGAATCACATCAGTGAGTTCTCCTTTCTTCTCGAACATCATATCTTGATTTCGCCTCTCTCATGAGTTATACTCAGTCAAATGTTTTATGATTTTTTGTAGATATACAGCCTTCTAGGGTGATTCAAGGCCTAAGGTTCATGTATATAGATCTCACAACGCTGAGGTAGATGGTTTGTGCCTTTCCATAGATAGTCTTTGAATTTTATGTGCAAAAATTCCCAATACCCAAGAATGGGGTATTGTATGGTTATCGTTTTAGCACCATTATTACCTGCTATGCCTTTTTTGGATAGAGGTTAATTGTTGTGAATAGGGTTAACTTTTCCATGCTATGGATGCTTTGCCCATGTTTTCTTGTTTTTAACCGTTTGGTCCAGCTTTTCCTATTAGGATGCTGCTTTGATTCCCATGCCTAATATTGTTTGGATGGAGTGATTATTATCTGACATGATATGATATGTTGTAGATTGTTTAGCCAAGTAGTTCTTGAGGTTTACTTTGGCTGCCACATATTTATTGTGCGTGACTGACTTACACAGGGCTGTGAGAACCTGGTGTAGTAGAACATAGGGAGAATGGATGTTAAGGGCTTCTATAGAGTGTCTGTTTACTGTTATGTTGTGAGACCATAGGGGGAATTAGACGTTGAGTGCTTCCTCAGAGTTCCTATTAGTTACCGATACGAGGAAACTGGGGGAATTGACGGTGATTGCTTCCTCAGAGTGTCTTTGCTAAAGCTGAACCAGATGGGTTAGACTGTGTATACTTCCCAGAGGGTTGCTTGTATTTGTTTGGTTGAACCAGAGGGGTTAGTCTATGAGTAATTCCTAGAGGGTTACCTTCTTTTGATTAGATACTTACTTGATATATTAAATTGAATTCAATTTAATTTGTAGGATTGTTAATATGTGTACTTCCTTGCTTACTTATTCATTTTGTTTATTGCCTGCCATATATATTCACTGACTATTAAGCACAGATCTTTGGGTGATTTACTATTAGGTTTAGTCTCACACCCTATTTGGGTCATGATTTTTGGCCTAAATATATTATATTTCTGTAGGTATAGATAAGGGAAAGCTCCATTCTACTTCAGGTATATTATTTATATGGAGCTGGGGAGCATGAGACCAGGCTAAGGCTTGAGATATTGTGGAGAAATTTACTAATTTTATTTTGTACTTTTGTTTAGTACTATATTCCATCATTGTGATTTGTTTGGATTATTTACTAGACATATTTATCATGAATTATTTATTTATGTGAGCTCCAACTGTTTATTACTTGGATGATTTACTTTTGGTATGGTTTTATTACTGCTTCTGCTATTGATATATGTTTTACTTCCGATGTGTTACTCTGCCAATGAGGGAATGGTTTCCCCACTATCACACCCAAGGCCCTCGCTACTAGTTGGTAGCCTCTGGTGTTCGGGGAAATGTTCTTGAGGCCATGTGACTAACCAGGTACGGGGCGCCTCTGGGTGGATTCCAGAACTGGGAAGTTACATCATTCTTCAAATTCAATATGACCAATCCATCCTCTCAACAAGAAAACCCCCAAGACATAGCCCTACCCTGAAACACATATCATCACAACCAAACCTAAAAACCCTACTATAAAAACATGCCACACTTAGAAACATTAGAAAAAAACAACCTGGTTGTTGTCCGACTACACAACACTACTCATCCATTCCATAATTAAGAAATATCTCAAACTGAGATTTCATCACACCACAAGAACCCCCCCACAAAACACACAGACACACCAAATAAGGAAATGTGTATTCATATTTAGAAAACACTTGTTCTTTAATTCCACTATGATAATTCAGGGGTTATCATAGAGAATGTTCGATCCCGAGGCATCCATTTATTTAACTGGGTTTACATGATTAATCATATTTTCATATTTACATTCTTTAAATAGAATAAAATCAGGAAGAATTTTACAAGCCATCATAAGTGAAAAAAATGCCACCAACAACCATGATTTCAGTTGGCATATAGCTCATATAGGTCGTGATATCAAGAGATAAAAAATCAGAACACAAGTCACTTTTTCCCAGCCCTACATGCTGATATTTAAACCAATTTAATTATATTTATCAACTCAGTATCATGATATCTTACATAATAGGACACTCATACACCCACCCTGCATGATACACAAATAAAATAGAGATAAAGGGATTGCTACCTCAAGAAACAGATGATCAACACCTCCTCCTTGTTCCAAACAGGGGGCGCACAAGGCTCCAGGGAAACACGATCCAAGGGTGGAACACTGATGCAAAACTCTTCAATGAATTAAGGTTATAGGAAAACTTGGTAGTAAGAGTAAAGGTAAATGTATAAGTAATAAATGGTCTTGGATCTAGAAGGGTGAGTTCCTATATCAATGAAAGAACAGTTTAAAAATCCATTAAAACCAGATCATGATCAAGACCATGAATTTCAGTCATTTATAAGACTTGAGATTTTATAATAGTAGAAGATATGATTTAGGGAACTTAAACAAGATTCAAAGAAACTTAAATATGGTTTTAAACTCAATTTACGTCAAATAAAACGTTAAAGGATGAAACTAGAAAAACTGGAGAAAACTGGGATTTTGACAACCTATTGGGGATGAGTCATCATTGGGTGTGTCATTGTCGTGACTTATCTATGGGTGAGGAACCATTGGGTGACTCACTATTGGATGGGTCATCAATGAGAGCTACCGGTGAGACACTATTCGATGAGTCACTGTTCGGTGAGCTACCATTTGGCGAGTCCTCGTTTGGTGAGTCACCATCGCGACTCACCATCGCAACCCACCATCAGTGAGTCACCATTATGAGTCACTGGTCATGTCTCACCGTTAGTGACCTATAGTTCATGAATTACCACTGAAATTCACCGTTGTGTGAGTCACTGGTACAAGTCACCATTGGGACTCACCATTCCCAACTCACCGTTAACAACCTACCATTACTAAATCCCCTTTGCGAGTCACCATTGTGAGTCACCATTGTGACTAACTGGTCTTGACTCACTAGTGGATGACTCACCATTAGACAAGCTACCACTGGAAAAACTAGAATTTTTGGAAATTCATGAAATGAGTCATCGTTATCTCTAGAACACCTAAAACACAATATTTTGAAAAAGTAACAGACTATAGAGGTCTGAGCCATTATGTCAGATAACTCTAAAACTATTCTCGCCCTCAAGTATTCAAAAACAAACCCAGAAGGAAAAGTGGGGTCTGAACAACCACCCCATGAGATACCTCTCAAGGATCTTCCTATACTTGAAACAATGCTACTGATATCAATGTTTAAAGAAAACCACCGTGTGTTTTTTTAAAGTTGGAGTGAAACCTCAACATCAAAGAACACCTACAACATATGCTAAACCAACTGACTAAAAGACCCACCATACAATTATAACAACCTCACTATCCAAAACACATGAATCAAGGAATTCCTCCATCCATGTAAAGATAATATACGCTCTGGGTGGCACTGACTCTATCGCATGGGTTTAATCACCTCTCAATTAATGTGTCTTGATTTGGAATTTGGTCCTCCCTTTTCCACATGTCAGGACTTCATCACATATCACAAAACATGGAAACAAATATTCTCATAAAAAAAATTTAAACATCACATTACAAGGGAAAACATAACAAGGGAGAAATCAAAACAACTCCAAGTATTGGGAAAACATCTACGTCTCCCTTTCCCAAGTACTCTCTTCTAGGACACCATGATCTAGAAAATTTGAACAAAGGGAAATGGTCCATCTATGAAACAACTTCTTCTGATGATCCTGGATGTCTACTGGATGATCCATGAACATTGCATCGTCTTCGACATCTAACTCTCCCCATTCAATGAAATGAGATTCATCGTGAAGATTCCAAAAAATATGAGAGTCATGAAAGAATTCCTGGAACTTATCCAACTTTGGTGGCCACATCAACTAGTATTCCATCTTTCCAACTAATCTTAACACATTGAAAGGTTTGATGAACCTCAGATAAGGCTTACTCCCTCATCCAAACCTCTACTTCCCATGTCGAGGGGAAACCTATAAGAACACGTGGTCCCCAACTTTCAAATCCAAGGGCCTCCTCCTATGATTAGAATATGACTTCTTCTAGTCCTGTGCTACCTTCATCCTATCAAAAACAAGATACACCTTCTCGGTCATACTACTCACCATATCCGGACCAATAATAGTTTCCTCCCCAACTTATTTCCAACACAAGGGTGAACAACACAGTCTTCCGTAAAAATATTCAAACGGGTCTATGCTAATGGAAGAGTGATAGCCATTATTGTAAGAGATATATACAAAGGGAAAGTTTTGCAACCAAGATCCACCAAAGTCAAAGACACATGCCAGAAATATTTCCTCAAATGTTTGGATGGTCTGCTCTATCTATCCATTCATCTGAGGGTGGAAAGTAGTGCTGAGGCGTAACTGAGTTCCAAAAGTATGCTGCAATCCCCTCCAAACTCATGATGTAAACTACACATCCCAATTTGATACAACGGATATAATAACTCCATTCATCTACACCACATCATGCACATATCTCTATACTAAGGAATCCATTGCGCCTAGCTCCTTAATCACTAAGAAGTGATTTGATTTAATCATTCAATCCACTACTACCTAGATAGCATTGTAGCTTCCCTGAGCTCTAGGTAACCCTATGACAAAATACATTAAGATGTAATCCCACTTCCACTTGGGGATATCTAAGGGACACAACAAACCACTGGGAATATGGTTCTCAACCTTCACCTGTAGGAACACTAAGAACTTCACCACAAACTCCACCATTTACCGCTTCATTCTGGGACACTAAAAATGAATCCTCAATCCACAGTACATCTTGGAAACTCCCCAGTGTACCTCTAACAATGATCTATGAAACTCCTGGAGGAATACCTTCCATATTTCTACCAGAAAAAATATCCTTCTTAGGATTAGCATCTGATTCTGACCATCCTCCGACCATCCCTTCAGAGCATCACTATGGTTGACATGGTCACACATCACCTCTATCTCTAAGTCCCCCCACTGAGAATCCTCCACTTGAAACATCAGAGAAGACTGAACTACTATCTGAAATAGATAACCTCTTCCACAATCCATTCCTGTATCTAGGTGCAAGGCTTCCAAATACCCTATCACTTTCCAAGCATCCATAGATTCTTGAACTACATCCCTCTATGAATTTCTTCTCAAATCATCAGACACAACATTCCCCTTTACTGAGGTGTAAGTGATCTCAAAGTTGTAGTCCCGGAGAAACTACATCCACCTCCACTATCACAAGTTCATATATCTATAGGAAAACATATACCTCAAGCTATTTTGATTTTTTAAGACCACAAAGTGCTCCCCAATTAGGGAATGACTTCATAACTTTAGTGTAAACATGACTGCTTATATATTCAGATCATGGGTGGGGTAGTTATGTTCATGGGGATGTAACTGCCTAGACCCATAAGGGATCACTCCCCACTATTGAATTAGTACACATCCTAATCCCAGATAAGAATAATCACAAAAAAAACTCAAACAACTCCCCTTCCCCTGGAAACCAGAGCACTGGACCATCGAACAACTTCCCATTTAGATAGTCGAACGCTGCCTAGAACTACTCACTCCACACAACGGCCTTGTATTTCCTAGTCAAGGCCATTAACAGAGTTGCTAATAGAGATAAATTAGGTTTGAATCTATGGTAATATCCTGCTATAATGAGAAAACTAAAAACCTCTGCAAATTCTTTTGTTCCTTCCAAGAAAGAACTACCTTGAACTTCAACGAGTCCATTGATACACCCTAACGTGACACCACATGTCCCAGGAAATGAAACTCTTGTGTCCAAAACTTTCACTTGGAAAACTTTCTATAGAGATGGTGGCGTTGAAGGACCTAAAATACAATCCTTAGATTCTCGGTAAGGTTCTACTCTGACTTCGAGTAGATCAAGAAGTCATCAATGAATAAAATGATGAACCAGTCCAAGAACTCATGGAAGATGGAGTTTATAAGACCCCATGAACATGACTGGTGAATTTATAAAAACAAAAGGCATGACTACGAACTCGAAGTTTCCATACCTACATCTAAAAGTAGTCTTTAGGATATCACTATCCTTCACCATCAACTAGTGATATCCAGACCACAAATCAATCTTGGAGAACCAAATCACTCCCCTCAGCTGTTCGAAAAGATCATCTATCATCAGGAGAGGGTAACAGTTCTTGACCGTTAGATGATTCAATATCTGTTAGTCTATACACAACCTCATACCACTATATTACTTATTCAAAAAATATAATGGAGCACCCACAAAGAAACACTGGGCCTAATAAATCCCTTCTTTATCAGGTCATCATTCCAAATCCTCAACTCCCGCAACTCCAAATGTTTCATCTGATAAAGAGCCATCAAAATCAGGCATTCACCGGGATATAAGTCTATCATGAAATCAACATTGTTTTGAGGGGGTAGAGTCACAACCTCCTCAGTTAATACATCCAAGAAATACCTAACAACGCTGGGAACCTCTCTTATATCAGCATCCACTGATTCCACTGACAACTCAGCCAACAAGGAAAAAAGAGGCTCTACACACGAACTGCCCACCTAAAAACCCCGCCCGCCAACAAAATCCACATGCTTGACATCCATGTATGAAAAACCAAATCTCCTCTAGAAGCAGTCGATAATTGGATGCACAGATTATAACTAATCTATAAAAATGATGATATCGTATGGCTGCTTCTATAGAAAGAAGAGATCCTTATGAGACTGATGTGGCCCCATCATCAGTCTACATCCCCGACATATATCAAACAAACTATTCTAACCTATAAATGGAATACTCAACACATGGGTCATTAGAAGTCTCTATACATATATTCATAGAACATGGGATAGACCATTTGCAACAAATGAGTGTGAAGATTATGAATCAAAAGAGAAAAGAAAGAGTACTGAACAAACTGATCACACCTTGAATGTTCTCTGGCTCTATTGGGACTGCTGCCTCTGGGGCATGCAACTGACCATACCTAGCTCCTCTTCCCCTCTACTGACGACCACCTCCCCAACCATTCTCGGGTTGAGGTACCTAAGGAACACCCTGAGGTCGTCCTCAACCTTCCTTGTCTTTCCTCAGTGATATAAGAGCTTGTTGTCCCTAATACTAAAACAAACTGGCTAAAAACTACTGCTGAGGTAGGTACTGAATCATCCCACCTCCACCATATTGATCTCAAACGGATATTGGGGATTGAATCTGAATATGGACATGGGGTCCATAAGTGAAACACCTCGGTCCAAAGTTCACGGGAAAACCATGGGGACCTGAAGGACAAAACAGGAACTACTGATGTCAAATCCCCACTGGTTGAAACCTAAAAGGCCCTAGTGCCTGAGACCTGCTAATGGTAACCTTTACCTTATTTGAACCCTATTGGATCCCCTCTAATGGTAGAACTCATCATGAGTGCATCCTCTCAACTACCTCCGCCTTCTTCTGGACCTCTAAGTACATCAGTAAGGTGAAGGGAGTAACTGTGTACTGGAGAGAGGGATGAAGTACCTCCTCTAGATGTATTGCACAAGACTCCACATCTAAAAAGAGATCCGTAGAAAAATTAAGGTGATTCTTTAACTTTATCCCCATATCTCATACTGACATACTCTCATTCTGGAGGGAGAGTAACTCCTACCTCTTCTCAGTATTCATGGTGGATGAAAGGACTAGGGGTTTTTTGCAGCCCTTAGATGTCCCCAAGTGGAAGTGGGATAAAATATAAAATGGATTTCATCATAGGGTTACCCTAAGATCTGGGAGGATATGATGTTATCTAGTTATTAGTGGATTGATTTAGAAAATTGGATCACTTTTTATCGATTAAGGAGTATGGAGCACTGGATTCCTTAGAACAGAGTTATGTGGATGAGGTGGTACGACTTCATGGAGTTTTGAGATCCATTTTCTTGGATCAAGATGTATGGTTTACCTCACGAGTCTAGAGGGGATTGCATCATGATTTTTTCACTCAGTTATTCCACATCACTAATTTCCACCCTCAGACAGATGGACAGACAGAGTGGACCATCTAGACGTTGGAGGAGATGTTGCGAGCATGCATCTTGAACATTGGTTAATCATGGGTGTGACAATTTCCCTTAGTAAATTTCGATTACAATAATGACTATCACTATTCCACGGGCATGGATCCATTCGAATCATTGAATAGAATACCATTTCGTTCACCCTTGAACTGGATAGAATTTGGGGAGGTAGCTGTTCTTGGTTCAGATGTGGTATAGAGTTTGACTGAGAAGGTGAAGCTTGTTCATGAGAAGATGAAGTCAACACCTGAACTATATAATTCATATTCCAATCGTAGAAGGAGGACCTTGGAGTTAGAGGTTGTAGACCATGTGTTCTTAATGGTTTCCCCTCAATGTGGGCATTAGAGGTTTGGTAGAGGGAGCAAGCTTTATTCAAGGTTCATTAGACCTTTAAAGGTGTTGGGGAGAGTTGGAAAGGTGGAATACTAGTTGGTACTTCCACTGTAGTTAGATAAGTTCCATGATATCTTTTATGTCTCTCAGCTTCATCGGTATCTTCACGATGACTCTCATGTAATTTACTGGGGAAAGTTGGGCGTCGATGATGACGCGACATTTGTAGAGTGGCCAGTAGATATCCAGGATTTGCAGGAGAAGGTGCTACATGGATGGAACATTCCCTTGTTTCCTGTGCTGTGGAGGCATGGTGGCTTGGAGGAGAGTAATTGGGAAAGGGAGACACATATGCGTGCCCAGTACCCATCGTAGTTTTGAGTCCTCCCTTGATATGTTTTTCCTTGTAATGTGATGTTTGAACCTTGTTTGTTATGAGATGAATTGTTTCTTTGTTCCATGATGTGCGATGAAGTCCTGACGTGTGGAAAATGGAGAAACTAATTCCAAATTGAGACACATTAATTGAGGAGTGATTAAACTTGTGCGGGCGAGTCAATGACTCACAAAGTGAATTGTATCTTGAATTGGATAGAGTAATTACCTAATTCATGTGTTTAGGATAGTGTGGTTGTTATACTTGTGTGGTGTGTATTTTGGATAGTTAGGTTATAATATGTCAAAGGGGTTCTTGGATGTTGAAAATTCACTCCATATTTTGAACAAGTCAGGGTGGTTTATTGTTGAACCTTGATATCGGTATCAATGTTTCAATTATAGCAAGATCCTTGAGAGGCATCTCATGGGGTGGTTTTTCAGACCCATATTTTTCTTCTATGTTTGGTTTTGAATTATAGAGGGTGAGAATAGGTTTATAGGTATATGATGTAATGGACCAAACCTCTATGGTCTATTACTTTGTCAAAATTCATTGTTTGAGATGTTTTGGAGATAACATTGACTCATTTCAGGGTTTTTCCAAAATTCTAGTTTTTCCAATGGTTGCTCATCTGATGGTGAGTCATCCATTGGTGATTCAAGACTAATGAATCATAATGGTTAATCACACTAGTGACTCACAATGGTGAGTTATTAATGGTAAGAAAATAATGGTGAGTTAGGACCATTGAGTCACAACAATGACTCATACCGGTGACTCATAATGGTGACTCACAACAGTGAGTCAGGAAGGTTAAGTCAGTAACAGTGAGTCAGGTCCTGTGACTCGCAATGGTGACTCATTGATAGTGTGTCATAATAGTGATTTATGACAGTGACTCACTGAATGATAACTCACCGAATGATGACTACCCAAATTGTGACTCGCCATCAGTATCTCATCACTAGTATCTCTCATTGGTGACTCATCCAACAATGAGTCACCCAATGACACCTCACCACTGGTGACTCATGATGGTGACTCACCCAATGGCGAGTCATCCCCAATAATTTTTCAAAATCACAAACTTCTCTAGTTTTTCCAGTTTCCCCCTTTAATATTTTATTTGATGTAAATTGAGTTCAAAATAATATTTATGTTTTTTTGAATCTGTTTCAAGTGATTTAAATCGTATCTTTGAAGTCATTCCTCCCAATACATCCTCTCAACAATAAAACCCCAAAAAAAAAACCAAACCTACTAACACATATAATCACAATCGAACCCGATAACTTCATTGTATAAACACACGACCCCCATAAACACAAACAAAACAAAACTTGGTTTCAGTCCCTCTACACAACAATAATCATCCATCCACAATCAATCAATATCTCAACCTGATATTCCATCACACCACCAGAACCACCCCAAACATAGCACACAACCACACCAAATAAGGTAAGGTATATTTAGATTTAGAAAACACTCCATCTTTATTTACACTTTGATAGTTCAGGGGTTATCAAAGAGAAAGTTCGATCCTGAGACATCCATTTATTTAACCGTGTATATGTGGTTAATAATATTTTCATATTTCCATCATTAAATAGAAGAAAATCAGCAAGAATTTCACAATAATCACAAGTGTTCAAATAAAGTCCACCAATTACCATGATTTTTAGTAGGCATATAACCCATACAGGTAATGACATCAACAAATAACAAAGAATAACACAAGTCACTTTTTCTTGGACCTAAATATTGTTCTTTAAACTAATTTAATTATCTTTATTAAATTGGTATCCCACTATTTTTCATAATAGGACACTCATACACCTAGCCCGCATGATACACAAATAAAATAGAGATAAAGGGATCCTTACCCTGAGAAATAGATGATCATCATCTCCTCCTTACACTAAACAAGGGGTGCCTAAGGATCTAGGGAAATGAAATCCAAGGGTGAAACACAAATGTACGAATCCTTGGGGAAGAAAGGTTCTGGTGATGTTTATTATCAAGAGTAAATGGAAACATACAAGGAAGAAAGGGTCTCTTCTTTAGAAGAGCCAGATCCTATATCTACAGAAGAAGGGTTTCAAAAGCCATTAAAGCTAGATCATGATCAAAACCATGAATTTTGGTCATTTAGATGACTTAGTATTTTTTAAAAGTTAAAGATATGATTTATGGAACTTGAACCAGATTAAAAAAAAGTTAAATATGGTTTTAAACTCAATTTATGTCAAATAAAACGTTGAAGGGAGAAACTGGAAAAACTATAGAAAACTGATATTTTGAAAAACTATTGGGGATGAATCAACATTGGGTGAGTCATCTTCATGAGTCAATGGAGGGTGAGGCACCTTTGGGTGACTCACCTTTGGATGAGTCACTGATGAAAGCTACCGGTGACGAGCTACCGATGGTGAGTCACCGTTCGGTGAGACACCATTCAACGAGTCACCATTTGGTGAACTACAGTTCATCGAGTCATCATTTGGCGAGTCACCATCATGAATCACTATTGCGACCCACCATTAGTGAGTCACTATTGTGAGTCACCAGCCCTGAATCACCATTAATGACCTACCATTCCCAACTCACCGTTGCAAGTCACCATTGAGAGTCACCAGTATGATTCACCATTGTGACTCACCGGTCCAGAGTCACCATTAGCGACCTACCGTTCTTGACATGCTATTGCGAATCACCATTAAGAGTCACTTATGTGAGTCACTATTGTGACTCACCGATCCTGACTCACTTGTGGACGACTCACCGTTAGACAAGCAACCATTAGAAAAACTAGAATTTTGGAAAACACACGAAATGAGTCACCATTATCTCAAGAACAATTAAAACACTAGATTTTGATAAAGTAATGAACCAGAGAGGTGTAAGATATTACAACTTTTTTATTTCTTAATGATCCTATGGAATAAAAATATAATCTAAATTCTCATAAGGGAATATAAGAGCTAAATATTAAGCATAAACTATAGAAAAATAAGAATTGGAAGTATCCATCGCCAATATTTGTGATAAAAACTAATAAAAAGTTGTTTTACTTCAAATATTAACAAATGTTCATATATTAGATGGATATCCTAATAAAATTTCATGATGTGTTTGTTAAGAACATCATAAATTACATAGATTGAAATTTTATGACATACATATATTCCTAGAGTATTTGTTTCTTTTTAAAATAGTTATTTTTTCACTTGAAAAAATAATTTTAGTTATAATAGACTTTTACATATTTTTATGATATAACTATGAGAAAACCCTAAACCCAGTTGAACAAGATAAAATTCAAGAGAGAGTTGTAAAACATTTTTTCATTTGAATTTGATTTTCTCCCCTATTTTTAACTGTGATTATTCATTTGACTATTCATTTGGACAAAGAAGCTAAACATAAAGGACTAATAAATTATTGATAGATGTATCCCATTAAGGGTTACTTAATTTGGATTTCATTTTTATTAATATATTATCATTTCTCAGTTCAATACTTATTAGGTATATTTATTAATTTCTTACTAATTTACATTAGGTATTTTTCTTATTTGAAGTCTAATGTGAAAAATAAATCTCAAACATAAGGTTCTATTATTAAAGGTTATATAGTTAAAGTGTGACTAAACTTATGTTTGAGGTATTTATATTTTATAAAGACAATATTCAATCAAGTGATATGTATTGATAACAATACAATTCAATCTCAAGATAATAATAAATCATATTTCTTTCCAACTTTAGGTTGATAATTTGGAAAAGCATCCTCATTTACATTAACTAATGTGTAGTTAATCCTAACACATTGATATATAATACTAAATAAATATATTTTCATCCATATATTAAAGAATTTAAGATATAAATAAAAAGATAACTTAGGAGTATAGTAGTGAAGGGTCGAACCTAAAGGAAGGCATGTGAGCTATCTTAAGGTTTACTAAAATCCTACTGTTGTCAACAATGGTAATTTTTTTTTTACTTTTCAATTTTTTTATTTTATGAAGTGAAAACACAATGGATTTTTTTTGATTATTTCCAATTTACTAAACTAAATGTGAAATAGATTAAAGAAAAGTGAAAGAAATAGTGAAAATATAGTAGAACAAGAGTGTTGAGTGTTGATCAAAAAATGATCTTGGGAGGTTTAAAATGTATTGGTGAAAGAATATTTCTTCATTTTATTGAATTGACACCTCAAAATGGATGGTTAAGTCTTCCTCGTCAAAAGAATTAACACACTACATTGTAATTCATGAAGCTCTCCACTTCAAGAAACTTCAATTAACACATTGATTAAAACAATATCAATAGTAAACTTTCTCTCTGAAAGTTTATGAAGTTATTGAAATTAAATATTTTATGAGCTTTTTCCATGATTGATCTCTCTGAAAGATCACAGTTTTGAAATTAAGTGCAAAATGGTACAAATTCAACTAAAAATTTGAGAATCAGATTCAATATCGCTGATAGAATCTGATTATTTTTGAATAAAATTTGAATGAAGTAGAAAATAATTAAAACCAATATAAATTTAAAACCCCCAAACAAATAAGTTTACCTCTGATCATTTAAATTCAAAAGCATCATTTACAATGTAAACATATATCAAAACTGAGGAAAACGAATCCTTCCTCTGAGAATGAAGATCAAGATTTGCTGCTTTTCTCCTACAAATCCACATCTATAGTATTTCTTTTTAAATATCCCGGGAGTCCTCTCTCTCCAAAGGATCGTGTCCAGAGAAGTCAATGAGAGTCCCCTATCCCGTACTACTTCCCTCTTTTATATCAACTATCATACTCTACATGTCACTGCTCCCTTCCACCGACTAAAACTGGTTCTTCAATCTTTGACCACACACATGCACATTTTGGGTCACCACACATCGTTTTATCTTTTCTCTTATAACCAACTTTTTTTGATTTAGTTGAATGCACTTGGATGTATTTTAGGCTTATGATTGAACCTGTGAATGAAATAGAGCACAAAATAAAGAAGTTAAAAAACAAAATAAAAGAATCAACTTACTTATTAATTATTATTATTATTTTAATATTAATGTTAAATCACTTATTTAAAAATAAATTGTTATTAATTAATAAATATTTTTGTTAATAATTAATATTTACTTTATTATTTATTAATAGAACTTTAATTATAAAATTATCTACTTAATATTAAATAGAAGTGAGTATTTTAATAATTTTATATAAAATTATCTTAGGATTGTTAAATTATTTATTTATTTAAATTAAATATTATCAAACTAATAAATTTATTTATTAGGTTTATAAAGTATATTTATGCAAATTTATTAAGATTTAAAATTTATTTATTAATAGTATTAACAATTAATTATATTTTAAATTATATTATTATTAATTTAGTTGAATTAAATAATTCTATTTTATTATTATTTTTATATCAAATATTTTATATTATATTTATTATAATTATTTATTAACTTTTTAATTTTATGTTTTTTAGTTATTTATCATTTCTCCCCCTCCCCCTTCTCCACAGCGCAATAGAGGGAGGAGGGTTTCCTCCAGGAAACTCTCCGAGAACCAACAGCAGCGAACCAGCTCGACGACACCCCCATCCATGGAAGAGGCTTGGCACTAGTAGCGGTGATAAAACCTAGGTTATCCTCCACAGTGGACAATGGTGGATCACAAACCTTGGATTTAGAACCATGGTGCAGACTAGATAAAGGAGGCTGGATCTTTAGCACCTCGGTGTAAAGCTCAGGGGGGTGCGAATCGAGTGGGTGAGTTATGGAAACAGTGCTCTTCTCACCAGATATGGCTATGAGATCAACCGACACCTCCTGTTCTGATCGAAAATGCAAATAGTTACTGGTCTTGAAGTTTTTTAGATCTGGTTCGAATATTTGGACAGGGGGAAAAGGTAGGTGGTTCATGTTCGGGGTGGAAAATCTAGTGGTGAAGCAAGGGTTCAAGTGAGGATGTGGTGACTAGGATGATATGGTGCTGTAGATGATTATGATTTTTTGTGTAGATCTAGTTAGATGAAGTAGGACGAGTTCTTGATTAGGGCTATGATGGTGTGTGGGTGAGCAATGGTTGTGGCATCAGTGGCAGGCTACGGGTTGAACTAGTGGATGGAGGAGGAGAAAACAGTGGCAGGGATGTGATAAAAGAAATTGTGGTTGCATCGCAATATAGAGTTACTATGGAAACAATTTGAGGTGGTTTGTTGTGCAATCTTAAACATGGTGAAATAGTAAAGGAAATTTGATGTGGCTCCATAAAGGAAACAGTTCCACTGGGACTTAGCCTTCATAATAAAATTTATTACTAAGGGATTAAAAACTTGTATAATTTCTAAACACAATAATTAATTTAAACTAAGAATTAATTAAAACACTTAAAAAAATAATAAAATCATAAATTTAAATAAAATTTATGAAATAACTAAAACATAAATTAAATTATTCATAACATCAAAATATAAGACTTAAATTAGAACTAAATTAAAACTAAAATAAAAAAACAATTACAACATTAAAAGTTAATAGATAAAAACACTAAAACAATTATAAAATTATAAGGATATAAAATTAATGTAAAACATAAACCAATTATTTTAAAGGCTTAGAATACATAAATAATTATAAAAATTTATTAAATGATAAAATTAATTATAAAAATACAAAGTATTATTATTTAATAAAAAATAAAAAAATAATATATTAATTCATTAAAAATTAATTAAATAGATGTGGAAAAATAAGTAAAATTAAGGCCACATTAAATTCCCCACACTTAAACATTGTTTTTCCTCAAAAAATTCCATATTTTATTAACTTTTAAGAACCGAAATGTGGTATATATTCCTTATCTCAAAATGTAACATGTATGACACTTAAAACAGAGGACTAAAACTAAGTTTAGGCTTAAGAAATGAAATTATAAAAATATGTCTTCAAATCAAGTCTTACCTTAAATAAAATACTCAAAGGTAGTCAAAATAGAACAAAATTATCCACTATAAAGATGTCCTTCCTCATATATTTTTCTGCTTAGTGAATCAATTAAATCCAAGAGTAGGTGCTAAATCTAAGAGTGAAAATATATAACAAATATGTGGAATTAAAAACTTAACGAGAGGAAATTTGTAATTTGAATTTTCACCTTGGTTCCAAAAATAAATAAATATTTTTTTGAATCACCTTATTAATGTAACCTAAATTATTTCCACATAAACCAATTGTCCCCTTCTTCCTTTAGCATTCATCATTCCCTTAACCTTAATGAATTCATTTTTGACCCTTGAAACATTATTCAAATTTTCAAAAGCCATGTAATATGTGCTAATCACTATGAAAATGCACTTATTCAAAGTGTATAAAGGGATTATAGTTAACAGAAATGCACCCATCATCTGGGGTCTCAGAGATTCCCCATGGGATCTAAAATACCCAAACTACTTCAGTTTCAAAATATCTATAAAAAAATAATTTACATTGGCCCACTAAGTTGATTTTTTTTATAAATTAAAAAGAAAAGTGTGTCCCCTAAGAAAGAGTTCAAATTTCAAATTCCAAGGGTTATGATCATAACTCCACAAAAATGTATCCCAAATCACTATCAAACATAGTCCCTAAATCAAATTTTCATAAAATCACTGACCATGTTCACTCAAAAATCATTCACCCACATTAATTTCATATTCAAGTCAAGTATGAACTACCAAAATGATATTATATTTAGGAAAGACTCATTTGAGTACAATTAAAGCTTGAAATTGTGAAAGAATTTTGAATTTTGTTTACCCATTTTTGCAAACATTTTGAAGTGGAAGTGGGACTTGAAGGGCTTTCAATTAAGCACAATTTATCTCAATCATGAATTGACCCCCTCCCTGAAACTTAAAACCCAACTCTGTGCCCAAAGTTGAATTCTAAATGTGGATAGGAACAATTATTTGACAATTAAAGTTCAAATAATATTTTCAATAAAGTAGATTGATGACATGTTGAGAAGGGTCTTATTTTAGTTTAAAAGAATATTATTTTCCACAAAAGTTATTTTATAGTAGGTTCTCAAACAAGTACATGCATTATCATTAAAGAGAGTGGCAAGGATTTTCAAAATAGCTCAAAAGTATCATGTTTCTAAAGTAAGGGAAATGTGAATTAGGTGTAAAGAAGTTCATAAAATATGATTCAGTTTGATGTTCAATAAATTAGAAAAATTCATTCTAAAACACCCAAACAGATAAAAGTAGAAACAAATAGCCAACCTTTATGTACCCCCACACTTAAGTTCAAACAGTTAATTGGTTTTATTATATAAATGAATTTCAATTTTCAGAAAGAGGCACATGTATAATTTTTTCAAGCAAGTAAGACATGCAACAGATTTTTAAACAGCTCAAGTCATGAAACATAATTTTTTAAAGCATCATATAGGGTAGAAATTATCTAAAATAAACAGGAGAAGATAATAAATGTGAAGTTAAGAATAAAGTAATTTCCTAAATAAACTTTGTCATTAAATATCGAGTATGGGAATTCCACTCCTTTATTGACACCAAACCACAATATCTAGAAAAACAAGAGAAAGCAGACCAAGACAGAAATCTCCAGAAGAGACAAAGATTACAAAAGACATCAACAATCATCATTTTATTAAAACACAAAGTAATAATAGTAAAAAAATCATGGGTTTACTCCCATGAAGCACTTATTTTTTAGTCTTCAGTTAGACTTTATTTAATTAAAAATGTTGTTTTATTAAAAAAAAGAAAATCTATGGGTTGCCTCCCATACAACAGTAGATTTAAAGTCCTCATCCAGACTTTATTTCGTTAGATATTTCTATCCATGATTATTTAATGGGACTGAATTATTAATAGTGTGAACTTCCCTATTGTTGTAAGAATCATGAACATTATCAAAATAACATTTATTAACCTACACTAGTATAGTAGTGATGGGTCAAACCCAAAGGAAGGAAGGTAAGCTATTCTAAGGTTTATTAAAATCCCACTATTGCTAGTAGTGGGTAATTTTTTTTAATTTTTTTTACATTTCATTTTTTTATTTTATGAAGTGAAAACACAGTGGAACAATTTTTGATTATTTTAAATTTACTAAACTAAATGTGAAATAGATAAAAGAAAAGTGAAAGAAACAGTGAAAATACAGTGGAACAAGAGTGATGAGTGTTGATCACAAAGTGATCTCTCAAGAGGTTTAAAATCTAATGGTTAAATAATTTTTCTTCATTTTATTGTATTCACACCTCAAAATGGATGGTTAAGTATTCCTCACTAGAATAATTAACATGCCACATTGAAATTCATGAATTTCTACACTTTGAGAAACTTCAATTAGAACATTGATTAAAACAATATCAATAGAAAACTATCTCGCCAAATTTTTTTATAGTTTTTGAAATTAAAGCTTTGATGAGTTGTGTCTATGATCGATATTTCCTAAAGATCACAATTTTGAAATTAACTGCAAAAGGTGCAAATTCAACTAAAGGTTTCAGAACCAAGTTCAAACTCACCGATAGAATCTGATTCTTGTGGAAGAAAATTTGAATGAAGTAGAAATGAATTAAAACCAATAGAAATTTAAAACCCCCAAACAAAGAAATTAATCGAAGATCATTTCAATTCAAATGCAATAATTACAATGTAAACATATATCAAAACAGAGGAAGAAGAATCCTCCCTATGCAAATGCAGATCAAGATTTGATGGTTTACTCCTGCAACTCCAAGTCTCTAGTACTATAATCTCCTGGGAGTTCTTGCTCTCCAAAGGATCATGTCCAGAGAAGTCAATGAGAGTCCCCTTGTCCTGTACTATTTCCCTTTTTTATATCAACTGTCATACTCTGCATGTCACTGCTCCCTTCCACCAACTAAAACTGTTTCTTCAATGTTTGACCACACACGTTCACATTTTGGTGCCCCACACGTCGTTTTAGCTTTTCCCTTGTAACTAACTTCTGGTGAGTTAGTTGAACGCACCTGGATGTATTTTAGGATTCTACTTGAACCTATGAATGAAACAGAGCACAAAATAAAGAAGTAAAAAAAACATGATAAAAAATCAATTTACTTTTGAATTATTATTATTGTTTTAAAAATAATGTTAAACTAGTTATTTAAAAATAAATCGTTATTAATTAATAAATATTTTAGTTAATAATTCATATTTGATTTTATATTATTTATTAATAGAACTTTAATTGTAAAATTATATACTTAATATTAAAAAGAAGTTAGTGTTTTAATAATGTTATATAATATTGTCTTAGGATTATTAAATTATTTATTTATTTTAATTAAATATTATTATAGTAATAAATTTATTTATTAAGTTTATAAACTACAGTGAAGTTAATTTATTAAGATTTAATATTTACTTATTAATAGTATTAACACTTAATTATATTTTAAATTATATTACTATTAATTTAGTTGAATTAATTAATTTTATTATTATTTATTTAATATAATTATTTTATATTATATTTATTATAATTATTTATTAAATTTTTTAGTTTAAGTTTATTTATTTATTTATCATTTATTCCCCTCCCCCTTGTCCACAACACAATAGGGGGAGAAGGGTTTTCTCCAGGCGGCACCCTCCATCCATGGAAGAGGCTTGGCACCAGCAGTGGTGATACAACCCTGGGTATCCTCTATGGTGGAGAATGGAGGATCAAGAACCTTGGATCAAGAACTGCTGCACAGATCGGAGAAAGGAGGCTATGTATTCAGCGGCACGACACAAAGATCAGTGGGGTGTGAATCAAGCTAGTGGGTTAGGGAAGTGGTTCTCTTCTCACCAGATCTAGCTATGAGATCAACCGACACATCCTGTTCTGAGCGGAGGCACAAAGGGTTACTGGTCTTGAAATTTTTTAGATATTGTTCAAATCTATGGAAAGGGGGAGAAGGTGGGTGGTTCATGTTCGGGGTGGAAAATCCAGTGTTAAAATAAGGGTTTAGGTGAGGCCGTGGTGGCAAGGATGATATAATGGTGTGGATGGTTTTGATTTTTAGTGTAGATATGGTTAGATAGAGTAGGACAGGTTCTTGATTGATTGTATGATGGTGTGTGGGTGAAAAATGGCTGTGGCTTCGGTGGCAGGCTACGGGTTGAACCGGTGGTAGGGATATGGTAGAGGAGATTATGGTAGCACTGTGAGAGAGAGTTACTATGAAACCAGTTTGAGGAGGTTTTTTTTGAAAAGGTGAGGCAAGCCTCTTTATTCAAATAAAAGCCAAAACATGAAAACTATGTAAAATTAACTACAAATCAGTGGTATATTATATCGATGATATATTTTAGGATGGGTGGAGTTTTATTTTCCTCATGAAACTGAGGGAAATTCTTAATGTGGGTGATAAAGGTGAATTAGTTTTTCATAATAAACCCCATCAACAACAATACCTTTAATTGTTTCTCCCTGATGATGCTGAAAACACTAATCTTGAGATAGAGGGTGGCGAAGAGGAAGAAAAAAGTAATACTAATGATGGAAGAAGATAATGATATTTTCAAATAAGAAGAAAATGATTTTAATCTATAATTTTTTGAATTTTTAATTACATAAATATAATGTTAATTACTCATAAATATTATATGTTACCCAGCACTCTCACTTTCCCCCTCTTCCTCTCATAGGGTTTCTTGAATCCCCTTTAGTGGTAATGGAGTTACTTTTCTTCATCTATCCCCTGAGTCTCCCCCTAAGTCTCCCTCCCTGATCAAGGTTGATGAAATCTTTTTTCATTTCCATCACTATTTCCATATAACTCATCACGCATGAACCCATATTTAGTTCGATGTGATAAAACTCTACAATGGATTAGGATTGTTTTGGAGATGGATTTAGTCCTTATTTGATCCTCCCATAAGGTGTCATTCTTATCTATGTATTTTTATTTTTTTGGGTTTTATTTTTCTCAATGGTTTGACTCTATTCATTTTCTATGGATTCTATTTCTAACTTATCAACCACACATGACCCCACCTCTAGTTAGATGCGATGGCGATTTGATTCCTTGGATTTGTGTTGGTAGAAGCATATAGTTTCCATTTCATTGTGTATGTTGGTATTTTTCTGAGTTTATATACTCTCCTCTGATCTCTTTCAGTTTTTCCCATCACGTGTAACCCCATCATGGAAATAAATGGTGGAGAATGTGGTTCATTTTGCATGTTTTGGTGACAAAATTTGGCTATAACTCCTTCATCATCCCCTTTCTCAAATTTTTCAGTCAGTGGTTTCTTTGATATGTAGTGATGCTAATGTGGAAATGGAGAAATGCTTCATGGTAGTTGTGTTTTTGATGCTGTTTGGTGTTCATAGTTTGGTTTAGTGAGTTTTTTATTGATGTTTTGTAGTAGCGGTGGTGACTATCAGTGAGTAGTTTAAGGATAGTGGTTGCCTATTTTTGGTGATGATGAAGAGGGTATTTTTAGTGGTGTTGTTTTTATTTGTTTATTTTATTATGTCAAACTATTTTGTTTATTTATTTTCTTCATTCTGTTCTGAAATGAAGGTTATTTGGGTTGATCATCAGTGACTAGTTCATGGTATGCGGCTCTATTTTATGGTGGTTTATAGTAACATATGACAGGATGTAATTCAAAGTGACAACACAGTTGACAAGAGGGTTATCCCTAACTAAAAATGATGATGATCGTGATCCTTTTTTGTGTATGGTTTGACAATTTTGGTGTCTCCAATGATGAGTGGTGGTCAATGGTGTCCATTGTAGACTTCTGGTGATGTGTTACTTTAGGTCATGAGAGGTTCACAATTTGATATTATTCAAGTTTGGTTTCCCTATGCCTCTCATAGGGTCATTTTTAAATTTTAATTGTTATTTTTTGATGTTTTATTGCATATTAGGTAATCTATAACTTGGTTTCATTTATTCTATAATGGTTTCCACTCAAATGGTAAAATTGGCCTTTGTTCAAAAATAAAAAGTGGATTTGGATGGTATGTTCTTTTTATAAAAATGGAATATAATTTATAGGTTTCATTTCTTATAAAATATACGAGGACAATTTTTTTAAGTTAATTGAATAAATATAAATGTATTGGTTTGTAATTTGAAATTTAGGTTCAATTGAATTAATTTTTTTGTTGATATTTTTTTTGTAATAATGGTGGTCTTAAAGAGGTTTAGATATGTTAAACGTTTTATAGTACCAAATGACCATTATAACCCTACTAGTTAGGGTAAGGTTCATCACATAAGTTACATATTTATTTTAGTATAATTTTGAGTTATGTCTGTATGATTTCATTCACAGGAAGGACTACTATGGTTAAACCCTCTAAAATTCTATCCATGACACATTTACTATCAAGTGAATTTTGATGTGTCAAAAATATCGATATATACTTCGAAATGATAACATTAATAACTAAAATATTTATATCAATTGATTGATTTATATGGTAAATAGATAAAAATAATAATAGATAAGAGATAAAATATTAGTTATAAGGGTTAGTTCATTGATTTGTAATAAGTATTTTTACTAAGTTATCAATAGATATTATTCAAGATAGCCTAATGGTTGGTTCAATTTATAGTAAATTTTTTAAAATGAATATTAAATATTTTTATCAATTATCTTAGTTCCATTGGTTTTTTCACTGAATTATAATTACTTATAGTATTTTATGTCTCTATTTTATAATTAACTAAACTGTATTTATTGGTTTTTAAATAATTTCATTACTGATATGCAGTTAACTATTCTAAACATAGGTTCAAGAGTTTGGAAGTAAGAAATGAAAGGAACCATGGCATTATGGTTTGGTGAAAATCTAATGGAATTCTAATTTTTGGATTTGGGTCAAGGATTGGGAGTCTAGACTTGGTTAAAATCAGTTTTTAGGATGTTTCAAATCTGGTCAATTGGCGTAATTTTACCCGAAGTGAGTTATGGGGTATTAGTGGCTGAATTATTCAATAGGAAGAGGTTATGATGTGATGGTGATTGACCCAAGGGTACAATCCCTCATCCTATAGGTAGTCATACCGTGACCCAGATGGGTCATGTCACAATCGATTCTACTTGATGGACTAGGACCTATGCTTGGTTTTAACTACACCACAACTTAGGTGGGTCACACTTTGAATGAGTCTCGATAGGGGAGGCTCCTATTACATAGGGGTGGTCATGGAATGACCTATATGGGACGTTTTTGTGACCTATACGTTTCAAACTCTGATGAGTCCCTTAATGTTTTTAAGTGGTAAGGATAGTCCTTTTGGGGTTTTGAAATTTAAAAAACCATCATATTTTTTCTCTTAGTGGATGCATGGATGAGGGTAGCCGAATTCCCATCCCCTCTTATTTCTCCCCCATGTCTCTCATTATATTTTTGTTATTCATAAGGGTTTCATCTCAAAAACTCTAGGTAGGATCCCTCCTTTCCTCCTTCTCTCTCTCCTCCCATGTTTCTCTCTTGATTATGGGTTACCTGATTAGGGTTATAGAAATCCAATTACACTGAGACATGGTCTAGTCAATTCAAATCATGAGCCTTTCATTTAAATCTTTTAGAGGAGGTCCTGATAGGGGATATTTATATTGCCATTAATTGATTCCTTTAGTTATGTCACTGTAAGTTTTTTTTAGTTATTTTGGGTTAAATTTTATATTGGTTCAGAAGTATTGTTTTTAGTTTTTTCCAGGACCTTGATTCTAGTAACACAAAAACAAAGTCTTCCATTATTACATTTTCATAAGATATAAGGAAAGAAATCCCTAAGGACTGAACTGTTTAGTATTCTTGGTAAACTAGATACATACATAATTACCACATTACATTCGAAAACAAAAATTACAACATTTTTTTGGAGAATACCAGTATTCCCTCTAGAATATCCATTAATATAATTCTTAGTAAACTTCATGGATTCTTGGGGAATAAAAAAATAAGGTTTATCTCAAATTATCATTAAGAGTTATATAAATCAAAAGCTATCATGAATCAATAAGAATAATCAGATAAAGGTAAATTGTAAAGACCCGAAATTTTCCATGTATTTTTTTAATTATATGGAATTATTACGAGTTTTTGAAAATTGACGGCGTGTGATTCTGATGCCCGGTGTGTCCAGAATGAATTTATGAACTTTTTTTAGGTACGTTCAGTGAAAGCGCGAGCAACATTTTGTAACATTTGAACCGGTGCTCGGAATTAAAATCAGAGGGCACCGTTGAACTCGTAGTTCCGATATTCTCTTAAGAATACCTTCACCTCGACCGCAGTAGGTTGAGAGTGGAAGTTATTTTTTCATAATTTCATGGGAGAGTTAAAAAAATAATAAAATAAAACTATCAAATTTTATTTATTTATTTATTTGAATCCTCCCAATTGAATTCTTGGTGGTGGGGACCACCCGAACTCCACTTTTAATGGGGGGGGGGGGTAACTCTTGGGTTTCCCCCAATTCATGTGCCAACTTTTAATTAATCATTTAATTAATTATTGAACTTAATTAAGGGGATCCTCATCAATTTGTTGGGGATCTCTTACAACGAGAGAACTTGGGGGAGAGCCTTTGGAGAAAGATCCCCCAATGAAGAACGGACCTCCGATGAGGACAATGCTCAAGCTCGGATCAGGAGCGTGTTGAGGGAACAACAGATGTCGACATCTTCAACCTTTTCATCTCCTTCCTCGCACCATCTCCAATGAACAATCAAGGTAAGGGCTTTGAATTTGGTTTTTCTTGTTTGTTCTTCGTGGTTTAATGTTGATTCCATCCTCACGAACCATTTTCTATCAGTCTAACATGGAGGGTGCAGGCCAAATAAACACGGTCTAATACCTTTGAATTTTTTTTGTGTTATGACGTGCTCTTTGCTGGTGGTTGAAGGATGGTGGCCGACAAACCGACCGGCCGCATAGAACCGGGTCAACGCACGTCCATGCCGCTGGTAGTGAATGAGGCCATAGCTCATCGGCTGTGGCAGTGGCAGGACAGTGGCCAACATGCTGGCCGACCACATGGAGGTTGGGAGGCATGTGTCCTCATTTCCAGTTGATCAAGAGGCCATGAACCGTTGGCTGCGGCGGAGCAGGGTGGCGGTCGGCATGCCGACCGGCCGCATAGCGAAGCGGCAGTGCACATCTGCACCATCGAAGTTGGAGATCATGGCCGCTAGGCCGCAGAAGTGGTTGGAGGGTGGCATGCATTCGACTGGCCATAGTGGAGTAGTAGTGCACATCTGCGCCACTGGGAGAAGAATCGGCCTGGAAATCAGCCAGCCGCATCACGCCGAGTGGGACTACTCCGGCGGTCCCGCGTGCCAGCTAGCGCCAGCCGAACGGTCCACCGACCGTTAGGAGTACTGGGGGAGCCTCCCCCTGGGTTGTGGCTTGGGCGGGCCCCACCACGGTGGACCACACCCAGCTGAGTGGGCCGCAATGTAGTGGGCCGCGCCCAGCGGGATGCCCCGCAGCGGGCCGGACCTGGGGCGGGTCAGTCTGAGCGGGCCCATCTAGACCCAGATACGCCTTTTTGGCCATATCTTGAGAACCAAGCATCTGTTTGACTTACCGTCTATAGAGCTAGAATCCTTGGATCGAGATGGTATTTCTGGTAGAATCCAATTGAGTTTTGGATAAAGTTGGAGAACGACCGGGTTGGATCGAACCCAAATCCAACCGGACCCTCAGAATGGAAACACTAATAAATTACAGATCAGGTGTCCGATTGACACGCCGTCAGTTGCTATAGTTCCCTTATGACAAGACAGACATTTGGGATACTTATTCATGGGAATTAATGACAGTTAAAGAATCTAAATATGGCTTGAGGAGAGGAACCTCCCAGAATCAAACTTACTTAATGCGAGATCCCTATGTCTGACTGTACGTGAAGAATCTTTAGATCATGTGTGGGTCACCTTCAGATCCTGTGTGGGTTAGCGCACAACTATCCTATGTGGGTAAGCTCATAATGATTCTATGTGGGTCATCTCTAGATCCTGTGTGGGTCATCTTCGATTCTGCGTGGGTCATCTTCGATCCTGTGTTGGTCAACAACAGAGCTTCTCGACAAAGTAGGATGATCTAGCAATACAACTAATCAACTATACTTCCTTACTTAAGTTATACCTGGTGTGAGATGAGTCTTTACCTTAGTGGTACTTACTTTTGTGGTGATACCTGTGTGGTATTCTTATGTGTGGCGTTACCTTAGTGGTACTTACTTTTGTGGTGATACCTGTGTGGTATTCTTCTGTGTGACGTTAGATTTGTGGTACTTACCTTTGTGGTGATACCTGTGTGGTATACTTCTATGTGGCGTTACCTTTGTGGTAATAACCTTTTTTGGTGATACCTATATGGTATTCTTCTGTGAGGCATTACCTTCATGGTATTCTTTCCTTTGTGGAACAGTTGAGCCTTTGGATAAGGATTTGGGCCTTGTGTTTCCTCATGAATGATATGGGTATACTTGATAACTTAGGTATATGTATGGGCATATACCTAAGTAGGGTTGATTGTTGTTTCCATGCCTTGTGGTTTATCCATTGTGGAATTTGAGTGACCTTCGGGGGTCTTGGGGTCCCTAATGAGTATTTTTATACTCACCCCCGCACGGTTTACGCCTGCACCTTGTTGTTTCTTGTGCAGAAGATGTACAACACTAACTGAGGACGAGGGTACCAGGATTGGAGGCTACCCGGAGGTGGACCTTAGACGAGGCGTACTGCAGAGACGACCATTCAAGAGATGTACCTAACCTTCAGGTAGGATCCTTGGCTGGTGTTCACAGGATCTATTCTTTATTTTTACTTGTACTTTTCAGTTTTACTTGTACTTTCCAGTTGGGATTGTATTCTTTCCCCTTTACTTAGAGTACACACTCTTTTTACTATACAATTTACTTTGTGCTCATATCTTGTTGTGTGCTTGGTTTTGGGAGTTTACAGTTTATAAAGGAAATGCCTTCCTAATTTTAGGGATAAACCTTTACGGTGCAAGTCTCCAGCCCCTGGCCTAAGGAAGGAGAGACTGGGGTATTCATGGCATAGGCCCCAGGGGATGGGTCATGACAAAGTATCATAGGAGTTCGGTTCTACCGAAGAACTTGGAATCTGGTCTTTTAATCAGCAATAGAGTTAAGTGTTATGAGTGTGGTTATCAGTTTGGGGAATCCAGTATTTGTGCGGTGACTGACATATCCATACATCAGGACACTGACTTCTGATTTCCGACTTAGTGCACGAAAACACTATTTGCGTGTGTGTTTTTGGAATGTTTTCTTTGCGATCACTTTGAGTCAGCTAACCAGGTATAACTTATTGACCATGGCACACCTATTTCTTTTTAGGATGCCTCCATGCAGACATCCATCTAGGGTTCCACGTAGAGTACGTGATGAAATCCCACAGAGAGATAAGGCTTCGGTGCAGGGCCCCCTTATGGAAGTTGTACCATCAGGTAGTGTACCAGAAACACCACTACCCGTTGGGAAACCGATGCCACCAACCCCAGTAGCAGAGGGTGCATGCCACTTGAGCGCATTGCACGATTTCCAGCACCAGAGGATACTAAGGTTCCAGGGTGAGATAGATCCACAGGTGGATGAGGACTGGATGGAGGCCGTGGTTAGAGTTTTTTGATGGGTGTGGACACTAGTTGATCTCATGGTGATCCTTGATGCCTATATTCTTCAGGCAGCAGTGGGAAGATGGTGGAGATTGATGCTCGAGGTTCATGACAAGGTTACTCTCATCTGGGTGGAATTCAAGAGACTTTTCAGGACAGAGTTCATCCCAACGACCTTATGCTTAGTGCATATACAGGAGATTATTCACTTGTAGTAGGGTAGCATGACTGTGGATTAGTATTCAGTGAGGTTCGCTGACCTCTCACGCTACTCCACTGACATGGTGTGAGACCCTTTATTCAGGGCCTGGACCTTCGAGCAGGGGCTCAACCATGATATTAGAGCCTCAATGATTTCTCTCAGCATCCCGACGCAGGTGGGGGTGTTAGAGCGAGCACTCTTAGTAGAGATTTTCCTTACTGAGTAGTCACCGACAGTGAGACCCACCACCATAAATCATGTAGCAGAGTAATCTATAGCTGGAAGTAGACGGATGACACAAAGGTCCAAGAGGACTAGACCTACAGGTGGATGACTGCAGGATACAGGGTCGGTCGCGCAGGGCTCTCGAGACAGAGCAGGATAGGCGAGGAGTAGGCAGTGTTACTCATGCGGCGGATAGGGTCACATGGCTCACGACTACCTGAACCTCCATATAGATGACCAGTAGGTGGTCGAAGAACTACCTAGGTAGAGGAAAATATTTGATCGAGGAGGTCCGTAGGCAGGA
The DNA here is from genome assembly GCA_963277665.1 of Viscum album. Lineage (NCBI taxonomy): Eukaryota > Viridiplantae > Streptophyta > Magnoliopsida > Santalales > Viscaceae > Viscum > Viscum album. The sequence continues at coordinate 443,518,084 of OY728127.1, read as the reverse complement.
GGTGGACGTGGCAGAGGAGTTGGTCGTGCAACAGGCGGTGGGTGGTGATTTGAGGTTCTACCATCACCACCTCCAAGTGGTCCACCCAGACCACAGGGAGTAGGTGGATAGGGACGATCTCATCTTCAGGCATCTAAAGCTTATGACCATGGAGCTCCAGAGATGATACGAGGTACGATCTGTGTCTACTCCACCCAAGCTAGAGTACTTATAGACATAGGTTTCAGTCACTCATTTATTAGCATGACCCTCATTTAGATCTCGGGGATTCCGGTAGAGCCATTTGCTCGATCCTTTCGGCTAGAGACTCCTATGGTAGTAGATTAGACAATTACACACTCATGCCGGAAATGTGAGTTTACTCGGAGGCGAGAGATTCAGTTGGGATCTTCTAGTAGCGGTGTCAAGGCCTTACGACATCATCTTGGGACAGATCAACTGTATTAGGCGTAAAGTGTAGTGTGTCCACGAGGATGGGACCAGGTTTTCCTTCACCGGTGAGAAGGGAACCTTTACAAAACAAGATGGACTTACCCAGAGGAGGGTGAAACTGATCACACATCAGTTGGCTAGCCTTACCCTTGGAGCGGTTGATGTTGAGAGTACAAGCTATCCTGTAGTGGTGGACGAGTACGTTGATGTTTTCCCTGATGATGTTCTAAGTCTTCCTCCTCACATATATGTGGACTTTTAAATCGACTTGTACCATAATAAAACACCAATATCTATACTAGAATATATGATGGCTCCTGTGGATCTTCGAGAGCTGCAGGTTCAACTGGAGGACTTGCAGGGCAATGGGTTCATTAGGCCCAGTGTTTCTCCTTGAGAAGCCCTGATTTTGTTCTCCAGGAAAGTGGATGGGAGTTTGAGACTCTGTGTGGACTATCATCACCTGAACCAGGTGACCGTGAAGAACAAGTACCCACTTCTGAGGATTGACGATCTCTTTGATCTGCTGAATGGGGCATGGTGGTTTTCAAAGATAGACCTCAGATCAGGCCATCACCAGCTCAGGGTACGAGATGAAGATGTGCAGAAGATGGCCTTCAGATGTTGGTATGGACACTATGAGTTCTTGGTTATTCCATTCATCATGACCAATTCCCCAGAAGTGTTCATGGGACTCATGAACAGAATCTTTCAGCTATACCTCGATCTCTTTGTGATAGTCTTCATTGATGACATCCTGATATATTCAGCGACAAAGGAGGAGCATGCCTATCATCTACAGATAGTTATGGACACACTCCAAGAGTACCATATTTATGATAGGCTCTTGTAGTGACAGTTATGGATATGAGAGGTCTACTTTCTCAGACATGTTATCTCGTAGGCTGGAGTTCCGGTGGATCCAGCGAAGATTGAGGCTGTGCTTTCTTGGGAGCTACCTTGGAGTGTGACAGAGGTGAGATGTTTCCTGGGTTTGGATGGTTACTACCAGAGGGTTGTGCCTAACATTTCCAGATTTTTGACTCCCTTATCAGTGTTGAAAAAGAAGGGTAAAACTTTTGTGTGTTCAGAGAGATTCCAATGGAGTTTCTAAGAGCTGAGGCAGAGAATGACGAGTGCCCCCATCTTGAGGTTACCAGAGGAGGGAGTTGGGTATGTAGTCTACTACGACACATCAGGGATTGGGCTTGGATGTGTCCTGATGTAGGAGCGAGCAGCGATCGTGTATGGTTCTTGGTAATTGAGAAAAAATGAGTAGAACTACGCTACCCATGACCTATAGTTGGCAGCAGTGGTCTTAACCTTGAATATGTGGCGACATTACTTGATGGGAAAACGTTTTATAGTCTAATATAACCACAAGAGTCTCAGGTATGTCTTCTCTCAGAAGGACCTAAACCTGAGATAGTGGAATTGGCTCGAGTTCCTCCTGGACTATGACTTCGAGACAGTCTATACTATTGGGAAGGGGAACATAGTAGTAGATGCACTCAGTAAGAGATCTGTTATAGATTTTCTGAGTGAGACGATGGAGTAGCTATCTGCTTTGTGCATATCCTACATGGATCGAGATGGAGAAGCTTATCTTCAATCTCTGATAGTCACTCCCCCACTCCTTTAGCTAGTTAGGGTGGCACAGCTTGGGGAAACTGACTGCGAGGCTCGACGTGCTCAGATATCCACAAGACAGACACATGATGGATTTTCTGAAGGTGGGGAGCACATCATCCTATTTAGAGGATGTACTATGGTACCAGTGTAACTACCAGAAGAAGTGTTGAGGGAGTTCCATATGTCCCCTCTAGCAGTACATCTAGGAGTGGAGAAGATATACCAGGACCTTCAGCGTTAGCATTGGTTGCCAAGGATGGGAAAAGCAGTACCAAAGTTTGTCTCATGATGCCTCAGTTGTCAGCAAGTGAAGGTAGAGCATCAAGTCCAACATGATTAGTTAATCCACTAGAGGTTTCAAAGTGGAAGTGGGATGGAATTTCCATGGACTTAGTGATAGGATTTCCATGAACGTCTAGAGGTCATGATTCTATCTAGGTGATCATTGAGAAACTCACCAAGTCGGCTCACTTCCTACTTATCAGAGAGCATGGATCAATAGAGGGATTGGGACGCCTCTACGTATAGGAAATTGTGCGGTTTCATGGAGTGACCTTAGTGATCATCTACGATCGTGATGCAAATTTTAATTCCTGACTATGGAAGGGGTTGTAGGAGGCGTTCAAGACACAACTTCAGTTGAGAATCACCTTTCATCCTCAGACGGATGGTCAAACGGAGTGGAACATTCAGACTCTAGAGGATATGTTTCGTGCATGCATCCAAGATTTCGGATATAGCTGGGTGGATCACCTGCCCTTGGTGGAGTTCACATACATCAAAAGTTATCACTCCACTATCACTATGTAACCATTCAAGGTGTTTTATGGTCGACCTTGAAAATCACCTCTGTGCTGGACTATCCCAGGGGAGTCAGCACTTGTGGGACTAGAGATGGTACGAGCTACCATGGAGAAGGTGAAGATCATCCAAGAGCAGATGAAGACTACACAGAGTAGGCAGAAGTCTTATGATGATAGGATACATATACCACTGAAGTTCAAGGATGGTGACCATGTCTTTCTACGGGTCTCACCTTGATGAGGTTTGTAGAGATTTGGAAGGGGCGACAAGTTATCTCCAAGGTTCATCGGACCCTTTCAGGTCCTCAACATAGTTAGCGAGGTGCGTTACCGCTTAGCTATTCCACCTCAGTTGCACCAAGTGCATGACATTGTTCATGTATCTCAGATGAGGAGGTATGTGCATGACCCTTCACACATTATTGACTGGGGCGAGCTGGACATCGATGATGAGGCGACATTTTCAGAGGTTCCAGTAAAGATTGAGGATCGATAGGAGAGAGTCCTTCATGGGGGGTTGATACCTCTGGTGTGCATTTTTTGGCAGCACAGCAACCTCCAAGAAAGCACATGGGAGCGGCAGGATCAGATTCATGCTCAGTACCCTCACTTGTTTCCCTAGTTTGTGTTGTGGTTTTAGGGAATGAAAAGCCCTGAGTTGGGGAGACTGTAAAGACCCAGAATTTTCCATGTAATTTTTTTAATTATATGGAATTATTACAAGTTTGAAAAAGTTGACGGAACATGATTCTGAGGCCCGGTTTGACCGGAATGAATTTCTGAAATTTTTTTAGGTATGTTCAATGAACGCGCGAGCGACTTTTTGTAACATTTGAACCAATGCTCAAAATTGAAATTTGAGGGCACCATTGAACTTGAAGCCCCGATATTTTCTTAAGGAGACCTTCACCTGGACTGAAATATGTCGAGAGTGGAAGTTATTTTTTTGGAATTTCACGGGAGAGTTAAAAAAAATAATAAAATAAAATAATAAACTTTTATTTTATTTATTTATTTGAAACCTAAAAATTGGATTATTGGTGGTGGGGACGACCCGAATTCCTCCTTTAAAGGGGGGGGGGAACTCTTGGGTTTTCCCCAATTGATGTGCCAACTTTTAATTAATCATGTAATTAATTCTTGAACTTAATCAAAGGGCTCCTCATCTCTTGGTTGGGGATTGTTGACAAGGAGAGAACTTGGGGGAGAGCCTTTCGAGAAAGATCCTCCAACGAAGAACGAACCTCTGACGAGGATGACGTTTGAACTCGGATCAGGAGAATAGTGAGGGAACAATGGACGTCGACATCTTCAATGTTTTCATCTCCTTCCTCACGTCATCTCCAATGAACAATCATGGTAGGGGTTTTGAATTTGGTTGTTCTTGTTTGTTCATTGTGGTTTCACATTGATTCCTTTGTCATGAACCATTTGGTATCGGTCTAACGTGAAGGGTGCGGGCCAAAAAAACATGACCTGATCCCTCTGAAAATTCTTCATGGTATAACGTGTTCTTCACTGGCAGTGGAAGGATGACAGATGACACACCAACCGTCCGCATAGAACTGGGGCGGCACACGTTCACACTGTCGGTAGAGAAGGAGGCCGTGGCCCATCAGCCGCGGTGGTGGGAGGACAGCGGCCGACATGCCAGTCGACCGCGTGGAGGTAGGGCAGTGCACGTCCACACCGTCGGTTGAGCAGGAGGCTGCGACGGAGCAAGGTGGTAGCCGACATGCTGGCCGACCGCATGGAAAAGTGTCGGCACACATCCACGTAGCTGGTGCTGGAGACCGTGACCACTTGGCCGCGGAGGAGTTCGGAGGGTGGCTGACATCCAGCTAGTCGTGGTGGATCAGCGACATGTGTCTGCGCCGTTTGGAGGAGAACCAGCTGGGAAACCGACTAGCCATGTCATGCCGAGTGGGACCGATTCGACGGTCCCGCGTGCCCGAAGGCACCAGACGAACTGTCCACCAACCATTTGGAATACCGGGGGGCGCCTCCTCCCAGGTTGCAGTTGGGGAGGGCCCCACTATGGGGGACTACACCCAACTGAGCGGGTCGTGCCCAGTGGGCCGCGCTCAGTGGGTCGCGCCCAGAGGGCCACGCTCAGCGGGTCGCGCCCAGTGTTCCACCCCCTTCGCAAGACGGGTCGGACTGCGACCCAGTGGGCCGGACCCGCCGCAGCCCAGCCCGTCCCGGCCGGACCTAGACCGGGACGGGCCGGTCGGTCTGACCGGGACGGGCCGGTCGGTCTGACCGGGTTGGACTAGACTCGAGCCCATTCGAACCCAGATATGCCTTTTTGGCCATATCTTGAGAACCGTGTGTCCGTTTTACGAACTATCTGTGATTCCAGAATCCTTGGATCGAGATGGTCCTTTTGGTATAGTCCACTTGAGTTTTGGATAAAGTTGGAGAATGACCGGGTGGGATGAAACCCGAATCCAACTGGGCCCTCGGAATGGAAACACTAATAACTTACATACTTGGTGTTCGATTGACGCACCGTCAATTGTGTTGGGTCCCTGATGATGTGAGGGACCTTTGGGATACTTCTTCATGGTAATTCATGACAGTTAATGTATCGACCAATGTCTTGAAGAGAGAAACCTTACAGAATCAATAATGCTTAGTGCGGGAACCCTGTGGCTGGATGTACGTGAAGAATATTCATATTCTGTGTGGGTTACCTTCGGATCCTATGTGGGTCATCACTCAACGATCTTGTGTGGGTCAGCGCATACTGATCCTGTGTGGGTCATCTCGAGATCCTATGTGGGTCATCTTCGATCCTATGTGGGTCATCTTCGATCTTATGTGGGTCAATAACAGAGCTCCTCAACGAAGTAGGATGATCTAGCAATATAGATAATAATCTATACTTCCGTACTTAAGTTATACTAGGTTTGAGATGAGTCTTTACCTTAGTGGTACTTAATTTTTTGGTGATACCTGTGTGGTATTCTTCTGTGTGGAGTTACCTTAGTGGTACTTACTTTTGTGGTGATACCTATGTGGTATTCTTCTGTGTGACGTTACCTTTGTGGTGATACCTGTGTGGTATACTTCTGCGTGGAATTACCTTTGTGGTACTTACCTTTGTGGTGATACTTGTGTGGTATTCTTCTGTGAGGCGTTATCTTCATGTTATTATTTCCTTCATGTAATATTTGAGCCTTTGGATAAGGATTTGGGCCTTGTGTTTTCTCATGAATGAGATGGGTATACTTGATAACTTAGGTATATGTATGGGAATATACCTAAGTAGGGTTGACTGTTGTTTCCATGCCTTGTGGTTTATCCTTTTTGGATTTTGAGAGACCTTCTGGGGTATCGGGTTCCCTACTGAGTATTGTTATACTCACCCCTGCACGGGCTATGCCTACACCTTGTTGTGTCTTGTGCAGACAACGGACAACGCTAATTGAGGACGAGGGTACCAGGACTGGAGGCTTCCTAGAGGTGGGCCATAGATAAGGAATACTGTAGAGACAACCAGTTGAGAGCTATACTTATCCTTCAAGTAGGATCCTTGGCAGGTGTTCACAGGAGCAGTTCTTCAGTTTTACTTGTACTTTTCATTTTTTACTTGTACTTTTCAGTTGGTCTTGTATTCCATCCCCTTTACTTATAGTACACACTCTTTTTACTATACACTTTACTTTGTGCTTGTATCTTGCTATGTGCTTGGTTGTGTGAGTTTATAGGTTATAAAGTCAATGCCTTCCCGGTTGTAGGGATAAGCCTTTCCAGTGCTAGTCTATAGCCCCTGCCCTAAGGAAGGTGGGCTTGGGGTAGTCACGGAACGGGCCCCAGGGGACGAGTTGTGACATAAATAACTAAATAAAAATTCCAGTTAAATTTTTTTACTAGAATAATTAATATGGTAAGATAAATAATGGAAATAAATTCCATTTAATCAATAACATTACTCTTATAAATAGATAAGGTATAGTCAATATGGAAATACAAATAACTAAAAACACATTCCATGCAATCAATAAACTAATAATAAAATGCATCTAGATATAAAATCATTGTGAAAATCTCATGGATAATAATAACTAAATTATTAATTAACTAAATTCTTAATTATTAGATGTCATGATGTCATGCATCAATATAACTCTACAATCATGACCTTTCTCGAGACATTTTAAAATTGATTGGTAGCTATACACCATAAACCCATTTAACTAAGGTTATCCAACTAAATAATCACATGAGACTACCAATGAATCGATTATCTATCTGTAACTGGGCCCCTAACATATTTTCATGTCCAAATTATTCCTCATATATCGAATAATTGATTTAATTCATGAATAATATGACTTATCAAAAAATTTCTGTATTGAGTAAGGAATACAGATTAACATTAATTTCCCTAGTCAATAATGTAACTTTCAAATTAAAATACTGTATAGAGAAATGATATAAGGTTTATGTAATATGTATATCCATGATAAATAATATGGATATTTATGTTAAATTTAATATCCAATGATGACAATAAAGTGAATATTTCAAGGGAAATATAATGATTACAAATATTAATCAAGAAAGAGAATTTCAATAGTTTCCTAGGTCAAACTGATCATATACCATATAGATAAATAATAATTATGGTATCAATAAAAAATATCTCTAGTGGATCATAAGTATAATAAGGGGTTTTCTCATTGATGAATAAAAATATAATAAAAATATCGTTACAAAAATTGTTGAGGAAAATAACCTTTACACTTTCAAAATATTTTTAATACTAAAAGTTAACAAAATATTTTGAAAATAATTTTCTTTGAAAATAAAAATTTAAAATTATAAATGATATTTGAAATAATTTAGTGGTCATGATGAAAGAAATTTCCATACATGCGGTACATGTTAAAACAAACATTCTTTTCAAATTTTCGGTAAAATCCAAATGGGCCTTTCTTAGAAAAAGATATGGAGATTCCTTTAATTTTTTTTTGTCAAACATCAAACATGGTTTAAAATATATTTAATAAATCATTTTTATAATTTTCAAAAAATTTATGAAAATATTTTTAGAAAACATGGTTTTTAAATAAAAAGGATTTTCGACCGAAGAAAGAAATAAAGTCATATTTTTATAAAAAAACAATTCTAAATAATTTCATGTAACAAAGAGAGGAATATGGTACTATTAATTAAAAAGTTCATGAATAAAAATAATAGAATAAAATTAAATGAGTTTATTAAAAAATAATGAAATTATTTCCTTCAATTTAATTGGTCATTATAAATCCTTATCTTCAGAGTTTAACCCTTGGTAAATTAATTTTTACATTAACCGTGCTAATTAATTTGTACTGCTTTTACAATTAATAATGGTAAAAAATTAAGTTGACCTTATTAGATAATAAAAATTATTCTTATTAAAAATATGGGATCAATTATTTCAAATTAAATCCTCATAAGTGACAAAATACAATTTAAAATTATACTCATAGATGTGATGAAAAAGCGGTTTTCCAAAGAGAAAATTATCATAAGTATAAAAGGTTTAAATATCAAAATTGCTTATGAAATTGATTAAAGTGACAAAAAATAGTTAAATATTAATATAATTGAACTAATTTTTCATTGAAATCAATTTAAAATTTTATTTAACCGTGTGTATTTAAATGAAAACATAGTTTTCAATAAAAATTAGTATTTTCACTATTCATTGAAAAAATGAAACATTTCAGAAAAATCCCAAAAATTCACCCTAAGATAATTTTTATATGATAATTTTAAAAATTAATTTCGTTTTTTTCTATCACATTTTCTAAAATTGGTAAAAATTAATTTTAAATTATGGGCGCAAAGTGCGTTTGAACTGTCTTTTAGAGAAAACACAGTTTTTCAAAAAACTTTTCTTTTTTTATTTTAAATGATTATTATTTTATTTATAATTAATATGTAACCATAATTTTCATAATTTAGTTACTGAAATTCATACCCTCAAATTTAACATTTAGGTTATAACAATAAACTATGGTTCATTTAAACTTGGGATTGCATGTTCTGCAAGTTATCGAAGAGATTAAATTTATTTTAAAAAAATATATCTTAAAGTCTTGAGGTGTTACATTCTCATATAAGATCGGTGTTTAATGTAATATATGATATCAAACCCAATTTTCTTCATTTAAAATATAAAGGTGTTACATTCTCCCCCCTTTAATAAATTGCATCCTCGCAATTTAAACTTGATCTCTCTAATCAAGGATTTGACATTTTGAGATTACTTTTTTGAAAAACAACTTTGTAAAATGGGTTAATAAAACATACTATAAATAAGAGATAAATGAAAGTAAAAAGGTCATATGTAATAACATATAACTTGTTTAATAATTAAGATAACATTGGTGGAAAGTGAGGATATGGACATGGAAGAAATCGTAAATAATTATAGAGAGTGATATTAGTCATTGATCACAAGAAAGTTAATTATCAATGTAAAGTTAAGAACATCAAAACCATAACTATGTGATGATTTAAAAGGCCATTTTATTCATCAGATATAAATGAAATTATATAATTATTTTGTTTTAATATTATTTTTCTAAATTTGAGGAATTATTTTATTATCTAATAATATAAATAAATATAGTTACTTGATAATATTATATTTCATAAGTGAAATTTCAACCTTTGGTTGTGCTTCAATAAATTTCTAATTCACCTCTTAATCCAAGAAATGAATATCCAATTGTTTTATGCATGATGCACTAAAATTCACTATTAACTAATCCTTATATATATAAAATAGTGACAAGTCTTTCCATGTATCTCTAATTATTTTCCAAAACCAATATGGTTAACACAATTTATCCAATATAATACATTAATCTATAAAACTCAATAGTAACAATGTTGGTTCATCATTAAAATTTATTTTTCAAATTATTTAACTAAAAAAATGACATATTAACTAGGAAATCACATAGCTAGTGGTATTTTTCAATCCCTTACAATCCTTCAGTTATGGGTTCAAGCCACACAACCTTTCCAGTTATTACAGGTTTTTACCCCGCATTCACGTTTTCTTTTTTATAAAACTATATTAATTTAACTCATAAAACATTCCAAAATTTTTATTACCCCCAATTACTATAACATAAAAGTTAATATAAACCATAAAGGTTACCAATTCCTTGAATCTTAATTATAAAAAATGTAAAGGAATTATTCCTCAAATTACTATTTCATACACTAAACCAATAGGTTGTATTCCAACAAATTCATTCCAAAAATATCTTTAATCACATAACATTCCTACTGATTTTTTTAAAAGGAGTTTTTAAAACATTGAACTTATCATCAACCTTAAACTTATAAACCCATGACTGTATCCATAACTCTTAAGTTAATGAAGTAATATATGATTCTAAAATTTAACAAAATCCTTATATTTTTCATAATTCCTATCACCAAAATACCATTGGTAAAAATAATACTCCAATTTAATTCTTCAATCCCAATACAAAAATAGTTCATCCATTTTATTTCAACATAATTTCATCCTTCTCATATGGGTTAACTTTTAGAATATGTAATTGACTCAAATAATTCCCAAGTTCCCTATATTTAATAAAAAAACTATAAATGGATCCCTAGGATGAAATTTATTTCCCTCCATGATAATCATCTTTTTCCTTAGCAATTCATTACTTTATACCATTCTTTTCCACACAAAATATTTTCCCATTGCTTTTAGACACTTTCTTTAGTGTCTCTTTCCATATTTTTGACTTGACAGAAATTGATCCCTCTTTCCTCTATGGTTTCTATTAAACTATATATTAGAGAACTAGATCCTTCTCTACTTTGGTGAGTCGAATATTTTTTTATGGTATAGGTTGTTAATAATTTTTCAGGATAAATTATTTGGAATAATCATGATATATTTCCATGCTGTCATTTTTCCATTTGTTTTCTCAAAGTCACCACACTGCCCTTAATATTTAATGTGAACACAATTTCCTTGGGTTCCAGCCATGGAATAAAACCAAATATCATAGTGTGAGAAACAATAATCATAGTGGAAAAAATATATAATTATTTATAGGATGTCTAAATCATGAAAAATTATTTTCAATATAAGACACATTTTTTTAACCCAGGTCATTAATTTTTATCATCTATTCAAACCCTTAATAATATTTTGTAAAGAAATTTATAATTATCCTAAAAATATCCTCTGATAGTATCAAACTAGGTGTGTATTAAAAATCATTTTCGTTCACTTGGTGATGATTGAGTCAACCCCAATTCACCATTTTAGAGTTATTACCCCATGATACAACTTTTACAAAACCATTTCCACTTGTAGTATCAAAATTTATATGTATTATTAGAAAAAACCACATGTTTTATTCATTACCAAAACACTAGGATGTTATTATATAATTTTCCTCAATGTTTACCATAGGGTCAGGTTCCCTAATCGATGTTTTTCTGAATCTAGTTTCCAAGGTTTCCACTAAAATTTCTATGATACCAACTATAATGACCCTGACTCTAGAAACTTGGATCTAGTGGCTTACTTTATTACATTAGTATAAGATATAATAAATTACATTCCAAATGATCATATACTTTAGTAGTCTTGGTAAACTAGATACATACATGATTCCCATAATAAATTTTAAAACACAAAATACAACATGTTTTTTCAATAATATCATTATTAACTCTATAATAACCTTGTATACCATTCTTAGTAAACTTCCTATATTTCTTGGAAAGGAAACCAAATAAGGTTAAGCTTAAATGCCTTGTAAGGGTTAAGTACATTGGAAGTTATAATGATTCAATAATCATACACATGGAAAGGTAAATAATTGAACACACATTCTATTTAAATAATTTGACTAAAAAAATCAATATGGAAAGGTAAATAGTTGAAAAAAAATTCCATTTAATCAATAACTTGAATATCATAACTGTATAAGGAATACTCAATATGGAAATGTAAATATCTGAAAACACATGCCATTTAATCAAAAAACCAAGAATTAAATGCATATAAAGATAAAATCCTTGTGAAAATATCATGTATAAAAATGACTAAAATCACAATGAAGAAAATTGGTAATTATAGGATATAATGATATTAGGAATCACGATACCTATAATAGAAAGACCTTTCTTAAGACAATTTAAAAATTATGGGTAGGTACAAACCATAAACCCATTTAACTAAGTCTAAGAAAGTTATTTTTATCATGATACTAACAATTAATAAAGGGAAAATTTATTACCATTACCCACCTATATATTCATATCCAAATCATTCCTCATATATCAAATAATCAATTTAATTCATGAACAATATGCATTACCAACAAATTTCTGTATAGTGTAAGAAATATAGATTAACAATAATTTTTCTAGTCAATCATGTAAATTTCAAAGTAAAATAACATATGAATAAATGATATACATTTTAAGTAATAAGTATATCCATGATAAATAATATGGATATTTAGGGGAAATGTAATGTCTAATGGTGACAAAAATGTGAATATTTTAAGGGAAAGAAAATGTTTAAAAAATTAATCTAGAAAGAGAATATCAATACTTTTCCCTAGTCAAAATGATCATAAACCATCTAAAGAAATAATAAGGATGGTATCAATAAAAAATATCTCCAGTGGATCATAAGTATAACAAGGGGTTGTTTCCTTTTATGAATATAAATATAATAAAAATTTCATCCAAAAAATTCTTGAGGAAAATAACCTTTACACTTTGAAAATATTTTAAGAACTAAAAGTATACAAAAGTTTTTAAAAATAATTTTATTTGAAAATAAAATTTGAAACTTATAAAGTATATTTTAAAACATTGAGTGGTTATAACGACAATAAATTCTATACAAGCTAAACATGTTAAAACAAAGACTACTTTCACATTTTTAGTAAAATCTAAACAAGTCTTTCTTGGAAAATGACATGAAGATTACTTTCAATTTTTTTGTAAACAGTAAAACATGTATAAAAATTTATTTAAAAAATAATTTGGATAATATTAAAAAAATTTATGAAATCATTTTTAGAAAACATGGTTTTGGAAGAAAAATGATTTTCTACAGAAGAGTGAATTAAAGTCATTTTTTTTAAAAAAAATTATCAATAATTTTAAGTAACAATGAGAGTAATATGATACTATTACTTGAAAAGTTCATGAATAAATAGATTATAATAAAACTAAATGTGTTTATTAGAAAATAACCAAATTATTTCCTTTAATGTAATTTAATGCATAAACAATTTCGATTAAAATTAGGTTGTTAAATAAACCTCACAAAGATCAAAATGTTGAAGTGAGAATTAATCAATCAATATATTATGTGTATAAAATGTAAATTCACATAAAAAAGTTTAAATAAAACATAATATAGTCAAAATTATTTACACACATATTCTTAGAATGTCAAAGACAATGAAGAAGTAATATAACCTAATGAAAAGAAATCAAGTTATGAAATTATTTACCACCTGTTATTTTTCATGTAAAATCCCATTAGATGAAATAATTGAAATTAAAACATAAAATACCATGAATTATGAATTATAAATTATATTACATGAAAAATGGGAAGTATATATACTATATAAAATAAATTATGTGCCTAACTTTACAATACGCCTCAATGAAGAGGAATTGAGACAAATTCCCTTACCCCACACTTCATTTTGGTTGAACATGATTTAAATTCTATAATGGTAATAATAATATTATTAATTCACAATAGAACTATATTAATATTTATAATATCATATATGATCCTCTTATATCGTCTTATCACTCTTTTGTTATTAATCTTTCATTATTTTCATTGCTTCGGGTGTTAATTGCCTTATTTTCTTATGCATGCTTTTTCATGAAAGTTATGATTCTTGGGTATAGGATATAGATAAATAATTTATATAATTAGATTAATCTTGTAAATAATTTTTTATAATTATTTAAATTTTTATAAACATTATTTAAATTTGAACATGGATAATGGATCACATCGCTTTTTGGAGATGATAGGTTGTACAGACACATGAGCGACATTATCATTCTCTTCATGGGTGAAATGGTAAGGAAGTGGGTGATATATTAATATTAAAGAAAATATATAATTCCATATATATCACATATATTAATTAAATAAATTCTTATTACTTTCCATGTAAAGTGTAAGTGAAAAAACGAACAACATCACTTAGTGAGGTGGTAGTCCACCGTACACAAAGGCGGCGATATCATATTTTAAACGGTATGGAATGTAAGAAGGTATATGTGATATTATAATTATAGAAATATTATAATATCATAAATATCATATAAATGTGTTAAATACATAGTTATATATATCCTTAAAAGGTGGTTATGGAAAACATATTACATCGGTTTGTGATGCGGTAGTTCGTCGCACACATGATTGATATATTCATTTCCCATTTGATGGAAGAAGAGATAGATATAGGTTATTAAATTTACATAACAATATCTAATTATATGGTATATAATTGTTTTACTATATTATCATGATTATATAATATTTTATGGAGGTAGAAGAAGCAATAAATTGAAAATGATCGTTTAAGAACATTACCACTTCTTCTGGGAACTTCTTTTGGTTTTCCACGAAAGCCTTCATAGGATGGATTTATAATAAAACCAAGGGATATAATATGTTTTTAGGGGATTAATTAAGTGATTTGGGTGGTATTTTCTAAACCAAATGGTTATATAAGTGTGAATATATGAGGATATGGGGTGGCCTTTATAGGTGGGGGAGAAGATACACATAGAATTTTTAGAAATATTCAATCACACCAACATTTTTATTTTAACAATATCCTAAAACATGGGCCATTATCGATCCTTATAGGTGATAATGTAGATACAAAAACATAAAATGGGTATTTTAAAATTTTTATGTCATTTATAACCCTTATCTTTTTAATTTAACACTCGATAAATTAGTTTTTACCTTAACCGTGATAATTAATTTTTACCACATATACTATTCATAATGTTCAAAAATTAAGTGGACCTTATTAGATAATAAAAATTATTATGATTCTAAATATGGAATACATTTTTCCAAATTCAATTCATAGAAGTGTATTAATACAATTTAAAATTATATTTTTAGATGCGATGAAAAAGAGGGGATTCAAAGAGAAACTACTCATAAGTATAAAAGGTTTTAATATCAAAATTTAATATAAAACTGATTAAAATGACATAAAGTTGTTAAATTATAATATAATTAAAAAAATTTTACTTTAAAACCAATTTAAAGTGTAAATTAACCTTGTGAATTATTTAAATTAAAGACAGATTTCAATAAAAATTAACATTTTTTTACTATTCATAGAGAAATGAGACATTTCAAAAAAATCTCAAAAATTCATCACTAGATAATTTTGATACAAATATTTAAGAAAAAATTATTTTTATCAAATAAATTATATAAAATTGGTAAAAATTAATTATAAATTATATGTGAAACTGTTACTAAACCGTCTTTTATAAAAAATACATTTTTTAGAAAACATTTTTTTTGTTTTAAATGATTCTTATTTTATTTATAATAACTTGATAAACATAATTTTCATAAATTTTTTAGTTCTATTAAAACCCACCAATGAAATGGTTAGTTTATAACAATATACTATGGTTCACTTAAACTCCGGGTTTTATGTTCCGTAAGCTATCAACGAGATCTAATTTATTTAAAAAGAAATATATCATAAAGTATCAAGGTGTTAAAATGTCATATAAGCTGGGTGTTTCATTTAATATACACTATAAATCCCAATTTTAGTTTTTTAAATTATCTGGGTGATAATAATTTCATGAGAATTAGGTCTAGGTGTGTGTTTTGATTCGACTCTAATAAGTTCTCTTGTGGTTTGGTACCATCAAGCCATCTTGAAAGTTTTGAATCAATTATGACTTATTGGGATTTTGATTTTAAATGTCTAGTTTATTAATTTTTTGGTGTTTATCACTTATTCACATGATCTTAGACCCAAAGGTTTTTTCTATGATCTTGGGATTGCATTTCTGGTCATCGACTGAGGTAGGTGGCTCCATGCATAACTCTTTTAAATTTAAATCCTTGATTGATTTCCTATTTTAATCCTTTCTTTAAAATAAATAAATAAAAATTGTATAATATATAATTAGTAGTATTTGATAAAGTTTCTTAAAGTTTTTTAAAGGAAATTGGTTATTATTTTTTTGGGTTTAAATGATTTTTAGACGAGAATAACCATCTTTAGAGAAAATGTTTATAAATTTGGGATAGATTTGGCTTTTCTAAAGCTGTCCTATGATTCAATGATATGTTTGTTTTCATTTCATTGATATTCAGACTTAAATGTGGTTGGGTTATGTTTATGAAATTTTATGAAGTTTTCAAAGGATTTACAAATTATTATTTCATGTTATGAGTTTTAAATATAATATATTACAAATCAGTTTTCAAAAAAGTTGTACTAAAGTCCCATTTGGAACTTTATAAAAGGAATTTATTGATCTAAACCTTACATTGAAGTGATAAACCTTTGATTTATTTGTTTCAATTTTAAAATGATATAATTATTATATGGATTTATGGGATTACCCAAGGCAGGGGATGCGATTTTTATATTTTATTATTTATGAGAAATGGGGTTCTTTAGAGAAGGGTTCTTAGAAGTGAGGGAGTGCATGATCCTTAATTGTTATATTTCATTGAGTTTTTTAAGATTGATTTAATATTTTTATTACTCACCCCCATTGATTAATCATGGGAACCCTTGTTACTTAGGTGGTAAGACTAGTTACAGTACCTCTAAGCTTTCATATGTTGCCACTTATCATAAAATTACTATACAATAAAAAAACCTTAAAACTTTAATGATATAGATCATATATATTCCTAGGGACGTGATATTTCACCTAACAACCATTTATAGGTTATTTATTTCTTATTTGGGATGATGATGCCTTCCCTAATAGCCATTAAGTGGGTATATGATTGGTTTGATAATGAGATAGTGTGAGGATATGGGGTTTCCTTTATGTTAGTTCCCCGGTGTGATCACCCGCTGAAAGATATTTATTATGCTTTATTTGAGTGGATGATATTTTTATTTATATTCTTTCATTTAATTATTTTTCTTGAATGTATGTTATTTTTGACCTTTTTTATATAGTGATTTACTTCTTCTAATTTATATTTTATTTTTAATTAGTTTATGATTATTACATTTGTGTCTACAAACTTGGGGGGGGGGGTAACCTTATTTTTTTTAAAGTCTAATTTTACTATTCTGTTAACGTGATTTTTAACTAAAATAGATAGCTTACATTATAATTTTATTTTCAAACTATCTTTAAAATGATTTAATTTTAAAGTTGATATATGGAGTGTGGGGAGGACAACTACCAGGGTCTGTGTTTATTCCTATATATTTCTAGTTTTGTTTAGGTACTGTTTGGCTAGTGATTGGATTTTGTTTCCGATTCAGGTATTATAGAGGTTTTGGGCAAAAGGTAATTATTTGTTGAAACATGTTTGTAGGTGATCATAGTATTTTCTCAATCCTAGTATTCTATTTATCTCATATAATATTCCTTATCGGTGAACTCATACCATTTTTTGATTATATTGATCTGGTATTTATATTTAAATGTTTGGTTCTAACGGTTAAATTTTTTTTTATGATTCAAGAGTTATGATATATGTTATGACTATTTTACTATTGTTATTTTATTAAAATTGATTATTTTTTATGCATTATCATCTAACTTATAGAGTGTTCATTCCATAATTTTGGGTGGAAGTTCTGTGTTATTCTTATTTTATTAGGAAAAATAATTTCCAATTATATATATTTGGTACCCAGGATCTAGTTTTCATTCCATAGGAATTGTTAATTCCGTTCATGCCTTTCCATGGGTCAACTCGGGTTCCAGAATCTGGGGTATCCTAGGTTGGTTCATGAAAAAATGTCACTCATGACCAATTTGTTTTCTGCTATTTAGGGAGTCAAGGTAGACGAGAGATATGATTTTTAAAATTCAGAAGGTAAGTATGAAGTAGTGTTTGATAAATACTTTTAGTTCCAATCCTTGAGTTGTAAGTGGATTTTATGAATATGTAATTTTTTTTAAATTTTCTTTATCCATTTATATAGGTACACTTATTACTTTTGAAGAAGTCAGAATGGGAACCAATGAGCTACATGGACAAGGAGTGTTGGCTGTAAACTGTTCACATCAACCATATTCCTCAAAAGGGTGTTGTTTTGTTTTTTTTACCCTTTTTAATGATGAATTTATGGTTTTTATTTATTTTATGGGCTGATTTTTATTGAAATTGGTTACATTTATATGATTTCAAGTTGATTTTACCCTAGTTTATTTGATATTTTGAGGTGGATTGAGATGATTTCCTTGAGATATCATATTTCTATATTATTTGGGATCACCTTTTTCTATGATAATACTATTAGAATTTATATTTTAAAGCTAAATCACTTTGAGTTTTTTCCTTTTTATGTGAGGTAATTTTGGTTTCCTTTCAAGGAATCCTATAATATTTTGTAAGGGTATTAAATTTATGGTTTCTATATTTCAAAAGTTTTAAAAAAATATAATAATGGGTATAATTGGTGATTTTAATAGGAATGTTAGAAGTGTGGTAAAATTTGAAATTTGAATAGATGTGATGAGGGTGTTTTAGAAATTCAATATTTCTAAAGTGGTGTATTATTTTTTCATAAATATTGAAAATGTGAGTAATTTTGATAAGTAGTTTTTGATGTGAAACTATTATTACTTAAAAAGAATGAATTTTTTATTATTTTGGTGAACTTGAGTAATTACTTAGTGGTTGGATATCATAATCTAGATAAGAACTTACATAAATTTAATTGTCACCAAATTAGTATTATAGCTCGGTCTAGATGAATTATTCTAGTAGTAACCAAATTGGAAATATGTTATCACTCCATTTTATGAACTTGTGTGTATTAAATCGTCGATGTTTATGTATTTTTCTTATGTTCTTATTGATATGGTTAGTTTTATTTTGATTTCTTTTTTATGGTTTGTTGGAGTAAATAAGAATACTTATGTGTTATATTAATAGTTCAAAATTTCCAAAAGATTCATTTTTTATAAAATACTTTTGACTAAGTTGGTAATGAATAATAATGTGGATGAAAATGATTTATTTAATTTATCATTTTAAAGAAAATTAATTTTGAGTATTTAATAGGGGTTATGGTTTATATTTTTGGAAATATTGATTTTGGGTTATGTGAGGTGAATATTTAATATTGTAGTTTTGAAGTGGTTCTTTGTAGGTTATTTCATGTTTTATTTTAAATCAAGTAAACTATATTATTTCAATGGATATGATTTAGTTTTTATGGTCTTTTTTTCATTTGTATTGTATTTTTTTATGTTTTAAAGATGTTTTATGTTTTCAAGAGTATAAAACCTTTATAATGTTTCTATCAAAAGAGTATATGGTTATTTGGATTGATTCATTTATCATTGGATTCTTCTTTATTGATATGTTATGCGGATTTAGTTCACATTACGATTGATTTTCTATTGACATATATATTTTTGGTTATCATTTTGAAGATATTTGTTTTTGATATAAGGGAAATTATTTTATAGTGGGGAGAACACCACATGTGTTTGATGTTTTGGTTATTGGTTTGATAAATATTCCACGTAAACCTTTATAGCATATGGAATTCTTCCTTTTTTATAAGTGGGGTCTTCCATAGGGAGTCTGTGAGACTTTATTGGGATGAAAAGGTTTTATGGTGGGTTGGTTGTAACGAACCATTTCATTACTGGTTGGTGAAAATATAGATGAATTTAAATTTTTGGATTCAGGTTGAGAAACAGGAGTCTTGACTACTTTTTAGTTTGTTTTTTGGATGTTTTGAGTTCAATAATTTTGTGTAATTTCATCAAGGTTAAGTTTTTCTGTGTTAGTGAATCAATTATAAATCATAAAGAGGTTTCTCCATGTATATAGGGTCACACTACAATTTTTATAGGCCCCATGGTGCATTACTTGTACCTGTAGGTGGTCACAATAAGACCCAGGTGTGGGTCATAATGAATGAGTTTGGAAGAGGGACTAGGACCCTTACCCAGTGTTGGTCACAACATAACCTAGGTGGGCTATAATATGGTTAAGTCTGGCTAGGGGATCTTCTTAAGCCTTGGGGTAATTTTTTCCATAACCCAAATGGGTTGCACCGTGACAATACAACTGGTTGTTTTTAATGGGACTGGATGAGAATTTGGGGGTTTTAAAATTAAACAACCTAGATTTTTCCTCTTTGTGGATCTACAGATGGGGTTGGATGAGTTCCTCACCCCATTTCTTCCTCTCCCTTATCTCTTCTTCAAGATGGGTCATTTAAAAGGGTCTCATCACAAAAAATCTCGGCAAGATCTCTTTTTTTGTCCACATTGCTCTTTTCTCTGGTTTCTCACCCAATTTTGGCTCACTGAGTTAGTGTTTTGAAAGTATGATTCCATAAATTCATAGTGGAATTATTTTTATTCATGGATATTTCATCTATGGATTATTGATGAGGTATTTAGAGAGTATGTTTAAGCCTATATTCATCATTTCCTTACAGTATATCTTTATGTGATTTTGTTTATTTTTTTTTCAATTTTGGATTAAATTTTCCATTGGTTTGGGTTTATTATTTAATATTTTCACATGTACTTGATATAGTTGACTTTGGGGAGTGTAATAACACCTCTTTTATTATGGTTTAGTGATTTTAATCCATTTGGTGAGCATGGAATCAATTATTCCTTCCTAGAATTTTGGTTTTAAATTTATAGTTTATTAATTTAAGGGTGTTTATAGTCGATTTAGGTTCTCATGGAATTATAAAAGACCGCCATGATATTGAGATCATCTTAGGGTCATCGGTTCATGTAGGTGTATCCATTTATAACTATTTAAATTTAAATCCTTTTTGCTATCCTATTTTAATCCATGATTTGAACTTATTAAATAAAAATTATATACTACACACCTAAAGGTGGATGTTAAAGTACCTTGAGGGATTTATTTTAAAATAAATTAGTAATGAAAAAGGGTTGTTTGATTTGAAATGGGTTTTATAGGAGAAGAATCATGTTTCTAGAGAAAATGTTTATAAATTAGGAATGACTTTATTTTTTCCAATTTTCCCCTTTTATTCAATGAGTTGTTTAATTTTCTTGTTTTTATTTCCTTGATATTTGTAATTATATGTTATGAGTTGATGTTTATAGAAGAATTTTAGTGTTTTCAATTGAATTCCATAGTATTGATTCAAGATTTGGTTTTTCAAGATATGATAATACAAATAATTTTTCTAAAAAGTGATTATATATGCCCATTTAGAACTTTATAAAAGGGTTTTATTGATATAATCATTCTCTTTAAGTGATCACCCTTTGAGTTACTTATTTTAAATTTAATATAAAATTGGTATTATATGGATTTATGGGATTATAATGGCCATGGGATGCGATGTTAATATTTTATTCTTTATAATGAAGGTTCTACTTATGTTAAAGGTGTTTGGAGGTGAGGGAGTGTATGATCCTTGGTTTTTATATATTTTTATATGTCTTTGAGATTTGTTTTGATTGATTCAATATTTGTATTAACCACCTCCATAGGTTGACCATGGTAACCCTGAGTACTGATATGAGAATAATTGGTCTAATATCAATAGGATTATAGATATACCCACCCATCATAATATTATGATGCTCTAAAAAATATTACTAATTTCACATTTCAAATAGTATATATTTATAGGGATGTTATATTTCCTCCAGTATCCATTGGGTGGTTATGTATACCTTTTTAAGGATGACTAGTCCTTCCCTAATGAACTTTGGGTGGTTATATGATTGGTTTATTCACAATATAGTATGAGTATCCAAGGATTCCATGATCCTATTTCTCTAGGGTGGTTCCATAAAAACTATAATTTATTTTCCTTTAATTGAGTAGTGTCTGTTTATACTTATATTCTGTAATTTATTCATTTTCCTTGAGTAGAAACTATTTTTCCCTTTTTATATTGTGATTTATTTCTTTTCATATTTATTCTATTTTGATTTGTTTTATTATTATTACATTCAGTTTCATAACCTTGGGGGGTGGGTGTTACCTTATATTTTTTTAAAAGATTAATTTTATTATTCTAATGGATTCTATATGTTTTTTAAAAGGGGGAATTTAAAAGTGGGTTGGTTTAATTTACTTGTGAAATGTAAGTATTTATAAAATAAGTTTTTGAAACTATTTCCTTTTATATGAATTCAATCCCTTTTGAAAATGTTTAAATATTTGTTTTTGAAAAAAGGGTGGACTATTTAGGATGAGGTTCCTATCATAAGGATCTTATCAAAAAATATTTTAAACCAAAGTAATTTAGTAAATAATGGAACTCAAGTTGTCTATAAATAGGTGTGTGTTTCTAGTGTGGTTTTATTTTGTTAGTAGGTTTAGTGTTTGTGAAGAACAATTAATGTGTTGTGTGATCAAAGCTAAGAAACAAGGAGTTTGAAATCAATTTTTAAAGTTAGTGTAATAAACTTAGATATCCTCTTACTTTCCTATTAAATCATTATTTAAATTTTACTCTTTTTATTTATCTCTAATCATATGAGATCTCACTGATCACCCTAAAATTTTTATTTAGGATTTAATAGAGAAATTAAATAACCACTACACTCCCTATACTTTCCTATTTGAGTAATTGGATATCTTCAATTACTCTTTAATCATCCCACTACTCACCATTGTAGGAAGTGAAGAAGACCAAAGTATCATAATTGTGAAATCTGATAATGATAGAATAATATTTCAAGTTTATAGAACAATGGAAATCATTTAGTGTCTATAATAATCAAACACATCTAGAGAAATTATTATAAGAGTGTAATAAATTAAAAGCAGTATTAATCAACAAGGTTAAGGGGAATCTCTTTAGCTTAATCTCTAAGTGTCCAGTGTGCCATCACTGGATACGTTACATTAAATGAAAGAAATAAAATACAATAGTATCTCAACTCTAATTGTGTTGTGCCTTGTGCCTTGGGCCTACGAGTCATGTAAGTGTTCCCCTTCTACCCTTAAAAGGGGGATTATTCATAATAAAATAAAAAATAATGCCTTTGGGCCATTTGGGTGGGGGGTATCCACTCTAGTGGCAGACATCCATCATTTTAAAAAAATTCTTGATATCTACTTATATGCATCAAAAAATTCAAACCCCACATGAGTAGTATATACTCCTTCTTCCTTGATCTAATGTAACAATTCTAGAATATTTTTTGGTTTTCAGTTCCAAGGTATCACTCCCTTATGTGAATTACCTTTGTTTAACTCAAAGGGTATTGATGTCTTCAACTTAATTCATCTTGAATCTTCCAACTGATTGAAATTCCTCCCCTGATCTATATCTCATTTTTCTATTTAATGATATCATTATGGAATCTCAAGATCACCCTTGCCTAATTTGGGAATACCTATATAATGGATTTTATTTCATTCCATTGCCATTTATAGATTTGGGAATTTTATATTTTAAGTTCCTATTACCAAATAATTGAAAACGTAATAGTCCTATAGGCTGATCATAGAAGAGAATATATTGAAGGAAATAAAAAATATCATATACGGAGAAAATTTCATACAAGGCTTGGTAGATTGGTGAAATGTCTTATGAAATGGTCATGATGAAAATTTTATAAAACACTATGCGATTTGAAATCTCTTATGGACTATGGAAAATATCATATTGGTTATAAGGAAACTCATAAATGGATTTGGTTGGATGGAAAAGTCTTACATAGGTGGTGGAAAAGTCGTACTAACTAGACTTAAGAAATATATTATGGCTCAAATGAAATCTCATATAGGGCTCCAACAGAATTTTAGAAAAGTCTAAATGTCTTATGCATGCCGAGAAATATCCTACGGGGGGAGAAATTACATATGTGGGTAGTCTGTAAGGTCATACATGGATCTGGAAATATCATATGATCTGGTCATTTTTCATTTTTTCATCCCGTAACCGATAAAAATCATACTTAGTGTTAGTTCTTTTTAAATTAATACATATTTGATCTAAATAATGAAAACCATAATTAGTATCCTTTTAAAAATTTAAACCTAATTTCCAAAAATCAATTCATAACTTTAAAATTAATTCTAGAAATTAATAAAACATTTAAGCCCAATATTTAATCCATTTAGCAACTAAAATCAAAATTATAAAAATTGTCAAAAATCAATTAATCAACGTAGTTTTATATAGATTTGGGGGTGGGGTTAATTATCATTGGAAAAGAGATAAAAAATTTAAAATTATTGGCTTTAATCACTCACCCCCACTTACAGTATCACACTCCTATAAAATTCAATGAATTCATGACAAACAGATTACCCTTACTCAGTTCAAACACACACATAATAAATGAAATAAAATAGAAATTCATTTAACATTTTGATTATCATTCCTCTATTATGAATTCAATCCACTAACCTTAGTTTAATTTATAAAAAATTACAGTTCTAGTTTTTTGAACAAAATAAATCATAATGGAATATAGATTTTAACAAGTTGAACCTTCCTGAATCCCTCTCTCCAAAATTACTTTTCCAAAGTTATTTTTAATAATTCCTTAATACTTATTAAATTAAATTTAAATATATCATCTACCCATTTTTTATCCAAGTTTATAATTCACAAAATCTTTTCATCCCAATTTCAATTACCAGTTATTTATTTTTCCTAGCCATGCATAGAAACTAACTTATTTGATAAGTGTAGATAATCCTAAAACTAAACCATTCCATGATAGCAGGCTTCAACTACAATTAATTATAATATTTAATTCATATAATAAATGCTTTTTCATGCAACTCTTAGGTCACTATAACTCCTATTTTAAGAATAACACACACACACCTATTATTATGTTAACTTAGGAATTATTCTAGATTAGTTTCCATATTATTATTTTACTCCATTTTTTATGAGCTATCAAAATGTATTTTAAAGAGGTAATAATCAATCACAATGGGTAGTTCACCAAAGTTCAAGTTCAAAATTCTAGTTTTCTTATGCTATTATTTTGATTATACTATATTATTTTCCCTTCAGAACCATTTTCCCAATTCTAACACAAAATAATCCATGAAATCAGAAGTAAAATTCACTAAAAAATATTCTAAATTAAATAATTTCAGTGTCTATGAATTTCTCAAACCAATCATGAATTCTTCTACTAATAATGAGAGATTTAACTCCCAATATTCATAGAGTAAAAAACTAAAAATATATAAAAATAAAAGTAAAAAAATGTAGAGATTATTTGTAGATTCTTAAAATAGATTTTTAGTCACTTTGATTCATTTTATTTCAGGAAAAAATCATTTAGTAATAGACAAAGAAAAGAAAAAAAGATATTTACATGCTAAATTTTTTGTCCTATCCCCCAAAATTGTCTCAGATACACTCCCATAAATTTAATTATGTATTTTTTCAAGGAATAAAGGATTTTATATAAATTAGTATCTTAAAAAGTGTGAAGGAAAGAGACAAACTAAGGATACTTATTCATTATTAGTAGGCATACTTTTGGAATTCTCTAATATTTCGTTCCAAAAAATTTCATAATATTGATTTAGTTGATGTCTATTCACTTTAAATGGTTGTTGTAATTAAAATCATTTGATTTAAAATACACTAAATGGGAAGATATTAGTCGCTACAAAAGGTCCAATATACTTGGAATAAAACCTACTAGGCATGAGATTTATTCTTGAAGAGAATAACAACATTATTTCTCCCACTTGAAATTCTCTTTTTTGAATGAGTATGCCATATACAGATCTGACCTTCTAGTATAGTAGAGAGTTATCATATTATTCCCTTATCAGTTTCTCTAGTTCTATTATTTGGAACTTCCTTTATTCTCTAGTCTTGCGGAACTTTAGGTTCACTCTCTTCATATCCCTTTAGGTCTTGTGCTATGGATCAATAGGAAAGTTATTTATTACATAATTTATTTTTTAGGGGACATACCTATGGGGTTTTTTAAAGAATATCTATATTCACACAATGTATCTTCCATATTTTCTCTCTCTAATATTTCCAGTTAGGTTGCATTATTCTTTCCAAAATCCTATCAACCTCTCTATTTGGCCGAACAACTTTCCCATTTAATTTGTGATCAAAAGGAAGATGAAGTCTTATAGTGTAATCCATATATTTTCCATGAGTGATTCCATTTCCTTTTTATAAAAATACCTTCCTCGATCATTGATTATTTTTTCAGTCACTCCAAACCTACAAAAAATATTTAATAATAAAAAATAAACAATAACGCTATAATTATTAGTTTTAGTCTCTTATTACTTAATCTAATTATAATTATAATCTAATACTAAAAATATATCATAAAATTAAGAAAATAGGAAATATACCCATGAAACTTAATCCCAATACATCAAATATTCCCCAAAAATTCAAATTTTGTTGGGTAATTACATATTTTTGGATGTTCATCTAGTAAATTAACTATTTTTTAAATGATTTAAAAAATTCAAGAATGTATTCAAAAATGTATTGGATAAACAAACAACCATATAAAAATTTTCCAACAATTATTTAGTGGTCTAAAATGGCCTGTACATGCAAGTTTATGACAAAATGAAAGCCTGGATTTTAACTCTTCATCTAGGATACATGTCCAAATTAGTTAGTCACTACAAATATTTTGTAAATAAGGATCCTCCCATATATATTATTTATATTCATAATTCGATTTTTGATTTTGATTCTTGGAAAAGAAGGAGAGTACCTTTGATGAGGATAATAAATTGACCAAGTTAGTATACTAAGGAACTTAAGTAACTTTTTACAATTTCACATGAGGGAGATGATTATCTAGGGATACCTTGGATGGTGTTTCTACCTCAACAATGTGGGTAAGACATCTCATGTGATCTATAACTAAATTTTGATAACCCTTCTAGTATTTTATATCTAAATATAATTCTTATAAAAATAATATCTATCTCACTAATATTATCTTAAAATTATACTTCTTGTTTAAATACCTGAGTGATAAATGATCAAAATAAATAACGACTTTACACCTTAAAGGATATGATCAATATTTATGTAAAGAGACAACAACGGCCAAAAATATCTTCTTAGTTGTTGTATTGTTTATTTGGGCCCTCTGAAAAGTTTTTGAAGAGTAGGATATCACGTTTGAATTCACATCAATATTTTGGGACAACATGACTCTTACAATGTGATTAGAAGAATCAAAAACATCTCAAAGGGTTCATTCTAATTGAAGGGAAAAATTAAAGGGGATGTGGTCAATATCTCTTTAAGTCTATAAAAGTCTATCCTGTAAAAATCACCAACCACAAAAATCAGTTTATTTTATAAGTAGGTTTGTTAGGGACAAAGTAAGTTTTTCCAATGTCCCTAATAAACCTTTTATAAAATATATAATGGCCTAAAAATGATCAAATATTCATCATAGTAGCAGGGAGAGGTAGTATATAAATAATTTCAAACCTAGCCTTATATACTTCAATACCATCCTTAGAAATTATATGGACCAACATATTTCCCTTTTCCACTCTAAAATATAATTTTCAATGTTCAAAACTATATTTTTCTCTATTTATTTCTTTAATTTTTTTAGAATTTGAAGACTGATTTCAAATTATGTACCAAAAATTGTAAAATTATCTATAAATTCCTCCAATAAGCTTCCAATTATATCTGAAAAGATACTCATCATATAATATTGAAACATATGAGGGGAATTTTTAATCCCAAAGGGAATAATTGTTTAAGAAAAAGTACCAAAGGGACACATGAATGAAGTTTTATCTTAGTCTTTTGAAGCTATGGGAATCTAAAAATAGCCATAGAATCCATCAAAAAAATAGTAATGAACTTTCCTAGCTAGCCTCTTTAATATTTGATCTATAAAATGGAATAGAGAAATTATATTTTTGGGTCACATGATTTAATATCCTATGGTCAATTCAAATACTCCAACTATTTTTAATCCTAGTGGGAACTAGATCATTATTCTCATTTTTTATATTAGAAAATATGGTTTTCATAGGTAAAATATGAATGATACTCACCCATAAGGAGTTCAAGATAGGTTATATGATTCCATATGCTAATAATATTTCAACTTCCTTTTTTACAACTACCATAAAATATGAGTTGATCCTTTTTTAGGGTTGTATCATAGGTTTATACTTATTTTTTTAATAAAATCCCATGTATGCAATTTTTAGAGACAATCCTTTAGATGTCTCCCAATGACCAATCTATTTCCCTAGCATTTTGTTTCATAATATCCAGAAAATTATATTCTTTATTGGTTTCTAAGTTGATTAAAATTAGAATAGGAAAATTTTAATTTTTTTAATTAAAATATATTTCAAATTAGATAGATTTAGATCCAGTTACTATTTAGGATGGTCCTCTAGTGATCATTTAAACTTAGTGTTTTTAATGTTTTCAATATGCACATGTCAGGTAGAACTTTTAATAGAATATCTAAGTAAATACTCAAAAATAACTTTCATTTTGTTTCTTTATAAATTATTCGCATATAATAATTTCTATATTTAAATCATTTTCAAAAAAATATTTTCCTAATTTTTTTGATTATTCTTGGGATTCTCCAAGTCAAAATACTTCATCAAAAATTTCAATCTATTCCTTATAAAAAACAAGGAATTTTAGAGTGAGAGAATTTAAAAATAAATTTCTCATTATGAGGACATTTCATTAAATCTATAATTCTTAAGTTCATAGTATATTCCCAAAGTCCATTAAAAGTGTTCCTTAATAAACATTTATTATGGTTTTATAATTATTATGACGTGGAATTCCTAAAATAATAGGGTAATTAGTTTTAACTCATTATTATTCTAAGTTCAAAATATAGAAGTTATCACGAAACAAGATTCCTTTAAATTTTATTAGAATATCCTCCAAAAATATCACTATTTAAGAAGTGGTTCATTTAGCAAGTTGAATAAATAATCGAGTTAGTTTGAGTTATCCTATCTATAGGGAGTAATAAAATGAGTATGGCATAACACTAATTTAATCCCCCAAATTAAAAAAAGAATTTGTAAATGATATCTCTCATATAGTGAAAGGTATAGTAAAAGTACCTAGGTATTGACTTTTCCTAGGTAATTGGGTGTTATTAGTGAAAAAAATTACTTCATAGGCTCACCTTTTCATTTACTTGCAATTTATTCTTCTTGGTACACATCTCGTTGAGAAAATTTTAATACCTTAGGATTTAGGGGATGGAACCCAAAAAAGGTATATTGAATTATATATTCATGAATGGTTCCACAATATCTTATTGTGAGGATTCATCATTGGTTCTCTTTGGTGGGTTTATCCATGAAGTGAAGGGATTTTTGGGAATATTTAGGACCTTTGTGTTGGATTTTACCATAACCTTCTGTACTAAGGGTGTCTTTAATGGAATCCCCTCTTCATTTTTCTTTTTAGGGATAGATTCTGGATGTTCCTTGGGTTTTCCACTTCTAGTTTTAGATCTTAGTGGTGATTTTTTACATATCCTCATTTCCTTTCCAATCCTTAATGAAATAGAACTAACATGTCCTTTGAGGTTAGGAATTGATTATTTTGGGAGCATACCTAATCCTTAGTTTACCATGTTTTTAAGGGTAGATATTATCTGGAGGAATTTTCCATTTATATCCTTAAAATATAATCCATGAGTGGTAAGGTTAGATATTTATATGTTTTGATACTATATAATCTATTTTAGAAGGTCCTTCATTGAGGGTCATTGATTCTGTCCTAGTTGGTAGCTTATAAAAGGTTTATAACATTGTGTTTGAAATGATGGTAGCTATAAATGTTGTTGAAAATCATACTAAAAATGTGTACTAGAATAATTTTGCTTTCCAACTATATATTGGATGTTTTTGTATTTCTTAAAGCCTCAAATATTGGTGGGTTGTTGTTATTGAATTTGATATGTGGAATCACAACTATCTTGCACTTAAGGGTAGAAATCAGTGTAGTGATCCAAAGAATTGAAGAGATAGAACACTGGAGGGAGTGTATATGGTGATGCTTATTTAAACTTATTTATTACTAACTATCTCACAAAATAGGCCAGTACTTCAATTTTAGTTTTTTTTATAATGGAGTGTTATAACTATTTACAACATGTACTACTCTATTGGTATCCCTTTTACCAAATTTTTTAGAGTTTTGTGAGATCTTACCTATCATATATCTAGAATATATAGGTGTGTTGTCAATAAGGGATCCTATAAAAGAGGATTCCAAAATATATCTATCATTTTCCAATTTCCCTTAGTAAAAGAACACTAATAAATAGAAATATTTAAAGGGTTAGTTTGGTTAAGATGGTTTTAGACACTTTAATACCTCACAAAACTCCTAGATAAGTTTTCCAATTTCCTTCTTGATCCAATATATATCCTTTATTATCAGGGAACTTCTTAAAGTAGCGAATAATATATGGAGGAAGGCCTTCATAAGTTCATCTTATATGGTAAATTCTCTTGGTTGTATACTATAAATCAACCTCTTGGATGACCATTATAAGGAGAATGGAAGGATATTCTGGCTAATTTAATCATCAAGAACTCCTATAGAATTGATTATATTTCAAATTTCCCCAAATATATTTAATTTTTTATTAGGATCCTCTCTTGAAAAAATAATAAATTTAAGAAATAATTATATCCTTCCAATTATAAGCTCACAATATTATTGATTATTTAAATGTAGTAGCTGGTTGTTGTTATTAAATTTGGGTCTATATGAATCTATAAGTGTCCTATCTAGTTGATATAAATTATCCTCCATATTTTTACTACCAAATTAAATTTATTGGAGAAATATAAAAAAAAGACAGGGAATCTATTGGTGGGACTATGAAAAACTACCCCTCCTCTTGTTCAGTGATAGATAGAATCTAGATTTTTACTAGTAAAATTCTTTCAACCTATGAATCAAAGCCAATGAGGAGATCTAAACTAGGTATGATCATTTATCTAAACCATTTTGAATGTTTTAAAAAAAAATAAGAACAAATACTCTGGCCTGCCTCCCTGACAATAATTCCATGTTGATGGGGTTCCTATCATGGGGCCCCTATCAAAAAATATTTTGAACCCAAGTAATGTAGTAAATTGTCGGACATAGGTTATCTCTAGATAGGAGGATTTTATAGTGCATTTTTACTTTTTTGTGGATTTATTGTGTGTGATGAATAATGAATGTGTTGCGTTATCAAATACAAGAAACACAGGTTTTTAAATATATTTTAAAATATAGTGGTATAACCATGGATATCCCCTTGTTAATTTTTTTTTCAATTTTACTCTCTTAATTTATCTCTAATCAGATGAGATATCTCTAATCACCCTTATATGTTTTTTTGACTTGAATAAAGAAAATAAATGACCACTTCAAACCTATCCTTTCATATATGAGTAATTCGATATCTACAATTACTCTAGAATCATCCCATTACTCACCAATACGGGTTGTGAAGAAGATCCAGGTGGCCCATGAGTGAAATCCAAGAATGGGAGAAGAAGAGTTCAAGTGTACAAAACAATAGAAATATCTCAGTTACTATAATAATAAAACAAAACAATAGAAATGAATAGAAGGTAATAATTAATTAAAAACTAAATTTATCATCATGGTTAAGGGGAATATACATGGATCAACCACCGAGGTTATATTGTGCCATCACTAAAGATGTTATGAAAAATGAAATAAAGGAAATGACTTTGTGTATTAGCCCCAATGATTTGACCAAAGGATACCCTCTCACTCTTTATTAGTGACCAATAATCCTCTTAAATGGATTCTTGGGATATTCTATTACACTTCAACACCTTTACATCCCATGTGAATCGAACATACACCTTCTTCTTTCCTAATTAAATTACACACTTCCAAAATATTCTTAGTTATCATTACCCAACACACACACCCTTAGATAACATCCATGTATTTAGCTCGAAGGGTGTTGATGTCTTTATCTAACATCCTATCAAACATTCCAACTACTCAATATTCCTTCCATGATCTTCATCTTCTATTTCAGCTTGATGATCACCATGTGGAATCTCATGAGTATCCTTTCTTGATCTAGGAATTCCAGTATAATGGATTTATTTTAGGTTATTACAATTTATAATTTGGTGAATTTAATAATTTTAGTTCCCATTACCTAAAAATGGAAAATTGAATGGTTGTATGGGCTTTTTTTAGAAGAAAATGTCCCATGGGTAGTGGAAAATATCACGTGAGGAGAAAATGTTGTACAAATATTGGTTGAGAGGTGAAATTTATTATGAAATGTAAAATTAATAAATTTTATATACCACTTGTAAATTTAATATATGGATTGAAATATCTTATAGACTAAGGGAAATATCATTTGGTATTTGGATGAAATTCATATGTGGATTTGGATGGATGGAATATTTATACACTTCTGGTGAAAAGATTATATAGGATGGCTTTGATAAATGTTTTATGACATATATGAATTCACATATGAGGAAATAAATGATTTTTTAAAATTTATAAATGACTTATAAAAGCCTAAAAATCTTCTATATAGGGAGAAGTTTCTTATACGGGCAGTCCAGAAAATCATACACAGATCTTGAAATGTCATATGATATGGTCTTTTATCTTTTTTTGCATCATCTAACCCATGAAAAACATACTTAGTGTAGGTTTTGTTAGAATTAATACATAATTGATCTAAATAATGAAAATCAAGATTAAGACCTTTTAAAAATTGCATCCCAAGATCCAAAAATCAATGATGGATTTATAATTAATTAAAAAAATGAATAAAACATTAAAACTCAAATTAAATCGATTTTGAAATTAAAATAAAGATTCTAAAAAGTATCAAAAATCAATTAATTACTCAAGTTTTATCAAGATTATTGGTTTATTATCATTGTAAAATAGATCAAAAATTTGAAATTATTGGATCTCATCAGGTTAACTTATTTAAAATATGAATTTAAATAGTGAATCATGTAACTTTTTTTAACAAGAATGGAAAGATTAAATTATTGATATATTTTCAAATTGGATTGAAATTTATTTAATCTAGAAATATCTATATGGGGTTTGGGGGGATACCTACCAGTATTTTTTCTCATGCATATATATTTTAGGGTCAATTTTGGCCTTGTTTTGATAATGGTTTATTTTGGGTTTCTAGTTTGGGTATGGTGGGGGTGAAAAGTAAATGATCATTTTTCAACACATTAAGGTAGGTTATCATATTAATTGATTTTTCCAGATATTTTTTTTATCTCATTTAATATGTTTTAATTCCCATTTTTATGAACGAGCTTTTAATTTTGAGGAGGTTTTCAAATTTTCAGTTGATGGGTGAGACATTTTTGAAACCGAGCATTAGAATGTAATTATGAGTGTCAGAACATATTAAAGGTATGTTTGAGGATGTGTTTTGAGGTTTAAGTTGAGTCTTGGGTGATCATTTATGTCTTGGGTTTTGGTCACAATGCAAATATAACAATATATCCATGAGATGGATGAATTGGAATTTTTAAATAAATTTATTGTTTATATTATAGTTTTCATATTGATTTAACAAAATTAAAATAAATAGGCTCATGAGTTTTTTTAATGTAGTTAATATATAAATGATCCTACTTTACTATTTACCCCAATCATGAACTAAGAGTGATGACACCCACTATAATGGAATCTTACACTAACTTATTCACACTAGGAGTCACAACCCAATTACACAACCTTTTTCCCCTAAAGGCTTAAACCCAAAACTATCACATCTCATTAAACTCAGAGGAACAACCCGAATAGTCTATCCTTTTTACCACTTGGAGGCACAACCAAATTCAAGACTTTTTTTTGAGTCACAACCCACAATTCTTCCTTTTAATAGGTTGTATAAATCATTACACTTGCACAAAAAAATAACAATAAAAATAATTAAAACCATAGAACCAGATGAAAACTTCTAGGTATTAGTGTTGAGGGAATAAATAACTCTCTAGTAGAAAAGGGTCAAACAATTAAAGTTTACCTAAGATAAATAGTTGATCATTAAAGTATTTCACACTTTAATAGTTAAAAAATATCTCAAACTCATTATATTTTCATTGGTTATGTCAAATCTAAATATATAGAGTTTATTCATGCACAATATCTTTCAAATTTGAATATTATTTCATATTTATTTTTTCCAATGTAGGTTAATAACATGTGAAACCAACAAACTACTTCAAATTTATCCACGATTATTTTCTAGATAATTTTCCACGTGAAAATAAAAAATAAAATTCATGTGAACCCTATTTTATATTTCATAAAAAACATAATCTATACAGTGGAAATCATTTGAATATTTAATATAACAATAAATAATAAGAATTAATATCCTAGGAAAATCCTTAATAACATTCAAGACTGAATCATCATATTCTAGATAATTTTAATTCAAATATCTCAAGTTACAATATTTTAGCATGAATCTATATATATGATTAATCCTATGAAGAACTAATTTAATTCATCATAAAATAATTTAAAAAATGTTCACATAACATATAAATAATTAATAGGTAATTTTTGAATAAATAGAACACTAATAATATTCATAAAAACTGGTAGCAAATAAAAATTTGAAATAATATAAAAAACAAATTATAATTCTAGTTTTAGAATATTCTATAGTAACTTGCATAACCATCTAGAAAATTTTTTCTCTGTAGGTGATATTCACATTTCCAATTTTAACCACATATCCAAATATTACCATAAAAACAACTATCACTATATATCCAATTCTCACCATGTAGCCAAAATATTCATGTAGGAAAAATATTTATGTAGAAAATACTATTAACATATCTGATTTTACAACACAGGTGAATTTGGGATACGCTTACGTGAAACATACCATCTACAAAGGAGTAATATAATTTTACCCATACAAGGATTACTAAACTTACATAACTGTTGAAGAACCCTACTTACCGTTATGTGGGACTTATTTTAGCGTTAACAGACTAATAAAAATTTTATGGTACCCTTACTTGAGAATGGAAGTAGCCTTACGTAGGTACAAATGATCTTTACATGAAAAAACAAATAACCTTTTGAAAATATGTAATAAATTTTATATAAATATATAAGTACCATTACACAAATAGTAGAATACAAGGGTTACCTTTATGTAACTAGTAGAATGCGTGGGTTACCTTTACATAACTAGTAGAATGCATGTGTTAACTTTATGAAACTATTTAAATTCATGATTTACCGTTAAATAACATTATAAAACTCACTATACCCTTAAATAACCCATTGAAACATAATGTTACATTTACATAAAACTATAAAATAACATTTTACCCTTACATAACCTATATAATCTTTGTTTTAACTTTACAAAATACTAGAAACCAATATTTAAATGTCCTGAATGACTTATTCATCCTAGGAACTCAACATGGAACTTGTATAAAAAGTTATACATAAATAAAATATGAAATATCAAGATATATTAATTAAGGAATAAAAATTTATAACCATAGATAAACATACCTTAATCAATACATAAGATAATAATCTAAAGATAATACTTTGTAAAGTAGAATTTTTTTAATTAATCATAATAAGATATTTAGTAATTATAAAAACATATATAGTGAATGTGATCCAAGGATCCACTTCAACATTTCACCCCTTTTTGTTAATTTCAAAACGAATTATTATTTCAAAAACTCTCCCATTTTTTAAAATTATCAAAAGGATAAAGTATTAATAGAATAATTCTCTCTTTGGAATGATATCATTTCTGCCCCATTTATTTTACATAGTGTTAAATTTCCTTGAATTGATACTCAAAAATGAAATCCCCTTAAATTTATAAATTCTTGGAAAAATACATTTTATTTCATAAAAATTAATGTAAATAGTGTATAAAACTTTCTTATACCTTCATATTTTAAAAAATATGTCAATGAGACACTTCAAAACCTTCCATCATTAAAACTTGAATTACTTACAATGAGTATAATTTTAAAACATGTTTATAAAAAATAATGAAAAATCCTTCATAAAATAATTTTTTATATAAACTAAATTTTTAAATAGTATGTATATATCAAGTAGTATACATGAGAAAACTTAAAACTCTAATATAATAAAAAAACGCCTACAAAAACTAAAAATAGTAAATTGAAGAAAATTATATATTATTATAACATTCATATAAATATGAAAATTTTGTCATATAAATATACTCAAAATACCCTAAATTCGTTATAAAAAAATTAAATTCTCAACATACCAGGATAAAAACTTTCTCAAACTTATTAAATTTTAGAGGATTAGTAAAGATTACATCAAGTTGGTTTTCTGTTGAAATAAATTCCAGATTTATATTTTCTTTTTAAACATTATCCCCAAGAAAATATGGTATAACATCAGTATACTTGGTCCTAATGTGTTTTAAGGGTTTTTTGGAAATGAAAATTGAATATTTATCATAAAATTATATAGGAATCTTATCAAAATGAAAATCAAAATCTGGAAGTATTTGATTAATCTATAATGATTTATCATAACAAGATGCAACATCTATATATTCAAATATATTAGTTGAAAAATAAATATAATTTTGTATCTTTAAATAAAAATTAACTAAATATTTACTAAGTAAATTACATATACCAAAATTGAACTTTATATATATATTTAATTCTCTAAAATATGAATCAGAATAGATTATCAAATCAAAGTTAGTTCTAGAGGGATAAAATAATCCATGCTTCAAGGATCCTTCAACAAATCTAATAACCTTCTTAATAGGTTTAATATGACTTTTCTTAGGGTTAATTTGAAATCTATAACACATGTAAATTGTAAACATTAAATCTTGCATAGTTATGGTTAAGGGTAATAAAATACAATCATTCCTCTAAAAGTTTTAACATCAATATATTTTCTAGATTTATTAATATCTAATCTTAAATTACTTCTCATGTGAGTATTTATACTTTTAGAAGAGTCTATAAAAATATATTAACTAAATATTTTGCATAATTGGATTGATTTGAAAAAATACCATTATTTCTTTGAAATATTTGCAAACCAAGTAAGAATTTTAATTTTCCCATTATACTCATATCAAATTCAAAAATAATTTATTATGAAAATTATCAATAATTAAATTCATATGAAGATAAAAAAATAATATCATCATCATAAATTTTCACAATCAATATATCATAAAAATTTATCCTAGTAAATAAAGTAGGTTCAAACTATACCTTCTCAAAATGGTTTTTCAAAATAAAAATGTTAACTTTTCATACCAAGCTCAAGGAACTTATTTAAATAATATAATTCCTTAGATAATTTTAAAACATGAAGAAGATGATTTTCATTTTCAAAACCATTGGGATAAATAATATATACCTATTTATAAATATAACTATTTATAAAATTTGTTTTGTAAACCATTTGGAATAATTTAAATCCATGAAAATAAGTATAAGCTAATAAAATTGTAATTACTTCTAATATTGTAAAAAGTGAAAAAAAATTATTAAAAATGAATACCTTTTTCTTGATAATACCCTAGAGAAACTAATCTAACTATATTTTTAGATTCATCACATTTATTTATAAAAATAAATTTAGTTCCAATAACATGAAAATTATTTTTATGAACAACTAAAGTCCATATATTATTCCTTTTAAACTGATTTAACTCATATTGCATATCCAAGATCCAATTAGAATTATTTAAAGGATCATTAATTTTTTTAAGTAAAAAATCAAAAATAATACCATGATAGACAAAAATATTCATAAATATTTTTCTAGTTTTAACATTTCACTCAAAACTACAAATAACATTATTTATAGGATGATCTATATGAGTTTTCTAAGATCGTTCATGAATAGTTTTAGATTAAGAAGAAATATTATGACCCTAAATATGTTCTTCTTTATCTCATGTTTATTCCTCTTCAAAATTAAAATACCTAACTTCATCTTAAAGGTTATCAATATCATCATATTTTTTACTCAAATGTTTTTCATCGAAATTAACATTAATTGTTTATTTAACAACCATAGTTATTTTATTGTAAAATCTACATTCATTACTATTTTTTAAATATCCTAAGAATAATCCTTCATCATATTTTTAGCCAAATTAATCTAAATAATCCTTAGTGTTTAGAATAATAAATTACACCCAAAGTCTCTAAAATATATATATTTTGGTTTTATCCCCTTCTAATGATCATAAGTTTTCTTTTCCAGCAAAGGTCTTAAAATAATTCATTTCAAAACATAACAAGATGAATTAAAAAATTATGTCAAAAAATATTTAGGTATATTAAACTCACTTAACAAGATCCTATATATTTCTTGAAGTATCATATTTTTCCTTTTCACTATACCATTTTTATGGTTTCTAGGGGTTGAGAAGTTATGAAAATAACCATTTTCATCATAAAAATGGATAAATTTTTGATTTTGTAATTCCCCACCATGTTTTGTTCTAATTGTTTTAATTAAGTTTTCTTTATCATTATGAACCAATTTAGAAAAAAGTGATAAACTTAGATAAAGATTCATATTTGAGTGGAAGAAAATAAACCCATGTGTATATAGTAAAACAATCAATCCTAACAAAACAATATCACTTCCCACTCAAATTACCAGGTTTTATAGGATGAAATAATTCCAAATTAATTAGGTCAAGAGGCCTTACAGCTTGTACTTCCTTTATTTACTTGAAAATGCTTCTATGTTGTTTACCTTTCAAACAATAATTTCAAAAAAAGTGTTTTCCCCTTTAAGTTTAGGTAACTATAGAATAGTTCAGTTCTTGGAAATTTGGTTAATCAAAATGAAATTAACATGTACCAAAATCCCATACTAAAAAATGTTATCATATTGTATATAATACAAAAATTTTACATTTTGATCAGTTATTTCATCAAAATTAATTGATTCAAGGGTGTTTTTCTATTTTCATAAAAGAAAATATATTTATCTTTAAATATACTCCATTTTACATTTTGAAATTGAAAAAAAATTCCATAATCACGTAGTTATGAAATTATTATTAAATTATGATTCAATCCTTTAACATATAAAAATTTATAAATAATAACATATTTAAAAATTCCAACCTTAATAAAACCTTTTACATTTCCATTAGAATTATTATAAAAAGTAACATTACCTGCATAAAATTCATTAAATGATACAACTTTTGATATATCTCTAATCATATATTTTTATCATCCACTATACATATACCAAATATCAATTTTGATACTCCTAAGACACATTTACTATATAAAAAAATTTTAGAATGTTTTGGTACCCATAAAAATTTGGGTCTAATGGGATTAACATATGAATTATTGGGAATCCAAATTTATTTCAAACAATTTTTTTATAGGTAATATATAAGAAAATTATTCAAAAATGAAATCATTAGTTTGTACAGAATATTTTGGAAATAATAAGGAACAATCATTTGTATAATATCCTTTTATTTGACATCTAAAACATGCCGCAATAGACATACTTACATTAGATATATTAGCAAAGAAAGACTTATAAATTTTGGGTATATTATTTTCATAACTATGACCAAACATATTTTGGTTCATTTCATTGAAACTCATAACAAAATTTTTTCTACCTTGAAAAAATGGAAAAATTTGACTTTAAAATGTTTGGTTCATT
Organism: Viscum album; assembly: GCA_963277665.1. NCBI lineage: Eukaryota > Viridiplantae > Streptophyta > Magnoliopsida > Santalales > Viscaceae > Viscum > Viscum album. The sequence goes on along the minus strand of OY728127.1, from coordinate 443,478,243 downwards.
TCTGAGTTTTTTATTTTATTTAAGAACAAAATTAAAATTACTTATTTTAGATTCATGGAATTTTTTTCTAATTTTCATATTAAAATTTTCATTTTAATTAAGAGAATAAATTTGTTTTTATTGAGGAAATTACAAATATATATTAAAATATTTTAAGTCAACCAGAACATATTTCTTCCAATATTCATTTTACCTAAGAACAAAATTATGTTGACTCATAAGTTTCTATATAAACCAATTATATTTTCAAAATTTATGATCAATTATTTCAACCTCTTTAAGAAATTACTCTATATTGGGTTTTTCAGAATCCGTTTTAGAGGAAGAATAATAAGTAGATTCAGTTACTTTTTTTCATGAAGCTATTAAAAAAATTTACCACATGATTTTATAAACCAAATTCTTCATCAGAACTTGTGTCCTTAGTGAAACTCTATTCAGATTCCATTTATTTCATTTCATCCTCTTATTTTTTTACTTATTTTGTCTTGGTCAACCAGTCTTGATGTTCCCCCCTTTTTTCACTCATAATAGATTACATATTTAGTATAATTAGAAATAAAATTACATTTCTTATCCTCCTTGAAATCATATATAAGATTTTATTTTTGAGATATCCTTAAATAAATTTTCTATCTTATATGTCCTCCCTTTATAAAATATATAGTATCATTATTGTCACTAATCTATAACATATAATTAGAATATTAAGTAGAAACCTTTGACCTAAAATCCATTACCTCGTTCTTTGTATTGTCTTATTCAATAATATTTTTAAGATCCAACTCAAATAGTAATAATGATCCAATAATATAGTCAAGTTCATATTCCTTAATTTTATTAATTTCATCAATACCAATCCTTTTAGCATACCACTTATTAATAATTTCTCTAAGTACTCTTTCAAAAATAACATGGTTTTCTAGGGTTTCTCCTAATGAACTCATACCATTTACAATACTATTAAATATATAGAACATTTGATTAATAGTTTATTATTCACCTATTTTTAATTACTTATGTTTATCTCTTTTCATTCCTAACATAGTTTTAATAATATTATCTAATACAAGAAGTGTAATTTTCAGAATTTTCCAAATTTCATGTATAGTTTTACAAATAGATACATGACTATACTCATTTTTATTTATTTAAAAATATAAAATATTCATCACCTTGGAATTTATAAAATAATTTACTACATCAGTTTAATCTAATTATTTTAGTTCACCTTTAGGTAGTTTGTATAGGGTTTCTAGGATTTTCCAGTGATCAATGCTATTTTTTTAATAAATATTAAATCTAAGATTTCTAGTATGCATAACTAGTACCATAAAAATGAGGTGGTATTTAATGTATTCATATATCATTCAAAATTGATCCTTAAAGCTCAAATAGATCTTATCCAATTGATGGTTAAGTGAGGAAATGGTTAGAAAAAATAAAAAATATATATTTATCGTTATGTTAAGATCTAATACCAATTATTGTTCCAAAAGGGAAGATAAAAAATTAGATAAGAGTGGGGTGAATTTTCCTTTTTAAATAAATTTAAATATTATATTAGATATTTAAATTTAATTTAGTTGAAATAAAATAAATAGTCAAAAGATATTTATATATTTGTTCAGATCTAAATGATATTACTCTACTATTCACCCCTCTCATGAACTGAGAGTGATGACACTCACAATAATAAAGTCTTACATTGAATTTTATGAACCTAGAGGCACATACCAATTACACAAACTTTTTACCCTAGAGGCTTAAACCCAAAACTACCTTACTATTTTTTTACCAAGAGGCTCAACTAGAAAATTCCAACCTTTTTCCCACCTTGAGGCACAACCCAGTGCCTAACTTTTGTTTGGGATTCACAACCCACAATTCTACCTTGTAATGGGTAGTATAAATAATTACCATTATAGAAACATAAAAGAATAAAAATAATTTAATCCAAATATCTAGATAAAAACATCTAGGTCTAAGTACTGAGTCATCAAATAAATCTTTAATAATAAAGGGTCAAATAATTTAAAATTAGGTGAGAGTATGAAATTATCATCAATTTATTCCACACTTGTACAGTTCAAGAATATCCTCAACCTCATTATCTTTGCACTAGTTCTATCAAATATATATATAGAGTTTTTTCATTCACAATATCTTTCAAAATTTAAGACTATCACAAATTTTCTTTTCCCGAAACTAGTGCAACGCATGTGAAACAAACAAAATACTTTAGAGTTATCCACACTTATTTCCTCGATAATGTTCCATGTGTAAATTAAATAATAATATTCTTGTGAATCCTCTTATATTTTATTTTAAAAAATGAAAAATATACAGTGGAACTCATTAGAAAATTTAATAAGAAAAATAAGAATAATTAATATCATAGAAAAAATCCTTGATAATATTCGAGTCCAACTCTTCAAATTTCAGCCGATTTTAATTAGAATATGTCTTGTTCTAATATTTTTGTGTGAATATCCACACATGGTAAATCCCATCAATGTTTCATTTTATTCATTATGAAATAATTTAAAACATGTTGGCATGGATTCTAAATAATTAATATGTATTATTAGAATAAATAAAACATTATTAATATTCCTAAAAATATTTTAGAAAATTAAAATATGAAATAATATAAAAAATTTAATATAATTCTAGGTTCATAAAATTATATAGAAACCTACATAACCACATAGGAAAATTTATCCATATAGGTGATATTCATATGGCCAATTTTCACCATCAATCCAAATCTCACCATATATCCAATTCTCATCATGTACCAAATTCTCACCACATAGCTAAAATATTCACACCGGAAAAATATTCATAGATCTTATACTATTCACATAGATGATTTTATCACATAGAAAAATTTAGGATACCCTTATGTGAAACATACCCACTTCATTGGTGTAACAAGCTTTTACCTTTATATAGCTTACTATCCTTATTTAGATGTTGAAGATCCTAACTTACCTTCATTTGAGACTTAGGTTTACTTTATATGGGTAATAGAAATGTTCTGGTACCCTTATGAAAACATGGAAGTACCCTTACATAGGTATAACTTACCTTTACATGAATGGAGAAATACCTTTATGTAAATATTTATGTACCTTTACACAACTATTTAAGTACAATTACACAAATAGTAGAATGCACGAGTTACCTTTATGTAACTAAAAGAATGAGTGGGTTACCTTTACATAACTAGTAGAATGCACAAATTACCTTTATGTAACTATTAATATTTATGATTTACCATTATATAACTCTGGACACTCACTTTACCCTTCCATTACCAATTGAAATTTAATTATACCTTTATAAAACATTATAAAATTACATTTCACCTTTACGTAACTAATATAAAAATAGTTTTACCTTTACAAAACACTATAAAAAACTATTTTAATTTCCAAAATGACATAATTTTCCTAGTAACTCAGCATGAAACTTATAGAACATGATATAAAAAACTAAAATATGCAATCTCAAGATATATTATGTAAATAATAAAAATATATAACCAAAGTTAAACAAATTTTAATCAATACATAAGACAAAAAAATAAAGATAATACATAGTAAAGTTGTGAAAATTATAATTGATCATAATATGATATTTTTATTTGCCAAAACATAATTAGTGAATGTGATCGAAGGATCCACTTCAGCATCAAGGGCTCAAGGTTTCAATGTTTTAGTTTTCAGGGAAGCACCCCGGGGTGCACATTTAGGGCATCGTTAGTGATAAACATGCATCCCAACCATGTGGCCTTGTTTGTGTAGGCACAGAGTTTGATGATACCATGAGGGGGTCTCTAGTAGACCATGCAACCCCTGTAGAAAATTTTAGAGGCATGTCACATGGTTTGTGCATGTTTTGGAAAACGGTGAAAACTAACCATGAAATATGGTGTGCCTTATATAGTGAGGTCCACATAGTTAGCGCACGGTTTGGAAAACCATGTAGCCAAATAATGATTCTATTTAAAAGTGATAAAATTGAAATTTTTACACTTTTAGATCTTATGTTTTTACTCCATTTTTATTCCCCCATTCAGCCAGAACCTCCTACATGTGCCTCCCTTATACTCTCCATGGTTGTTTTCCACCATTTCTTGGATAAATCAAGAATAATACCTTGCAATCAAGAGCCCTTGGTAATTCTAAAAATCCTCTTCCCTCTCTTTTAAATTTTGTTTTTCTTTCAGGTGGTGTTTCATTAGTTTTGTCTAAAATCCCTATTTTCAAGGAATTTGTCTGGTTTCATTTTTTATCTCATTTTATTCCAAACTGATGATCGACACTCAATGAGGGATATTCACTAGTCATGTGGTAGGTGGTTCCATAATTTAACCCATAGTCTTACTTTGGTTTTTAGTGTATGTATAATGTGATATCATTGGTTTTCTATGTGATGACCTTGGAATTTAGTAGTTGTTTTAAAAACATGGTTTCATTTATTAGTAGATGTAATGACCCTACCCTAGTTACCTAGATTCGGTGAATTATTACAAAACATTGGCATGATAATAAGAGATCAAGTCCTGAATGACCAATTAGTTTAGTTGCCTTGGAAGTACTAGATACATTCATAAATTTTACATTACATTATGAAATAAAAAATAAAAAACATTGTGTCCCCTTTGAAAACCCTCATATCTATTATCCCATCCCTACAGGTTAGTCAAAAAATACTTCTTCACATCCTGGGAAAAATTAAATACAAGAAAGGGGTGAGATCAGATTCTCAGTAAGGATAACAATATATCGAAAACTATCATAAATAAGTATAAACATTTAATCCAATGTATAAGACTAAAAGACAATCCTTTTAAACAAAAAATTTAGAAAAATATAGAAAAGTAAATCAAATAACTCCATTTAATTATTCACATGGATATTCTAATAGAAAAATAATCACATGTAATATCAATAGTTAATCTCATAATTAAGGAATGCATAATGTCAGACATCGAAACCACATAGTCAAGGCCTCATGCCAAGATAAAAAAATATTGTTAAGGACTTATACCAAGACACTAGTTTGTATCATGATACCTACTGATGCATCGAGGGGATATAGTAGGCCCTTCACATCACTTACTATATCCAATGCATTCCTCATATGAAAAGGGTGAAACATAACACAAACCTTTGTATGAAACTAACATAAAAAATGTTAATACTTTAACCATAAAACATGAATGAAATAAAAATATAATGTCCACAGTAAAACATATCATAAAATAGTCCATAAAATATGGAATATTGTATAATAATAAATCAATTTCAATTAAACATAAAATCTAACAATATATGTTGATATAGATGAAATCAATACAAAAACTATTTGATAGAAATCTCTATTTCTAATTTGAAATCATTTAAATGTTTCATAATTATAAAATAAAAAATTTATTTTAAGAATATTAATATAAGCTTGTAAGGGAAGCTTCTAAGGTGTTATAATGGAAGAAAATAGCTTCACGTGCCATATAAGTTAAAAAAACATTATTTCCTTAATTTGTCGAAAATGTCATAAAGTACCTTATTTGGAAAATGGTTATTTTAAAATATTTTATAAAAATTAAAACAGGAGTATAAATGACTTTAACCCATAGTCTAGTAAATAGTAAAAATGTTTCGAAATACATTTTTAAGAAACACAAATGTAGATGATAAAGAAATCCGAGTAGATACTTACGTATAAACAACCTCGCATAATAAAGAGATTATAAAATTAACCCTTAACTTGTAATTATAAATAGTAGAGGGTACATTAACCTCATTTATAATAGTTAAATCATTTTTATAAAATCATAAAATAACCAAATACATAAATATGATATCATATATGATTCTCTAATATTACTTTGTTAATAATATTTCAGTAGTATCATTATTTTGGGTGTTAACTGATTACTTTTACTTTAAATGTTTTGTTATGTAAGTCATGTTTTTTATGGATAAGATGTATTTGATTCACAATTATAATAATATCATGTTATTAAACATTATTTGTTAAATCATAAAATGAAAATTATTCTTGAATGGTTATGATTGGGAATGAAATATCATCGCGTCGTGGAGACGGTAAGCCGTACGTATGCTCGAGCGACAATATCATTCTATTGATGGTAAAATTGTATGTAATTGGATGGTATATTTTATATAAAAAATAATTTACTTGTTATATTTATTATTTAAAACAATTATACTCATTATTATACCCATCCAAATAATGAAGTGTTGAATAACAAACTACACCACGACGTGGAGACGATAAGCCGTACGTACACACGTGTAGTGACTTTGTGATACATAGGATGGATAGAATAATGAATATGGTTGTGATATATTTATAATAACATCTCATTATGTATAAGGTACTTAATTTATTATTTTTGTATGGAAAAAACAAATAAAGAGGAATTGGAAGAAGAAAAGAACTTCGAATGAGGTGATGAAATAATTACCTCTTCTTCAGATGATTTTGTTTGATTTGAACAAAAGGGATCCTTAGGTTGGATTTATGATAAAAGTAAGAACTCTAGGTTTAAGTGAGGGTATTTTTGAGGATATTTGATTAGGTTTTATCTAATAGAAATGGCTTTGGAGGTGTGAATTTAAGAGAAGGGGAAGTAACCTTTTATAAGAGATGTGAGGGGAGCTTTAGGAAAAGCTTCAAATATTAATTTATTATAAAATTATTTTCGGTTTCTAAGAGCTCAAAATGGATTTATTTTGAGTATAAGGTGGGAATGGCTCTAAATACTCCAAAAAATAGGTTTTATACAAGTTTAGCTCACCATATTAACCATATATTTTATATTTAACTCTTATTTAAATAGTTTAACTTTTACCACGTCTTCTTGAATTTTTATACCACATGGTTAATATATTTAGTATAAAATACCAAGAGAACCAAAAGTGTCTCACTAATGACATATCTGACATTATTAAATTACTTTGGAGGAATATTAGATTTTTAGGAATATTATATCATTTAATAAAATTGTATTTATTTTTAAAACTCATTTATGTCAATTTTGACACTATTTAGTATTTAGTTTTTGTGAAAGTCATAAAAAACTTTATTACTTAAAACAACATACATTGAATAAACCCTAAAATGTCATATTCACCTGTAAAATTATTGGATGGAATCAAAACTTTGAAATTATATTTATTTTAATATTTATAATATCATTTATTTGATTCTTTCATTAATAAAGAAATTACTGCATCAAAATTGTGTCTTAAATAAATCTATCTATTTTAACTCTAAAAATTATAAATAAAATATAATGATGTAGAAAATATTTTTATCTTTCTAATTAATATTTATAGTCTAAGATATAAATTATATAACCTCATATAGAATTATTTTAGTGAAAGATACATGTTTATTTTATATTTTATATACTTTAAATTAATTGTTATAAAATATCACTTTTACCCACTAGTGGCTCCATGGGGTCCCAAAATAGACCCAAAGAATCCCAGGGTAATAAATATATCATCAAATAATATAATAACTTGTTTTAGGGCAGTTTAATATTATTATAATTTTATTTTTTACCCTTATTTACCAGATTTACCCTTTAACCATGGTAAATAAAATAATTTCTGAAGTTACTATTCATAATGTCAGAAAACTAAAAGATAAATATTTAAAAAATTTGGACCTTCTGATTCCAAATATGGTATAGAATTTTCCAAACTCAAAACACAGAAGTTGTATTAATTAATTTTAAATTAATTCCGGTTGTCAAAACAAAAAACCGGTTTTTAAGAAGTAAAAACTATCAAAAGATTGACATGTGTTTATGTACAATTTAAATGTAAAATTACATCCAATGATATATATTATATTAAATAATAAAAATATAATCTAATGATACTTTAAACCCACTAAAATGTGTAATTTAACACTATAAATTATTTCAATTAAAAAAGTTATTTTTTTTTAAAATTTAGTATTTTTCACTATTCATTAAAATATGAAAGTTATCAAAAAAGTAAAAAAAATTCTCCCTAAGCTTATTTTGATATTCCGAATCCAAAAATGAAGTCCATTTTGAAAAATAAAATTTATAATATTTCAAAATTGGGTATTACTATTCATAACTACTTTTTAAACGACTAGTTTGATTGGTTGGGATGTGCTAGAACTCGGAGCTGCGTGCAATGCAAGATATTTTATTATTCAAAGAGAAGAATACCATGGAATATTGGGGTGTTAAATTCTTCCCCCCTTTAAATAATTTCTTCCTTGAAATTACTAGAATATTATTGCATAAAAATATTGGATGGTTCTTCATCATAAGCTTCTCAAGTTCCCACGTTGCCTCTTCCATTTTATGGGTTTTCCAAAGAACTTTTACTAAACAAGTCATATAGTTTATCAAAACTTGTTATTTGGTTTAAAGAATCATGATAGGATCTTCAAAATATGACAAGTATAGTTCAAGTTTTATTTCTTCATAGGTGAGTATATGCATTGATCCATTCATGTATTTTCTCAACAGTGATACGTGGAACACATCATGTAGTTTGGAGAGACTTGGCGGAATTTCCAAATAGTAAGATACAACTCCAATTCGTTCTTAAATTTCGAAACGTCCAATGTACCTAGGACTTAATTTAACCATTCTACAGAATCTTATAACACCCTTTCATGGAGATACCTTCAAGAAAACATGATCATCTACTTGAAATTCCAAATCCTTTCTTCAGTTATCAGTATAACACTTTTTCCTACTTTGAGCTGCTTTGATGTGGGTTTGGGTGATATTCACCTTTTCCATTGTTTCCTCAACAAGTTATGGGCCTAATAGTTTTCTTTCACCAACATTATCCCAACAAGTTGATGCGTGACATCTCTTTCTATATAACTCTTCATATGGTTCCATTTGAAAATTTGAATGGAAGATATTATTATAGAAAAATTCTACCGAAGGTAAATACGGATCCCATATACTTTTAGAGTCAAGTGAGAAAGATATCAACATGTCTTCTAAGGTTTAAATAGTCTTTTTTGATTTTCCATCAGTTTGAGGGTGGTAGGGAGTACTCAAATGAAGTTTAGTATCTAGGGATTTCTGAATACTTTTCCAAAATCTTGATGTAAAATGGGGATCACGTTCAGAAAAAATCGATAGGGGTACACCATGAAGTCTTACAACTTCATTAATATATAGTCTTTATAAACTTTCAATTGGTAAATCTTATATTATACTAGGAAAATGTGATGACTTGGTAAGCTGATCGATAATAAACCATATTGCATCATTCCTTCTAGGTGTCTTTGGTAGCCCCTTGGAAAAGTCCATCATAATATCATCCCATTTCCAATTTGGCATGGGAAGAGGTTGCATGAATCCTATAGGATATTGTCTTCCAGCCTTCACTTGTTGAAAATCCATACATCTCAACACATAACCTGCAATCTCTCTCTTCATGTTGTCCCTCCAAAAATGTTCCTTCAAATCTCTATACATCTTAGTGCTACCAGGGTGTATTGTGAAATTGGAACTATAAGCATCATCCAAAAATTCCCTTTTTAGATCAGGTATGTCGGGAACACAAATCCTCTTCCCAAATTTAAAAATTCCATCTTCATATACAAAGTCAACCAATCTCCCATCATTCAAATCTTTAATTTTTTTTTGAAACTCTTCATCACCAGTCTGGGAACTTTTTATCCTTTATAGTAAAGATGGTTTGGAAAACATTTGAAAAAGTATTGATGTTTCACCTTCCATGATTATTACCATATCCATATTTACTAGATCCATGAATATAGGATCCCTTTTAACTCTCATCTTGTTTAGAACTCCATGATCCTTTCTGCTCAGAGCATCTTCCACCTTATTTTCCTTTACCCGGTGGTAGTGTATTGTGCAATCGTAATCATTGAGTAGTTCAGACCATCTCTTTTGCCTCATGTTGAGTTATTTCAGTGAGAAAATATACTTCAAACTTATGTGATCATTTTATATCTCACATTTCTCACTATAGAGATAGTGTCCCAATATATTCAAAGAAAAGATTATAGATGCTAAGTCAAGACCATGAGTGTTATAGTTTTGTTTAATAATTTTTAGATACTGTGATGCATAACCAATAACTCTGTTATTCTGCATAAGGACACAACCATGTCCTTTCTCTGATGCATCACTACAAATAACAAATCCATCATTTCTTGACGGTAGAGTCAATATAGTAGAATTGACTGATATTCCATTCAATTATTCAAAACATTCTTCAAACTCTTTTTCCAAAAAAATTTAACTCATTTACTTGTGAGCTTGGTTGATGGGTTATCCAATCAGGCAAAATTATGGACAAAATACCGATACAAACTTGATAAACCAATAAAACTGCATACCTCAGTTATACTCATCGGTGCTGGCCATTCTTGGATTGCACTTTTCTTTGAAGGATAAACATAGATTCCATCCATAGATACAATATGGCCAATTAGAGATATATCATGATGCCATAATTCACACTTCCTAAACTTCCCATATAATTCATTTTTTCTAAGAGTCTTTGGAATAGTGCGAAAGAGATTTTCATGATCTTTATAGATTTTGGAGTATACCAAAATATCATCAATAAATAACACTAAAAAGTAATCAAGATATTCCTTTAAAACTCCACTCATTAGATCCATGAAAATAGAGAGTGAATTAGTCAGTCCAAAAGGCTTTATTGTAAACTCATAATGCCCATACCTGGTTTGAAATGTTGTATTTGGAATGTCTTCCTTCTTCACCCAGAACTGATGGTATCCAGATCGAAGGTCAATCTTTGAAATATATTCAACTCCATTATTTTGATCAAATAAACCATAAATGCAAGATATGGGATACTTTTTCTTTATTGTTATAGCATTTATCCCCTTGTAGTCAATACACAACCTCATAGATCTATCATTCTTATTAACAAAAAGAATAGGGGCTCCCCATGGAGAAACACTAGGGTGAATAAATCCTTTATTACTATATTCCTCAAGTTGTTTCTTCAGTTCCAATAATTCCACAGTTTCCATTCTATAATGGGTCTTCAATATGGGCCTTGAACTAGGAATTATGTTAATGGAAAACTCAATTTCCTATTCTAGATGATGTCCAGATAAATACTATGGAAACACATCAAAATATTCTTGAACAATAGATACATCCTCTATTTGTACATTACTTTCCTCACCCATAGTTATTTCAATCACTTCCTCCCCAATAATTGAATTTAGTAGAGCTTCTGGGTGTGGATCTAGATGAGAATCAGATGGTGATGTTTCGGCTCTAAAGGTAAGGGATTCCTTATCATCATCAAAAATTGTAACCTCATTCTTCTTACAATAAATTTTCACATCATGGTTTGATATCCAATCCATACCGAGGATTATATCAAATTCAATCATGGGTATGAAAATAAGATCAATAGATAAAACATGTTTATATTCCATATTGGTAACTAATTGACATAACTTTGTTGCAATGATACACACCTTAAGAGTTTTGACTAAGAACTCCCTTAATAAGTCAAATTGAAAATATCTAATTTTCATACAAAACTGGGAAGATATGAAAGAATGCAATGATCCAGAATCAAATAAAGCATTGGAAAATTTTACGGAAACTATTAAATTACCATCCACCACATCATTTGAAACTTCAACATTAGAAGTTGTGATCACATAAGCTTGTCCTTTCTCCCTTGGAAATTTTTGATTTATGTTTCCTTGAATCTTAGGGAATTTATTTGAATAATGCCCCATATCTTTACAATTGTATCATTGAAAATTAAAAACCTCTTTATTCCCCTTGAAATCATGATTTTGGTGGCCTTTTTCTCCAAACTTGTAACAAAATCTCATGCCCTTTAGGCATGTACCAGAGTATTTCTTCCCAAAATTTCTACAGGATTGAAAGTAAACTTTTTCCATTCTTCGCCTTATTTCCTTTATACAATGTTAAATATATCTCTTATTCTCATTATTCACTTTAAATTATTAAGAATTAGAGAATTGATTTTATTTCTTGATAACACATGATAATATATCTTCATACAATGAGAATGACTGTGAGACTAATGCTCATCAGATAAATGGTTTTAAAACAATAATGAATCGATCAATATTACTTCATGGGTTACATATATAATCTACAACATTCCTTGATAACCTTTTAAAGTTCACCTCATACTTTGCGACATTCATATTTTTATTTTTACTCAGACTCAGAAATTGCCTTTCCATATCTGATCGATGTTCATGAGGAAATTATTTTTCTAAGAAAAAATCTTTAAACTCCCTCCATTCCATATTTGATACTTCTCCATCCTTCTTTGGGATTTGAATTAATGACCACCATTGATCTACATCTCTTGAGAGGCGATAAACTTCCATGACAACCTTTTCCCTTTCGGTACTCCCCAAAGCATGAAATATTTTTTCTAAGGAACATATCTATTTCTCAACTACAAATGTATTTGTAGTTACAATTAATGTTGGTATTTTATTACTTATGAAGCGGTCTAACATTGATCCTCAGAATTGTGGATCTGGGTGGTCCATACAGGTAAGGTTATTATTTATAACCTAAGTGAGTTTTCCCAGTATGGTTACAAGCTATTTAGCACCAGTTGCATCCCAAACTCCACTATAATTATCTTGAATAGGAGGGAAATACTGACATGGATTACATTCATTGATATAGTTTTCATTCCTTACACTAGGCCCCATTTCTAAACAATGGCATACATTAGGTTAGTTTATGAATCATAATGCATAATTCTGAACTTGTAAATTACTTAACATAAATTGAGAAGTTTATAAAAATAAACCATAATCATAAAAAATGTTTTCTTTGGGGAATTATTTAATCATAAATCCTTCATAATGATTTGTAAAAAAATGTGAGTTATCCTAATCATATCCCTCGGGAGTGTCAAACCATGTGTGCAGTAATGCCCATTGTCATGTACCAGGATAACCCGTGTCAAGCCCAAAACTAATTGTTAGAGTTTTCACTCCTAGGTACATCTATTACAAAACCACATACACTTGTGGTATCTAGACATGGATATATTTCTTGGAAAACCCACATAATATCTATATTACCAAATTTTTTTGATGTTCGTCTATACTAATCCTCAAAGTCTATCTTAGGGTTATGTTCTATGATCAAAGCTTTTCTAAATCTAGTATCCCTTGTTTGTACTAAACTTAGTTTGATACCAACTGTAATTCCCTAACCCTAGTTACCCAAAGTAGATGCATTATTACATAACATTTTCATGATTACAATAGATCAAGTCCCGAATGATCGATCAGTTTAGTAGCTTTGGAAGTACTATATACATTCATAAGTGTTAAATTACATTATGAAATGGAAAATAAACAACATTGTGTCTCCTTTGAACACACTCATATCCCTTAGCCTATCGATGTAGGTCAGTCATAAAATACTTCTTCGCATCCTAGAAAAAAATTAAACATAAGAAAAGGGTGATCTCAGATTCTCAGTAAGGATAACAATATAGCAGAAACTATCATAAATAAGTATAAACATTTAATCCAATGTATAAGACTAAAGCACAATACTTTTAAACATAAAATTCAGCATAATATGGAAAAGATAAATCAAATAATTCCATTTACTTATTCACATGAATATTCTACTAGACGAATAATCATATGTAATATCTCATAATGATGGAATGCATAATGTCAGAAATCTTAACCACAAAGTCAAGGCCTCATGCCAAGACTAAAAATAAAAATATTGTCAAGGAATTATGCCAAGACACTAGTTTGCCTCATGAGACCTACTGATGCATCGAGGGGATGTAGTGGGCCTTACCCGTCACTTACTATGTCCAATTAATTCCTCATATGAAAAGGGTGAAACATAACAAAAACATTTGTATTAAACTAACATATCAAATATTAATACTTTAACCATAAACCATGAATTATATAAAATTAGCACATCCATAGTATAAAATATCATAAAACTATAAATAAAATATGGAATATTGTATCATAATAAATCAACTTCAATTAAACATAAAATCCAATAAAATATGTTGACATAAATGAAATCAATACAAAAAACTATTTGAGAGAAATAAATCTTTCTACATTAAAATCATTTAAAAGTTTTATTATTATAAAAGAAAACATTTATTTTGAAAATATTGATATAATCTTGTAGGGGAAGCTTCGAAGGTGTTATAATGGTGTAAAATAGCCTCAGCCACTGTATAATTTAATAAGAACATTCTTTCTTTAATTTTTCAAAAAGGTCATAAAGTACCTTGTTTGGAAAACGATGGAAAGATTCCTTTCAAAATATTTTATAAAAATTAAAACAAGGGTATAAATGAATTTAAACCATAGTCTATGAAATAGTAAAAGTGTTTTGAAATAATTTTTTAAGAAACATGTATGTGGATGATAAATAAGTCCCAGTAGATACGTACATATAAACAACCTTGGATAATAAAGAGATTATAAAATTAACCTTTAACTTGTAATTTTCTTTAGTAGAGGGAACATTAACTTCTTGTATAATAGTTAAATAATTTTTATTAAATTATATTGGAACCATATACATAAATATGATATCATATATGATTCTCCAATATTGATTTGTTAATAATATTTCAGTAGTATCATTGTTTCATGTGTTAAATGATACATTTTCCTTTATATGTTTTGTTACGTAAGTCATGTTTGTTATGTATAGGATGTATTCAATTCATATTCAAAATAATATTAAGTTCTTAAAAATTATTTATTTTAATCATCAAATGAAAATTATTCTTGAATGGTTACAATGAGGAACGAAATCCCATCACGTCGTGGAGATGACATGTCGTACATACACACGAGCGACAATATCATTCTATTGATGGTGAAATTGTATATAATTGGATGTTATATTATATATACATAATAATTAACATGTTATATTTATTATTTACGTAAATTATACTCATTTTTATACCCATCCAAATAATGAAGTGTTGAATAAAAAACTACACCACGACATGGAGACGGTAAGCCGTACATACGCACATATGTTGACTTTGTAATTAATAGGATGGATATAATAATGAATATGGTTGTCCCATCTTTAGAATAACATCTCAGTATGTATAAGGTACTGTAGTTATTATTTTCTTATGGAAACAACAATGAAAGAGGAAGTGGAATAAGAAAAGAACTTTGAAATATGTGATGAAATAATTGCCTCTTCTTCAGGTGCTTCCTTTTGATTTGAACAAAAGGGCTCCTTAGGTTGGATTTATTTTCAAATTCAGGACTCTAGGTTGAATTTATGGTATTTGGGAGGACATTTGAGAAGGTTTTGGATGAGATAAATGAATTTTTATGTGTGAATTTAAGAGAAGGTGAAGTACCCTTTTATAAGAGAGGTGAAGGTTACTTTAAGAACATCTAGAAATATTAATTTATTATAAAATTATTTTCGTTTTATAATAGCTTAAAATGGATTTATTTCATGTATAAGGTGGGTATGGGTCTAAATCCTATCAACTAATAGGTTTTAGAAAAGTTTAGATCACCATATTTACCTTATCTTTTATATTTAACTCTTAGTTAAATAGTTTAACTTTTACCATGTCTTCTTGTATTTTTATACTACATGGTTAATATAGTTACTATAAAATTTTAAGAGAACCTAAAGTAGTTAATTAATGATATATATAACATTATCTAAGTCCTTTTGACGAATCTTATATTTTTAGCAATATTATATCATTTAATAAAATAGTATTTGTTTTAAAAACTCATTTATATAAATTTTGACACTATTTAGTATTTGGTTTTTTTGAAAGTAATAACAACTTTATTACTTATAAAAAAATACATTTAATCCACCCTAACATGTCATATTCACCTAGAAAAGTCATATCTGGCCTCCAAAGTTTCAAATTATATTTAATTTAATATTTACAATATCATTTATTTTATTCTTTCATTAATAAATAAATTACTGCATCATTATTGTGTCACAAATAAATATATTTTTTATATGTATAAAAAGTATAAATAAAATATAACGATGTAGTAAATAATTTTTATATTTCTAATGAATATTTATAGTCAAAGATATTAATTATATAACATTATATAAAAATTGTTTTAGTGAAAGATACATGTTTATGTTATATTTTTCTATACTTTTAATTAATTCTTATAAAATGTCATTTTCACAACCAAGTGGCTCTATGGGGTCCCAAAATCAATTCAAGGAAGGCCAAGGTCAGAAATATCTCATCCAATAATATTTGGACATGTGTTAGGGTAGTTTAATATTATTATAATATTATTTTTTACCTTTATTTATCTGATTTACCTTTTAACCATGGTAAATAAAATAATCAATGAAGTCACTATTCATAATTTACCAAAAATTAAAGGTACCTATTTACAAAATTTGTACCTTATGATTCCAAATATGGAATAAAATTTTCCAAATTCAAAATACAAAGGTTTTAGTAATCAATTTAAAATTAACTCTCATTGTCAAAACCAAAAAGTAGGTTTTTAAGAAGTAAAAACTATCAAAAGATTGACATGTGGTTATGTCCAATTTAAATGTGAAATTACATCAAATGAACTAAATTATATTAAATGATAAAAATATAATCTAATGATAATTTAAAAACACTCAAATTTATAATTTAACACTATAAATTATTTTTATTTAAAAAGTTGTTTTCAATTAAAATTTAGTATTTTTCACTATTCATCAAAATATGAAAGTTATTAGAAAAGTACCGAAAATATCATCCTAAGATAATTTTGATATTCCAAATCCAAAATTGAAGTCCATTTAAAAAAAATAAAATTTATAAAATTTCAAAAAGTGGGTATTACTATTCATAACTACTTTTTAAATAGCTAGTTTGATTGGTCAGGATGTGCTAAACTCAGAGCTGCGTGCAATACAAGATATTGTATTATTCAAAGAGAAGAGTACCATGGAATATTGGGGTGTTTAAGTAGATACCTATTATAGATATTTATCCATCATTTATAGGATATTATCAAATGGTTAAGCCATATATCAATTGTTCCAATTTGGGATTATTTTTTGGGACCAATGAATGAAAAATTAAATTTCAAAATAATGGGTTATTGTAAATGGGATTAATTTATAAATATCATCATGAAAGGGTAATGGGTTTTTAAAATGACAACTTGAGTTTATTATGGGAATTATAAAAGGCATTGTTAAATATTTTTATAAATGGATTTTTTTTGTGAATTGGAATGGAAGCTCTAGGGATCGGTGTTAAAGAATAAGGTTTTGTTATTGAAAACTTTAAAGGTAAGGAAAACAACCTATAGGTGGTTGGAGTTTTTTCTGAAATAGAAGAGTAAGAATAAACTTATATATTGTGTTTTTTATTGTATTAAATGGTGTTATGTGCATTCTTTGTTTTATGTTTCATATCATGATGGTTAACCTTGGGTGAAAACAGCCCGAGGGGTGGGGGTGCTTGGATTTTATAATTAAGATAGGGTAAAAAATTTCCCCAGGGGACACTTGGATTTTATGGTCAACTCAAGGTGATTTATTTACCCATGGGACACTAACAATTATGGCCAGCCCAGAGTGAACATTGACCCCCAGGGGGTGATGAGACTTATAGTACAACCCGAGGTAAAAACGACCCCCGAGTGGATGATGGGGCTCCAAGGATGGGTATATTACCCACAAATGTTATTTTTGACTATATATGTGTATATTACCCCTGTTTGGGTGTGTTTGGGTAGGCATAGTCAACACAACATGCTAAGAGAGACCCTAGAACTAGTTGAAGTTGGTTTGTACTGTTCCTAGGGTGAACCCTGCTTATAGGTTTAGCTTTAATTTTATGTTGTAGTCTAAGAAGTTTAAATATTTAAATTTATAAATGTTATTTGGATTAATACTACGTGAACAATTATTACAAGATGGTTATTTTTTGGATATCATTGGTGGTGGCCTACTGAGTTATACTCACACCCTGATCGGATATGCACAACACCAGGATACCCAATCAAGGAACTATATGGTTTTAGGAGATAGGTTTAGGGAAGGGTTCACTGTATTGGGGTATAATTGACATGTTAGAGTGGACAATGGGCGATGATTATGGGAAATACTCAGGACCAGTTTAAGATGATTTGTGTTTTAACATACTTTTATTTTTATTATTTAATTATCTTTGTACATGTTCCTCCAATGGGGGATCCATCAGACATGTATTTCATCCCACATATTATGGAATTAAAATATATGGTTATTTCATATGAATTTTCCTGCTTATATGAGATAGTTATTTGGTCATATTTTTAGGTTTATTCTATTTTCATTGGAATTGTTACTTTGAACAGAGGGTACAATGTCTCCATAAAGTATCATAGAACCTCACAACAAGGTGGAATCTTTTTGGGTATGGGGAGACACGACTGAGGTCATGTAATTTTCTGGTCAGGTTATTATTCCTAGTGTGAGCTAGACTGGTATGTTACAATGTTGTATCAGAGGTATTTCCTTTTTTCTTAATGTCTAGGGAATAACAGATAGGATATTATGAAAGCTTTCAGGTTTGGTAATGATCTTGTGCTTAATAGTTATTAACCCATGTATGGGGGAAAACCCATGTTTCTAGGTATGAGATTTATTGTTGATGGATTTCAATTGTAAAAAAATTATTTTATTTCCCCCTTGAGTGAGACACATAGTTTGTGATGTGATTATTTGTGGTATTTTTACTCTTGTATGACATGGAAAGATAGTGTGGCTAAAATCATGCATCATTTTAGGCATGTAGGGATTCATGTGACATGTATCAAGTGAGGTACATAGTGTTGGATCATAATATAGATGTATATATATATTAGATGGAACAATACAAGAGGGGGGGGGGATTGTAAGTTTAAAAACATTGTATATAAACACGTCATAAAGAACTTAGTTTAAGAGGTCTTAAACTAATACAATTCACAATCAATACAATTTTCCATAATGGTATTGGATATAATATAAATTATATGATGTAATACTATAAGTAATGTATAACAATCGTATTCTGATTGAATACAATGATCAGAGTAATACCAGTAAGAAAGATTCTACGATACATCGTATAGAATCTATTAATACAATATGTATCAAAAGAATCACAATTGAAACAATTACAAGGTGCTATGCCTTGGGCCTATGGGTCATGTATGGGTTCCCCTTCAACCCTTAAAAGGGGGATTATCTATAATAAAAATAAAAAAAGAGGGCCTTCTGGCCATTCAGAAACAATTACAATTGAATTGAAAATGAAAAGAAATAGGAAACAATACAATTCCCTTTCTAATAAAAATAACAGCAGAAATGTAAAAGTGTTAAAATTCTTTTAACCCAAAAAGAAGGGTATCCTTTCACCTAGGATAGAAGGTCTATCTTACCAACACCTTGGTAAGCCCTTGATACTATGATCAGTATGGATATTTTCCTATCCACAAAAGTCCTTGATTAAGAAGGTAATTGAAACCTCTTTCCTTTAAGAAATTTAAGGCTCTTAATACAATGATTGACAGCTTGTCTTCCTATCCCTAGAAGGCCTCGATCGTTACCATAATGATCATTCACAAAAAGAAGAAACAAAGAACTTATAGAGATACAAGAACATAGAACAAGCAGTTCACTTCTTGTATATTCTAGGATTTCGTACGAAGCAAGAGTGAAGCCACATCATCTCTCTCTAGAGCTTGATAGAAGAAAAAGTTATATATTTTGGTTTGAATGACCTCCTATTTATAGGCTTCAGGTTCCACCGATCATATTTCTCTGAAAACCTCATAGGGACTTGGACACCTAGCATTACAATGGTCAAAACAAAACAGAGAGTATGAGATACATGTAATTGGTATTGAAGTTATGCAAAAATGTAATGAATTTCATAAGTGAAATACATAACCTGTTTCCTAGGCTCATCATTTTAATGCATATCGATTACTAATTATTACCTAGTTAAGGTTTTTAACTTGATTACGATACACGAAATTCAATCTGGTTATGATACTTGGATATAATACATAATAAGTGTATGATGTATAACCTGGTGATGATGTATACCCTGGTTACAATATCGTGATTTCAATACATGATTACGATTCAGAACATAACCTGGTTATGATGCATGATACATAATATTGCGATACTATACTTATCTTGATTACAATACATGGTTACGATGAAATACTTAACCTGGTTACGATGCATATTTATGATGATTCACTTAACCTGGTTACGATGCATGATACATGAGATTGTGATACTATACTTATCTTGATTAAGATACATGGTTAAGATGTAGTAATTAACCTATTTATGATTCATATTTATGATGCGGTACTTAACTTGGTTACGATTTCTGATTATATTGAAATAGTTAGTCATGTTACGATTCTTGATTATAATACAATACAAAATCAGGTTACGATTCCTAATTACAATGTAGTGCATAGTCTGGTTATGATTTTGAAATAGCATATAAAACAGTGTGTATGAACAAAAACACAACTTTCATAAGGATAAATTAAACATGTATAAAAATTTAAGTGATTACGATTATTTAAACAACATACATGATAAAAAATATATGTTATTTTGATATGTCAGATTTATGATTTCCAAAAAAATTACTGAAGGAAAATTTTAAACAAGTTTTCACTCAACAATATCCCCATTTTTAGAAAGAAAAAAATAAAACGAAAACAAACTGAATAACAAACAATAAATACTTATCTACCCCTGAGTTTAATAAATCTAGTGAATAAGAATAATTCCAACCTTGGTTTAAACAACTCACAAGGTATCTTATTCTTCTTAATTTTTCTTATGACATCTCCCCCTTAATCATACATTCATAAAAAAAACTTTATTTTCAAATCCATTCTCCCCATTTGTGATTTTCAAAAATAATAAGGGAAAGAATTTATTTCCTGCAAAAAGATAGATAAACAAAGTACGAAACAATAAATTTAGTTGAAGTAATATTTTATTAAAATAAGAGTTCAACCATCATTATTTTCCCTTTTGTTTTTCCAAAAGATTACACAATGAGAGTTTCATCTTCTTGAACAATTTTATATACTCCATTATCTTGTTAAGGGCTTCTTGCTGAGCCTTCAGCTTCTCATCATGTTCAAAAATAATATTTTCTTGCTTCCAGATCCAATCTTCATGAAGTCAATTAATATCTTCCTGAGATTTAAGTCTTGCTTCCTGGTTATTGAAATCATTCATCCTAAGTTGGAAGGCTTTCTATAAGATAACTAATATATAAAAGATTAAAACAACCTCACTACTCTCATCCTACAACTTTTCCCTTAAATACTCGATCTATTTTGAGGCTACTCCTTTTGAGGTACTGGGTGTTTGAAATTCTTGAAGCTTTTCATTCAAATCATCAATTAGCTTTTGATAGAGAGAGTTGAGTTTGATTACACGATGTACGAATTCTTCTTTTTTGTAAAGATGATTATTTAGGCTTTCACCAACATTATAAGACCACTTGAAAAATTTATTATAAGCCTTACTGTGCTCAATAGAACGATCCTTGAAAATATTGAAATCGGCTTCAAGACTTAGAAACCTGTCCATCTGAACCTTTTCAGAATCTGTCCAATCATTATGGGAATTTGAAAGAATTTTCAACCTTTCTTAAACTTTTCGAATAAAAGGCAATAACTTATCCAATATATTCAAAGCCTGTTCAATGAAATTAACCCCTTTCACAGTGATTTTCTTTTCAGAATATGTGTCCTCATTGAATTATGGAAGATCACCAAAATGAGTCTCTGTGCCGATCACTTGAGCTAGCTAATTCTGATTCTTATCATATTATTCCTCCTACTCCTCCTCTTATTCTTATTCTTTATCATAAATATGAATGAATCTCTTGGAGGAAACATTTTGAGATACTCTCTTGAAGGTCTGAGGATCCGGAGAGGGGTAGACAAAAGATGGTACTTCTGATGACTCTTCCATATGACATATGTTATTTGTATCTTCTTCTTCATGTACTTCTATTTCTGTATGTACCTGTTCTTCTTGATCATGTTCCTCTTGAACTTATTATTCTTGTTCTTCTTCCTATTATTCATGTTCTTTTTCAATATATTCTATAGACAATTGTACAAAAACTTGTTTGCCCCTGCCTTTCCATGCAGGAACAGATTGAGTTTTACCAGATGGATCCCTTATTTCAATTCCAGATTTTAATTTCTGAGAAATTATTAGAAGAATATCAATATCAATAGCATAATCCTTTCTTTTATTCAATATATTCTTTCTCTCTTATTATTTTAAAGTCTCTTTAGACCTTAATTTTAAATCCAAATCTTCAGTCGGATCCAATCCAGACTAAGGATCCCCATCTTTCCTTTCTTTATTTTCTTCCTCCACTCAGCATAAACCTCATCAGATACAACCTTTTGTTTATTTGAGGGTTTTGGAGTTGTAGACTTAACTGCCTTTATTTTTTTCAAAGATGGATTTGATGGCTTAGAAGGTTTCTCACTACCTTCGGCACCATAATTTTCTTTCTCAGTATCCAGATCTATCTCAAACTTTTTCAATTCATTATTGAAACATAATTTGGGATTTCTTACTGTATCCTTACTAATTAAGGTCTCTTTGAAGAATGTTGGATCTGAATTAATTTCAATATTACACAAACCAAAGCACTCTTTCAGAAACTTATTGATAATCAAGGTAAACATGATCAACATGGATTTTCAAACACCAGATTTGAGTTTCTTAATTGTTTAGAAAATAAACCCCATAAGGTTAAACTTCCTCATGCTGACCAAGAAGTCAAGCACATACACATATGAAACTTTTAAAGTTTCCTTATCAAATTTTCTCAGCACCAAAAACCCTTGAATCTAAAGTGCTATGAGTCTATTATCTCTTGATAGATGAATCAATTTTCTTTTGTCCTCATGAATTTCAAAAAGGGTTTCATCAGCTTTAGACCTATAAAAGGTTCCATCAACTTTTGATAACTTATGAGAAGGACACAATGCATCTCCCTCAAATGGAACATCACGAAACATAGTTACCTACTTTGAAGAGGTTGTATAAGTCTTGTCATACATCATAAAATAAATCTTAAGATCTTTGTGTATCTTTACTGAGTCAGAAAATTCTAACACCTCAATATGATAGACATGATCTTAATCAGAACCTGGTCTTCCCACAAAAATTGATTCCCAGCCTTTAAAACTTATAATTCTTTTCAAAGGATAATCAAAAGATTCATAAAAATATCAGGAGACCAACCTTTCACCATAGAATTCGATGGAAGAGAAATTCTTTAGAGGCATTTTTTTTCAGATATGAAACAAAAGACTAAAACATGAATGACTAACTCACAGCTTGAAGCACCTTCTAATTACAAAATCTGAGAAGTTTTATAATTATAAAAACTAGGGTGAGAATTGATCTAACTTTGCTAACTATTTATAGAGAAGCTTGACAAGGAAGATTACATAGATGAAATAGATGTGGGATATATTCCATTAAAAATAATTGATGGTCATGATTAGATCTATGAGATCTAATGGGAAATAATGATATTAAATTCTTGAGGTTTTCTTGAAAATAAAATCTTATCCATAGTGAAACTAATTTTGAAGTAAAAGAATGAAATTAGAGACAACCATTAAAACAACCAAGTTAAAGTTTTAGAAAATATTCACGTTAGAGTATTAGGATAGATATTATGGTTTTAGTATATTTTTCTTATCAAAAAAAATAAAGAATCTAAAATCGATAAAATCAAATATTCTAGTACCAATTATTTAGAATAGATAGAATAATCTGCAATAATATTCTTGTACCTATATTGATATTTTAGTACTGACAAGATAATAAAATACCAATTTTTCAATACTGATAAATTAATGAAATATCAATAGTTTATATTTGACTAGATGATTCAAAACTGATAGTATAGATCTAGTACCAGGATTTTTTGAAACCAAAACATAAAAAAAATAAAATTTAGAAACCTATAAAAGAAAACTTAAAGAGTAAAACCAATTATCTATAAAACAAAAAGTGAAGCTGATAAACTTTAAAAAAAAGTGAAACTGATAAACTGTAAAATAAAAAGTGAAACTAATAAAATATAAAACAAAAAGTGAAACTGATAAATTGTAAAACAAAAAGTGAAACTCATAAACTGTTAAACAAAAAATGAAACCGATAAACTATAAAACAAAAAGTGAAACTGATAAACTGTAAAACAAAAAGTGAAACCGATATGTATAATAACCATTTGAAAAAGGAGTAACTCAACGTAAAGAGGTGGATTAAAAACGAAATAGATGTGAATGATTACCTTATAGTGATTATTACTAGTTTTTCTTTAATTTATTCAAATCTATCAGAAGATAATGGTTTTGTATAAATGTCAGGTAGTTGTTTTTGTGTTTTTATTAATTGTAAAAAGATATCTCCTTTTTGTGTTTTATCCCTAATAAAGTGATGCCTAATATCTATGTGTTTTGAATGTGACTGATGTGTAGGTTTTTTACTAATAGAAATGGCACTAGTATTGTCACATAGTATTTGAGTTTTTGAGAAACTCATGCCATAGTCAGTGAGTGTGTGTCGCATCCACAACACCTGAGTACAATAACTTCCAACTACTGCATATTTTGATTCAGTAGTGGAGAGTTCTATTGACTTTTGTTTCTTGCATGAAAAAGAAACCAAAAAATCTCATAAAAAATGATATTTTCCAGATGTACTCTTTCTATCCATTTTACATCCACTAAAGTCAGCATCTAAATTTTTTTTCAAAACAAAATAATTTCCAGAATAATAGAACAGTCCTAAATCCATATTTATCTTTAAGTAAAGAAAAATTATTTTCACTACATGTAAATGAGATTATTTTGGATTATATTGGTATATTTCACATAAGCATACTAAAAACAGAATGTCTGGATGACTAGACATTAAGTATAACAAACTTCCTATCATACCTCTAAACGTTTTTTGATCCACTGGTTTCCAAGCTTCATTAAGATCAAGTATATTTGAGGTACCAATAAGAGTGCTAATACTTTTTTGTATTTTCATATCCATACATTTTGAGTAGGTATTTTATATAATTATGTTGGGATACATAGGTTCCTTCTAGTTTTTGAGGTATTTTAAAACGTAAAAAGAAAGTTAACTCACCCATCATACTCATTTAAAAGTCATATTTCATTGGATTCGTAAAAGAATTAGTCAAGGATTAATTAGTTGAGACAAATATAATGTTATCAACATAAATTTGAACAATAAAAAAATCATTTTTTTCCATTTTTATAAAAAGAGTTGGGTCAGCTGTACCTTTTGCATATTTGTTTTGTAAAATAAAACCTATAAGTCTATCATACCATGCTCTTGGGCCTTGTTTAAGTCCATACAAATCTTTGTTAAGTTTAAAAACATGATTAGGATGTTTTGGATCTACAAAACTAGGGGGTTGATAAAAAAACTTCTTCTTGAAAAAAACCATTAGGAAAAGCACATTTTACATCTATTTGATAAAGTTTAAAATTGAAGTATGATACAAAGGCTAATAGAATTCGAATAGATTCAAGTTTAGGTACTAGAGCATATATTTCTTCATAGTCTATTCCCTCTTGTTTATTATATCCTTTATAAAAAATTCTTTCATTATTTCTTATTCTAACTCCATTTTCATCACATTTGTTTCTAAAAAACCCATTTTACACTAATTGCAGTTGTTTCATTAGGTATTTTAACCAAGGTCTATACTTGATTCCTCTCAAATTCATTTAGTTTATCTTACATTGCCTTAATCTAATATTCATCACCTAATGCTTCATTCGAAGTTTTAGGTTAAAATTGAGAAATAATGGCATGGTGTTCTACTTCATTTATCAAGGAATTTCTGGTCCTTACAAGTTTATTTACATCTCTCATGATATTATCACTAGGATGATTCTTAAGAAATAATTGATTTGGGTTTTATAAAACCTATTCATCAGCATATGATAGAAAGTCTTCTGGGGTAAATGTTTCAAAAAAATTTCTTGAATATTTCCCCTTTTATAAGAGTTTTTAGTCAATGGTTGATAACCACTTTGTGAAAATAAATCAGTTGATGTAGGTAAGTATTGTTTAAAAACAAAGGGGTCAATTTCATAAAATTTAATATGCACTGTTTCTTCAACAGTACAAGGGTTTTTATTGAAATGCATATAAGCCTTAGATGTTATGGAATAACCTAGAAAGATTCCTTCATCAGATTTGGGTGAAAACTTATGTAAATTTTCTTCTGTATTCAATATGAATAATTTTCATCCAAACACTCTGATGTATGACAATTTAGGGTTTCAGCCAGTCCAAAATTCATAAGGTGTTTTATTAAGAAAAGGTTTAGTTAAAACATGAATTATAGTATAACATGTAGTACTAATAGCATCATCCCAGAAATGCTTAGCAATTTAGTATTCACTCAACATGGTTCTTGTTATTTTCTGAACAATACAATTCATTCTTTCAACAACACCATTTTGCTGAGGGATTCTTAGAGATGAAAAATTCGGAGTAATACCTTTCTTACTACAAAAGGTTTCAAAATCTGAATTTTGAAATTGTTTACCATGATCAATATATATATTTTTCAATGGTAGTTTTTTCTCTTTTTAAACTTGGGATCTAAAAGTTTTGAAATTGAAAAAGGCTTTAGTTTTATTTTCTAAAAAATAGACCCATGTAAATCTATTATAGTCATCATCTAAAACAAATACAAAGTATTTTCCTCCTATGATTCCAGTTTGTGTAGGACCGAGGAGATCCATGTGCACCAACTATAATGAATTATAAGTTGAAACCTCATTTATTGATTTAAATATAGTTTTATGTCTCTTTCCATATTGACAAGGGTCATAAACCTTTGAAGAATCAAACCTAAGACCCAGTATACCCTTGAATAGTATTTTCTTTGAAAGTTTACAAAGGTTCCTTAGGTTGTAGTGTCCTAACCTTCTATTCCATAACCAATTTTGGTCTTCCATTGCACTTAAGCAATGTATGTCTTGGCTTCTAAGGTCTTCTAAGTTGATTGTGTATACATTCTCAAGCCTATAAGAAAAATGAATTCATCCTTGGAATTGTGAATTTAACATTTATCATTCCTAAAATCCACAAGGTAACCTTCATCACATAATTTACTTATGCTTATAAGGTTGTGCTTAAGAACTTTAACAAACAAAACACACAAAATTAAATCTTTTCCTAAAATAACAATATTACCTATACCAATGATCTTTCCCTAAGTATTATCTCCGAAGGTATCTCTTTCACCTTTCATTTTAATAATATTTTCAAAGAAATCTTTGTTACCCATCATGTTTTGAGAACAACCACAATACATGTACCAAATGTTCTTGTTTTTGATACACTTCTTATTTTCATGAAAAAGAAACAATTAGTTTTTCAGAACCCAAACTTGTTTGGATATGAAAATGTTAGATAAAAGAATTTTGGGAATCCAATTTTTTTTTAAAATAGGATTTGTGAAATACTAAATATTGAGTTTTATTAAGAGAACAACATCTTTCACAATGTCCACCACATTGAAATTTCGTACAAAATGGGGCACTTTGAGGAGTAAAATAGTTATTACTAAAAATGGGGTATGAGTAAGTGTATCCAAATCCATAAGTATTACTTAAAAGGAAAATTTGAGAATACAAATTATATAAGTTTTACTTACCACTGTTAATGTTTGATAAAAGTTTTTTAAGAGAACATATTTCAGATTTTAGTGTAATGAATAAATTATCATTCTCACAAGAAATTGTTTTCGGATTATTTTTCATTTCAGAAGCACTCTTCTTAAAAACAAGTTGTTCATGGTCTTTAGAAAGTGTATCCTTCTCAAAAAGTTCTTAAGATAATTTGAAGTATTTTAAAAATCAAGAGTTCTATGATCAAGATATTTTGATAGATCTGATAATTATTTTTTAATAATATATATTCTATAATTTTCCTTATTAAGATTTTTCTCGAGTTTTGAATTTTTATTCTCAAGTAATTTGGAAAATCTGGAAAATTCTTGAAGGGAAGGTAAATTTTACTCTACTGAGGAAGATTCTTCATCAGAGAAGTAAGAATTTTTCTCCTTAGGGTAATTTTCATTTAAAGAAACATTTTTAAGGGATTCAAAAATGTGTACCTTATTCATGTAGCAATGATTTTCAATTGGTAGTCTGGATATGAGTCCTTTGTTTCTCTGACCAAAAGATTCTTAATCTAAGGATTAGTATGATGAATCAGAACCACTTTCACTCCAAGTATCATTTTCTTTCAAAACATTATTTTTATTTTCTTTGAAATACATTTTCTTGTTTCTTTCATAATATTTATCCTTCCTGTCTTTTCTTTTTAGTAAAGGACAATCTGGTCTAATAGTACCTAGTCTTTTGCATTCATAAAAAGTGAACTAAGAATCTTTCTTTTCTTTTATATATTTCTTTTTTAATCTTTATTTAATGTATTTATTTCCAACAATCTTGTTCATCCTTCAAGAAGGATTAGATAACTCATTATCTGATTTATCACTATCACTTGATTCTTAGATAACAACAACTTTATTTGCTTTGGATATTGTTATCCTTTTTGGTTTCTTAGATTTAGTAGTAGTAAAATATACACTCCCATTACCATTCTTCTTCTTATTGAAATCATCATCTCTTTTCATTCTAGTCTCGTACTGAAGTTGATCTCCAAACAACTCTTCAATAGTGATTTGAGTAACATACCTATTTTCATTAATTGCTATTATTTTTGACTCCCACTCATAGGAATAATATCAATAATCTTGTCTACAAGTGATTAATCATCAAGGCCTTTCTCTCCCATATATTTTAGACTATTGACGATTGTTATAAACCTTTATTTCACCTTTCATACTAGTTCTCCATAAGGAAAAAGAAACCCATGATATTTTGCTCGAAGCATTGTTCTTCTTATTTCTATGACTTTAGATGTACCAAAATGAGTGACTTATAATTTCTTCTAGATAAAATTGGATGCTTCATAATATGATATATGACTATATATATTTCTGGTCGTGGAACAAAAAAAATATTGAGTACCATGTAATTCAGTTGATATTATTGTTTCTCTTGATTAGTGAAGGTACTGACTTCCTTGTATGGGATTATATATCCTCTAGTAAGCATATAAAGTTGTCCACTCCAGTATTAATAACAAATATCTTCATTCGATCTCTCCAGTGATCATAATCATTCCCATCAAATATAGGTGGTCTAGTTGGATTTAGATTTCAATTTATCTAATAATCATTCCTTTCATCTTATAAAACAATAATTTTCCACTCTACACATTAGTGTAGTAAGTTGTTATAAACTGAAGATTTGTAAAAATTATAGAATTGTATTGAAAAAGAAATAAAGCAAGTAATACAGAATAGTGGAAACATCCTTTGATACCATTTGTTTGATCATAATATAGATGTATATGTATATTAGATGGCACAATACAAGAGGGGGGGGGGGTGAATTGAAAGATTAAAAAATTTGTATTCGAACACTTAAGAAAGAACTTAGTTTAAGAGGTATTAAAATAATACAGTTCACAATCAATACAATTTACCACAATGGTCTTGTATCTAATAGAAATGATATGATGTAATACTATAAGTAATGTATAACAATCGTATTATGATTGAATACAATGATCAAAGTAATAAAAGTAATAAAGATTCTACCATACAACATATAGAATATATTAATACAATATGTATCAAAAGAATCGTAATTGAAACAATTACAATTGGATTGAAAATAAAAAGAAATAGGAAACAATACAATTCTCTTTCTAATACAAATAACAACAGAAATGTCAAAGTATTACAGTAATTTTAACCCAAAGAAATGTGTATACTTTCACCTAGGATAGAAGGTCTGTCTTACCACCACCTTTGTAAGCTCTCAATATGATGATCAGTATGGTTGTCTTCCTATCCCTAAAATTCCTCTATTAATAAGGTAATCAACACCTCTATACTTCAAGAAATTGAAGGCACTCCATACGATGATCAGATTCACGTCTTCATATCCCTGAAATCCCTCAATCATTACCGCAATGATCGGTTACACAAAGTAGAAACAAAGAACTTAAATAAATACCAGAACACAGAACAAGCTATTCACTTCTTTTATCTTCAAGGCTTTAACACGAAGTAATAAATAAGTCACAACATTTATCTCTAGAAATTTATAGATTCAAAGGTTATATATTTTGGTTTGAATGACCTCTTATTTATTGGCTTCAAGTTCTAATGGTCATATTTTCTCCAACGGTCATATTTCTCCAAAATACTCGGAGGGACTTGGAAACCTGGCATTACAACAGTAAAAACACAACAGAATACAAGAAATCGTTTTGATTGGTAAATAACCAACTCAATGACATCGTTTTTGTTAGAAATAAGTAAGTACAAAATAATAAAACAGATTATGAGATACATGTAATCAGTATTGAAGTTTATAAAAAAATGTAATGCATTTCATAAGTGGAATACATAACTAGTTTTCTAGGATCATCATGAAAATTCATATCGATTACAAATTATAACATGGTTAAGATTCTTAACTTGATTACGATACATGAAATTAAATCTGGTTACGATACTTAGATACAATAAATAATAAGAGTAAGATGTATAATTTGGTGATGATGTATAACTTGGTTACAATATCGTGATTTCGATACATGATTACAATTCAGAACATAACTTGGTTACAATGCATGATACATGATATTGCGATACTATACTTATCTTGATTAAGATACATGGTTATGATGTAGTACTTAACCAAGTTATGATGCATATTTATGATGCAGTACTCAACCTGGTTACGATGCATGATACATGAGATTGCGATACTACACTTATCTTCATTACGATACATGGTTATGATGCAGTACTTAACTTGGTTACGATGCATATTTATGATGTGGTACATAACCTGGTTACAATTTCTAATTACAATTCAATACTCAGTCAGGTTATGATTCTTGATTATAATACAATACACACTCAAGTTTCGATTCCTGATTATGATGCAATGCATAGTCTGGTTACAATTTTGAAACAACATATAAAATAATTTGTATGAACAACAAACATGAATTTCATAAGGATACATTAAACATTAAGAACAAAGTAAGTGATTATGATTGTTAAAACAACATACATTATAAACAATATATGTGTTTTTGATATGTGCGATTTTTGATTTCCAAAACAAATGATTTAAGGAAAAAGTTGAAACAAGTTTTGACTCAACACATGGGTTATACATTTTGTTTTCATGTTTCTTGTGATTTGTAATGGCCTAGGGTTCATGTTAGACTATGTTTATTTTTATTGGTTATAAAAGTCTAATTAATATCTACCTATGGTTTATATTTTACTCATACCAAGAGGGTTGGTATTTTAAATGTCTGTAACATCATATATGGGTTTTTCCCTATACATCTATAATTGAATATTACTTGACCAATCAGCATTATGATCTTTTGGCACACAATAAGATATAAATAGATTGATGATGACATTGGTTAGATAAGGTGTCAATAAGCATCCTAGATTTTGTTTCCTCTATATATTATGAATGATATTCTATTTAACCAAGACTTAGAGAATTTCATGATTGGTAACTTGTATGTTTTTTTAAAATTACATTCTTATGGGGTTGGAATTTTTTAAAATAAAGAAAATTTAAAATTTTGAAATGTGAGTTTTAAATTTGTGATTTGTTTTAGAAAATATTTTTAAAATTGAAAACTATTTAAATATGGGTTTTTGAAAGTAAATAAATTGAAAATATACATTTTAAAAGTGTATTTTATGGATTATAATAATGGGTAATCCCCTAGAAGAAAAATAAAGTGTGGACCCAATTATGTTGGTGTTGGAAATTTTTAAATATGGATTCACAATGCATGTGGTTTATTGTGGTTTCTATGAGTAATCATATTATGGTTTTCTGTGAGATGAGTTGTGCTATAATTTATGAGTGTGGTAAACCCTTGGAATGAGTTGGGTTAACCCTAGTAAAAGTGGTTTAGGGATAGAGTGAGAGCTCTATTTGTCAAATATTTCTTGATTAGGAGTGTACTATATAATTTATTCTACTCTTATTATGGACTCAGTTTAATTATGGGCCTTGTGGTTTATACTGGACCCCGGAGTGGATTGGATCGTTTGGACTCAAGCTTGTGTATAGAGACCATAGAGTGGTTTCTTGGTAGGTAGATTCCATGTGACCTTGAGATGAGAGAAAGTGTCATTCCATGAGTTGTGTTTAGTGATACATTGATAATGGGATAAGTGGTAATATCTAGTGATCCTTGAGAGTGACTCAGGTATTGTGAGTCCTTTCCCCAAGGTACTTGAGGGTAACCTGTGAGAGAGTTATCCCATTCATTATAATGACTTTTTATATTTAATGTTGGTGGGTGTTTCGACTTATGAAATCGATTCATGTTTGGTGATTCCTAGTTTTAATGTAGTTTTGGTTGAGCAATTATAGTGCTAGTGCCTAGTTTCTTGGATGGTTTTATGGGTAGGATAATTAGATGCCTAACCCTGTCACGTGGTTTAAATTTGGGTATGTGATGGGGACATGTGTAAATACCATTAGATCTTAGAAATTTCATCTAGAGTGATTGGGGTGGGGGGTTGTGTGTATGGCCATAATACATGGATAATGTTAGAACTATTGTGAGAGATCATCTAACATGCCCCTAGTTAGTGGAAGTGACATAATGAGAGTATGGTCTATTTTTCGACTAGGTGATAGGGAATGGAGTTGATGAAGATTGAATCAAGGGATGTGAGTTGGGTTTTTTAAATGGTAACAATAGAGTGTGAGACCCTTGGTTCTCGATAAGAATAATGCGGTTTGAGGGTGAACACCTTTTGTCAAAATATAATTAAGGTGATTCTTAGATCTTTAATCATTGAAAATTTTATGCATTGTGTGTAGGAAATTAGTAAAGAAATGCCTTGGATGGTTAACCATGAAAGCACTAGGGGTGTCAATTCTTGGTATCAAATAGTATTTTAGGGTAGGATGAACCGAGTGTATGAACCTGTCAAGTTTGAGACATGATTTTAGTAGTGGGGTGTGAGGGGAGATAGACGCTTATAGTTTTTGAATGACACAGTTTGGTGGGTGGTAATGTGTTGGACCCTGACACAAGTGAAGTTCTATTTTTTAGGTGGAGTGCATGATTTTTATGAGGCATACCAAGGGAAATAATAGTTTTTAAGGCCGCCATGCACATGAACATGGTTAGTGTCTTAGATAGGAGAGAGTAGTTTCAATGCAACAAGACTCAAGGGATTTTGGTTTGGGATTCATAATTGGTATGTTCAGGAGTTTGAACTTCTTTTGAAATAAGTTATGGGGTTGTCTATGTTGTAGAGAATAATTACTATAAAAAATTTGGCCCATACGTGGTCATGTGAAATTTGAGGGTTGATGTCCTTGATGAGATTTTGTGGAAATATATTCCCATGGGTTGTCTAGAAAAGAAAAATATATTCAGTTTATAGGGGTGGTTTTAGTTGGGATTGATGTGATGCAATGTGGTCGATCCAATTTTCTAGTCCGGGTCATGTGGCTATGGGATGGTGGGCATGGCTTAAGAGGATAGGTACACGTGTTTTATAGACAAGACCCATAGGGGTTAAAAGTCAAGAAATAATTTAAGTCAATATGTTAAGGATTCCACTATAGGCTATTGGATGGGGGGGGGGGGGGGTGAAACCCACTCTTAATGATTTCAGTGAGGACTGAGGATGGTGTTATATATTCCATAACTGAATAAGATTTGACAATTGGAGCGCTGCTTGCACATGGGTGTGTTTGGACACATCTAACCATAATTTTTGGTGAAATATGGTATGTTGGTGGTTAATATCAATATTAATAACTAGGGGGACAATTAAAAGTTCACTCCTATGTTACGGTCATTATGTTAATCATGGATGTGTGACCCTTTTATTGGAAAAGGTTTTTGGGGTGTGAGATCGGTCCTTGGATGGTGGTGATGGCACCAGATGCTGGTGTGTTTGTGATTTCAATGTAATATGGATTCCTTTAGGAATTATTGGGGTTGTTAATATTTGGTAATGGTTAAATTATGAGTGTATTTTTTATGATTAGGGTGAAAATTTGTGATCCAAGCTTGTTTTGGCATAGTGGGTCACTAGTTCTCAGGTGAGAGCATACAAAATAGTGCATTTGTTAGTGTTTTGAATGTATAATTACACTATAAGGTTTGGGTTATATCTATATGTGTTATTAGGGAGACCATAAGATACTTTTGGAGATAGGGGTCTCATAGTCGAGAGTTTTAATAACATGCTGGTGGTAGGAGCATATTTTCCTTTTGGCGGTTGGATGGAGGAGTTATGACTAGTTATTTATTGATAAAGTTGATGTAATGGGATTAACACCACATCAAACCCATCTTTTAATGTGGTTAATCTTGTTTAGGATTTGGCTAGGGCTTTCCAGGGAATTATTTAACATGTTTAGGTTGTGTTTGGATGATGGTTTCATGTTAGTTTTATCTTTAGGAACTAAAGTGAAAGCTAGTATCAATGTCGATTGGCACTTCTACAAGTTTCGAGTTATGATGCATTGGGAACTATGCTGAGTGGGTTGGGGCCACTGAGAATAATATTCAATAGTCAAATTTTGATGGAAAAAGGTGTTGGGGTTCAGAGTCACCGTTGTGAGAAAATTCCGATGGTGAGGACAAACATGGGATAGATAATTAGCTAAGAAATTATATATGACTATATTAGGATTAATGGAATACTTGGAGTATCATATTAGTTTTCAATGATAATGTGGGCTTCGACCCGAGATTGGGTGGATTCAATTCTTGTGTTGGGGGATATGATTTAAAGAAACATTATGTTTTTGGGAATTTAAATTTGTCATTTCGCATCAAGTTGATGACTGGTGTTGGTCAGGTAATGCATATGGATAGCCACCATAACTTCTCAAGGATGAGAAGTTTTATCATGGGGGGTTTATAATTCCCGGGTGTGTGGATGAGCTTTAAATTTTTAGGAGATTTTGGAATTTTCAGTTGGTGGATGATCTATTTTTGAAAATGAGTATTAGAATGGAATTCCAATAGTTTCAAAATCATAAAGGGATGTTTTGGGAGGTTTTTTAAGGCCATATAAGTGACTTGGGTTCTTGATTAAGTCTTAGGATCTTGGGGGTTCAAAGTTTTAATTTTTGGGGAAGCATCTTGGATCACACATTTAGGGAATGATTAGTGCTAACTATGCACTACAACAGTGAAACCTAGTTTTTATAGGCACATGGTTTTATGAAACCACGTGAGGGGCTCTAGAAGACCATGTGACCTTTGTAGAAAACTTTATAGGCATATCACCCAGTTTATGTATGGTTTAGAGAACTTTTCACACTAACAATATGATATGGTGTACCTCATAAAGTGAGGTCTACATGGTTGGTACATGGTTTAGAGAATCATATGGAAAAAATTTGAACTTTTTTAAAAGCGTAAAAATTACATTTTTTTCAGTGTTTTACATTGTGTTATTTTTATTTTACAATGTGATGACCTTGTAATTAATTAAAGGTATTGAAAATATCGTTTTCTTTTCTTTATAGATCCCTATTAGTGATATTTACCAATGTTTTACTTGATATTATTAAATTGTTAATCACTATTTCTATTGCTACAAGTTGGGATTATTTTTTGGAATTAATGAATGAGAAATGAAACTTCACAATCATTAATTATAGTATATGATATTGATTTTTAAATATAATAATAAAAGGTTAATGGTATTTCTAAATGATGAATTGGGTTTGGTTTGAGACCTAAAAAATGAACTGATAAATGGTTTTCCGAGTGGAAAATTGGTTGTGAATTTTAATGGAAGTTGTAGGGATTATTGTTAAAGAATAATGTTTTTTCTCTTGAAATGTTTAAAGGTAATGAAAAAACCCCATAGGTATTAGAATTATATTTGGAATGGAAAAGTAATACGACCCATATATCTTGTTATTGTATATATTTTTTTAATAGTTCTATGTGAATTATCTATTTAATGATTCTGATATTGACAGTAAACTAGGGGTGAACACAACATCCATGGGACACTTAGATTTTATGGATAACTTTGGGTGAAACCTAACCCTGAGGTTTTCATGGATATTATGGTTAACTTGGGGTAAACATTTTTCCCAAACGTTTTTGAGAATTATGGTTAACCCAAGGTGAACAAATCCCTTAGGGGATGCTGATACTTATGGTTAAACCTATGGTGAAAATGTCCCCTAGGTGGATTCTAGGGCTCCATGGATGCGTATAATACACCCAATTGCTGGTTTGGACTAGAGATGAGTATATTACCCTTGGATAAGAGTGGATAGGTAGTCACATTCAAGGAAACATGCTTAGAGACACCCCAACACTAGCAGAAGAAGGTTTGTACCATCCCTAGGGTGAAACTGCCAATTGAGTTAACCTTTAATTTTATGTTGTAGTTTTAAAAGCATAAATGTTTGAATTTATAAATGTTAGTTAAAACACTACTACATGAACTATTGTCACAAACTTTTTATTTTAGGGATATTTTTGGTTATAGCCTACTATGTTTTATATACACCCTTCTTGGGCCATCATAACAATTGGGTAATTGAGTATAAGACTATATGGTTAAAGGATACATATTTAGGGCTTGTGTTACTGTATTAGGGTATGGTTTAAATGTTATAGTGGAACATTCGAGATGGTTCTGGGATAGATTTTAGACTAGATTAGGATGATTTGTGGTTCAAGATAATTTAATTTTTATATTTTATTTATCCTTTGTATATTATCCTACTATGGGGGACCCATGAGACATGTATTTCATCCCACCTATTATATCATTATGATGTGTAGTTATTTCATCAGCACTTTCCCATTTATCTATTGTGGTTACTTGATAAGGGTATTATTTTTCCAAAATTTATATTATTGTTGTTACTCTGAATAGAGGGTGTAGTCTTTTAATAGACTCTTATAGAATCTCTTCTCTATTTGTAATCATCTAGTATATGGGGAGGCATGAATAAGGTCTTAATACATTCTAGTATGGTTTCTATTCCTAGAGTGGAATAGGAAGGGAAATTACAAATGCCTTGTTGGTGTTATCTTTCCAGTCATTTATTGATTATATTGGTATTTTTTATACTGAGATTTATGTTTATACTAGTTTAATCTTGTTTTAGGATTCATGAGTGATGATATATGTTATGCCTCATTTTTTGGTTAATTAATTAAAATTGATTTTTTTTCATGCATGATAATCCATCTTATAAATTGATAATATGTAACACCCCAAGCTTTGATGGTACGTTTCCCTTTGAATAATGCAATAGCTTGAATTGTATTCAACTTCGAGATTCTAATATATCGCGACCAATCAAACTAGCCGTTATGAATAGTAATAACCACTTTTTGAAATTTTATAAATTTTTATTTTTTCAAAATGGACTTAATTTTTGAATTCTGAATATTGAAATTATCTTATGGTGAATTTTTGGTACTTTTCTGAAAACTTTCAATTTTTGACGAATAGTGAAAAATACCATATTTTAATTAAAAACAACATTTTTAATCGAAATAATTTATTGTGTTAAATTATACATTTGAGTGGTTTTAAAGTTTAATTAGATTATATTTTTATCATTTAATATAATTTAGGTCATTTTATGTAATTTTACATTTAAACTGGACATAAACAGGTGTCAATCTTTTGATAGTTATTATTTCTTTAAAACACACTTTTTGTTTTGACAATAGGAATTAATTTTAAATTAATTTATTCCACTTATATGTTTTGAATTTGGAAAAATGGATTCCATATTTTTAATCATGAGGTCCAAATTTTTTTAAATAGGGAACTTTTATTTTTAGACATTATGAATAATTACTTCGGTAAATATTTTATTTGACATGGTTAAAGGGTAAATATGGTAAATAAGGGTAAAAAATAATATTATAATAACATTAAATTACCATAAAATGTGTCCCATTCCTATTGGTTGATACATTTCAGACCATGGTCATCCTTTTGTCTATTTTGGGACCCCATGGAGCCACTTGAGAGTGATAATGACACTATATTAATTAATTTAAAGTAAAGAAAAAAATGACAAAAACATATATCTTTTAGTAAAACAATTTTTATATGTGGTTATATAAGTTATATTTAAAATATAAGTGCTAATTTGAATGATCAAAATATTTCATACATAATATTATTTTATTTATAAACTTTATACATTAAATAATTAAATTTATCCATGACACACTGACGATGTAGTAATTATCTTATTAATGAAAGAATCAAATAAATGGTATTATAAATATTAAAATAAATATAATTTCAATGTTTTTATTACATCCAAGAATTTTCTAGGTGAATATGACATTTTAAGTTTGATTAAATGTATTTGGTTTGAAGCAATAAATTTTTGATGACTTTCCCAGAAACCAAATACAAAATAGCATCAAAATTGACATAAATGAGTTTTTAAAACAAATATTATATTATTAAATTATATAATAGTATTAAAAATATGAGGTTCTGAAAAAGAAATTATATAATGATAGGTATATCATTAATGAACCACTTGAGATTCTCTTGTCATTTTATAGTATGTTTATCAACCAATTATTATAATAATACAAAAATACATAGTAAAAGTTAAACTATTTAACTAAGTGTTAAATCTAAAAGATAAGGTTAATATGGTGACCCAAACCTATCTAAAACCTATTGGTTGAGAGGTTTTCGACCCATAACCCCCTTATCCTCTAAATAAATCATTTTTTAGCCATTAGAAACCGAAAATGAGTTTACTGTAAAATAATGATTCAATCTTTTTCTAATGTGCCCCTCACCCCTCTTAGAAAATGGAACTTCCCCTACTCTCAAAATCAAACCTCCAATGTCCTTTGGATTGGACAAAACCTAACCAAATATCCTCCAAAATTCCCTCAATTAAAACTAGAGGCCTTGGTTTGATCATAAATCCAACCTAAGTAGCCCTTTTGATCAAATAAAAAGGAAGAACCTGAAGAAGAGGTAAATATTTCATCACCACTTTCAAGTTATTTTTCTTCTTCCACTTCCTATTTATTTGTTGTTTCCATTATAAAATAATAAATCCATTATATTCTATATAATATGATGTTATTATAAAAATGGTACAACCATATTCATTATTCTATCCATAATATTAATGAAAAAGTCACCGTACGTGCGTACGTACGGCTTACCATCTCCACGTCGTGGTGTAGTTGATATTTAATGCTTTATTTTTTTGGATGGCTATAATAATGATGTATAATTGATGTAAATAATAAATATAACATGTTAATTATTTTTTATAAATGATATAACATATATTTAAACATGATTTCAATATCAAAATAATGATATTGTCGCTCGAGTGTACGTAAAGATTACTATCTCCATGAACACGATGAGATTCATTTTCCCATCGTAACCATTCAAGAATAACTTTAATTTGATGATTTAAAATATTTTTTAAGAACTTAATATAATTATAGATATAAATAAAATACATCCTATCCATAACAAACAAGACTTATGTAACAAAACATATAAAGGAAAACGAATCAGTTAACACCCGAAACAACGATAATACTAAAATATTTTTAACAAAACAATATAAGAAGATAATACATGATATCATATTTATGTATATGGTTCTTTTATAATTTAATAACAATTATTTAAATATTATACAGGATTTTAACATACCCTTGATACAGTAAAATTACAAGGTAAGGGTTAATTTCACAATCTCTTTATTATCTGATGTTATTTTTACTTAAGTATCTACTGGGACCTCTTTATCATCCACATCCATGTTTTCTTAAAAATTTATTTCATTTTTTTTACTATTTACTATAATATGTGTTAAAGTCATTTATACCCTTATTTGACCTTATATGTTTTGAGATAAATATTTCCGTCATTTTCCAAACAATATATTTTATGACTTTTTCGACAAAATTAAGGTAAGAATGTTTTTTTAACTTATACGGCAGGTGCGACTATTTTCTGCCATTATAAAATCGCAGAAGATTCCTTTACAAGATTATAAGAAAATTTTTAAAATAAATGTTTTCTTTTATAATTATGTGACTCTTAAATGATTTCAAAATAGAAAGAGATATTTCTCTCAAAAAGTTTTGATTTCATCTATGTCAACATCCTTTGATAAAATTTACCCTTTTTTGAAGTTGATTTATTATGATACAAATATTCCATATTGTATTTAAGTTTTTGTGATATGTTCTACTATAGATGTGTTATTTTTATACCATTCATGGTTTATATTTAGAGTATAGACATTTCATATGCTAGTTTTAATACGAATGTTTATGTTATGTTTTAACATTTTCATATGAGGAATGTATTGGACTTAGTATGTGACGGTTGGAGCCTGCTATAGCTCCTCGGTGCATTAGTAGGTCTCATGAGACAATTAGACGTGGAATTGGCTGAGGAATTTCCCAATTTGATATATGGTTTTTTCCGAGGCCTAAATCATATTTAGACGTCTTGGAAGAGGCCTTGACAAGATGTTTCAGAATGTCCGACATTATATACATTACCTCATTATGAAGAAAATAATGATGGTTCATGTGGTCACTCGACTGGTAGAATACCCCTAACTATGTTTTGTTATGGAATTATTTACTGAGCTCATATTCTAGCCATAATGTGTTCATGTTTATTATTTCTAAAGTAATGTCTTTTCAATTGTTCAACATGCCTAATGTTTATGTTATCTTCCACTGTACTTCGTACTCTTACTAAGCATTTGAAATTACCCATTTTTTAGGTTTCATTTTCCCAGCATATTAAGAAGTTAGTTATTAGTGACTTACAGGCATAATATAAGAGGCTTGGATGTTTCTAATGGAATAAATTAGTGTTGTATTTCTTCTCAAGTTGTAATGTTAAACTTATGTATTCATCTTGTTTCCAATAATACTAAACTATTCCGTATTTCGGGACATTATTCCTTATAACATGCCCATGATATGTAATAAAGCATCGAATATGGAAAACTGGGGTCAGGGTGTTACATAATACTAGAATTCTGGGTGGAATTTATATATTATTAATTATTTATTGAGAAAAATCATTCCCAATTGTGTATATTTTATTTCTAGTCACCAGTTTCTATCCCATGGGTAACGAGAACAACCTTTCATATATTTCCATGAGCCAGATCAGGTCCTTGGGTTAGGGCTAGCCCGAGTTGGTTTACGAAAAAATTCTATTAGAGATTGATTTTGTTTTATTTTATTTTTAGAGTCAAGGTATAAAGGATCTAGGATTGTTATAATTTAAGAGGTTGGTGTGAAGGAGTGTTTAATAAGTACTTTCAATAAAGAACCTTGAGTTTCCAAGGGAAGTTGAGAATGCGTAATTTTATTTTTGAGTTTTATTTATCCTTTTATATGGGTATGATTACAAATTCTAAGGAAATTGGAATGGGAAACAATGAGATACTTAGATATAGTGTACATGATATAGAATTTACACATAGACCATGTGTAACATATCACCCCTCACCTAAAGAATTGGGAATAGGTGGAGTGGCACTAACTTTTGGGGATATCCCCAAGACTATAAAGGTTAGAAATAAATTCCACGGGATTGATAGAAAGGTAGGCGATGATTTTCCCTAATGAAATAAAAAACCCAAACAAAACATAATATAAATAACCATTCAACTATATGTTGCATGAGTAATATTAATATAAACAAAATATAAAACAAATAGCAAAACAACAAAGTAGAAGTGACATGGTAAATAAAGAGTTTACAAGAAACCAAAAGACATGAAAACATAGTAACACTAATGAGTAAGCACTCTAAGGAATAAAAGAGATATCTCCAAGCTCCAAACACCAACTAAGAAGGAAGAATACTGATGCAACACTAGAGAAATGGGATGCATTTCTTTTACCAATGCCTTGATATATACTATTTTAAAATTCACCATATTTCTTAAAAAGGAGATGATTATAAAATCACTAGGCTATCTCTAAATAATTCCCATCACATGCCACTCTAGAAAGAACAATTTAAAACATTTTATATAAATCAGAAGAGATGTAGTCAAACAGTTTGTATCAAAACCATAAACAAGATCCATTTACAAAAAAACATTAAATATTGTTTTTATTATATTTCTAAACACTTGGAAAAATCAATCCATTTACAAACCCACACATACATACATATCTATAAAATCATTGATCTCTATATACTCATGTGTGGTGAGTCATCATTTCACAAAGACATCTCTTAGTGAACCCTTTTAACTGTGGTATTTCACACCATTACTCCATACCAAATTTATGGTGGTACTTTCATGACATTATCCATCCCAAATTAATATTAACATATTCCACTATGTATTATAATATCAGATATCAAATTATTAAATATAATCTATTTCATTAAAAAAACCAATTCCTTTTAGGAATTTTATCAAACAACTTGTGAGAACCATTTCAAAACCAAATATTCTAGTACTAAAAGCATGAGAATTTTACAAAAAACATCAGAGAGAAAATAATTTAAACATCAAGACTTCAAGTTATAGAGTGATAAGAAGGAGAGAGAATCCACCTTCCTCTCAATAGATGATTAAAACAAATAATGGCTCTATGAAATTATAGATCCAATATCAAAATACCTTAATTTCAATAGATCCGAAAATATCTCATTAAGATCTACAATATATAACATAGATATATTCATAAAAATAATAGATATAATGAATCAGGTGAGATAAGATGAGAGGATATAAGAAAAAATAGAGGAAACACAAAATTAAAATTGATTCTAAATCTACAACACACTTTAATTATTCAAAATATGCTTTCCATAATGTCCCTTCATTAGGGACTCTCTCAAGTGGACAAATAGGGTTGGATATGAGACATTAAGAACTCCTCCCCATATTCTAGAGGCTGCTGACTAGAAGTGAGGGTGTGATATATAAAGTTGGGAGAACATACCCCTTGGTATAGAGTATAATACAATTGAATAATCAAGAAGTAATAAATATCAGAGTAATATAATAATAACAGAAACCATATATCATAAAATTGGGAAATAAAAAGGTGGAACCAGTAAACCAAAAATGTTAAATCATGCAATGAATAGATGAAACATATCTAAATCTCATACTAAAAACAATAAAAATAAAAGAATAAGATTACCATAAATAATCCCAAAAGAAACCAGTCCTGAACCCCATGTTAGACCCATCCCCAAACTCCATCCCATTCAAAAATAAATTGAATCAGCAACAAGGACCCTTGCCATTTTCCAAGCCTGCATCCATGTAATCTTCTTGCGTACCAAATGATAGACCAAATAGGGTTTGATTAAAACTTAGTAATTAGACACCATTATGTCTAAACAAAACCAGTATGATAATAAGTGTATGCAATAAAGTGATAA
Source organism: Viscum album (assembly GCA_963277665.1). Classification (NCBI taxonomy): domain Eukaryota; kingdom Viridiplantae; phylum Streptophyta; class Magnoliopsida; order Santalales; family Viscaceae; genus Viscum; species Viscum album. The sequence continues at coordinate 443,434,474 of OY728127.1, read as the reverse complement.
AAATTTGTATTAATTAATCAATTAATATAATAAATCAATCAACCTACTTAGAAACTAACATAGAATGTCTCTAAGCATGCTACACAACTATTCCAACCATAACCATATACCATGGGATAAATCAAACAACCAGATAGTGTCCTTTTTATACTCATTTCAGCATGGGGCTAGGTAGAGCCTACTCAATATAAGCATCATAGCATGAGACTCGGCAGAGTCCACTCAATATAATAATTACAACACGAGATTGGGTAGAGTCCACTCAATATAATCATTACACCATTGGACTAGGTAGATCCTGCTCAATATAATCATTATAGCATGGGACTAGGTAGATCCCACTAAATATAACCATTGCAACATGATAACATATAGTGACCCAGGATTCTTATACATGGATATTGCATATTTTTAGATTCATAGTCAATAAATTACACAAACAAACGCCCAATGACCATAATATTTTTGTTCCTTTGGAAACTTGGAACAAAATATTCTAATATGGTGAATGATCTTCATCATCTCCGATAAATATCTACATATTTATTACTCTTCAAAAACATACTCTACTTAAAACCTTTATTCATAACATAGGGAAACAAAACATTTGAATGTTTGATATTAGATTCTTAGTAAGGTTAAATAAGGGAGATACATAAGTATAATATGAATATATGTGTATGAGAACATGATCATAACATTTTAAAATAAAAATATTCATATCAAAGATCATAATCTTGATTCATGTCATAAAGATTGTCTGTTTATAAAACATTAATCATAGTGAAATCAAAGTACATGAGCAATAATAGTATAAAATTGGCATAAGATGTGGATTTGGTGGCATACACATCAGATTGTAACATTTTGAATATGTATAAATAGAAACAGGTTCACTCATTAAGTTAAGGATATGAAACCAGGCCCTCAAAAAAACTTATGGACATGAAACCATGTCCACACATAACATTATGAACATGAAAGATAGGTCTATGCACAACACTCTGAACATGTAATCAGGTTCCTTCATAACATTGTGGACTTGTAATTAGGTTCATTCATAACTTTATATACATGAAATAATGGTCCATACATAACATCATAGTAGTCAAGGTGAACTCAAAAGACTATCATAGCAAACAAATTCCCTTAATGAATCGAGTTCACTCTCTATTATAATATTTTCTATCTAAGGAGATATAAATATTTACCCAATGCATTGGCGGGATATAGAGGTCCCACCTATCTTTGGTTATAATATAACCACTATCTGTGGTTATAACATAACCACTGTCGCATAATGAAAATCATACATATGCACACCATAATATCATAAAACAGTCATCATATCAGAACCCATACAAAAATTATTTCACAAACATTTCATCATGACATAACCTATGGAAAATAAACTCGCATCATAATCATTTCATCATTTCATCAAAGTAAAACCGATGAAAAAAGAAGTGAGTTTTATAAGAATTTTATCAAGGTATAACCCTTGGAAGATAAATGATATTTATAAGAAAAATTTCATCATAAACATAAAACATTTAGAGAAAGAATAATAATGGTATAATAGGATTAAATACTCATTAAATCATAATTAACCACAAAGAATTTCATTTTAGATGGAAAATAATTTTAAAATACTACTTGGTACATTTCTTGAAGCAAATAACATTTCTTTTAAAATCAAATAGTATTTAACCCATTTGAATATATGTTCGCACATTTTTTTTGGGTTTTATAATGAACTAATATAACAAAAAAACACCATCATACACAAAAAATGGAATAATAATGACAATATGTAGTCATCAAACATAAAAAATAGAACAAAAAATGTATCCATCAAATATCATTAAAATGGGAAAATTAAATAAATATAAGAGATCCACCATTAATGGAGTCATCAAACATTAACTAGAATCCATAGAAATTAAAATTATAATAGCAGAGGACATCAAAAACCCACTACACAAAGGAAATACATCAAGAAATAAGAGATTGGTTTTGTTTTATGTACAAAAGTTAAATCAATTCTGTATATAAGTAAACATTTTTTAAAATTCCTCTAAGTGATGATCACATAAACAAACAAATCCTTAAATAATGAGAAATAAATTAAAATACTTAGCTATAATGACATATAATTATGTTATAAATTTAGAATAATTTCAATAAATATAAAAATAATATTTCACAAAGGAAAGTTAAATTAATTTAAATAAATATTACCTCCTAAATAATTCGTTACACAAAACCAAAAATGAAACTAATGAATGTGGAAGAAATTGATAGATGTGGGAAGTACCATTATTTTCATTAATTGTAAAAATAATAAAGTAAATTTCCATTAATTTAAATAATTTTTAACTTGATGGTAAGTCATCGCACAAAACTAATAAAGGGAAAAATAAGACTAGAATGGGGAAGAGATGATTAATAATTAACAGGGGGTGGGGGTGATAGACATACTCAAAGCAGAAAAAACAAAAGAAAAAAGTTTTTAAAATGTCAAAATAATATTTCATATATATAAGTTCAATTAATTTCAATAAATTTTACCTCTACAGGATGTTATTATGCAACTATAAGAATGACGTTCTACCCCGCTATGAATGACTCAAAAGTAAAAAAAGAATTAGATTTGGAAAAAAAGATAATTAATTTACTAGAAAAATAATATATACTCGAAGTAGGAGAAACATAGGAAAACAAGATCAAAAATATTTTAAAATATATTGATAATATATTCACAAGTAAAAATGGGAAGATTCATCTCATTGAATGTAAAGTATTTTTATTTAATATTCAAGATGGAATTAAAAATGATTATGATAACTGACATATGTGGATTTTTTAGGTCTATATGAACAATGAAAATTCATATAATATTTTTTTCAAAGATCACGTAATGATAAATTTAAATATTTTATATACACATTCATATATTTCAACAAACAATAATGACAAAAATTAGATTAAAGTTGCAGATTCCTATAGCTAATTTTTAACAGTATAAATATTAAAATTTAAAGGGAATTACTTAAAAAATAAGTTGAATTATAATATTAAGAAATGTAAATTTTGAGTTGTGAGTGTTAAAGTATATCTATAAGAAAAATAATTATAATAAACACAAAAACTAATAGGTTGAATTTTTTTAGTATGTTAATAAGTATTTTCATAATAAGATAAGAATATAGAAAACCCACTACATACCCCTCTCCTATATCTTATTACAGAAGCATCACAAAATTCCTTTATTATCACAATCATAAAACAAAACATTTTTTACAAAATTAAAGAAATTTTTAAATAAATTCCTTGATAATTTGAATATCTTCAATCTTCAATACATCAAAAAAATATTTATATTTCCCTAAATATTTTGTTGCATCAAAATAGAGAGATACATGAGTAAATATTTCTCTATGAGGCTAAAGTATAAATATTTAAAATAAAAAATGGGGATAAATATAAATATATAATGTGAATAATATGATTAATTATTTTCTGAAATTTTATTATAAATGGATGGATATTTAGAAAAAATCATGTGATTTTTATAAATATGTATTAATCATACATTACAAATTATGTGTATAAAAATAAAACTATAATTATGTTTTCAAATTATATATAAATCATATTTTTTTAAATCCATCACCATATATACCTTATGGAATGCTAACATTTTAGAAATCATAAAATGAAAAAGGAAACATTAATTCAATTACTAAAAGAAAAACATGTTTTTATGTCTATATAAATCTATAACCAAAATTACCTTTCACATAGGCACATATTAATTAATATTAAGTAATCATAAAGCAAAGGAAAAACCAATATGTTTAAGCTAATTAAAAAATTATATCATTTCCTTGACAGTACACATTTTCTCTCTTTCAATATCATGCTCAACAAATTCATTCCCAATTGATGAACCTACTACTTGAAAGACCATAAAAACACGGGTTTAAAAATTTTCAAATGTATAACATTATTAATAGGTGTAATAAGTTTCTATGGACCAAAAACTGCCTACTCAAGTTCCAAACTATAATTTAGAATACTAAAATATTATTTTGTTTTTTTAATCTATAAAACCAATGGTTATGTTGGATGGTTTGAATTCAATAGCCAAGTTTATATAATCTTTTCATGAAATCATCTAAATTTATGTGATGTTTGGAAAACCAGCTATATCTGGAAGTTTAAATGTTCATTCATAGTTATATCTTCCACCCTAATGTTTTATCTTGTTTTGATTTTTATTTTAAACAATGGAGAAGAAAATTTTGGAACCTATGAGTACATGCACAGAAAGGGAAGACCAATTGAAAAAAGGTTGATTTAAAGTGAAATTTTGATGGAGTCAACTTATGCATGATAAAGTGAGAAAGTTTTATGAATAATATTTATATCTGATTCTATTATCAGAAGTTACTAAAATAAATGGTTATCCTAGGTGGGATTTAAATCAGTGAAATAAATTTCATACCAGTCACTAAATCAAACGATACATCTTGAAAAAGATCATGTTCTACAAAAGAGCTCATGTGATGACTGATTAAGGAAAAGAAATTGAATTAATCACTTGCTCAACTATTTTCCATTGATTTATAGTGGTAGTCAATGATTGTTGAGTATTTCAATCCTTCCTAATATAGAGAACTTATAGATTTACTATTATTTAAAATCATTAAATTAACCTAACAGAATATATATGCATGAAACAACCATGATAGTTTGAAATAATGAGGTAAGATTAAAGACAACACATGATCAAAATCGATGATACCGGGATGAACGAGAATATTATGGAGTGGAAAAGAATGAACAAAAGGAAATCACGTAACTGTAGTGTGGATCCTTAAAATAAACCAACCCTTTATCCCCTTGTTTGAGATCTTATTTAAGAACCGATATGTGTTCCCTAGGGTTACCATTTTGGTTTTTGATTTAGTGATGAAGAAAATGGCGCACCCTCACGATCAATGTTATATAAAGGCCGAGTATCCCATAGGATGATACGTAGGTGGAGGCAGGAAGGTGGGAGGTATAGGCGGGTAACTGGAAGTTAGATTCAGGTATCCGAAAGGCAAATATAGAGATTTATAGTGATAGGTATAGATTTTCACAGGGGGAAGGTTGGAAATGGGAAGTGCAGGAGTGGGTAGCGAGGATCGGGGAGTGGGGATCAGAGGAGTGGGGGTGTAGAGGGAGGGAAGAGAGATATGGTGATAGTGAGATAGGAGAGCGAAGGAGTGGGGTGGTGATGGTAGCTTAGAGGGATATAGGGACATAGAGAGGAGGAACTCGATATAAGGAGAGGGGAAGTGGGGAATGGAAAAATGGAGGGGGAAACAGGGTAAGGAAAAGATTAAACATGGAAAATATCCACACTCTTTAATAATAATAATATATTTCTAATAAATAGAACATTTTGAAAATAATTTTCTTTGAAAATAACCATACAAACTCATAAATGACTGAAAATTAATTTTTTATTAAAGCATAAACCCCCTTTTAAGGGATGAAGGGGAACCCAACTTGACATCAATGACTTAAAACAACCAAAACCACTATGGTACAAGAGTTCAAGACAAAACAACACATTGAAGCCTACACGAAAGCGCCCCTACCCTGTATCATTCCTTAAGCCATGAACCATAGGGCCACAAAGAGATAATATGATTGAAAATAACATCATCAACACAAAGCACTTCATGAGCCAGCCTCAACCAAGACAGCAACCAGGACAGACCTTACCGTGCTTCCCAAACCTCTACCCACCATTGCAGTTGCCAATGCAATCGAAAGACAAACCAAAAAATGCAGCACCATGCCATCGTCACCTAGGGTTGGATGTCTTAGCGCCACATCAAAAGGACATCATTGATGAAGGTATATGGGATGCTCTGAAATATAAATGCCTCTCTGGGAATGGATCCACTCAGAACAAGACCACATGCACACCCTCATCGGAATCCAGTGCAAGCAAACCACAAAAGATGGGAGAGAAAACACGTCGAAAGGAACGATCCAGCCACCACACATCAACAAAACCACAACGTCAAAGAAATCAACAAAGAGGTGAAAATCACCGGATTCAGACCTGTAGGAAGAGCACAAGACCTTCGGAATCCAGAACCAAGAAGTTCCCTCCCCTCTACGTCACTCCGAGGCCGATGCCAAGCCATACCAGAACGGATCAGAACACTATCACCACCGACATCAAACCTGGATCTTATGCCGATAAGTCTATTCCAGTCAAGACACCTTTTCCCACCATATCTGAAGCCATTTCCCACCTTGTCAAATACTTTGGCCTCTAAGACGCGCAAGGAGCCTCACCTGGACAGACGAAGCCAGAAGCACCGAAAAGCGCTTACGCCGAGATGAGGGGAGATGACACCGAGCTGAGAGCACCATAAGACTCACACACTATCACGTAGAGATGAGGGGTGATGACACCAAACCACATGGATGCTGGTGGAGCGGAGGAGAGGTGGGGAAAAACCCGAGGCCAAAACCCTAGCACTGTAAGGAGGGTGAAGTGCTGCCGGTCCGAGGCGAAAATCCTTTCCACTATGAAAAAAACTTTTTAAAACATAAAACATTTTGAAAAGAGTTTTTATTTTTAAATATCCTTGAAAACTTATAATGTAATATTTTATGTAATTATTTTTCATGACACCATAAAATTGCATTCATGTTTTTCATGTTAAAAAAAATATTCCTTTCACATTTGCTTTAAAATCTAAATGAGAATTATTTAAAAATTGACATGAATATTCCTTTCAAAAATTTTTGTAAAAAGTAAAATATGGGTAAAAATTTATTTTAAAAATCATAAGGCATTAATAAAATATTTTTGAATCATTTTTAGAAAACATAGTTTTGGAAGAAAATAAATTTTTGACTGAAGAGAGAAAAAAATCAATTTTTTTAATTTGTTTTTTTAATTATATTAAGTACCAAAGAGTGGAAAAATTGTACCATTACTAAAATATATCATTAATAACCATAGTAAATGAAACTTTATGAGAATTATTTATAGTTAGATCATGATATTTCGACATTTGAGACTGAATCATAAACAATCCTCATAAATGATGAGATTGTAACATAAAATATTTACCATTTTAGTAACATTGAATCACAAGCCTGTTGAAATAACATAAAAAGGAAATTAAAATATCATGATTATAAATAAATTCATGATATTAAATGTCTAAGTTGATATATATACACCTCATGAAATAATATAGGTTCATAACATAATATATGTCTCAAAGAAAGAAAATTGAGACAAAAATCCATTACTGCCTGAGAAAATTTTGAATCATAAGTCCTTTGAAAGAATAAAATAAATGAAAAAAATTAATTATCACGAAATGATATTGATTCATTATACTTCATGTCATATTCTATTATATACACCACAAAAAATAAATTATTGGTGAATATAGAATAAGTCTCTCAGAAATAAAAGTGGGACTAGAAATCCCCTTACCTTAAGTCTTAACTTCCTTCATATTAGTTAAAACATATTGTATAAGAAATATAAGTTTATTATGAATATATTATATAAAAATTATTCATATATATAATACCATATATTATTTTCTTAAGACCTTTTATTACCCAATTATAAATGATTTCATGTTAAAGTTACATCTCAGGTAATAATCGCTTTGTTTTTTGTATATGTTTTGATTTGTTAGAATTTCGGTCATATTAATTTGATCATGGTTCGATAACATATATAATTATAAAAATTATATAAATACAATATATATTTATTATATATGTATTTATATAAATCTATAGGAAATGAAATATACCATTCATGGAGATTGTAGGCCGTACATATGAATTAACGTTGTTTTTTTCATTTTCTTATTTTTTTCAAAGAAAGAAACATAAATGATATATATTTTAATTAAAAAAATATTATTTATGTCATATATATAATAATTTTTTTATTAAAACTATTTTTAATACATTCCATGTAATGCGGGAAATAATCACATCGCTTTGTGAGGCGGTAGTTCGCCATACACACGAACGATGTTATCGTATTCCCAGAAAATGAAATCAGGAAGGCATGTGTGATATAAGAATTAAATAATCATAATAACATCATAAATATCATATATATAATATATAAATAATAAATACATCATTATTTACAAAAATGAGGGGTGATAATGGAAAAACAGGCAACATCTGGTCACAAGGCGGTAGTCCACCCTACACAAAAAAATGATTTCATAACCAATTTTATAGAAGCATGTGTGGTTTTAGATCTTATAATTAATATAAAAAAATCTCATTATATTTAAGATACAATGGTTATTATATCATCATGATATAATAAAAATTGAAGGAGGTGGATTAATAAATAAAACTAAAATGCTCGTTGATGAACATTACCTATTCTTTGGGTATCCTCCTTATGTTTTTACTAAAATCATTACTTGGATGAATTTATGTAAAAAATAAGGATTATATGATTATGGGTCTGAATTTGAAAATTTATTTGGGTAGGCCTTGGCCGATCCAAATATGTTTGAATGTGTGACGAAGAGAGGAGAGGCGATGGCCTTTTATGAGTGATGTGGGTGGAAAACTTGTACATTTTTTAAAGAGAGAATTCCACCCATGTTTTTCATATGTAAAAAGGGTATAAATTAAAACATTATAGAGAATTATAGGTTTAATATTCTAAATATTTCTACTAATTTTTTTTAGACAAGTGGATAGATGAGTTTTACCCTTATATTTTTTGTTTAATCCCTCGGTAAACCCATTTTTACCTTAAATTTGGTAATTAATTTTTACTCCATTCACTTTTCATTTTTGTAAAAAATTAGGTTGAACATTTTAGAATTTTTTTATAAATATTTAATCCATTTTACCAAATTCAATTCATATAGGTGGCAAAAAATGATTTAAAATTGATTCGGCAGACGTGAGGAGGAAGCAGGTTTTAATGTGAAAAGTTCAAATGTTTACAAAGTTTTTATATAAAATAAAAATGTGAAATGGATTAAAATAACCTAAATTATATTAATATTTGTATAATTTAAATAATTATACTTTAAAAAAATTAAAATATAAATTAACTTCATTGTTAAATTAAAAGAAAAGGCAGTCTTCATTTAAAATTCAGTATTTTTCACTCTTCATAAAAAAAACAAAACTTTTTATGAAAAACCCAAAAAATTACCCAAATATAAATTTTGAAATTTTGAATTCAAAAATTAATTATAATTTATCTAATTAACTTTCAAAAAGTGTAAAAAAAATTAATTTTATCATTGTTCACAAGAAAGTATAACAATATTTTCTTTGAGAAAATAGTATTTTTAAAACATAAAATGACATTACCAAAAATTTTGTATTTTGTTATCAAAATGTTTATTTTATATAAAACAATATAACTAATATTTATAATTTTTTTATTACTATTCATATTTCTAAGTTTAACGAATGAATTTATGACAACCGCATTTAAATAACTAAAATAATAATATATCATGGTGTTGTTAAAAATCAGTGTTGCATGTAACACAAACTAAGATTTTGTTGTCTTTAGTACAAGATTAAATTGGTGTAGTGTGAAAGGAGATATATAAGAATAGTTTAATTTAAATAAAAATAAATTCATAAAAACTCAGGGTGTTATATAGCACAACAACACATAACATCAAGGATATCATAGTATCACATCATAAGCCTCAATGGTTAATTATGAAAATTACCATTTGTCTTTAAATTAAACATTCATTTATATAGTTGGTATTAATCCATTTACATGAAAACCATTTCAATAAACAAATCCATTTCCATTGTGATTATATATCAAGAAATCTCTTGAATCGTCATTTCATTCTCATCACACATTAAGTCGTTGGCCAATTCATATATATATATATATATATATGTATGTATGTATGTATATATTCAATGGTCCTCTCACCCAAGGGTATCCATAAGAGTGGTAATATTAATTGAATAAAAATAAATCCAACCAATATTCCAATTCATGATATAACCTTAATCAATCGATTAATTAGAGCACATGTTACATTAGAAAAATCATAATATTGCATATAATTTAAAATTAAACATAAAATAGGGTTAGGTTTAGACCCCCTACCTTTAACCAATGATTAACACAATTATTCCAGCAAAAAAAAAACTATAAAGACCAGGTGTATAAGATCTCAAGAACCTATATCAACCCAGGTTAAGATTAAAACCCAAAAAACCCATAGTAAAAATATTTATGACATAGATTGATGGGGGATAAGTGGGAAACCTAAGAAAAGAAACTCACTAGGTATCAGATGTATAGTTTGGACATTGAGAAGGGTGTAAGAGACTCTGAAATTTCTTGGAGTTCTCCCTAGGATCGAGAGAAGATATGATGCACTGAAAGGAATTAGAAACATAAGCACACAACGAACTTAAAACCACTGGGTATTTCAAATACATAGCGTGTAACCCTTTGAATTCAAGTATTTGACAATTAATGAGATATGTCAAAAAATGAATCGCCCAGGTTTTATATTTATCTTGATCGAGAATTACAAGATGCGAACTAGGTATATAACGTGTAACTACTTTACATCATGAACCAATTCATGGAATGTGTCTGGTAATAGTTACACACCATGTAACATGTACCTGATGTGTTATTGTTCAGTAGAATTTTTTATCCCATCTTCTTTGAAAGTTCCCTAAATGCCTCTGAATCCTTATAAACTCACTGGAAACCCTCTTATGTATATTTAACAAATTTATACCTAGACTCCATTTACTCAAATAAATATACATAACTAAAATTTAGGTCATTTTCCCCAAAAAAGTATCACCATATCTGAAAAATAATCAGAAAATAAGTCCAATGAAAAAATAAATGAGAGATGTAGTTTGAAAAGTATGAGATCTTTAAACCTTCCCACCATATAATATCTCATATCTGGGCTACTCCAAGAATCATTTTGGGGTCTTGGGGGACAATTTTGGCCACTATGCTCGCATATGAGACTGTTTCTACCAAGTCTCCTCTTAAATAAACCCATTCTGACACTACATTAAAACTAGAGGTATAATACAACCCCATATATACTTCTCACTACAGTTGATAATCCATATATGATGATTCTCAAAGGATGAATCATCACACATCCTAACATCCTCGATGTCTACCACATGATAAGGGTTGGTATAATATCTCCAAAGCTATGACTTTTGAAAAAAATCATACATGGAACTCTAGTGTTGTGGAATGGATAACTGGTATGATAATGGAATTAACATATCCACTACCTCAAATGGCCTTATGAAACTAGGTTCTAGATTAACATGTTTTCTGATATGATGTTGCCCCAACCTAGGCCACACCCAAAGAAAACGTGACGACCAACCTCAAACTCCAAAGGTTCTCTCCAATGGTCAGCATATGATTTCATCCTTATCTAAGTGGTCACCAACTACCTCCTTACCATCTAAACCTACTCAGACATCTCTTATATAATAATTGGACCAACCGGTGATGACTCACCTGCCTCCAACAAACAAAGAGGTGAACACAACTTCTTATCATAAAAGCCTCTAAAGTTTCTATCTATATCTATGTTTGGAATATATTATTATATTTAAACTCCATGAGTTCTATATACTACTCCAATGAACCATAAAAATCCAAAATACAAGCTCGTGACATATCCTCAAGAACCCATATAGTCTACTTAGATTGGCCGTCAGTCCGAGGATTGTAGATTGTGATCAAAAGAACCTACGATGCTAGAGCCTTTTGAATACCCTACCAGAACCATGACGTGAAATGAGTATCTCTATCTGAAACAATACTCAACGAAACATAGTTAATCTAAGCTATCTCACACATATAGAGACTACCTTGATCATCAAAAGTGAATGTATGCCTAATAGAAATGAATTGGGATACCTTCTTCTATTGATTCATGATCATCCATAATGAATCATTCTTATGGTTTCCATAGAAAGTCATACCACAAAATCCATATTGAAATCATCCCATTTCCACTCAGAAATGGGTAGAGGCTAAAATATCCCAACTGGCCTCTGATGATCGTCTTTCACCCGCTCACACATGATACATCTCGCCATAATGCATGATACCTGTTTCTTAATTCCTAACCACCAGTACTGTCTAATAAGATAAAAATACATTTTTTTTCAAACCAAGATGTAACTCCCATATAGAAGCATGTAACTCCCTCATAAACTCCTCACACAAACCAATAAGAACTCATAATCGACCATAAAAAAGAAAATAGCTGCTACTACTAAGAGATCGTCCCATTGGTTTCTCCCCACCATATAGGCTACCGCTCAAAAACTAAACCATACAGAACAAATTACTAATCTACCTTGATTCAATACAAAATAATTGGTATAAAAGATATCAAAGTTAGAACTAATCATCCATAGGACTTCTAAACATCTTGATGCATGTCTACAAAAGTTCCATCATTTTCCACTCATCTCAAAACTACCACACCACCTATATATATATCTTCTAGCTCAAATAATCTCCAATGATTTTTACCTTGATCAATATATAATCCAACTCAAATTCAAAATAATATAGATTCTCGACCCACCTCCCCTTACAAAGGTTCTGGTTCAACTATGAAAATATGTATATGATGCTCTTATGGTCTTTGTGTACTATAAATCTCTTGTCCATAAGATAGTGTCTCCAACATCTTAAGAATTGTAACACCACTAACAACTATAGATTGTGAGTAGGGTAATTTCTATCATGCGGTCTTAGCAGTCTGGAGCCATAAGAAACTACTTGATCCTCCTACATCAAAATTTCTCTAAGTTCAAATCTAAATGCATCACAATACACAATTTATGCTTTACCCAACATAGTTTAAGTGAGGATAGTTTCTAAGGTCAGAATGTTCTTCAGCTCCTAAAAAGTTTCTCACAAGAATATTACCAAACAAAATTCACCCCTTCTTGGTTATCCATAATATCAGTGCTTTTAGACAGAAGAAGTCTTAGAAAAAAACACTAATAATAACCTACTAAACCTAGAAATCTCTAAATGTCAAAAAATTCTTGGGTAACTCCCAATATACCACAACTTGGAATTTCTCCAGGTCAATTGACACAACTTCCTCAGAGATGACAAGACCCAAGAAGTAGAATTTATGAATAGAGAAATTGCATTTGGTCAGCTTGTCATAAAGATAATGCTCTCTCAATGTACTCTGGATGATGTCAAGATATTTGGAATGATCATCTACTGACCAGAAGTAGACAAATATTTCATAAAAAAACACCATAAATTGATCTAGGAAAGTATAAAATATATGATTCATCAAGGTTATGAATACCATTGATGCATTGGTCAAATAAAATGACATCACTACAATATCATACAATATATACCTACTCTTAAAAGTTATATGAGGTATATGTGATGGTATCACCCCTAACTATTTGAATGAATATCTCAAATCAATATTGGAGAAGATCTTAGAACCTCCCAGCTGATCAAAGATATCATTGATACCTAGATGGGGATACTGGTTTTTGATGGTCACCGAGTTTAATATTCGACAATACAGAATTAAGAATAAGGTATCATCAACCTTGTTGGAAAAAAGTACTAGAGAAAACCATGGATACATATTAGACTATATGAAACCATTATATATCAAAGCTTCCAACTAATATTTCAACTCAATAAGGTCTTTTGGTTCCATTCTATAAGGCGTGATAAAAACTGGCTCTGCTCCCAAAACTAACTCAACCATGAAATTGATATCACAATTGAGAGGTAAGACATACAAATCATTTGGAAAGATATACTGAAAATGTTATACCACTATAATAAAATAATCCTACTTAATTCCATGATCATACAAAGATATACTTGATATCTGAGCTATGAGACAATCCAATATGCACTTAATTGGTCCTACATGACTAGCATGAATATCCCACTCACCCTGGTGAGAATAGCTGACTTCTTTTGGAGATATAAAGGTAAATCTCCTTCAGTAATAGTAAATATTTGTTTGGTATTGGAACCACAAATATAGACTAAGAATAAAATTTGAACCTATAATTTACAATACAAATAGTTCCCAATAGAAATTTTAATCACCAATATCTAGAGAAAAAACTTTAATATGTTTGATATTTTTTGACCGTACTCCTAACGGTGTGTCGATGGATAAAACATTGTCTAATATTTCCACAATAGAACTCAAACCATTTTAAAAAAGAGTAGATAAAAAAGAATGTGATGATACTATATTAAAAAAATCAAGGGTAGACAATACAAGTATCATAGCTATGAAATTAAAAGCTCCTAAATCCATACTCGATATAGTAGACTATATAACATGCAGATGACTAGCCCCTCTTACATAGGCTCCATTTCAAATCCTATGTGTTATTAACTTTGCCTAAAACTGCCTCTCCTACACTGGGGTACCGAGTTCTCTACCTCGTCATAAACATCCTGTGGAACTACAACTACTAGTCTGATAAGTATTAGTTGAGTCCTTCCAAATCTTTGGTACCTATCATGGTCCCCTGCCACAACTGCAATGCTGCATTCCCATACAAAATCTCTGTAGTTGGCCCATCTTGTTGTAAGCGCAACACTCCAAATAAGGTTATAAACAATAAAGTTGGTTGTGTCCCCACTTTCCACACTGAAAGTGCTATAATGGAACATGGTCTTGAGATGGTTTCCCACTTCCCTAACTGCTCTATCAGTTATTTCCTTGGTGAAGCTATCATAGTGTAACTTCTTTCAACCAAAGGAAGTGCTTCTAGCTTTCTCTGCCAAAACTGCCTAGCCGCTGCTTGGGGCCTCTCTTAGATTTCCTTTCATAATTAGTTATTAGTTCATCACCTCCTAAAAAATTATCAGATATAAGACATTCACATACGAACTAATCACTTAGCGAAGCCCATTCTAAATATTTCACACCCTAGTGATCTCAATAGTACCTAAATATGGCTCAAAGTGTTGCATATCAGTGAAACATTAAACATAGTCCATATCTAACAAGATATCCTATGTAAGATGCATAAAATAATTATCCTTATCATCCCTAAATATCTCTAGATAAAAGTGTCTCAAGATCTTTTACTAAAAATCCTTCCAAGATAAATCCTCTTACTGACCAGCCAGATCTTGAATATCCCACAAATGCTTGGTAGGTACACAAAGAATTTATGAAGAAAGATTCACCCTCATATGTGTGGGTGTCTCAATGTGCTGGAAAATTGTATAGACTAACTCAATTTATAATTTGTATGCCTAAGGGCCTCCCTCCCCAGTGAATGTAGTCAGATAATGTAGATAGAACACCCTCATCAGCCCAAACATCGAAGACATGATATGAATAGTCTCCCTTTCCTTGGATCTCATGAACCTCAAGAATATGTTATGATACTGAAAATTTATGTTATCCTCAGGATATACTGGATTATCTAGCTCAACTATGTTAGGAGAACTCTAATTGACACTCTTAATTCTCAACTTAAGGATAACGAGGATAAATTTTACATAAAATATAATCACACTCTTTAGAACATTTTATATAACAAGAATGTCAAACTCAATAGGTGACATCAATAGAGAACCAATTATCCAAGACTCTCCAAACATGAATTACAAGTGTTTTATCATGACATATTATTTCATTTATCATATATGAAAAATATCTAATTTAATAGTTCATATAGAAAAGTATATATCACATGAAATAAATTTGTCCCTATCATAAACAATACATTTCAATATAGACCCCTACATACCTATCATGATGCATGTGTACTCAACTGATTCTATACTGGGTCACGAGTAAAAATTCACGAAACAATTACATCATAAAATAATAATACCACACAACATGTGAATCACTCTTGGTGAAGTAACATCAACTGTTACACGGGAACATCATGAAAAAAACCCAATCCCTGGGAAATCAGATTTTTTCACATACATGGGTTAGCTACTGCTATAAAAAGCCCATTACCAAGTACCAAGACATCTTAGTGCTCTTTATACCGTTTCCCAAAGAGTAAAGTAATATAAAAGAAAAACCTTTTCCATAGATAACACTTTGTAATATCCCCCAATCCAACACTCTCTCATGTGGCCAAATTGGGTTAGTTACGAGACCATAAGAATGCCTCTTCATATATCTGAGGCTGTTGACAAGAAGCAGGGGTGTGATATGTATTCTGGGGAGACTATAATCCCCCTATATGGAGTATAATACAACAATATAATCAATTAATAATAAATATTAGAGTAACAGAGGAACAATGAAAAAATTATATTAAATAAATGAAAAATAAAATGGAGGAACCAATAAACCAAAAAATTTAAATCATGTAATGACAGGTTTAAATGTATCTAAATGTCAGACCTAAAAAAATATAAATAAAAAAATCAAGTAGTACTAAATAATTATGAAATTCCCCAGTCTTAAACCCCATGTGGGACCAATCTCAAAACTCTAGCCCATACAATAAGCAATAGAATTAGCAACATGGACCCTTGAACTTATCCAAACCTACATCCATGTAATATTCTCAAGTGATAAATGGAACCCCAAATAGGGTGTGAGTCAAACTCAGTATGTCAAAACCACCGTGTCAAAACAAAACTAGTATGATAATAAGTAATTGTAGTAAATTTATAAACACGCATATTAATTAATAAATTAATACAATACATCAATCAACCTACTTCAGAACCATGCTGAAATGTCTCTGAGAATGTATCAAAATAATTCCAACCACAAACATATGTCGTAGTATAAATAATTTTTTAGGAAGATCCCTTTGTATCAAAATTTCAGCATTGGACTAGGTAGAGCCAATCAATATAATCATTACAGCAAGGGACTGGGCAGAACTCAATTAGTATAAGTATTATATCATGGTAATAGGTAGAGCCTACTCAATATAATCCTTAAATAATGGGACACACATATCCTTCTCAATATAAACATTACAACATGGGTAGTTTCACCCAAATTTACCCATGTTTTTAGGGTTAAGCGGTCAAATGTTGAGTAACTTTGGTTGTTAATTCCTTAGAGACCATAGAAGAAACCTATAGACACACACATTCTATGGACTGATTTTGGATATTAAGTGACCAAATTTGGGTTGATTTTTGATAGGTTTAAGCAAATACTACATGACTTATGTGAATTCAAATTATGAGAAGGTTTGATCCAGGGTTATTATAATGGGTGGATTGGATGAAATTGCTCTTTAGAGATTTCAATTTCTTATATTTGAGATGAGTTCATTCAAGGAGATCAAACAACTTAATCACATACTTTTTCATACAAAAACACTATAATAATAATCACCTATACACTTGGAGTATCATGTTTAGGAGCACTCAAAGGTAAAGCTTCTTATTGGAACTTGACATGTGTGGCCTTAAAATTCAATAAGGATAAAGAAGTTTTAAAATCATCAAAATAAAAATATCATTTAAAATAAGTGAATAAAGATTAATGGAGTGATAAATAACATCTAATCCAGCCCCTTGATACTCCCTTGGAACAACCCATAAGTCGTTTATCCCTCCATTGATGCTATGATCTTAATGGAAGTGGGAAGTAGACTCATGAGGGAGGAATTGAAAAAAAAAACAAAGTAACAAACACTCCACCATTGTGTGATAAATCTCACTAGGTTTGGTAGTGAATAAATTCACAACATAAAGAAACAATATCAATGTGTTAATAATTAGAATATAAAATGATAATAAGAAGAAGTTTTATATGAAAACTTAGGAGATTATAATAACTTACAATTGAGTAAGAACATTACAAAGGAAAAGTGGCAGCATAATATTATAATGAAATAAAGCACAAAAGATGCACAAATCCTTCACGAACACTAGATTAAATAACCACTTTGGAAGCCTTGGGTCTAGCCTCCAATAGTTAAAGTCATCCCACTTGAGTATGGTAGGCTTAGGGTGGTGGAAATCTTAGGGACAATAGGCTTTTCCACTCTTGACCCGAAGTAGAATCCAACTTGCATCTACCAAATAGTGGCATCAAAATGAACTTCTAGATTGATGAATTAGAGTGGTCTATATAATACGAAAATGGAGCCACGAATATTTCCTAACCTCCAGTAACATTTCAACCTAAATGAAATTCTCTTTTTCGATATATGATTAAATTTGTGGGATTTGTTTTCTGAGCCTCAGAATCTGGACCATACTTTTATCTCCAACTTAGGCCACATATAACTCACTTTAAAAATAATAATTATCTCCAATCACTTATGGAATAAATGTTACCCCTTATTTCCTCTATCTTAAGTTCAATTTTCAGAATTATTTTTCTTAGATATTAGCCGCTATAGTTGTTTTTTTGATTTGCTGTCTAGTTTACTTCAACCCCAAATGTTGTTTGTTCAATGCCAACCTTGGTGGTCTTCCAATATGAATCTTCAAGTACTCCAAAATTATGAATTGTTATAAATGTATTGAGAAACATAAAAATTAAATATGAAAATAAAATCAAGACCATTTTCTATTTTAATAGGTGTTAAAAAATATACCATGTAATAGTTCATTTTAAGAGGGAATTACAAACCTAATGTGAATCAATGTTTATAGTATAAAATGAACTAAAATGGTGTTTATGAATAATAAATCTTATGAATATTATAAATATTAAAAATGAATATTAGCCTATTTCAATGGCCAATCACACCCCTAACTTGAATTTTTCTATTCCCAATCAAAATGTATCTCAAAAACATGAAATTCGAATTACCTTTTCCAAAAACTTTTTAATACACATTGCTCACAAAAATACCACATAAAAAAAAACCATAAAAATCATTTAAAACAAGATAAGTTTAGAGGAACATCCCAATCCCAATCCCATTCCTTTGTTAAAATTCATCGCCATATTTCATCCAATTTCAATTAAGATTGATGAAGTTTTGTGAATCATAATAGACATGGGGGTTCATCTTCATTCAAGGGAGAAAACATGGGAGCTCTAGGAGGGATCAAATTTTAATATTAATATGATTTTTTCTTTTTTCTATTTTTTGGTTTTATGTTTTTTTTTCAATATTTTCATGGTAATCTAAATTGAACTCAATCAAGTCAACCCATGTAGCAAGACTTTGTTGATGACTCCTAGGATCAAATACCTTAGGTAACCAAGTGAAGATCACATAATTGAGAATCATCTTGAGTTTAATCAATTAAAAAAAAGTCAAATTAACAAAAATAGAGATAAAATTACTAACTCTAGGACAAAAAACTTTGGATTAATGGTCCCCAAGTGTCGAAATCCATGTATTTGGTCATTTTATTTCTCTACACCCAAATTTATTATTTTTTTATACTCATATTAAAACTAAAATGATCACCAAACCTATGATATTGATTTGGGGGACCCAATGAACTCAAACTAATACCCCTCAATCCAAAGGACGTGCATTGTGTTTTTTTATTTAATGGATGAAAATATATACGATGAAAAATCACATCAAACAACCACTCTTTTAAAAATCTATGCACATAAAGTTAAACATGCATTAAAATCATAATCAAGGCATGACAAATTATTTTATATTTAATTTCAAAGTGTGCAATGTGTATTATCATGTTTAAGGTTAAATGAAATTTTCCTTCCATTAAGGATTTTTTTTTTCAAATCATCTTTTTTTATAAAAAAACATTTTTTGTACACAAAGGAATTTTTTTATTTCTTCTCCACCAAAATAAAATAACACTATCCCTGGTGTTTGAAGAAATGAAAATTTAGATGGGGGTAGAGGTAGAGAAGAGGAGTTAAAAAAGGAAATTGAAAATGAGTATCATGGAATGAAGTCACCTAGTGGTTGAATTTGAAGTTTGTGCTACTCCAATTTAGTCCTCTGATATCCATGTCACTCGCAGAGTTCCCTAGTGGAAAAAGGAAAAACAAACATACAAACAAAACAAATATATATATATATATAATAATAATAAAAAGTAAATTATAAGTATATATAAAAAAATTATAGAATATGGAAGCACTATAAGTCTTAGGTCAATGGTAAGCGTGTTACCCTATCTCCCTTCAGTCTCGAGTTTGAGTCACTGCGGCTTCTCCAGTTGTGACGGGGTTTTCTCCACGACCTATAATGCATCCTTTTAATTTTTTTTAATTATTATTATATTTTTTTTGTATTTTTATTTTAACCTAAAACCCATAAAAATAAAAATAAATTTATTATAAATTGTCTTCTTTTTAAATTTATGGGTATGGTATTATTCAAGGATCACACCACGTGACACAGATTAATATGGAGCTCCCCTTTCATACCCATCCATACTCATAAAAGAAGAAAAGGTCAATAGTCTATGGTACAATCATATTCAGAGTTATGTATTTTTTTTAAATAAAAAATTTATTTATTAATCCTATTTGAAGAAATAAAGATGATTCAAAATTATTGGAACCATGAAATCCAAAGGTTTCCTTCCATGCAACACTTTTGTTTAACGTTGGTATCACGACTTAGACCCCTAATTGTTTATGTATTTTACTTATATATGGTTGGTTAAAAAAAGTATTCATCAAATTAATATTTTTGGAATGATTTAATGAATGGTTTGACTCTATGTCCATTAACATTAAAGGTTTGACCATTGGTGGGATCTCGAATTTCTACAGCCCCATGGGGGTACACCTTATGCACTATGTATGGACCCGACCATCTGGACCTCAAATTTCCTAGGTTTAAATGATGTTTAGAGCTATACAAAAGAATAGGTTTACCCAGTACAATGTTTTTGGTTTTAGGATTTTGAGATAGTTAAAATGGAACTCTAGATTTATTTTTCCTTGAATTTTCATAAGCCACCATCCTAAGTTCCTTAAGTTCATTGAGATCTAATTTCCTTTTTGTTCTGACCAATGAGAGGTCATAATTTATTTTCTTAACTACCCTAGAATCCTTATGTTCAATTTCAACTGGTAAATGACATGCTTTTCTAAAAACCAACATATATGGTGACATTCCTAAAATGGTTTTATATGTGGTTCGATAGGTCCAAAGAGAATCTAAAAGTTTTCTTGACCAATCTTTTCTAGATGTATTAATAGTTTTCTCAATAATTTGTTTGATTTCTTATTTGGATAACTCATCTTGACCATTGGTTTGCAGGTGGTAAGTAGTGGACACTTTGTGAGAAATTTCATACTTGTCCATGAGTGCTGAGAATGGACGATTGCAAAAATTATTTCCAAGATTACTAATGATAGCCCTTGGAATTCCAAATCTAGAGAGTATGTTTTCCTTGAGAAATCTAATCCCAGTTTCGTGATCATTTGATTTTGTAGGAATAGACTCAACCCATTTGGAGAAATAATCAATAGCCAAAAGAATGTACATATATCCCCTAGAGTTTGGGAAGGGACCCATGAAATAGATTCCCCAATAGTCAAATATTTCAATCACTAAGGTGGGAGTGAGTGACATGTGATTCTTTTTTTGTGATGGACCATACTGGATGACACCTATAAAATCTGTGACAAAATATGTAGGAGTCTCTTGAGAGGGTGGGCTAGAATAGACCACATTGAAGAACCTTAGTATAAGATTTATTAGAGGAAAAGTGACCTCCACATGCCTCACTATGACAAAATTTAAGGATGGGATCTTGTTTAGATTCTTGGACACACCTCCTAATTACTTGGTCAGGGAAGAAAGTATAGTTGTATGGATCATCAAACACATAGTTCCTGACATCAGAAAGGAATTTACTTCTAGCTTGAGTCCCTAAGAATTTTGGAATGACTCATGTAATTAAGAAGTAGGCTATGTCATTTTACCAAGGGAAATCACTCAAAAAGTATAAGTGTTCATCAGGGAATGAATCAGACACATAAAGATGAGATAATTTGTCATTAAATTCTATCCTAGAGAAATGATCATCTACAAAATTTTCAACACCCTTTTTCCCTTGTTTGTGAGGTCAAATTATTGTAGAGAAAGACCCACCTAATCGGTCTACACTACCACAAAACAGGGAAAGGGAAGCATTGCCCTTTATTAGCACTAAACAGAAAGTGATGATAAAGGGGTATGCCTTGATCAGCACTAGTTAAAAGTGCTGATAAATATAACCTTTATCAGTGCTAAAATAAGTGCTGATAAAGGTATACCCTTTATGAGTGCCTTTTTTAGCACTGATAAAAGGGTACATTTATCAGTACTTATTTTAGTGCTGATAAAAGTTTTTATTCTTAATTTATATAAAATTATAATATTTATCAGCACTAAAATAAAATCGATAATAAGACATAAATTTATCAGTGCTTTTTTAGCGCTGATAAAGGT
Source organism: Viscum album (assembly GCA_963277665.1). NCBI lineage: Eukaryota > Viridiplantae > Streptophyta > Magnoliopsida > Santalales > Viscaceae > Viscum > Viscum album. The sequence goes on along the minus strand of OY728127.1, from coordinate 443,412,031 downwards.
AGATTTTTATCAGTGCTGAAAAAGAAATGATAAATTTATGTTTTATCAGCGCTTTTATTTTAGTGTTGATAAAACATAACTTTATCAGTGCTTTCAACATGTGCTGATAAAGGTTCCAGAAGTTTCTATTTAATAACCCTAATAGTTCCTCCTCTCTCGCATACGGTAAAGATTTCGTGGAAGGTGAACAAGGACCCTCTTCTTCCGCGACTTCTCCTCCTCGTTCTCCTCCTCTTCCGCGTCCTCATCTTCCTCCTCCTCCTCCTCATCCTCCTGATCCTCTCCCTCCTCCTCCTCTGCCACCACTGTTCTGTTTTTCTCCTCCACTGCTGCCTCCGCGCCTTTTGGTTTTTCTCCTCCTCCATGACCGCCACTGTCTCCGCCGCTACCTCCGCCGCCCCCGCCTCCACCGCCACAGCCTCCGCTGCCGCTGGTCAGTGTAAGACTATTTTTTACATCTCTTGGGTTAATATAAATGAGAAATGATGATTCTTGAATTATTATAATGACTTATAGTTTTTTTATAAGTGAGTTGAACCTATTTATGGGTAGTTGGGGCAAGAGTGAGAGCCCAAGTGGTGAGACCCTTGTATTGTAGGTTGTTTTAGATAGCACGTGTGTGAGAACCTATAGTAAGTGGTTGGTTTGGTTCAGTAGATGATGTGTGTTTTGAGGTGGGGATAAGAGTGGCACCCATGGGCTAAGGATTGTGTAAGAATTGATGTAAGGGGTTTGTGTGAGATCCTAGTGGTTATTAGCATGTGGCTCAGGATGGGAGTGAGTTAGTGAGTTTTGGTGGTTGGGGGAGACTAATGAGTGGGGTTATCTTGGTGTTATGAATACCTTAGATACATAAATCCAGGGTAGATTCTTTGACATGAGGGATTGATGCATATTTTGTGTTATCAAGTTGATAGCGAAGGAATGGTCATGCCTTGGATTTGTATAAGGGAAGCACTCTCTATTCTTGAGTTTTTGTGTTATGAATGGGTTAAGGGACATGCTCATTTTGATTCCTAACCCTATTGATTTATATCATGGTTTTAATGTGACCATCACTGTTGAACCTAGATGGATGGGTTTAGGGTAATGAACCATGGGTATATTCCTTTGGTTTTGGAATAATGTTGGGTAACTGGTGATCATGTGGTGAGTTTTGGCATGGTGTGATGTTAAGATTGGAAAAGAGTACCAGGGGTGTCCCATTGGAAATATGTGTGTTCCCCCTAATTTTTTTCAAGATGTACAGGTTGGCTCATTGAGTTTGAATAGGGATATGATCCTACTCACTAGATACCGCGTGTTGTGTTGAAAATATTGTCCCATGAAGTTTAAAGTCATGCGATTAGGATGTATGTGTCGTGAAAGGTGTGATAACAGAGGATTGATTAGGGATTACTCATTTGGTATATGCTATCTAGAATAAACTTGGGGATTATACCTAGTAAGGAGGACCTATTGGTCAGGGATTACCTATTGTATGTTCATCTTTTATTTTTTAAAAATTCTATTGAACTCATTCTATCGAAGGTGGGTTCTATAATTTCTTGTTATCTTAAGGTGTGTTTAACCATGGTGTGGGTTGATTTTATTTTCAGTGGGTTATTGGGGTTTGTGGGATGTAGTAAATGGTGTACTCGGTTTTAGATTATTTTATTCTCATGAGTTTCCCCTATTTTATGTGTTCTTTTCAGTTGGAAATCTCCTCTGTTGTACGCCTCTCCTCTGCCACGAACACACCTCTGACATGTGCTTAATGACACCTTCACGGTGAGTTTTCTCCTGTTACTCATTGGTTTCCTCTTGTTCGCATGTTATTACTGTTTGATATTTATGGTTATAATGTGAAATGTACGGGCACAACGTCCCACTAAAAATCGTAGCCGTTGGTGGTAATTGTTTCCGCACTAAATTAATTTCATGTTGGTTGGTTCTTGTTGACCATTTGAATACAAAAATTGGTAGTTTACGTATACTTGAATTATGAATGAATGCCCCAGGATGATAAAACTTCTGTGATAACCCCGGAATTAACAAACAAAATTGAATAAGGGATGCTTTGTAAAATCTAAAATTGTGATTGTTTGGTTTGTATGGTGTTGTGATTGTGATCATGATTGTGTTTTTGTATGGTGTTGTGGTTGTTGGCATGATTGATATACCATTTTTTTTCCATGTTGTAGTTCTTCCACCATTGAATATCAATCCAAACTTTACCCATTTCAATGGCACCACCACTTTGTTACTAGTGTAATTCCACTAGATCCTAAAAAACCACTTCTAGAGGACTCTATGAGACACTTTATGGTGTGAAGATGATGTTTTTTAGATTATATATATTTTTAAAATACATGGTATGCAGTCTTGTTAAATGGAACATGCTTCACCATACATGGATTTCATATATATTTTAATGCCAGACAACATTTATCTCCAAAATTTACACCACATGACTCATCTTTTGACTCAAACATGGAATAAGTTGTTTTTAAATGTTACATGTCATGTGAACATAGGTCACACAAAATGTATATCCAAGACAAATACTTCTACATGAAACCATGTACATTCCATGAAATAATGGTAGAACCATATGATATGTGTTTTACTTCACTCAAACCATGTATAAACACCATAGAAACTTGATGTGTATAGACTATACACCCCTAGTGGTCATGTAAGGACTACACATCGTGTATTCCACAAAAATGTGATGCATAGCTGGCGAAGTGACTCGTTTTTTATCTAAAGTACATGCCTTTAGCTCAAGTTGTTCTATATATCATGTATTTTGATAGGCATCATGCAATCTTTGTAAGACTAACTTGGAATTAATTTGATATATGTCAGATTAAATCAGGTATCTTATCCATAGATTATGTTCACCCTACTGGACACACCATGTATATGGATTTCACATGAGTTTAGAAATGGTAGTATACAACCCACCTTGACAGAGAACCCTACACATTGTGTATCCATTGAACAAATTGTGTGCTATGTTAATTTCATTATTATTATTTATTTTTCACTAAGATGATAATATTTCATGTATGAGTAGCCCATTATAAATATCTTCTCATGTAGATCACAATATTATGATTCCCTCATTCATTGGAAATTTCACATGATGTGGTTTGGATATTTTAATTATCTACACTCTGCTTGAGAGTTGACAAGTGACAAGTGATATTTTTAGAGAAAATATGGAGTATGGTACTCCCCCATGTTTTAGTGTAGAGTCCTCCATGTATAGGTTTTAGGTACTCCATGGAGATATATAAAAGATAGGGCACGATACCCCATATATAGATAGATTTCAAGTACTTTCACATGTTTCGGGGTAGGTTCCTCTATTTCATTGTAGAGGAATTTGTACCATGAATTTTTTTATAAAACCCAAACAATGCTACTTGATTAATTAAAACATATTATTAGGAAAGTTTGAGATAAAACCCATAAAGGCGATGAATATGAATAATGAATGGATGAATGCAAATCGATTGACAAAATAGTATGAAGATGGCATGAAACAATTTATCAAGTTTGCAGGAAATCATGCATGTGACCCATCTCAAATCCTTTGTTCATGTTTACACTGTTTTTATTAAAGAAAAATTAGTCTAGAAGAGTTGGAAGAACACCTGATCTATCACAGAATAGATCAAAGTTATACATTTTGGAATAAACATGGGGAAAAATGAATGTAGGTAGTGGATCGAACAACATGAAATTTTATGGAAGATCTGATATGATTCAAATCATGAACAGTGAAGACGATCGTATGGAGGGTGTGATTATAGATGTGAATGATGATGAAGTTAGTATTGCGGAAATGAAAACGGTAGTTGAAGATGAACTTTGTGATTGCCCAAAATTGTTTGAGAAGTTAAAGAGTTGTGCAAAAACGCCATTGTATACTGGTTGCACTAAATATATAGCATTGTCAGTCGAATTGAAGCTATATAATTTGAAAGGAGGCAAGGGGTGGAGTGACTCCAGTTTTACGGAACAACTTTCTCTCCTGAATGACATGCTCCAAGAAGATAATGAACTCCCAAGCCGAACATACGATGCCAAACGAATGCTACGATCGATGGCTATGATCTTTGAAAGAATACACACCTACCCGAATGACTGTATATTGTTTCTTAAGGACCACAAATCACTTAAAGAATGCCCAAAGTGTGGTGCTTCTCGATACCAGAAAGATGATTCAAGTCCTACGAATGTTGTATGGTACTTTCCAATCATTCCAAGGTTTATGCGCCTATATGGAAGTGAGGATACTGCAAGACAATTGACATGGCATGTAGATACAAGAATTAAAGATGGGGAACTACGTCACCCAGAATACTCTCCTTAGTGGAAGAGAATTGATCACGAGTATCCTGAATTTGGAAACGAGCCGAGAAACCTTCGTCTGGAATTATCTACAGATGGGGTGAATCCTTTCAGTTTTCAAATCAACATTCACAGTACATGGCCGATTATGTTGGTAAATTATAACTTACCACCATGGTTATTCATGAAACGAAAATACATCATGTTATCTATGATTATATCAAGACCAAAACAACCGGGTAATGATATTAATGTTTATTTGGCTCCATTGGTCGAGGATTTGAAAATATTATGGGATTCAGGTGTTACGTTGTATGATGCTTACAAAAAAGAAGATTTAACTTTGAAAGCCATGTTGTACGGGACGATAAATGAATTTCCTGCTTATGGAAATTTTTCAGGATGTAGAATTAAAGGAACTCAAGGGTATCCCATTTGAGAACAAGGTACACAGTCAATTTGGTAGAAACATTCATCAAAAACTGTGTTTTTAGGACATCACAGATTTCTACCCCGATGGCATAAGTACCGATCTTGGATGACATCATTCGATGGAAGTTCAGAAGAATGTACAACATTGTCTCCACTAACAGGTGATAAATTTTTTGAGAAGGTAAAAGATTTGAACACTACTTTTGGTAAACTGTTTTTGATAAACATTACGAAAACTGGTTGGAAAAAGAGATCAGTTTTTTTGAATTACCATATTGGAGTTGTCTGTATGTCATAAAGTTTATTGATGTTATGCATATTGGAAAAAAATTATGTGATAGTGTCATTGGCACGTTACTAAATGCACCCAAAAAAATGAAGGATGAAATTAAGGCTATATTGGACATGGTTGAGATGGGAATATGAGATGAGTTGGCACCAGTGAAGGGTGAAAAATGAACATTTCTTCCTCCTGCTGCTTACACTCTTTCCAGGCATGAGAGATATCAGTTTTGCAACTTCTTTAATGACGTAAAGGTTCCGTAGGGGCATTCATCAAATATCAAGAACATCATGTCAATGAGAAATTTAAAATTAACGGGTCTAAAATGACATAACTGCCATGTTTTGATGCAAGATCTAATTCCTATAGCTTTACGTTGCATTTTGCCCAAGAATGTCTACCATACATTAAAGAAGCTCTATTTATTCATCAAATCTATATGCATCAAAGTTATAGACCCGATGAAATTGCCAACTATGGAAAGAGAAATTGCCGTCATATTATGTGAATTGGAAATTTTCTTCCTGCCGACATTTTTTGATATGACGGTTCATTAGACGGTTCATTTGGGGAGAGATATTCGACTATGTGGTCTTGTACATTATATATGGATGTACCCCATTGAACGATATATGAATATTTTGAAAGGGTATGTCAAAAATCACAGTCGTTTAGAGGGTTGTATTGCAGAGCAATATATTGTTGAGGAAGCCCTTGAATTTTGTACCAAATACCTGTCTGGTGTGGAAAACATTAGAATACCAAAATCTCGTCACACTGAGCAGCTTGAGGGTGAAGGAGTTTCTGGAAGAGAGGTTGTCACAATCAATATTACAGATTGGGAGCAGGCTCACCTTTACATTTTGCATAACAGTTTCAACGTTGACCCATATGTTCAAACCCACAGAGAAATTATTCGGCGTTTGAATTCAACTAGGGTAGAAAAATGGATATCAGATACACATAATAAACAGTTTATAGGATGGTTTCATGACCATATTTTGAAGCAGTTAGATGAAAATCCAGACTCAATTTCAGAACGACTTCGATGGCTAGCTGGAGGAGAAACTGTGTATGTATTATCTTAAAATGCTTATACAGTTAATGGTTATACATGCTATACTAATGAACACGATGAAGACAGTAACATGCAGAATAGTGGGGCTACACTTGTGGCTGAGGCGATGCATGTTTTCGGTGCTAAGAATAAAAATCCAATTTAAGCGAATATGTCATACTTTGGCATCATCAAACGAATATGGGAGTTGGATTATACGAAATTAAAAGTTCCGATTTTTCAATGAAAATGGGTTGATAACAGGAGTGCTGTTAAAATAGATGAATTAGGATTCATGAAAGTTGATTTCAGTAAGAAAGGGGAGAAAGACGAACCATTTATAATGGAATCACATGCAGTACAAGTATTTTATGTTCCAGACCCCGCAAACTGAAATTGTTAAATTGTTCTTTTATCGACCAAAACGACTGAAGGGTCAGATGAAAGTTTAACAGAGGATGACCCTTTTATAGGTACTTCACAATCATTTCATAGTGGTCCCAATGTAGATGCTATTTTGTATGTCATAGGAGACCACAATGAAGGGATTTACATAGTCGATAGAGGATTCATATCTCTTCATCCTTTAAAGAAAAAAATAGAGTATAATAATCAGGTTATTTGTTTATTGTAGTATACATTGTGTTACGTTATGTTATTATCTATCCGCTACTGCTTTTATGTAATCTAAATTAAATGTTAAACTACTTCTGTAGATAATGACTTCTGCACCTCCTGATGCACCCAATCCCGAGGCACACAAGGTCTCTCAACCACCTGCTGGTGGTCCCAGTGCAGAGAAACAACAGGTTTCTCAACCAGCTACTGGTGGTCCCAGTGCAGAGCAACAACACGTTTCTCAACCTGTTGTTGCTGGTCCCAGTGCAGAGCAACAACAATTTTTTCAACCTATTGCTACTGGTCATAGTGTTGATTCTAGTGCTCCGGAGAAAGATATTGATGATACTTCTGAGGAAACGGAAGGAAATAAAACCCTAAAAGCGCAAAAAAACAAGAGCTCCGTAGTTTGATAATGTTATCCAAAATCCTTAAGGCAAAAGAAAAAGGCTTCAAATTTTAGGTGCGATGGAATAAGAAAGGCCAACATGTTAACCCCAACAAATCTATCTTTAGTAGATACCTTGAAATCATCACTCAACAACGCATGCCGATTGATTTACAGTCATGGTACCATGTTGTCACTGGTTTTAAGACACTAATGTGGGAAGAGATTACGGTAAAATTATGATATCATTTTTTAATTTATTAAAATAAAATACCAAAACATTGACTTACTCTTTATAATCCATTGAAGAGTGCATTTATAGTAGATGCCTCGCACAAGGAATATGTATTAAGAGTTGTAGGAAGGATTCATAGAGGTTTCCGCACAATTTTAACGAAATATCATCTTAAAGATACTGAAGGGAAAATCAAGCCACACCCACCTCTTCTTTCTGCACACTTGATATCCCAAGGAGCATGGGACGCGTTTATCAACTGTGGTGGGGAGAAGAATTTTTAGATACATTATATGGGGTAATACGTTGTTTGACGTTCCTTGTATTCATCACTTTGTTTGACAATTTTTTATTTATGAAACAAGAACTGAGTGCTGAAAATAAAAAGCGCACAACAGAACCAGCGTACCCTTACCGTAAATTAAGGATGAGGTACACTTCACTTGAGAAAAAAATGGTACGTGTTTTAAATCTACCGTACTACTTTTATGTGACATAAAACAACACCATAACCATGTTTCTCTATTTATATATAGATTGATGAATCGAAATCAAAATCCAAATCCATCCCACGCCATGTGATATGGAAGGAGGCTCGTGTAAATAAAGAGGGGATAATTATAGATGAAAACACAAAAAAAAGTGTTGGAAACATGTGTAAGTATGACATAATATAAATTTTATTTGTTTTGAATATCTATTAAATTACAATGACTACTTATTTTTCTATATTTTCTATCTGACATATTCAGAGGAATCAACAACAGCTGCACCAGATGCAGACATACTTTCAGCAGCCTTAAAGCGGCCAGACCAGTATGGCCGCGTCAGAGGTGCGGGTTTTGGGGTGACACCCTGAACATATTTTCAAATACAAAAATAAGAGGAGGATGAAAATGAAAAATGTAAAAGATGCAAGAAAAATTAGCTATTTTTCAAGAAGAATCACAACACCAGAGAGAGATGATAGCAACATTGATGGGGGAGAGGCAAAGAGAAGAAAAAACTCAACAAAAACCCTTGCGTGACGATCCCACCCTACCCCCACCAGCTTTGATGCAAGCCATTCCCCTAAAAAACCTGACTTAGCTGAGGTAATAAATATTTTAATAATTTTTTCTATGAAATTTGATTCACATAGACACTGATACCTTTCCTGTACTAATATTCTACAGGGTGAAAATGACTGTGATTTATATCTATCAACTCCAACCTATCACCTTGTAGTGAGTGCTACGTTGTTCAATACGCAGAATGACATGATACACAACAGAAAAATTCCAATAAATCATTTTATAGTGTCAATTAATGTAGCTAATTAGTCGAGTGCTGAGCTACCTATTCCAAATGATGATGACGACATTCATACAGTTGAACAAGCTGTTGGAAAATTCATCGAATGGCCGTCAGTTTTTGTAAAAAAACATGTCAACAAGGAGGTATCCATTTCCAAGTTATTTTTCAAGATGGACATTTAACATTTAATGAAAAAAGGTCTGAACCAATTAATTTTATTATAGAAAAACAAATAGAAGGGGGTGAAACGAAATATCAGCTCAAAAATATCTCAAGGATCAACCAACCGATTGAAACAGTCTAATGAGAGCACCTTCACCCCGCCCGTTCTATATCCACTGTTAATATCATTACAGGCTCATGTGGATACAAAGTTGATAGACAAAAATTCTCACATAGTTGATTTTGAGAAAAATATGTACGGAGAGGAAACATCAGATTTCATTAGGCCTGAAAATGTAAATGAAATCCTCAAGTATGAATATCTAGGTGCCTCAGTTGTAAATGTATACATGGGGTATGTTTTCATGATTTGATTTTACAAAAGCTGATATACTCTGATAATTATGACTAAATACATTTTATATTTTTCAAAGGCATATATATGAAAAAAAATTGAATGTATTTCCCCTTAAACAAAAATTTGGACTCGTTAGTCCTCACACCACCTCTTCAAAAGAAGAAATAGATTATGGTAAAGAGGCTGCAATAATTTCATCCCTGCTCAAATCATTTGAAAACAAAATTATGGATGACAGACTCTTTTTAATACCAACGATGAAGGGGTAAAACTCTACAATTTAATCATATCAACTATATTTTCATTTCTTTCTTTATTTATTCCTTTTTGTATTTTTAGGGAGCATTGGATGTTTATTACCGTCAATTTGGATACTCCAAAGATTTATTTTTTGGATTCAACGCATGGATATCCAACAAACCGACCACACATGATGGAGTTTGTTAATTTTTAAAACACTAGATCCAACATTTTAAAACTAAACATCTAGTTATATAATTTATGTTATCTTTTAATGAGGATTCTGTTATGATAGGGTGGTGCATCAATATCGTCTAATGCATGGAATGAATCCAGGGCATAAGGATGAGCAAGCCTACAAGATCTACAACGGGAAAAGTATCCGGGTATATATAATAACATTGCACTATACAAACACATATCAAAACAAATTACTTATTGTTGTCTATGATTCTACAGTTTCCAAAACAATCAAACGGAAATGATTGTGGTTATTATGTTCGTAAATTTATGAAAGAGATCGTATTTCATCAACAAACTAGCATCCCTGATGAGGTATTTTTGAAAATAATTACGAGCTCATTTAAAATATTTATTAATCCTTTGTGTATTTATATTTTTTCAGTAATAACATGACTTTCAAAAAAACTCATATTCAAAAGATGATATTGATGGGTTTAGAAATGAATGGGGAACATAACTGATGGAATATTGTACACAAATAGGATGAAGGTGAATTCCTACTAATGTTATCCATATATGATCATTGATATCTCCCTTGTTTACACTTATTGAGCATATATGATCACCCTTTATTATGTTTTATATCCTTAGGTTATAAATAATGGTTTTAGATATGATTTGTCTTTCTAGTAAAGAATAACTCATTGGACTACACTGGTCGATAGTGTAGAAGTTGACCGATGCATAGTCATTCAGTCCACTCATGAGCATCTTATAACTCATTAGACCGCACAAACGCATTCGGATTGTTCTGATACTTTAGAACAATGATCCAGGAGTCATTTTTGACGTGTACGAATCAACCTCACCTCAATCCGATGCACGGTGTGATCAGTATGGCTAAAAGTGTCTGATATCATTTTGAAATTGATATTAACTTCAGAAAACAATACTACTAACATATGGAATACCAAGAAAATGCATTCGGATTGTTTTGATACTTTAGGAAAACGATCCATGAGTCATTTGTGATGTGTATGAATCAATCACACCTCAATCCTACACATGGTGTGACTGGTATGGCTAAAAGTGTCTGATATCAGTTTGAAATTGACAATAACTTTAGAAAACAACACTACTGACATACAAAATACCAAGAAAATGTGTTTAGATTGTTTTGATACTTTAGGAAAACAATCAATGAGTCATTTGTGACGTGTAAGAATCAACCAAACCTCAATATAATGCACAGTGTGATTGGTATGGCTAAAAGTGTCTGATATCAGTTTGAAATTGACATTAATTTTAGAAAACAACACTACTGTCATACAGAATACCAAGAAAAAACGTTTGGATTGTTTTTATATTTTAGGACAATGATCCATGAGTCATTTTTGAGGTGTACGAATCGACTGCACCTCAATCCGATGCACGATGTGACCGATATGGGTAAAAGTGTCTGATATCAGTTTGAAATTGACATTAACTTTATAAAACAACACAAGTGACATATGGAAAACTGAGCAAACACGTTCAGATTGTTTTGATACTTTTTTAAAACGATCCATGAGTCATTTTTGAGGTGTTCGAATCGACCACACCTCAATCTGACGTACGGTGTGACCGGTATGGGAAAAAGTGTCTGATATCAGTTTGAAATTGACATTAACTTTAGAAAACCACACAAGTGACATACAGAAATATGAGAAAACACATTTGGATTGTTTTTATAATTTTTTAAAACAATCCATGAGTCATTTTTGATGTGTATGAATTGACCGCACCTCAATCCGACGCTCTATGTGACCGGTATTACTAAAAGTGTCTGATATCAGTTTGAAATTGACATTAACTTTAGAAAATAACACTACTAACATACAGAATACCAAGAAAACATGTTTGTATTATTTTTATACTTTAGGGAAATGATCCGTGAGTAATTTGTGACGTGTATGAATCAACCGCACCTCAATCCGACACACTATGTAGCCGGTATGGCTAAAAGTGTTTGATGTCAATTTCAAATTGACATAAACTTTAGAAAACAACACAAGTGACATATGAAAAACTGAGAAAATGCATTCGGATTGTTTTGATAATTTTGGACAAAGATCCATGATTCATTTGTGACATTATGAATCGCCGCACCTCAATCCGACGCACGATGTGACTAGTATGGCTAAAAGTGTATGATATCAGTTTGAAATTGACATTAAATTTAGAAAACAACACAAGTGACATAAGAAATACCAAGAAAACGCATTCGGGTTAATTTTATACTTTAGTAAAATAATCCATTAATTACTTGTGACATGTACGAATGGACCATACCTCAATCTATCGCATGGTGTGACCGGTATGGATAAAATTTTCTGATATCAGTTTGAAATTGACATTAAATTTAGAAATAAAAAAAAGTGACATATGGAAAACCGAGCAAATGCATTCAGATTGTTTTTGATATTTTAGGACAGTGATCCATGAGTAATTTTTGACGTGTATGAATGGACCACCCCTCAATCCGACACATGGTGTGACTGCTATGGCTAAAAGTTTCTAATATCAGTTTCAAATTGACATTAACTTTAGAAAACAACACAAGTGACATATGGAAAACTGAGAAAACGCGTTCGGATTGTTTTGATACTTTAGGAAAACGATTCATGAGTCATTTTTGACGTGTAAAAATAAACCACCCCTCAATCTGATGCACGATGTGACCGGTGTGGCTAAAAGTGTTTGATATCAGTTTCAAATTGACATAAACTTTAGAAAATAACACTACTAACATACGGAAAACTAAGAAAATGCGTTAATATTGTTTTGATACTTTATGAAAATGATCCTTGAGTCATTTTTGACATGTACAAATCGACTGTACCTCAACCCGATGCACAATGTGATCGTTATGGCTAAAAGTGTCTGATATCAGTTTGAAATTGACATTAACTTTAGAAAACAACAATAATGACATATGGAATACTGAGAAAACACGTTCAGATTGTTTTGATAATTTATGACAACGATCTATGAGTCATTTGTGATGTGTATGAATCAGACTCACCTCAATCTAATGCACGGTGTGATCAGTATGGCTAAAAGTGTCTGATATCAGCTTGAAATTGACATTAACTTTAGAAAACAACACTACTGACATATGGAATACCGAGAAAATGCGTTCGGATTGTTTTGATATTTTAGGAAAATGATACATTATTTATTTTTGAGGCGCATGAATTGACCGCACCTCAATCCGTCTCACGGTGTGATCGGTATGGCTAAAAGTTTCTGATATCAGTTTGAAATTGACATTAACTTTAGAAAACAACACAAGTGACATACGACAAACTGAGAAAACGCGTTCAGATTGTTTTGATAATTTTGGAAAATGATACATGAGTCATTTTTGAGGTGTAAAAATTTACCACAAATCAATCCGACACACAGTGTGACTGGTATGGCTAAAAGTGTCTGATATTAGTTTGAAATTGACATTAACTTTAGAAAACAAAAAAAAGTGACATACGGAAAACCAAGAAAACGCGTTCGGATTGTTTTGATACTTTTGTACAATGATCCATGAGTAATTTTTGATGTGTATGAATTGATCTAACCTCAATCCGATGCACAGTGTGGACGGTATGGCTAAAAGTGTCTGATATTAGTTTTAAATTGACATTAACATTAGAAAACAACACTACTAACATACGGAATACCAAGAAAACACGTTCAGATTGTTTTGATAATTTAGGAAAACGATCCATGAGTCATTTCTGATGTGTATGAATCAATCTCACCTCAATCTGATGCACGGTGTGGCCGGTATGGCTAAAAGTGTCTGATATTATTTTCAAATTTACATAAACTTTAGAAAACAACACAAGTGACATACGGAAAACTGAGAAAACACGTTTGGATTGTTTTGATACTTTAGGAAAACGATCCATGAGTCATTTGTGACATGTAAGAATCAACCTCACCTCAATCCAACGCACGGTGTGACCGATAAATCTTTTCATTAGATAAATAATCAGTATTTATTAAATGAGATAAATCATCCAAAAACATATTGATTTTATCATTTCCATATTTTAGTTTCACATTTCCATATTAATGTATTCTTTCATATTAATGTTTTAATTTATTTCATTATTGTATTACTAACATAATATTTGTTTTCTTATATAGGTGAATTTTTTTCCTTGAGTTCAGATGCTTTGTTCGGCAACAAATACCGTGGATGCAAATTTTTAAGAGAGGATCAGAAATATCAAAAGATGAAACATTAATGCTTATAACTATTGTTGGATATTTGTAATTGTAACTATGTAAAACATTGTTTGAAATGTATATAGCAGTGTTTTTTTTGTATTCATGATGTTAAGTAAATGTATATACCATTGTTTGTCAAAATATTGTGTGCGAGTGATATTTTATACAGGTGTGCAGGTGCTATTTTGTGCAGGTGCTGGTTTGTGCTGGTGCTGGTTCTACAGGTGCAGGGGAAGGTGCCTTTATCAGCACTTTTTGAGCGCTGATAAAGGACACCTTTACCAGTTCTTACTTGAGTGCTGATAATAGGTCCCTTTATAAGCGCTCAAGATAGCACTGATAAAGGCACACCTTTATCAGTGCTAACAAAGCACTGTAAATTCCGGCAAAGATAAAGGGGGGGGGGGGTCCCCTTTATCAGCGCTCTGAGAAGCGCTCATAAAGGCGACCTTTATCAGTGCTAAAAAAGCGCTGATAAAGGGTGCACTTTATGAGCGCTTTTTTAGTGATGATAAAGGTCTCCTTTATCAGCACTTTTCTGAGCACTGATAAAGGGGACCCCCCTTTATCTTCGCCGGCATTTACAGTTCTTTTCTAGCACTATTAATGTCAGTTTTTAGCACTAATAAAAGGCCAATTTGTAGTAGTTCTAGCTTTAGCATATTGATTCTTGAAGAGGTATTTTAGTGCAGAATGGTCAGTGAACACAGTGATTGGGGATCCTAAAAGGTAGACCTAAAATTTTCTAAGGAAAACACAACAACAAGTAACTCCTTATCTGTGGTGGTGTACTTGATTTGGGCATCATTTAAAGATTTTCTTGTATAAGAAATGACACATAGAGTTTTCTCACACAGTTTTCCTAAGACTACTCCTACAACGAAGTCACTAGCATCACACATGAGCTCAAATGAATCTTTAGAATTTGGATATTTCATGATAGGTGGAGATATAAGAGATAACGTGAGTGAAGATAATGATTCCTCACAGCTTTCTTTCCATAAAAATGGAGGATCATTCACCAATAGAGAACAAAGTGGTCAAGAAATAGAGCTGTAATTCCTAATGAACCTTATATAGAAATCAGAATGTCCTAAGAAAAACCTCACATCCATGATAGTTTTGGGTGATTAATGGTGACAAATGATGACAACCTTGGCTTTATCAACTTAAATACCCCTACCTGAGACTAGATGTCCAAGGATTAGTTCCTCTTTAACCATGAAATGGAATTTTCCCCTGTTTAGGACCTGATTATTATATTCACATATTGACAAGACTCTCTCACCATTCCTCAAACATACCTCAAATGTATCCACACACATAGAGAACTAATCCATGAATACCTATAGAAAATCCCCTACCATGTTTGAGAAGATTCCCATCATGCACCGCTAGAAGGTTCCCGAGGCATTGAATAACCCGAAGGGAGTGCATTTGAAAGAAAAGGTGCCTAATGGACATGTGAATGTAGTATTCCATTGATCCCATATGGAGAACTCAATTTTATTTCCCCCCCAAGTACCCATCTAAGAAACAGTAGAAGGCATGACCGGTGACTCTCTCAAGGATCTGGTTAATGAATGGTAAGGAGAAATGGCCTTTCTTGGTAAATGAGTATAGCTTCCTATAGTCGACGTAGTCTCTCCAGCCACTACTCACCCTAGTTGGAAGAATATCTCCATCCTTATTCTTTGACACTGTGATTCCAACCTTATTTGGGACAAATTTAATTGGGATTACCCACTCACTCTCCGCAATGGTATAGATGATACTAGCTTTTAACAATTATAGATGTTATTTTCTCACTACTTCCATGAGATTAAGATTGAGTCATTGATGAGGTTGATTACATGGCTTTGAATCAGATTATAGAACAATCCTAAAAGTCTTGATAAGTGGGATAATCCCAGTAATATCTAATAGGGTCCATCCAATGGATTTCTTGTGTCTCCTAAGGACATCTAGAAGCATACTGTCATGAAATTATAGAAGAGAAGAATAAATAACAGTAGGATGTGTTACATTTTCTCCTAAGAAGGCATAATTAAGAGCATTAGGAAGTTATTTCAATTCAATATCAGGTTAGTTCAAAATTTCAATAGAATATTGGGGCATTGGATCTAGATCAACTTTTTTTTTAGTTTTAGATATGATTGATTCCCCACGTATAGAACTTTCTGTTACTATATTGGTTTGATCAGTGTTAGGGAAAGGAGTTGGGGTGGTCTCCATGAATGTTGTTTCCTGAAAGATTTAAGTGATTTTTGGTCTTAAGATTTCATCATAGGAGCAATGTCAAAGTGATTCTATCCAATGAGATAAACTTTCTTCATGTGAATAAAGTAAATTAATCTCTTCCTGACTTAAACATTCCTCAAACATTCATTGATGTTCTATGGATTAATTACCAATGCTTTATATCTTGTTTACTTCAAGAATATTCTCATCATCCACTATCTATGAGCCTGCATTATAGATGTTCAAGTCTAGACTCATGTTTCCAAATATAATGGTCATGTTTCCATTTCAGACTCAGATAACAGAGTTGATTGTTGTAAAGAATGGATGACCAAGAACAATTAGGGTTTGTTCCTTGTTGCCTATGTTTGGATTTTTTTAAAGGACAATAAAGTTACTAGAGTAGATGATTTTTTATAATTTTACCAGAATATCCTTTAAAGTCCCCTTTGGAACCCTAATGCTACGATCAACAAGTTGAAGGGTGACAGATGAGGTTTAGAGCTATTCCAGGCCTAAATAGAATTACACAACATAGGGAATGAGATTGAATCGAGCACCTAGGTCACACAAGGATTTTATAACTTTTTTCTCTCCTAGTTCAAAATTGATGTAGGGTAATCCTGGGTCTTTCATCTTTTGTATAAGGGTTCCTTGGATTGTTGTGCTTACATTTTTTTCCCGAAGGACTTGGTTCTTATGTGAGAATTTCCTTTTAAATGTACAGAGGTACTTTAGGTATTTTGACTATGAAGGAATGGTTTGAATGTTATCGAGGAGTGGAATGTTCAACTTGACTTGCGATAATATTTCCATCAATGTTTCACTCAATCTAGGCTTGGTTTTCCCCCATATGTGTTGAGGAAATGGTGCAGGTTGTGGGATTGTTTGTTGAAGAGTTGTTCCTTTCACATTGTTATCAGTTTTTCAGTTTGATCATGTGTTTAATTTGAATTTAATTTGAATTTTCATTTGGGTTTTAAGCTTCATATGGTTTCTGAATTATTTTTTCAGGTTTGTCAATTGATTTCCCACTATCAGTTTTTCAGTTTGATCATGTGTTTAATTTGAATTTTCATTTGGCTTTGAAGCTTCATATGGTTTCTGAATTATTTTTTCAGGTTTCTCAATTGATTTCCCACTTCTAAATTCTATCACAACCTTTAGTTGTTCATGAGTTTTTTGATTGAAAATTTACTCTCCCCTTAAAGTGGAGGATGGAACTACCTGAGAGGGCATGGGTGCCTTTCTAGTTTTTATGGTTTGTAGTTAATTTTTAAAGGACGATACTTCTGAGTTCATTTTCTCCATTTGATTACACAACTATTCAAGGATTGGTATAGGGACAGATTGGGTTGGGGCTTGTGCTGGTTGGTTTATTCCAGGAGGATACTTTGGTTGTGTGATTGGTAGTTGTATGGGTTGTTGAATGGGTTGTTGGTATTGGATAAGAGGGTATTGGTATTTGACTGGTTGTGGATATAACTAGTTATGGTTTTGAAAATTTTGTGGAGGGTAGGGGCTTGGTCCTTATGGATGACTAGGTTGTCGGTTGGGTTGTTAGTTATCTTTCCAACGGAATCCAAGATGGTCATTGTACCTTAGATTGAATGTGTTTTGATGTTGAAGATTTTGTAATTTTAGGGATTTGACTTTAGTAGGTGGTTCTTCTAGAAGAACATCCTTGATGGATAGAATAGTTGGACAGTTTTCTATTTTGTGGTCATGTTTGTCACAAATTGTGCAAACATGGTCTACAGTTTGGATTTCAGGGATTTTCCTAAGGCCTATCTCTTCAACCATCCTAGTGAGTGCTGTGAGTTTAGCCGTAAGTATTTACTCTTCTCTAAGTGTATGCATTCCAGTAGTTATTTGTAGCTTTTCAGAATAATGTGATGTTCCCCATGTTTGGTTTTGTTCAGCAAGGCTATCTAGATACTCATAAGCATCATTTGGGGATTTGTTTTTAAAGGTCCCATTACACATCATGTCAATGAATTGTTGGTTCCCTAGGCCCAAACCTTCATAGAAAATTATCACTTGTTCAGGAATAGAAAAATAATGGTGTGAAACCATGTTTAGGGTGTCTTTGAACCTCTTCTATGTTTCATAGAATGAATCTCCCTCTTTCAAAAAATGTTTTGGATTCCCTTTTTATGTGCAATTTATTTTGTGGTGGGGAATGTATTTTTTATATAATTCTATTTGTAATTGGTCCCAAAAGTTTATGGATGAGGGTCTCAAATTGGGTAGCAAATTTTTATCTTTATCCTTTAAAGAAAAAGTAACGAGACTCATCTTATTTTATTCTAGTTGATGTGGGGGACACACGGTTTCTACAATGTCATTGTACTCCTTAACATGAAGGTAGGGAATATCAGACTCAATTCCATGGAATGTGGAAAGGTGATTTTGGATATGTGGTTTAAAGATGTAGTTGGAATATCCTAGTGAATTGTTTCTAATTCATAAGGGGACATTGTTCTAGGCAGGTGTGAGGTACTCATTCATGGTTTGATCGACTGTATTCACCAAGTTTGAGGTTTCCCCATTTGGATTTCCATTTTGGTTCCCACCAGAGTTTATGAGTTGGTTTCTTTAAAGAAATTCCATTGAAATGGGCTCAATTATTGACTCTAGAGTATTACAAAGATTAGGATCTAATGGAAAGAGATCCCTTGGTGTACTTGACTCCCCAAACCCTAGAATATGCACCCTAACTAGACGGTTTGATTGGTCACGGGTGTAGGCGAACATGCGCCAAAAAAAATGAGAAAGGGAAAAGATAAGAGAATTTGGATGAGAATACAAGAAATGGGGGAGAATAGAATGGGTGTTGATATGACTTAATTGGGTCCCTGCAAATGATGCAAAAAATTGGTCTCACTCAAATTTACCCATGTTTTTA
Source organism: Viscum album (assembly GCA_963277665.1). Taxonomy (NCBI): domain Eukaryota; kingdom Viridiplantae; phylum Streptophyta; class Magnoliopsida; order Santalales; family Viscaceae; genus Viscum; species Viscum album. The sequence continues at coordinate 443,393,014 of OY728127.1, read as the reverse complement.
AGGTTAAGCGGTCAAATGTAGAGTGGCTTGGGTTGTCGATTCCTTAAAGACCTACGAAGAAACCTATAGACAAGCAAATTATATGGAATTATTTTGGATATTAAGTGGTAAACATTGGATTTTTGTTTGATAGGTTTAATAAAATACTATGTGACATAAGTGAATTAAAATTATAAGAAGGGTTGATCCTAGGTTATTATAAGGGGAATATTGGATGAAATTACTCTTTAGTGATTTCAATTTCTAATATTTGAGATGAGTTCATTGAAGGAGATAAAACAACTTCATCACTTACTGGTTCATACCAAAACACTCTTAAACTAATCACTTATACACTTGGAGGATCATGTTTATGAGCACTCTAAGGTAATGTTTCATATTAGCACTTGAAGTGTGCGGCCTTAAAATTCAATAAGGATCAAGAAGTTTTAAAATTATCAAAATAAAATTACCATTTAAATTAATTGATTAAAGATTAATGGAGTGATAAATGAAATCAAATACATCCCCTTTCTACTCCCTTGGATCAACCCATAAGTGGGTTATCCCTCCATTGGTCCTATGATCTTAATGAAAGTGGGAAGTAGACTCACAAGGGAGGAATTGATGAAAAAAAACAGAGTAACAAACACTCCACCATTGTGTGATAAATCTCACTAGGTTTGGTGTGAATAAATTCACACCATGAAGAAATGGTATCAACATGTTAATAATAAAAAAATGAGAATAAGAAGATGTTTTATAAGAAAAGTAAGGTGATTCGAATAACATACAATTGAGGAAGAACATTATAAAGGAAAATGGTAGCATAACATTACGATGAAAGAAAGAACCAAAGATGCTCAACTACTTCACCACTACTATCTTAAATAGGTATTTTGGAAGCCTTGGGTTGAGACTCCAATAGTGAAAGTCATCCCACTTGAGAATGGTAGGCTTAGGGTGGTGGAAATCTTGTGGAACTTAGACTTTTCCACTCTTGACCCGAAGTGGAAGCCCACTTGCATCTACCAAACAAATGCGTCTAAATGACCTTCTTGATGGCCGAAGTGGAGTGGTATATATAAACATAAAATGTATCCTCGGATATCTCCTAACCTAAAGTAAAATTTAATCCCAAATGGAATTTTTTTTTGAAAGATATGATTAAATTGGTGGGATATTTTTCTAGGATTTTGAATCTGGACCAGACTTTTATCTCCAACTTGGGATGCATAGAACTCCATTTGAAAATCTGAATTATCTCTTGTAACTATTTCAATAAATGTTCCCCATGATGTCCTCTAACTTTAGTTAAATTTTCATAATTATTGGGCTTTGATCTTGACTACTACAATTGTTTTATTGGGCTGTTGTCCAGTTCACTTCACCCAGAATGTTATTTGTTCAAGAACAAATTTGGTGGTCTTCCAATATGAATCTTAAATTACTCCAAAAGTATGAATTGTTCCAAATTTAATGAGAAACTTGAACATTAAATATGAAAATAAAATCAATACCATTTTTTATTTTAAGATGTTTTAAAAAATGTACCTTTTAATAGGGAATTTTAAGAGGGAAATACAAACATAATGTGAATCAATGTTCAAAGTATAAAATGCACTAAAATGGTGTTTATGAATAATAAAGAATTTGATTATTATAAATATTAACAATTAATATTATCCTATTTTAGTGGATAATCAATGGGACTAGGTATATTACACTCAATATAATCATTACATCATGGGACTGGTTAGAGCTATCTCAATATAAGAATTATACCATGATAACACAACAAAATATAGTAAAAGGATATCATAATATCACATCATAAGCCTCAATGCTTAAATATAAAAATTAACATTTGTCTTTAAATTAACCTTTCATTTATATTGTTGGTATTAAAGAATTTACATGCCAACCATTTTAATAAACAATGCAATTTCCATAGTGATTATATATCAAGAAATCACCTGAATCATCATTCCATGCTCAACATATTTATGGAATTAGCCAATTCACACACACACACACACATATATATATTCTAGGGTTCACTCACCAAAGGGTATCTATAAGAAAGGTTGCATCAATTGAATCAAAATGAATCCAAAAAAATATTTCAATTTATGATATACTATTAATCAACCGATTAATTATAGCACACATTATGTTAACACTACCAAAATATTTCATATACTTCATAAATAGACAGGCTATAGGTTTAGGTTTAAAACTTCTACCTTTAATTGGAGATTAACACAATGCTTCAAATGAAAAAAACCTACAAGTAAGAAGACGTAGAAGATCATAAGAAGAATTAAGATCAACCTAGGTCAAGATTAGAATCCAAAAGAAACCCACAATCAAAATATTTACACCAAAATAATAAGGGAAAATGAGAGAGAAGAGGGAAACCTAAGAAAAGTAACTCACTAGGGATTAGATGTATACTCGAGATGTCTCTAAGGGAGGAATAGAATCTAAAATTTTCTGGAGTTCATCCTACGATTGAGAGAGGAGGTACTACACTAAAATGAATTGGAAAAATAAGTGCACAACACACTTAAAAATGTTAGGTCTGAGGAATACACAACTTTTATCCTTTTCAAACCATGTATTTATCAATTAATGTGCTATACTGAAAAATTTATCACCTTAGGATAATATTTATCATGATCGATAATTAAAATAAATGAAATAGGTACATGACATGTCTCCAATTCACATCAGGAATCCGTTCACAAAATGTGTCTAGTAATAGTTACATGTCATGTAACATCTACATGGCATGTAACTGTCTAACACAAAATTTTCATTCTAGATTTTGTGAAAGTTCCGAAACTACCTATTAAGACTTTCAAACTCATGGTAAACTCTCATAATCTCATTTAAAACTATTTTTTTGAGAATTAATGGCACTTCTCATGGTTAGACTGAATAATTTGTCAAACCATATTCCAACTCTATGTGTACTATTAGAAAAAATATAGAGATCCACATGGTTTGTTCCACACATTTTGGAAAATGGTTTTCCAACCATTAAATGGTATTATCCCAGGGACACACACTCACATAGTTGGATTACATTTTTTGACAAACTACGTGCCAACCATGATTTACCTTTGGTTTACAATAATATAGTTTCTCATCAAATTCACACAATTTGGAAAAATTGTGCTCTAATCATGCACCTAAAAAGTGACTCCTAAAACACCCTATACATTTTTTTGGACATAGTTCATGGTTTTTACTAATAATTCTCAAACAATGCACCCATTAAAACACATCCAAAACATTCCAAAACTATCTAAAAACTCCCAAAACGTAACTCGAGATTTATATAACATGAAAATAAACATCAAGAGGTTAAATTAACTCAAACCAAGGGTGTTAAATTCACCCTACCATTGGTCTTTACATTCCAAAAAAGTGGGATATTGATGTTGTTTTGGAAGATCTCAAGCCACTGATATAACATTTTATTTTCACATTGCCATGTATCTTTCTGAATATTACCGTTCAACTATAAAACCCATACCAAACTGATGATTTTCCCATGAAAGAGATTCTCTTTCTTATAAAAAATCCATATTGACACATGAATCAACATAACATCCAGTGTAAGATCAACATGGTCCCATCAAACCACATGGTCAGGATCAATATGCAACTTCTCTAATTAAGACACATGAAACACATTATGCATAGAAATGAACCTTGGTGGTAAAACCAACCAATAATCCACATCACCAACTCATTAAAGTATCTCAAAAGGTCCAATTTAATGAGGATACAACTTTACTTACTTTCCAAAATGAGGATTCCCTAACCATGGATAGATTCTCAAGAAAACATAACCATATTCATTAAATGATAATGGTTATTGACAATGATATGAATAAAATTTATAATGGCTATGATACATAACCATATTCTTTATAATAATACGAATCTTCTCCATAGTCTCACATACAAGGATATGTTAAATAAGTGATTTAGCTCTTATTTAAACTCAATAACGTGGAGAATGATAAGGATGGACATATAATTATTTTAAAGGACCCATATGTACATATGTATGATAACTGTTATTTTATGAGGAATCCACTAATGATATATGACCCCCCCACAAACCTCCCAAAATACATTACACAAGATATAAGTATATAATCCAACATTTGGATCATTCAATCATATTGACCATCCATTTGAGGATGATAAGCTATGTTCATGTACAATTTTGCTCCAAAAGATTACTGTAAGGACTTATAAAACTAAGATGTAAACTAGGGGTCCCGACCAGACACAATCGAAACTATAATTTCATGAATATTTATAACATATTGAATATAGAGTTCATTATGACAAGTATTTCATTGTATTAGACTTGTGAATTGGGATTAAGTGAGCTGGATTCATGAGCCAATCCATAATCATCCATATAAAAATGTGTTACCTAACTATTTTTGTTGAAATGTGACGAATTCTATCCATAATTATTTTATCACATTTTTATATGGTAATAGGTAAAAAAGGAAGCATACCACCTTATTGCTAGTGCTCCACCATGACCTGCTGATAGGTGACGCATCTCAGGACAAAATCTTCCACTTTTGTTTACATGTTATCCCACCAAGACTATGATCTTAGTGCTTTATACATCTTCTGAATGTTGGGTTTAGATACCCATATTTAATGGTGTTAGGTGGACAGTATTTGTTCCTAATAGGTAGGGGGAACCATAATACAATCGCTAAAACATAACATAGATCTCCCATCTAGCATCCATCCCTCAATGGTCTCCCCAGTATGGATTTTTAACCTCATGGATATACATTCATGATTGTATATATTAGAATATTTAACATGATAAACCAAATAGGGAACAATAGAAACATGAAATAAAAACACAATATCAAAATGATCAACATAATATTGATCCATATCAGTTATGACCGACATTTACCACCACCAATTGAAATCCACATTTTCCAACTGACTATGAGAATTTATAATCAATGAATCATATATGGAATACCATTTACTCAATGAATACATCAAGTTGAAGACCAAAATATACATATATTCTATCTATCTTAAATTCCTTATAATCAAATCCCTTTTTAAGGAAATGTGTTTCAAGCTCTTATGATCTATAAACACTATAAATTTCTCACCAAAAGATAATGGCGCCATATATTCAGGGAATGTGCTATAAAATCTAATTAAAAAACACATGTCTGTTAATTCTTCTCATGCACCGATAAATTGCATGATCTATATGCTACAACATGATCTCCCTTCTTAAGAACAAATCCCAACTAGATCCAGATGCATCCAAATAGAAAACATAGACTTGTCTTGACTCCAAGATCATAGGGATATATACAGATTCAAGGTGAACCATAATCTCTTAAAATTATTTATGGAAGTCATCACTCCTTTGGAATGGAATACCTTTCCTTATTAAAACTATAATTAGTCAGGAATGTTGTAAAAAATCACGAATAAGGCATCAGTAATATCATGTTAATTTGAGGATACTACATATATAAAAAAAAATTCTTCAGTGGTTACCAAGAGATAACAACTTTTATGCTTATAAGATTTATAGGCTCTCCTCATTCAGAGATGATGTAGACAAAGAAATATATATTTTTTTTTCCAAAAATCACACTTTGAAATATTTTCATAAAGAAAAAATTATTACAAGATACCCAACACTATATCCATGTGTTATTCAGGATTGGCCTCAGTAATAGAATACACCAAAATATCATAAAAAATCCACCACAATGGATTCAAGATACCTATAAAATATCATATTCGTCAATTACATAAACACAACTAGTGTATTAGTTAGACCAATGGTAATAACTACATAATCATAATGTACATAAAAACTCAAGGAAGAATTATTTTTAATATCGTCCTTTTGAACTCGTAGTTGGTAATACCCTGATAATAAATCAACCCAAGTGATCCATTAGGAACCCCTTAATTTAACAAATAGATCATCAATTGTTGGAATATGATACCGATTCTTTATCATAACCTAGTTGAGGTTAGGATGATCCACACAAAGTTAAAGAGTTCTATATATTCTCTTAACAAAAATAATTGGTGCTGCCCATGAAGACGTGCTTGGTCAAATGAACCATTTTCTTTCTAAATATTTCAGTTGAAATTTCAATTACCATAATTCCATTGTTTCTATCCAATAAGATGAAGGTGAAATTGTAATTTCCCCTAGGAAGATATCAATCATGAATTATGATTCTATTTTGGGTTGACATATAAATAAATTTTTGGGAAAGACATTAGAAAATTGGTCAATGATGGTTATAAAATATATATGCCTGATTTAATCAAAAAATTCCAATGTAAACACTACCAACTGATTGGATATAGTCCCAACCATTAGTACTGAAGTTCCAACTCTAATTTCATTCACATCTCAATCTCCTTTAATGATATTCTTAACACCATATGATGATGTTAAGCTTTACTACTGTGCATAACAGTCAATATGGGATTTGGATGATTTCAACCAACACATTCCCAAAATTAGGTCATATATATTCAAATTAAGAATAGTGAAATTCCAAATTATTTTATCTCCATCAAAATTTATATAAAATTTTCCTTAATGGTTAAACACTCTCACTAGATAAGGGGTTTTTGATGTTACAAGATATAAGACATCATCTTAACATTTAAAACCATATGATCGAAAAAATGAGAAGAAATAAACGAGTGGGACAGACATGTATCAAAAAAGGATTTAATAAGGATAGAATTCAAGAGAGTAATACATCACACTATCAAAGAGACAAACTTATCATTCATGATCATCTACTCAATACTTAACATTTATTAGTCACACTACCTTAACCATTGATTCCTTGTAGAGAAAGCATTGCTTGATAAGTTGTGGTGTTCTTAGAATATCTTTGGATTACTTGGTTCTAGGGATTAGAGTTACTCTATAAAGGTCATATAGTCCAAGCATAAGATGTATGAGATAAATGAAAAACCACTCTTGCAATAGACTTTGGAGTGGTACAAAAATAACACTAGATATGTACCATATAATTACATTAGTGAAAAACTTGAGGTGGTAATATACAATATCACTTCATACAAATGAAAAGAACCACACTAGAAATATATAAGATTGTTGTTGGTACCTAGAGAAAATTTTACCAATTTATTTGGCTATTCTTGAGGTGCTCCACCTCTTTGAAAATAGGAATCCCTCTACCTTTTATTCCTGGTTTTAGAGTTCCCACCTATTCCTAGAGAGACCATCATACTTCCTCCCACATAATTCTCAATAAGATCTCCTTGTAACATAGTCACCCTATTAACCATATATGTATAATCCACAATACATAGGATGAATATTTTTGAGATAATCTTTAACTGTAAACCTGGTTCCAATATGCATTCATTCAAGGATGAACTGTAATCTACCTCATAATAAAAATTATCTAAGTTTATATGTAACACCCCGAGATTTGATGAGATATATTATTTTTAATTTCTTTGATGTCTTCTATTGTACACTACACCAAGATTAGATAGTACTATACGCAACACCGTATTATCTTGCAGTATACACAACACTAATCTTGTCTCATGTTACAAACAATTTCAAGTTCGTTTTGTGGAAATTATTCTACGCAACATTAAGTATAGATTTTGTTTAATGTATAAATGAAATAAGTTTTTATTATGTTATACACAACACCAAAGGGTTATTTCAATACAAGCATCCCTGACTTGGATTTCATTACATGCAATTGTGACCTCCCTCGATACCGTGTGTAGTACGCAATATCAGGTTTCACTAAACAACGATATGTTATTAAAATATTATATAAACTAGCCGTTATGAATAGTAATACCCACTTTTTAAAATTTTATAATTTTTATCTTTAAAAATGGATTTCATTTTTGGATTCAGAATATCAAAATTAGATTAGGGTGAAGTTTTGGTATTTTTCTGAAAACATTCAATTTTTGATGAATAGTGAAAAACATTGAGTTATAGTTTAAAACTGAATTTTTATTTAAATAATTATTTATTTTATTTAAATTTATTTTAGGTAAAATTAGATACATAATACCTATATATGTTCAATGTAATTCCTTGGAGTCATTTTATAATAATTTTAGATATATAAAAATTTTATTGAACTTTTTACCGTCTTTTACCCACCTCCTAGGAGCATTTGAAAATTTACATAAAACTTAATTTTACCGCTTTTGTGAGTTGAATTTAGAAAATCAGAGAGGCATGGTTAATATCAAGGAGTAAAATGTGGTTCAATAAGATAAAAATAATTTTTGTTAAATAGCAACTTTTTACATTTTTTACCACTATTAAAAGTAAATAGGGTAATTAAGGGTAAAAATGATATTATTATTACCCTAAAACATGTCCTAATTCTACTGGATAAGTGTAATTAGACCAGAAACAACCTTAGGAATAAAATATAACCCTTTGGGTCCACTTGGATTAGATTAAGACATTTATTATTATTTTATTTAAAGAAGAGTTAAAATAGTTAAAATCAATGTTTAATAACTAAATCATTTTTAATATAGGGTTATACATAAGATAAATTCAACTATAAATATTAATTATAAAGATAAAAATATTTTATACATAATGGAATTTTATTTATATTTTTTATACGATAAATAAGTTAATTTATTTATGACACAATGATGATGCAGTAATTACATTATTAATGAAATATTAACATAATTGATATTATAAATACCAAAATAAATGTAATTTGAGACTTTTTATAAATTAAAATAATTTTCTAGGTTAATATAACGTATTAGTGTTGGTTAGAATAATTTAGTTAGAAGTAATAATGCTGTTATGAATTTAGAGAAAACAAAATATCAAATAGTGTCAAAATTGACAAAAAAGAGTTTTTAAAAGAAATTTTATATTATTAGTTGATAAAATGGTCCTAAAAATATAAGGTTCGAAAAAAAGACTTATATAATAATATATATGACATTAAAAAACCAATTGGGGTTTGATTGGAAGTTTATAGTATGATTATTAACCATATAGTGTAAGAATACAAGAAGACATGGTAAAAGTTAAATTATTTAACTTAGAGTTAAATCTAAATGATAAGGTTAAAATAGTAACCTAAACTTGTCTAAAACCTATTGGTTGAGAGTATTTCTACCCATACCCACCCTATCATCGAAAAAAGTCACTTTGGAGCCATTATATACCGAATATGAATTTATTATAAAATAATATTTTAAGTTTTTCCTAAGGTGCCCCTCACCCCTCTTATAAAAGGGCACTCCCCCTTCTCTCTAATTCACAACTCCAAATCCATTTGGCTCGGCCAAACCCTACCCAAATACCCTCTAAAATGTCCTAAATTCATCCTAGAGGCCTTCCTTTAGTCATAAAGCCAACCTAATGAGATATTTTGATCAAATCAAAAGGAAGAACCCGACGAAGAGGTAAATATCTGACCGCATATTTGATGTTCCTTTCTTCTTACACTTCACACTTCTTTGTTGTTTCCATTATAAAATAATAACTGCAGTATCTTCTATATAATTTTATGTTATTATAAAAATTGTACAACCATATTAGTTATGTTATCCATCCTATGAATTAAAAAGTCACCACACGTGAGTACGTACGGCTTACCGTCTCCACGCCGTGGTGTAGTTTGTTATTCAAACATTTCATCATTTGGATGGGTATAATAATGAGTATAAATGATATAAATAATAAATATAACATTATTATTATTCTTTATATATGATATACCATCTAATTATATACGATTTTAATATCAAAAAAATGATATTGTCGCTCGTGCGTACGTACGGACTACCGTCTCCACGATGCGATGAGATTCATTATCCATGTTAACCATCCAATAATGATTATAAATTATATATAATATGTAATCATGAATAATATGACAAAATAATTCTACAGGATTTATGTATATGTATATTTCATTTACTTCCATTCAATTTAATAAGGAAACAAAAACATCATTCATTTATCGATCTATTATATATGTTTATATTATGAATATATATTATATATAAATCATGTTTTAAATTCAGGAAGTAAGTAATCATGATCTAAGTAATCATATGAATAATTATAAGTCAAAACACGTACGAAAAATGAAATGATTTTACCCAAAACGATGCATTAAAATGGAATTGACAAATGAACTGGTAATATAAAGTCGTAAGTGAATCATATATGATATCATAAATATTATTTTGGTTCTGTTACAAGTTAATAATATTTATAAACCCACTATACAGTAGTCTCGGACACATGTAGAAGAAATTGGACATAAGGTAAGGGATAATTTTGCAATATAATTTTTATCCAAGATTGCTTATACGTAAGTATTTACTGGGGTTATATTTTTCATCCATGTACATAAAAATGTTTATCATAAAGTGTTTAATATTATTCCATGTATTTTTATGGTAATGATTACCCCTCTTTGACATTTACGTTGTGTTATGGAAGGAATCGTTCTTTTTTTTTCCATACGAGGAACTTTTTGACTTTTCTGGCAAAAGTACTAGGAGAATGTTTTTTTGAATTTATACGGCATGAACGGATTTTTACAGTTTCATAATGCCTTATTTTCATGAAGCTTACTATACAAGATTTAATTATTGTTTTCAACAAAAATCCATTTTTTTTAAAATTTCATGGCATTTTGTAAAAAAATGATTTTAAAGAAGAAAAGATATTTTCCTCAAGAATTCATTTCAAGTGTTTTATCAAAACTATTTTCCATCTAAGATGACATTATTTAGTATGTTTATGTTTCAAGTATAATGCCCCTGTTATTTACATGGTTTTATTTTTCTTATGATGAAATGGTATCCATTTCTTTTATATGGATTATGTTATGATGGGATAATGTTTATGAAACCCATTTTATTCATTGGGTTATTATGAATGATGTATGTTTATTTTGTGGCACAAAAAAGAATGATTTCATTATGAGATGGGTGGGACATATATCTCCCTCCAATTCATTAGATAAAGATTTATATCTCATGAGATAAACATGGCTGGAATGACAAGTTAATTCGATTCAGTAATATAGGGCTGGAACGGTAAGTAAACCCGGTTCAGTAAGGGACTTTGTCCACTGTGATATTCTTGGCAGAAATGCCTTGGCTAATATAGAAATCATATCATGTGCTTAATGGTTTCCACAATTACATGTTTTATTCCCATGCTATTTTATCATGATTGATGTTCCACTATGATCTACGCCTTAAATACTGCCATGTTTTATGTCATTGCTCAATATTTTTATGTTTAAACTTTATGTTCATGTTTTTAAGTTAAAATATATATGGTTTGTTTTATTTTCTCCATTCTTACCATTACTGAGCATTTGAGCTCATCCTTAATATGCTTTCCTTTTCCCAGGATATAAATAAAGGTTTTAGGTATGAAAATAAAAAGGGGAAGATCTTTATGGGAGAGGCTGAAGATCTTTCACCAGGATTTGAAGATTATGTTCCAAGTTTCCAAGGACACTAAACTATTACAGTCCTTGGGTGTATATTTATGTTATGTATTATTTATTCCAAAAAAGTAATGTAATGTCCATGTACGTCAGGCTTTGGGTCTCTACATTATAAACATAGTTGCGTAATCTGTTACTGATATATTCTCTTTTGTAAGGATGAATAAATTTGTTGTTCAAGCTATCTTGAATGTGTGAGGGTAGAATTTTTTGTTGAACAATTATTTTTAGTCCTCCCACATAACAACTTTGTCAAGTTATAATGGAAAAACTAAATCCCACCATTTTCATTAAGGGTACTCTAGCACATAAAATACTAACTTGACCTTTATCTTGGTTGGTTTAATAAGTAAATCAAAGATTCAATTCATTCTATTCAACCTCTATTATACTTTATCAGGCATAGAATCCCCTTTAAATATGGGTGGATTCTATTTTTTAAACTTTATGTAGTGATCCACTTTTCTGGTTTCATCATTCTAATTTCATATTTCAATGGATTAAAGATACCAAATAATGATTTGTAAAAGTTTTCAGTTCACCTGTTGCTTTGGTGAAACCAATTTTTTTCCAGACTATTCTTGTTTATTTATATGACATCTAACTGGTTTCATTTTCTATAAAAAGAACCAAAAACTATTTATTTATCACTCACTAGAAATTAATGTCTTATAAAATTCTAAATTACTCTAAGAAATAAACAATATAACTATTATTTTTAATATCTAACCATTGTAACAATTTTTTATAATTCATAAAAGAAAATTTAGTAATGTAGTCATAGTGGGAAGTCTTATTAACAATGTATGATATGTGAAACTCATCATCTAAACCCACGATGATGAGTTAATAACACACATTGAAGTTTACTTGAATACTTCTATACACAAAAAACCATGGTAACATGAATTTTAACAAAAAAGGTTAGCTACTTATTTTTAAGATATACATTTGATGTTCTAACATTCCATTATCTTTACTACCATCCCAAAGAGAGACAGACCCACAAATATTGACACCATTTTTAATATCCCTCCCCACACCGATTGTCTTGAGAAGAGGTAGAGTTCTAATAACCTTAGGTGATATCCCCAAGACCCCAATGTCTGATGATAAATTCCAAGCGCTAAATAGAAAATGGGGGAAAATTTTCCCTAAATAAAAAAAACACTCAAATGAAACATAATATAAACAACCAATTAACTATAAGATACACAAGTATTAAAAATGAAAACCAAATAGAAACCAAAGACCAAAACCTTAGATTAGTAGTGACATGGTAAATAAGGATGAAACGAGAAACCAAAATGAATCCAAATGTAGTAACAACAATTTGGAATCACTCCAATAATTCCAAGAGAGATCTATATGCTCTAAACACAAATTTATAATGAATCTTGGATTTTTTCAGGCAGTGGTTTATAAAAACTATCTTGACTATTGTAGTATTTCCCTTAAGTTGGGTCATCGTTAAAATTATTTCTCCAATGAGGTATCATGGCCTCTATTTAATAAATCAACATGGGTTGAAAAGAGAAAAGATCAACAGAAACCAGTAAAGATCAATGATAGCCTCAAAGTTGATACTGGTCCTTCTTGGGTGGTTTCTTCAGGAGGGTCTAACGAGAAGCCAAAGGAGGATGAGGATATTGTTATGGATAATGGTCATCTTGATGAATATGTGAGTCATTCACTAAAGGATAATGATTTATCAGGAAATATATATTCTAGTAACCTTGCGATAGATGGAAAAAGTAGCTCTCCCACCCATATGGGAAACCAGGAGGTGTTGAGTTATCCCCACAACCAAGAGGTGGAAGGAAGTTTTCACTCTAAATCTAATGAGTCCTTAAATGAAATCGGTGACCAAGATTTTCTGACAAAGGAAGATTATTTAAAATTGTATTCTAATAAATGAAAAAATACAATGACTGACATAGAGGGTTTTATCACTACAAATACCAAAAGACCCAGAAATGTTGAGAATAGTCTAACATAGAATGGATAATTGTCACTAGGTCCTTTAATATTTCTCAAACTCAAAATAATGATCCTGCTATACAGCCGATCGAGGATCAACCTTCTTTCACTTTCGATAGTGATTTTGTTCCAAAAGGATATTTTTTTGAAGAATATGTGGATCCTGCTTTAAAAGATACATACAAAGTCAAATTAGAGGACCTGAGTGAGGAATTGATGTCTTTGATATAGAATCATGATGCATTTGTTCTCAAAAAATAAAAATTTGGTGAATTCACTGCCATGTTTTATCTTCAAGTTAGAGAACAAATCCTCTCTAAAATATAAAGAGTTCAAAATAATTCCCAACTTTAAGTATAGGGACATCCCTTGGAAATGATCCTATTTTCTTATTTTAATGAATGTTTATGAATATTATGGTGGTCCTTCTGCAGGGATTGATCAGTTTTATGTGAACTTTATTGGCTCTAATTATTTTCTGAATTTTGGTGTTGCTAGCCGCTTGTATTGGACTGATGAAGTGATTTCAAGAGGAGATTATTCTTTGAGGCATTTTTAAATATGGTTTTGATAACCTTTTTGCAATCCAGAAATGGTCATTTATTTCATTCTACAAGGGAATTTATGTGTTCCTCCAAGATCTGTATGGACCTAGAAGACTACTATATTGTGTTCTATATTTTTTTAGTTGCTTTATTATTCTCATAGTCTACCAAGCTCATGTTTTTCTGCTTGAGAGCTTGCACATTAGATTACTAAGGTCATGCGAGTGGTGTTAAAGTACATGCTTGTGGCGTAGGACCATTGAATAATGTGGTATGACCCTTCTCTAGTTACCTCATCATTTTTTGGCATTTAATTCCATTATCTTTATAACCTTTCACTGTTTCTTGTTGGTGAAAACTATTTTCACCTCGTGTATTCACTGTAAAATTTATTTTCATAAAAACTTTTGTGGGATATGAGTTGGGTGACAAATTCATATCTCTATTTTTCTAAAAAAAATTCTGAAAAGTCACCAGATTTACCATGTAGAGGGTGATTATAATCTTAGTAGGTGTTCCCAAAAAAATTCCAAACACATTCCACTAGGAAAAGGACAAGTTAGAACATTTTATGTAAATTAATAGAGAAGTAGTCAAGATTCTTATACCCAAACCATAAACAAGATCCATTTTCAAAAAAAAAATGAAATATTTTTTTCCTTAAATTTTTTAGAACTTAGAACAATCACTCAATTTCCACCCCCACACAGACATTCATGCGACCATTTACCTCTCTATACTCATGAGTGGTGAGTCATACTTTCCCCAAGCCTTCACATAGTGAACCATTTTGATAGTGGTACTTCACCACAATACTCTATCCCACTTTTACTATGGTAATTTCATGCCATTATCCATGTAGAACGAATATGAACACATTCCACCATTTATTACATGCTCTCGTATCAAATTATTCAATATTAACATTTTCCTTTGAAAAACACTTTATTTCAACCATTCTTTCAAACACCTTTTGAGAAAATTTTCAAAACCAAGTATTTTGGTGCTAAAACCCAGATAAATTTACAATAAAATTAGAGATAAATGAATTTAAACACTAATACATTATGTTATAGAATGATTATAATGAGAGATAAGAAACGTAACTCTCAATGAATGATTAAAATGAAGGACACTATGAACTTTTATATATGGGCTCACAAAACCTTCCCTTCAACAGATCCAATAATATATCATCAATATCCACAACATAAAATAGAGATCTATTTATGATTAAATAGATCTAATGACCAGGATGAGAGAAGAAAAGAGGATCTAAGGATAAAAAGAGTAAATGTGGACATACCATTGATTTTCGATCTCCAACACACTATTATTCTTCAATATTTTCTTTTGGATCAAAAATAATTTCATTGGATATATATAGAGGAAAATGGGTTCAAGATCCCAAGAGAATAAGAGAATAATGTGAGTTCTAGGGTATTAATCTGAATTAAAAAATAATTTTCAAATCATTAAGTGCACATCACATGGTAAATTCACGTGTTTTCTCAAATAATGTACCGAAATTTTGAGTGTTACTAAAAAACTCTTGAGCGACACACGATTTGGATAACAGTGCACTAATCAGGAAGTGATAATATCCTAAGGCAACACCCTCAAATAATAGGCTCACATGGTTTTAAAAACCATATGCCAACCCTGCATTTTTCCTCTTTCTCGATTCACACATTTTCTCATAGATTTCACATTGTTTGGGAAAACTATGCAGTAACCATGTTCCTTCCTAGTGAATAAAAAAACTTCCTACACAGATTCCTGGATATATTTAATGTTTTACCCAAAATCATTCTTAAACATTGGGCTCTTTAATACACTTCCAAAACATTCCAAAACCATAAAAACTCCAAAAACTTAACCTAATAATTATATAACTTAATAGTACACAATATGAGGGTAAAATACCTAAAATAGGGGGTTATTACTCCATGTATCCTAAAAAGGTGCATTTTTTTTATTTTTCCTTTTTAAATGACTAATTTATGTTTTATATTGATTTTTTGGGTTGATTCAAATTGATATTTATGAAATTTAAACGATTTCAAGTTGTGTTTAACCTATTTATTTTTATATTTTGAGGTGAATTGAAATGATTTACTTGAGATATCATGTTTCTTAATTATTAAGGTTCTCCATTTTCTATTATATAGTTCTTGGTGTTTTTATTTTAAAGCTAATCCTATTATATGGTTTCTTTTTTTTACATGAGTGACTTTTGGTTTTCCTTTAATGTGTTATGTCATATTATGTATGGGTTTTAAATTGATGGTTTCCATACTATAAATTTTTAGAAATGTAACAAAGGTTTTGATGGGGAATTTTATTGGTAAACCTAAAATTGTGGTAAAATAAAAAATTTGATTAGGTGTGATGGTATCATTTTTTAAATTTAATAGTTTTAACGTGGTGTAAAATGTTTTCATCAATATATAAAATGTGATTTGATTTTATAAATGGTTTTTGACTTGAAATAGTTATTAATTAAGATAAATGGATTTTTATATTTGATTTCTAAATTTGAGTATTTAGTTGTTCGTATAAATTCACAATATAGAGAGGGACTGAAATTAATTTAATCATTACTAAATAAAATGCATAACTTGAGATAAATGAATTATTCTTGTGGAACCCAAATTGGAAAGATGTTACCTATATATTTTATAGAGTTGTGTGTTTTAAATCATGGTTGTTTATGTTTTTTTCTTATGTGTGTTTTGATATTTTTGGTTTTATTTTTCTTATTTATTCATGTTTTCTAAGAATAAATAGGAATAACCATGTGTTAAATTAGGGGTTTAAACTTTCAAGAAGTTTTTTTAGAAAATGGTTTGGGATATGTTGGGAATGAATAACCATATAGATGAACAAGATTTTTTTGACTTATATTTATAAGGAAAATGACTCTTAATTATTTAAGATGTGTTTTTTTATATTTTTAAAAATTTTGATTTTGGGTCAGGTGAGGTAAATTTTAGATATTTTTGTTTTGAAGTGGTGTCTTGTGGATTATTCCATGTTTATTTTTAAATATAGTAATATCCTTTATTTCAAGGTATGTGATTTATATTTATGGTTTCTTTATTGAATTTGTATTTGAAAATATTTTATGAAATGAAGATGGTTTCTGTTTTCAAGAATATGATCTATTTATGATTGGTGGGGCCTAAGAGTATTTAGTTATTTGGATAAATTATTTTATGATAGTATTTTGATTTATTTATGAGTTTTACTGATTTGGTTCACAATTTAATGGGGTTTCTATTGATATATATGATTTTGAATATCTTTTTAATGATATTTATTTTCTGAGTATGGGGAAATTTTCTATTCCTAGCAGAACCCTTCCTATGATTAATGTCTTAGTTGTTGAATTTTTAATGTTTTGGCATAAGTCCCTCATGAATGTGGAATTTTCCCTTGTCTTGTAATTGGGTTCTTAAATAGGGAGTTCATAGGAATTTCCAAGGTTAAATTTTTTTATAGTGGGGAGGTTGTATTTAACCATGTCATTTTAGGTTGGTGGAAATATGAGGAAATTTGAATTTTTGGATTTTGGTTGAGGAGTGGGATTCCTCATCATGTTTTAATTGTTTTTCTGATATATTTAGGTATTTATTTTGTGTAATTTCACCTATAGTGAGTATTTTAGTGTTGGTGGATAAATTATATTGCAGTAATTAGTCATGATGTGATAGTTAATAGACCTAGGGGGTTGTCCATCTTCTTATAGAAAGTCACGCCCTAACCCAGATGGGTTACACCATTACCATGTCTAGTTGAGGGACAAAGAAATTCCATGGTTTGGTTTCATAATAACCCAAAGGGTTGCACCGTAAGCTGGCCTGGCTAGGGGAGGACCCTCTTCCTTGGGGACCCACATGTTATGAACAAGATGGGTCATGCCAAAATTGGTCTGCTTGGTGTTTTTTAATTTTACAAGATGGTCATTTGGGGGTTATAAAATTAAAAAACCCTCATATTTTTTTATCTTGGTGGATGTGTAGATGGAGAGTCTAAATTTCTCTCCCCATTCTTACCACCCTACCTCTCCTTCATGTAGGGTTATTCATAGGGGTTATTTCATGTTGAATATAGATAAGAGATTCTCTCTTCCTCTCCTTTATCTCCTCCCTTATTTCTCTCTTGATTTTAGCTCACTCAATTTGGGTTTTGGATAAATGATTCCATTAAGGTATTGTGGGATTGTTTCTATTTTCAAGGATTTATTTTTTAGTTTATAGAAACGTTTTTAGGAGGGAATGTATATGATAAAACTTTTTGTTTCTTTAAGGTGTTTATCTAGGTGTGTTTTAAGTGTTTTAGTGATTTTGGGTTAAATTTATTGCTTATTTAGTTGTATTAATTACAGATTTCAGATGTCTTAGGTATGAGTGTGTAAGGGGAGTCAACCACACCCAATTATTTTATGGTTACACATTGATAATATGTATAGTGGGTTTTGAATTTATTTTTAGTTTATGGAAATTGGGATTTAAATGTTTGATTTACTAATTTAATGGTGTTTATGTTTGAGTCAGGTGATCATAGAACTAAAGGAGGGCACCAAGAGATTCAGATCGTCTTATTTTTCTTTTATTGAGGTAGGTTTTTCTATCTATAATTATCTAAATTTAAATCCTTGATCTCATTCCTATTTTAATCCATGATTTGATCTTATAAAAGAAAAATAATATTCTATACATCTATTAGTGGTTTTCAAAGTGCCACAAGGGATTTATTTCAAAATAAATTGGTAACGAAAAAGGTTTGTTTGATTGTAAATATTTTTTGAAGAAGAAAATCATGTTTTTAGAGAAGTGGTTTATAAATTAGGGATGTATTTTATTTTTTTAATGTTTTATTGTGATTTAATGAGTTTTTTGATATTTTATTATAATTTCCTTGATATTTGGACATAAATTTGGTTAGGATATGTTTATAAAAGAATGTAATGTTTTAATTTTTTTTTCAAATTATTGTTTCATGGTTTGGTTTTTCAAGGCATGAGTAAAAATCAGTTTTCTAAATTTTGGTTTTAATGTCCTATTGGCACTTTATAAAAGATATTTATTGATATAAAAATTCCAATGAAGAAAACCCCCTTTGATTAATTTATTTTAAAGTTAAAATAATATTTTTATTATGTGGTTTTATGGGATTAACCTTGGAAGAAGGTGTTATCTTTAAATTTTTTTCTTGATTAGAATGGGGCAGCTTCTATGATTGGTGGATGGAGGTAAGGTATTATACTATCCTCACTTTCTATATGTTGTTATATATCATTGTGATTTGTTATAATTTGTTTCTTGTTTCTATTACTCACCTAAATCAGTTGATTAAGGGAATCTTGAGTACTAAGGTGGGAATAATGGGTCTAGTTTCACTAGGATTTCTGATATGACTAACCAACATAGGATTATACCGCACTAAAAAAATATTACTACTTTCACCATTTTCATCATATGTATTCCAAGAGATGTGATATTTCCCCTAGTAGACATAAATAGTTTATCTATATCTTGTTAAGTATAATGATTCTTTCCCTGAGAGACTTTGGGTGGTTGAATGATTGGTTTGATCATGATATAATATGAGGATATTAGTATGCCTTGAACTTAGTTCCCTTTAGTGATCCCATGATGACCTTTATTTCATTTTCTTTATTTGAGTGGATTCTATTTATATTTTTATTAATATATTTATTTCTTTTTCTTGAGTGAATGTTATATTTCCCATTGTTTTTATATAGTGATTTATTTACACTAATGTATATTATATTGGGAATTGGTTTATTATTATTATGTTTATATAAATAACATTGGGTGAGGGGGGGGGGTAACATTTTTTTTTTCAATTTAACAATTTTTATGTGTTATACAAGTGTTTTAAAAAAGGGAATTAAAAAGTGGGTTGTTTTCCTTTACTTTTAAATTGTGGGAATTTCAAAAACAAGTTTTTGAAAATGTTTCCTTTTCTATTAATTCCATCCCTTATGAAAATGTTTAAAGATTGGGTTTGGTGGAAAAGGGTGGACGTTTTACCTTAAAAAGATAATTTAAATAATTGTTCATGTGACTTGTTTGAACTAAAATGGAAAGCTTACATTATTGTTTTATTTTCAAACTTTCTTTAATGGGATTTAATTTTAAAGATTATGGATGGATTATGGGGAGGATGCATACTAATTTTTGTTTTGATTCCTATATATTTAAGGTTTTATTAGGGTCCTATTTGAATAAAATTCATTTTTGGGTTTTTTGTTCTAGTATGGTGGTGGTTCCAATTTAAGGATCATTTTTTTATTGACAAATGGAGGTATGTGATCATAATATTTATTTTATCTTGGTATTTAATTTATATTGTGTAAAATTCCTTGTCAACATTCTCTAACTGGTCATTTCATGATTATGTTGGTTATATATTTTATTGTGATATTTGGTTTTTCTAGTTTGGTTTTTGTTTTATAATTCATCTGTTATAAAATATGTTATACCACAGTTTTTGTTATTTTATTAATACCCCTTATTTTTTATGCGTGATCATCCAAATTATGGAGTGTCCATGCTAGACTTCCGGGTTTAAATTCCATTTTATTCTTGTTTTATTGGTTTAAATCATTCCCCTTGTGTAAATTTGATTCCCATGAATTAGTTTCCAACCTATGGGGTATGAGAAAAACCTTTAGGTATTCCCATTGGATAGATCAGGTGCTATGATCAGGAGTAGACCAGGTTGGCTCATGATGGATAGGAAGAAAATGACCAACAACCTCCATCTAGGTGGAGTGAAGGTGATTCATGGAAGTAGAGAATCCATTGTTTTTATAGAAATTTTATGAATTACAATGTCAATGAACATTTTGACAGTGCACAATTTTTAACATCAAATATAATATAGTACTTATATATATATATTGGTTTGTTATGTTTTTATGGTTCAAATCAATTATTATTATATTGTGTTGGTTGAACATATTATGTATTCGATATTTCTTTTTCTATCTGGATTGGGATAGAAAGGTGTGAATCTATTATATTTTTTTAATAATGTATTATAATTAGTTTTGGTTTTAAAAACCACTAATTATTTTTAGGTAGTTTAACCACCACTAGTTTTTAGAGTCAGTTGTAACCACCAACAAGTACGATACATACTAAAATATAAAATAATTTTAGTGTAGTTTTTAATATAGTTTCTAAAAACCTCATTAAGTGAATTGGTGAAAGTTTTATAACCACCATTAAATTTTGAAAACACCACTCAATATATTTTAGAAATTTAGTCGATTGTTGAATCAGTATTTATTAGTTCTTTTCAAAAATACTATTAATAGTAAAAAACCCTCACCAAATAGAGGTTTCATGATAATATTAAGAAGGCATCGTGGAACAAAAAACAAGAATTTATCATCAAAATAATAATACATTATAGTTGAAATAAAAAACTTTGAAACCATTTCATAGTTGTTAAAACTACTATCAATCTAAAAGAATTACCACTAAAAATGTTATTTATTTTAGTGAATTAGCCCTTGAAAACAATAAATGATCATTGGAAATGTGACCAGAATTTTGAAAATAGAAAAATTTCTAAAAACTAATATTTAAAATAATAAAAATAATTAATTATAAAAATTAAAACTTAATAAAATTATTTATCAAATTATATATCTTAAATAATACATTTTAATAGGGGTTGTTTTTACTTATTTAATAAAATATTATTTTTTCAGTAAAAATTTAATATTATAATCACATAATTTAGAAATTTATTTTTAAAAAAATATATATTTAAATAATTATCATTCATATAACAATTAATAAAAATAATAAATAAAAATTTAATCACCCATAGAGAAATATATACTATTTATTTAGTGTAAAATTTCTTTTCTCTGCATTACATGATATTATTTAAAATTTATTTTTTTAAAAAAAATTTAATTTTATAAAATATAATTCATTTTTAGATTAATCATCTCTAAATTATGTAGCTTTAATTTTTGTTATTTTTCTGAAAATTTTATTTTTATGTGAATAGTAAAAATATCATTTTTACATATACCATATGTTTTATGAAATAATCATGATATAATTAACCTAGGATAACAAAAATATGATTCTTCCCCAGAGAAAGTCTCCAAGGTACAAAATTTTTAAAAATATTAATGATAGAGTTTTATAGATATAATGGAATAACATATCCTTAATTAACTCAGACATTTCCAAATACCACTTACATTCATTGTATCCAACACCCATATTAGTGAGCACATGATAAATTAATTTCCCCTCCCTATAGGTGTGAGAAAATATAAATATAATTTGATTATAGTAATCCATGAAATCAATTCAGACTCCCATAACCCTACAAAATAGATAGGATATATTAATCTTCATAACATGAGTAAGTAAAGAGGGTTCAAACTTCAAGAAGATCTTTATATAGTTGTTTAGTATTCCAACATGAATTTTCAAAATGAAACCTTCCATATCCACTTGAAAGGTGATCACCATCCCATAGTCCTTAGTGAAGCATGATAGAGATCCCACTTCCAAGCCCTTATAGATTCCCCCACGGCTATAGGGATCCATATTACCCTTAGAAAGACCATTTGTATTAATATTGATTCAACCTACAGTGAGTGGCTTCAAAATGAAAAAATAAAACCATTATAGATTTTGAAATTACCTCTAATACCCCAACCATCAAAGATATATAGTTCTTCGGTATAATTACAAGAAAAAATGACCTTCAAAGAGGCTTCAACCCTTATGGAAATAAGAATAATTCTCAAATCTACATTTATACTAATAATATAGACATTATACCTGATGGAGTTCCTACTCTTTGAAATCATATACCAATAATTACTAGGAAAACCTGGAATATGTTACTAAATCATGATGATCCCTCCTTCAAGATTTAATGGTAAAAGAAATAATTGACATCAAAATACAAAATAACTCCACTTAAAAAAAACCATAGACTGAAGTCCAAAGTGATATGATAAATGAGTATTGAAAAAAAACTCAACCAATATAATACTATTAAGTCATACAAACACTAAACATGGAGAAAAAATTAAGACACATAATTCTAATAAATGTCTACATGGGAATATTATAATATGGTTCCCTTTGGGTGAGAGTCAACTGAGATGGATCGATGGATGTTTTATTGAAAGATTAATTCTTTAAGCCATTTCTTAAGGACTTCCCAAGAGAAAATGTAAAAAACCTTTATCTAAGATACTAATTCCATGATATAGTCTAGATTAGGATATATTTTCTATGAATTATATAGTAATCATAAATGTACCCTTTAGAAAATAGAGTCAGCTGCTCCAATGGACGATGAATCATATTCATGATACTCACACTGAAATCTTGAATTAAGCCTTGAAAAATCCTCAATTAAGAAATTATCCTGCCAATTATACAATCATAATTTAATAATTGAATTTAGGGATACCATGCATTAACTATGTATTCATATAGGTTTTATTTATGTAGATCCAAATATATGAGAAAAAGTATTTCAACTTTCCATAGGTGTGCCTACCTATGAATCAAATCTTCCAAATTTAGCACTATAAGAATAATAATTCAACATTATCAAAAGAAAATGTGACTTCAATTCTTGATTAAAGAGTGTCAGTTTTTAATACCCTATCCCCCATATTTTGTGGGTCTATAAAAAGTGGTCCACTTGACAGTGTATGATTTACTCTCATAAATACAACCAATTTATAAGAAATTATGAATTATATTATTTAAAATATTGATAAGTGTATTAGGACATTTATAAACATTGTTGGAATAAATTATCTTGGGAATTATAATACCTTTAACATGGGAAAATATCTCAGCTATAGAGTATTATTTTCCTTTCCATTTGATGATATAAACTTTTACCCTATCTAGTATAGGCCTAAAATGTGCATCTTTAGGTCTACTAAAAAAGAGTGGGATTCCCAGGTAAGTATATAGAAATTACCCTCACAAATTACTAGTCTTATCTTAATATGAAGCTTCCCATTTATATTGAAGTTATGACTACAGAAGACTTGAGATTTATTCTTTCAAGTATAACCATTAGAAAAATAAAATCTTATCTTCTTGTATTAACCTTTACCCTTACGTATAATTGATATCAAACTGGATCCTTAACATGAGACATCAAGATCACCTCTCATCAACATTTTAAGGAAATAAGGAGAAAATTTAATGAAATCATTCACATTTTAATAAAATTTATTTTGATTAATATAGAGTGAATCCCATATCTAGAACAATCCAAAAAATAAACCTTTACTCTCTCCAAGTCACACAATTGTTTAATCATATTTAGAATAGGTGTGTATAATTTATTTTCATTTTTTAATATTTAATTTAAATTATGATTTTAAAACCATGAGTGAAATATTTTATTCTTTTAATAAGAATATATATCCACTAATTGAACAAATTTAATATTTGGTTACTTAGAAATGTGTTACTATAATACATAGAATCTTTTCTTACTTTAGAAGTATTCTTAAGTATTTATACCACTCTAAGAATTTTCTAACATCTTGAACATTATTTTAAATAATTTTATCTCAAAGTAACACTTAATAGTTATGATTATAATAGATCTATTAAATATGATTTTATCAAATGAGTATCATGTTTTATAATCATTTAATAAGGACTCTTATTAAATGTTCTCCCACTAAAATGATAACCCCTTAAAATAAATCATATCTATTATTGGTAAAATATCTATATTTCATCATGTAAATAAGTTAAGAACATAAATAGGTCATGGCTATATCTGGTATGAAATCATATTAGTCAAATCATATATGACTCTTGGATAGTTGAGTGGATATCCATTTACCCAAAGTTAATTTATAGATTTACTAAACACTATTCATTTGGTTTCATAAGGGTTAGGATTTCTCAACTAAGTGTAATGAAAATAAAATTCTAAAAACAAGGAAAATAATAATTAGGGTCACCTCATTTCTTACTTTACTTACATATGATAATCTAGGTCCACCCATCTTTGGAATGATCTACCTGGTTAGATGATCAAGGTATTCATAAGTGTTTCTTTGGAAGGAATCTCACATATAGTATTTTATAGGGGATTTAATCTCACCATATTATCTCATACATTATTTTTACATGTATTCATGATTCTAAATATTTATTTTGAAATCCTATCACTTCCACCAAATCAAAATGTTTAAACCATATTTATGTGTAACTCTTTACACAACTCATAACTCGTGTTTCTAACCCAAATTAAAATCTAACTATATCTAAATTCATATGACACATAGTGCATATGAACCCATTTAATTTATAGGATTAGAGTTATATTAAATCAATAATACTCATAATAGTAATCTTGGAGTGATAGATATCTAAACCATACATTCCTAATCAAGGCATAAGCCTATAGACTAGTGAGTAGTTTGACCCAAAGTCTCTCTTCCCAAGGCCACTTTACTCAAGAGAGAAATTTCCATCACATTTATAATAATGAATATGTATAAACTATAATCAACCATAAAATTCATTCTCATAACCTAATACAAACAAAAGTTAAGGTATAAGAAAACTAAATAAGTTATTATTACTATCACATAACTCCTTAAACTCGTGTGTGATAATTTAAAGAATTAGTTTAACACTATAAAATAAAACATTCATCAATTCATAATATTAAAATTGTATTAATAAATAATAAAAAGGAGAAAACTGAATAAATAAATAATTCCTAAATTTATTCATGAGATAAATATTTTCAAAAAATTCATAAATAAATAAATTATTAAAATTTTATTTTTTAATAATGTATAAACATGAAAAACTAACTTTTATATTGTGTGAAAACTTCATATTATCATTTACATGGGTTTAATTTGAACTCCTTCATATTATGAACTATGAGATATTTTATGAACACATTTATCATTAAATAATAAACATTTTTCATTTTATGTAAACGTTTTCCATAAATTAGTTTTCTTATTGTTATTTTATTTAAACCATTGATAAAATAATCAAAAGATACCTTTTGTAATGATTCAAATAAATTTCAAAATTAGGCCTTGATATAAAAGGTTTTTATTTACATGTTTTTGAAAATTCATAAATAAATATAAATACTTTTATATTTTACCTTATTTTATAAATTATAAACATTTTTTTAAATTTTACACGTATTATGAACATTCCATATTTAAATAAATAAAAATAATTTATATTTTTTTCTAAAATGAACTCTGCATATTATTATTTATATGGAATTTTAATAAATACATGATATTAAATTAAATATAAAAATTTAAACTTCATATTATATTATTTAAATAATTTACATAATCTAAATAGCACATATTTAATATTATTTAAACCTTGATCATATCAATTAGGAAAACTCCATTTGATATATTTAAAATAATCTCTTAAATAAGTCCTTAAATTTGAACAATTGAAATTAAATATTTTGACCAATTCATAATTTTAGATATAAAGTTTTTATATCATGACTTCTTTTGTAATTTATAAATACTTTGTATATCTACCCAATAATTTCTTTATAAAAATTTTATATTCAAATTATAAGTCATTCCATATAATTTCAAAAATATATTTAATATTAAAATTTAATATTATACTAAATGGTTGAGTAATAAATTTGAAAATCCAAACCCATGATTAAATAAATATATCAAAATACCTTATTACTTATTATTATAGATACATAGATAATAATTATTTTATAAACAGTTAATTAATCAATAATTTTTTTAAATAATTTATTTATAAACAAATATATAAAAGTTAAATAAATATCCCAAAACAAAATTTTCAATAATTTATAATTAATTTATAAAATATGTAATTTATTTCATAAATAAAAATTTGGATTTTTTTTCAATTATATCATTTTTTATGATTGGCATTTTATCATATGACATGATTCTATTTAAAACTAATACCATATTTTATAACTGATGTATCATAGCCTAGGACTGATAATCTAATATCATCAGCCATATTCTAGGATATTACCATATAGTATGATACAAACAACCAGTCACAATAATAAGTGATTTGTGTATCTTATGTAATATGTGATATTACATCATGTATTATGATAGAGAGTCATTGTATTACATTATCCCAAAAATGATTAGTGGATTATGTAATATTAAACTTTCGACACCTGGGAATTAGATTTTACGATATTACCTATATTGTATTAATGATACAATTCTCTATTTTTGGCCACATGAAAATTTTATACTAGTGCCATTGTATTTAATGATTACATTTATCACACCTTATCCTATGTTATAAAATCAAAGGAATAACACTTTTTCACTGGCAATGATATCCCATATCATATGACACAACCATATCACTATTTAGAATATTCCATATTCTATATCCTGTTATAGATCATTTTACAGATCATTTTTAATGATATAAAATATGATTATTATATGATATCCAATTTAATAATATTTGAAACATTATTATGGGAATTAAATAACATGGCATTTCTCTAATTGGATTGCAGTTTTCTAAGTATTGAACGACACTTTTCGTGGTAGTGAAAGACATTGAAAACCACTAATAATAAAATCAAAATTCTTCATACCAAAACCATGTATAGATAGAGAATTAAAAATATTATGTACCTTAAACCGTAGATGGATACTGTTTTTTCATTTATTCATATTCTTGATGAATATCCTTGAGAGGTAGATAATGGAATCCCTCCATTTTGGTGTATCTATTGGCTAAATATAACTCACCCAATGCTTGAGTGAAATTCTCTATAACTTCCATGATATTATAATACCTCTCAATAGAAGATGGAAGATGATAAATAAAACTTTATAATAAGGAGATAATTTTTAACACCCATGGAAATGTGAGAGTTAAAAAATTAAATAGTACAACCCATGTCAATAAGGTGAAACTTTTTTTTAGGGAGTCTATCTAAAAAGAAATCCACAATTTTGAATCTTGTATTAAAGTAGTGTTAAGATGGGTGACCTCCAAGAAAGTTTCATAGAGTTTTTGTGAGTGAGTAAAAAGAAAACTTAAAGAACATGTGTTGGCTTATGGGGATATTCCTTAGTCTGATAAGTGACTATAGTGGGTAATATCCCATGGTGTTTTGGGAAGGCTAATAGAGTATCGCATGAGACCCATGGGGATATATGGAATGGTTTATCACCCAAGGAGTTTTTGTTATTAAAATGGTATCAAATCTAACACCTATCCTGAAGTATAGGTCCACTTGCTGGGTTTGAGGTGCGGGGTCCAAAATAAGGGATTGTGCATTATGGGGGGGGGGAGTATAACACCTCTAGAAAGTTACCCAATGCATGTGTGAGTGAAGTTAATATACAATGAAATAAAATGTATTGGCCTATGTGGAAAATAATTTTTATGATAAGTAACCCTAGTGGGTAGTAGCCTATAATATGTAAGGAAGGAAAAAAGGTATCAAATGATACCCATGGGGTTAATTGGCTTGGTTTATGACCCAAGGAGGCTTGTTCATTAAAAAATAGCTGGAATCAATGACCAGGATGAACTAACTCTATTTCAATGACTTGACCTCATTATATAAGACTTGGGATGCTCTTAAATCCTCTTTTTTTAACAGGTATATGATAAGGTTCAAAGACCATATCCCATTTATTAAAATGAAAAACTATAGACATAGAGAAGGGCCAGACATGGAAAATAATTCCATAATAAAAAAGAAAGAATCCAAAATACTTAGTTAAAAAATACAAAAAATGAAACTAAAAATAAAATTCAACCATATGGGTAAGGTTGAGACCCAAAAAACCCTTATAATGTGGAGATTTACCACTAATATGATGGCCATGATACCATATTTTTTACCTCCTACAAGGCTCATAACCTTCATATAGAGATAGTTATGTAAAGTTCACAACACCTATATCTCTGAAGACCACCTCATGAATATTCTTTAGCTTTTGTATTCCATATTTGATTCTCTTAGAACTTACTGACTCCAGGGGAAAATCCTTAAACACAAAAATATCTCCCAAAGGATTGGAGTTGGAGATCTTATACAAGTTCAAATTTTCATTTTTATAAACCTGGTTGATTTAAATTACAATTCTCTATACTACCTCTCAATAACTATCAATGCACCCATCCTGGATAATCTGGGGCACATAAATATTTTATAAGGATCCCATACCCTTTTGACTATCCTGTTATAAATAAATATCCATTCATAAACCACTAGTTCCAAGACCAATTTGACCACTAGAATCCATTTCCAAGGGCCCAACTGCAAGGTGCACATCCTTGGTGGAACTATCATCAAGATTGCCAACATCCGTCCAAGGAAGACTCATTTTCTAGTCAATAACATCCATTAAATTATGTAGATCAGGAAAATATTTCTCACCTGGATGTACAAAAACCTCCAAATAAGTGATTATTTTGAAAATCTACACAATATTTTCATCCTGATTATAGACACCAAAAGATATATGTTGATCCATATCACTTAGGGTCTAAACTTATCCAGTTTGATCAACCAAATAGATATCATGGATTCATCTTGATTCATCTAAACTCTTATCAGAAGAATTTGACTCTTTAAAGTGGTAATTTTCTATCTTTTTTTTCATTATTAAAGAATAATTGACTTTTGATTTACCTTTATTATGTATAGAAGAATTTATACCGTTATTCTTTCAAAAAGCAGAATTAGAATCCAATTAGGCATCAATATATAAGTTAGAATCACACAAGTGGTCATCGAAAGGATCCATCTTTCCTACTATAAGAGAATCAGGAAAATAACTCTCAACTGGAAAACTGATAGCCTATTGGTCTTCCAAATATCAATTTCTAAAAATAAGTGAATAATCATCACATCATAAATCTATAAGAGAAATCATAGTGTTCATCCTATTCATTGAGGTAATAACTTGTTTTACCACCTCACTTCAAGTGTGATCCAACTTAGAAGAAGTGGCCTTAAAAGAAGGACTGCCATAGACATCACCTAAAAATAATTCTCTCTTCCCAGCACCTAAAAAATTTATCTTGGACATATTACATTAATAACACTTATAATTCTTAAATAAAATTCTCTCATCATTCCCTATATCAGAAAAAAGAACAAATTATATATCTTTTATAATTCAAACTTTCATGACCAATTACTTGAAATTTGTACATAATATAAGAATTTTTTTATATTAAATCCTAAATTCAATTTCATATTCATCATTTGAGAGAATGAATTTTTCAATAATAATGGATCTTAAATCAACTTCTATAAATAAGTGAGAAATGTGTCCAAACCTAGCCAACTCAGTTTCATTATCCATTTTTAGGAACACCAATTTCCAGTGCAATTTTATGTAGGATTATTGTATGAAAAATAATTCAATTAATTCCATCCACCTTAACCCACATTTGAATAGATGAATTTAAAATATACAATGGGTTGAAATTGTTATCCCATTATCAAATGTGAAGAGTACCCAGATTGAGAGAAACCTAAAAGAAACCCCACACTTGCATCTTCAAAGCTTTATAAGGGAATAATATATGAATGAAACCTCAAACCAAAGAGACACATTTAAATCTCTCAAAACAGAAAATTTACGAGATTCACAAAAGAATACCCCCTTTATACATATATTAGAACCCGTAGGAATAATAAGACAAGAAATTACTGAGTTCTTACAAATCGTTAATCTCTCTAAGATCACTTCCGGATCTGTTTTGACATGGGAAACACCACCCTTATGTTAGATTAATCTAATAGAGGAGTCCTTGAAGAGAAATAAAGATAAATTAAATCTATTAACTCTTATCAAATAATCCAAAATGATTCCTCCTTAATATTTCCTCTTATACTCCTTACCATCCGTAATAGATTTATGACTATCAAAATTCCCCTATGAGAGAAACACTTCCACCGAGAAGGGAGAAAATAAATATGCCATAATAGTTCTCTATTAAAATTATTATATCCATTGACTTGATTCATTCTTCTAATTAATTTCATCATATATAATGTTGTACATCAATGATATTTGTGAAAAATTATTGAATGTTAACATTTAATGTTCAATTTCCTTAATAAATCACAGAGTGTTTAAGTGAATCACACAATTCAGTTAGAACTATGATATAGATTATGTTGAACATCATGATTGTCTAAGGAATATTAAATATGATATCTCTATAGCATAATGTTTCTGAAATCATTTCATTCCCACAAGTGTATTGAGTTGAAGTGAACTCGCTTTCTAAAGGAAAGCGGTCATTGGGAATTTACTAGTGATGCTTTATAATGCATGTTGGTTAAGAGAATGGGTGGTTGGACTAACCTCACCCTTTTAAGGGATATTTTTTTTACTAATTTAGAATTTTCTTAAAAATTTAAGATATATTCATGAATACTTACCAGTAGCATTGATAACACTACTAGTTACACTTATAAAATTGATTGGATGACAACATGCATTTAAGAGGAACCTGTACATGGGAATTATACTGTTTCTTATTTAATAAAATCATGTGGTCACTATATAGTTTAGATATATGAAGGAAGTCACTTTTGAATTTTTTTCTATCCAGGGAAGCATTAGGATCCTATAAAAGTAGGAAATTTGGGTTCTCAAATTGGTATCGGGCCCATAAAAGGGGTTTCTTGTGTATCCCTATATGGAGAATCAAACCAACGTAGTTTTATTCCACTTAAAGGGATACTTAATTCATTTTAAGAATATTTTATAGGGACTATCTTGGTTCCTTTTATGTTCATACAACCATGACTTCTTATAATAAGTTTAAAATCATGAAGTGTGGACATTTTATAGGCATTGTTTGAGATTATACTTAGTAGGTGGCCCATATATGGTTTTCTTCCGTTATATTCATTGGTAACTAAATAAGGTGGTAATTTTATATGGTTGGGGCATACACTTAGTTGGAGGCCCCTATATGGTTTTCCACATTCCTCCCTATTGGTAACT
The DNA here is from genome assembly GCA_963277665.1 of Viscum album. Classification (NCBI taxonomy): domain Eukaryota; kingdom Viridiplantae; phylum Streptophyta; class Magnoliopsida; order Santalales; family Viscaceae; genus Viscum; species Viscum album. The sequence goes on along the minus strand of OY728127.1, from coordinate 443,360,840 downwards.
AGATGAAGAATAGAGAGGACATGGTTAGGTTTTAAACCTATTAGGAGGCCCACATTTTACTACCTACCCCCTTCTTTGTTGGTAACTACATGAGGAAGGGAGGTGATTTGGTTGGGGTTTACACCTAGCAAGAGGAAAATATATTATTTTCTACCCAAATTTGTTTTGGTGACTAGAATAGGTTGAGAGATGACATGGTTAGAGATTACACCTAGAAAGAGTCCCTATATTTATATTGGGGTGTTGGGTTTGAACCTCATATTTTCTTCATACATATCATAGTTCGTAAGAATCTATCCTCACAATGTTTTAGTTTCACATTTTAAGGTTAGGTGTTTGGATACTAACATGAAGTTTAGCATTGTATAGTAAGGATTATGTCATGCAGTTTCACATCATGTGATAAGAAAATCTGTATTGTGAAAAGGATTTATAATGAAGTATTGGATGGGGATTATGAATGGGATTAAATTTTGAGTTTACTCTAGAAAATGTTCTAGGTGAAGGTATTTTTGGGTGTTAAGAAGAGTATCTTGACTCTATGTGTTTTGGGAAATTAAGAGGTGTTATCAACTCAAGTCATTATGAAGAAACCAATAGGAGTATCTTGACTCAAGGAGAATGTTTTAGGATTTTTCATGATTTGTTTCCTTTCTAGTTCATCATATTTATTGTTAACTAATTAGGTGAAGGTATGATTGGTTATTACACCCAGTAGGAGGCCTATGTATGGATGTATAACTTCTATCTATTGTTAATAAGATGAAAAAGGTATAATGGAATGGTTAAGGATTACACCTAGTAGGATACCTAGATTTATATATTTTAACATAATATGATATTGAATCCTAGTTAATGAAAGGTATGACAATAAGTGATTTATTTATACTAATGCATTGGGATTCCCTTTCTAGTTTACTATGGTAGATGATATATTTGAGGGTATTTATTAGAAACCATGAGGCGTATCTTGGTTCTGATTATATTAGGGAAATAGGAGGAGTATCGTGAATCATGTTAGGGGTCATAGGTATGGTTAAAAAAATATCATTTGACTCGGTTGAAAATATCATGCTGTGAATATTAATTTTTTATGGGGTTTAGTGGTAGTAGTAGGGGGACCATGTTAAAGCCCTGAGATCACAACTCATAAATTATCTAGACGGGGGGAGTGAATCCCCCATTGTATAAATAGTTGTATTGAGGCCAAATTATAATTTTTTAATCCTCAACTTAACATAAAATTATAGTTCTTTAAAAAGTGGTATCATCCACATAATTCATTGGTGTTAAGGATACTCGGTCATGAATTAGGATTCGTGAATATCCCACCGTGAACTATATCTATGGGGATGCTCCATTAAAGGACCTCACAAGCATGAATTCATGAAGGATACCCATGGGTGTTTATTTGCGAATGATCCTCACAGGTATTCTCTATAAAGGGACCTCACATGAATCACTTCACAACTAATCCTGATAGACACTTCTTTGCAAATGAATCACATGGGTGTGGCTTCGTGAAGGAACATTGTAGATGTGGTTTCATATAGGAAACTTATGATCATTTCATCACAAAAGAGCCTCATGATTTCAAATTTTAGAAGATTCCTCATGAACATGAATTTATAAAGGATCCTCCCATACCTTACTACTATCTTTTATTCCCTCAATAATTACCCATGAGACCCCATTGGGCAAAGGATTTACCAATGAGGAAAAGTTTATTTGAATCAGAAATGTATTTCCTCTCTCAAATCCATTTGTAACGTATTTATTTAATAGGTTATATAAATGCCTTCCAAAGGTATGTAGTCAAACAGTACATACAAAATCACAATGGCCTTATAGGGATATAAAGGATTCTAGTCGTAACTCCATAAATGACGTCAGGATATGAAGTTACTACATGATCGCAAACAATTCAGTCATGAATGGTCTACATGACCATAAAGGGACTATAAAACCATTTAATATTTACATGGAAGAGTATGATTCTTACTATAAATTTGAAAATGAACCTTGTAAGTGATATCTTTATATGAAATATTCCATCATGAGAATATTTTCTTGAAATGGGTACGAACTTGAAACAACCTTACCATTTGATCTATAAGTCCATTTTAGCCCCATTTATAATCAAATTTAAACCTGAAAAATGATCTAATACATTATATACTAGGTTTACCTCATATTAGGTGTTTCATTATGCAAACAAGATTCTAGAAGTCCCCTAAATATATGTTTTTTGGATTTGAATTTTTTTTATCTGAAATGGATGAAACCCATGGCCTACTCCTACTTTGAGATTCTTAGCACAACATCATTAAACTTAAAGAAGTTTTTTTATATATCCATTAGTGTATAAAAATTATGTGTGACATGTAATTACATTTTCCTTTTCTTCAGTAATAATGAAATTTTCTACTCAAAGTTGTGTTGTGTTGTTTGAGTGAGTACCACATCATGGATTCCACGATAGTTTGAAACAAACATTTTTTTATTGAAAAAAGCATGAAATGTTATACCCAAAGCCATAGAAAATTCCTTTTTCATTATTTATATCATACTATACAACATAACCATTTAAAACTATATAATATACTATAAATAAATCACATGTAATTGTGGATTTTGTGAATATCTCATCTTGTATAGAGATCTAAAGGAGAAATTTTTATAGAGTAATATGAAGAAGAATATTTTTAAATACACATTGAAGTCCATGGTATGTCAATATGTTAAGGTAGAATGATATAATTTTAAATGTATGATGAAACCATTACCCAAAAGCAAGATGGAAATGGGAAAACATCACCATGAACTTTATTAGTAGTATTCTAACATTTAAAGGAAACAACTCCATATGAGTTATAAGGGAATGTATTTAAAATAATTCCCAATTCATCAAAATTAGTTATGAATTATCACTCAATGAACTCACTAAGATATATATCAAAGAAGTGATGGGATTTCAGAGAACACCATTGTGGATGGTATCTGATTAGGATATAATATTTACTTCAAATTACTAAAGGAGTATTTAAATGGATCTGAACATTGATTTGGAATCATGTATAAAATATTCTACTTATAAATATTTTTAATATGAAAGGACCATTAAATATCTCAAAGAAATGATTAGTGACTTATCTATAGACCTAAAAGGAGTTTGGGATTAACACATTATTCTGATCAAATTCTCATACAACAATATCTTCTACTCAAGCATTCATATGAATCCATAAAAATACCTATATGATAAGAAATGTAAAACCCCAACATATAGGGATTATGTTAGAGAAATAAATATTTAGTGATAATAACTAGTAGAAAAGATGATCATTATGGTCCAATGACTTCAGTGATATATTAGAGTATCCTAGAGTTAAAAAGAGAACCATGTTGATAAGCATAAATGTTATCTTTAGTTTGAGGGGGGGTTAAAGTATTCCTTAGAATATCTTTATGAAAGGGAGATATGAGGTTTGAGATTAAGGAAAATCTATTTCCCTGGTACATATCCCCCTTTGAGATTCCTTTTCATTTTGGAGCTATGGCTTATCAACTTACCCTTACGTAAAGCATGTTTCAAGTACATAATGTGTTCCATGTATCCTTATTAAGGAAATGCATAATTTTCCCCTAAAATGTACTAACTCTATAAGCGATACAACTAGAGTGTGATCTCTCTTATAATGATCAATAAGTGGAAATCTTGTATCTTAGAGAAGAGGTTTTATGAAATAAGACTGATCATCAAGTCAAAATATAATGAAAAAATTATAAGTATAAAGACACATCAAGGTAACTTGAGGATATAATGAAACAAAAGCTCTATAATCTTTTTTAATGTTACGGTTTGACTTAAAATTTCAAGGATGAAATTTTTTAAGTGGGGAAGAATGTAATGACCTAGAATTTTGAAATAAGTATTTACTTCTCAAAATATATGTGTTCCATATTTATACATAATATTTTCTAAATAAAAAATATGATATAAAAAAACAAAACATATTTTTTTCATCAACATAAACATTACACATGAATTAAAAATACTCTATAAAAGTTTAAAAAGTATAATTGGTAAGTAAACACATACAAATAACATAACTAGAATTTTAAATTCCGGTGTAGAATTATCATAAACATGAAGAAAATTTCAAGTAGAGAAAAAAATTTTAGAAGTAAGATGGAAATTTTGTAAATAAAATAATAATAACTTTAATATAAAATTTAGTGAATTAATAATTAAGTAAATAATAGGTATTTTTTCGGTGTATAATAATTATATGAACATTGGAATAATTGAAAATAGTTATAAATAATAGACGACTGTCAAAAGAGTGAAAAAACAATTAAAAGTAGTTTAATGATTAAATAATAATATTTATAATTATTAAAATAATTCTTTATAAATATTAATAAAATATTAAATTATTTCTCAAATTATATAACTTAAACCCTAAATTTCAATAATGTTTTTTAACTTATTTAGTAAATTAGTAAGTTTTATATTGAAATTAAATAGTATAATTACATAATTTAGGAATATATTTTTATTATAATATATTTTATAAATATTTATTAATAATATAATAAATAATAAATAAGAACAAATATACTTGTTACAACTCATGGAAAAATAAATAGTATTAATTTGAAGTAAAATAGGTTTTTATGTATTATATGTTTTTATTTAAAAGTTATATTGATAAAATCATGATTTTTAAGTTAATAAAATAAATATAATTTATGGAATTTTATTTTCAAAATTATATTAGGTTTATTTTTTTTATTTTTTTCAAAAAATTTAATTTTTAGTGAATAGTAAAAAATACAGTTTTATTCCTATAAGCCATAAGTTTTATAACATCATCCTGATATAAACATAACTTAAAAATTTATAATTTTTTTAATGATTTAAAATGTGTTTATTGAATAATTTAATTAATTAAAAATAATATAATTAACTTCTAAATCTATAAATCAATTTTAAAAACCAATTTTATATTTTATTCTAATAAAAAACCATTGTTCATTATTTACCATGAATAAAATATTTCCATGATTCCTTTAAACTTTGGAAGTGTCAAAATATAAAATAAACTTATATTTTTTAATCATATGAAGAAAATATCATAATAATGAACACTATGTATAATATTCAGACCAAATAATAGAATTATTACAAGGATTCGGGGATGGAGAGAGGTATAAAAATATCTGATACTAACAGTTGAAAATAAATCAAATACTTGAACCTAAGACCTAAATGACACCCTACAGAGGCTACTACTAATGAGATGCACCCTAGGGGCTTGAGTCTAAATAATAAAATAATCAATATTATATTAAAAAATACCCCTTCCCCTTGGAAATATACACTCCCATACTCCAACCCTTTCTCCTCACTTTTAAAAATATTTACTTTTCCAAATATCTACCTATTTATATGTTTACACTCATATATTCATGTCTCTAATTCTATGTTCTAGCCAAAATTCCTTCCTCTAATGGCTTTAGACTTAATCTAAAGGAGTTGAATCAAAGATAATGGTAAGGGTTTCAAAACATATGTTCTTTATTTCCATTCTCCTCTTACCCATTATAGAATATAAGTAATCATTTTGAGTAACCATAAAATAGTATTTTCAATATACTCTAATATTTATATAAAACTCAAATATTTATTTTTTTCTCTTCTTTTAAAATCTTAAAAAACATTGTTAACCTATGGTTGTTTACGCTACCTAAGTGAAAAATGATGTTTTTTTCTCTTATACATTTCATGAACCTTCTTAAATATTTATTTCATGATTAATATAACATTAAAAATATAATAATGATTATTTAATTACAAAATAGACATAGAAATAGTGATATTAAATGTAAACATTCAATATCATTTTTAACTATCTTAAATTAGATTACCAAGGAAGATTCCAGGAATTGAAACTATCTATTTAATTATTGGAATACTATGATTTTGGAATGATAATAAAAAATGAATCATAACACTTTTAGATCTTATAAAACCATTAGATAGTGGCCTTATACCTTTACCACTACATTAAAGTGATTTAGGAACCATAAACTAAACAACCTCAAAACTGTCAATAAGGAAAATATTAATTTAATAAATGAAAAAAATAATAAAAAATAGATTATAAGAGATGAAAGAAACATGAATAAAAATATAAAAAAGTAACTAAAAAATTTATCTTGACTATTCAGGATGTCATATATGGGTTCGAAGAAATCTTGGACTTGATGTAAGGGGTCTTTCCTACTCTTTCTTGTTCATGTGGTTATGTTATCTATCACTTTATATATATATATATATATATCTCATTTTATTTTTATCCCTTTAAATTATATTATTTATATTATATTTATATATAGTTAATTTATGTATACCATTTAATTATCCCTTTCCTTTCTGGATCTATTCATACCTATATCTATTCCCTTTCAAATATTATCTTTTAAATTTAACTCAATAAAGGGAATAATTCTATTTTTTATATTTTAATGTTACAATCTTATAAAGAATATATTATTTATTTTATTTCAAAAAATCCTTTTGTTTTATCTTTAAATATGAAGTTTTTTTTTGGTTTTTGGTAAACCCAATTCTCTTATTCTTTTTAAATATTTTTTTATCTTTTCTTAAAATATTGATAAAAGAATTTAATTTCATATCTTCTTCTTATTATTTTCTTATGATTTTCCCTTCTTTTTTAGATCTATTTTCCTAACTCATTCTTATTTTCAATGAATTTAAAAGATTCCTTAATCCTTTTTCTTCCTAGGATCTTATGTGACACCTTGATGGTCAAATATTTATGGAATTGTTTTGCTTCCAACTTATTTTTTATGGGTTTTCTTCATATTTATGCTTTCTGAAAATTTATTTTATTTTTGACACACATATACAAGAAAAGTTTTTATGATAGGTAGGATCCGACTTTTATATCTCCTTAATCAATTTAGTAATTATTTATATCCCATGAGACCATTATACGTGGGCATAAATATTTTTTATTTATCCATTTTATATGTTTGGGAATGATCTGGTTAGCTTTTTCAATAATGTTATAATGTTTTTGAAGTGTTAATTGAACTATGTTTATGATGAAAAGACTTATGTTTGATCCAAATTTTATGATTATATTGAAAACCATTCTCTTATGACATTTTTTCACTTGTTTCATTTCTCAATTTGAAAATTTATGATCCCTTTATTTTATGATCTCATGCAATAATTATTAACCCTTATGATTTCCCACCCCATGTTTATCTTGTTTTATCCCATTATTAAGATTTAAATCACTCAAATTTTTTTATTTATGACCCTTTGATATCTCATGATTTGATAGGTGTGTGGTGAGATCTTGGAGAATATATGAATATGGAGATAAATTATTATGTAGTTTATTTGAAAATGTTTTATGGTGCATATAATCTAAAGAAGACACTAGGATTCAAGATTTATTTCTTTATTATTTATATTTATTTAAAAAATGATGTAATATTATGCATAATATATTCTAGATGTTATAATTGGGTTATAATAGACTTTTTTATTCTTTTAAATTTTTTCTTCAACTCTAGGATTCCTAAAGACACTCAAATCTAGGTCTGTACAAACAATGGAGAACCCCTCACTTGGATCCACTTTATATATCCTATTATTTACATAAATCATTTAAATATAAATATATTTCATTTTCCTAAATAAGGTATATACTACCCTTTATTCCTATCTTATTCTTATTATTTATTCTCGTTGGTTTTTCTATTCGAGTAATTAGGGTTCTATGTTTGTCATTTCACTAAGTTAGAGTGAAATAAGTCATATAATTAGGATTTTATTATATAATTATTGGAGGAACATATAAAATTATAATTAAATTTTGTTATTTTTTTATTATAAATAGTTTCTTAGTGAATTAATCTTAGGATTTATTAATTTTGGATTGGAAATTGATAATTGTCTAGGTTAGAGTGATTTGGGAGTTTGGTTATTTTGATGTCAAGGTCATTATCAAGTTATCTTTAGGAATTTAACTTATTTTTTGAGTTCATTTATTTTTGGATATTATTTACTTAGGTTTAATTAATTATATAAATTGGTTTAATGTTTCTACAAAGATTCTAGGTGATTGTATGTGTAAAGACATGTCCTTAACCATTAAACATTCTAGTGAATTTAAACTCTATTTAAATTTATTACTTTCCAAAAAATATATTTTTTTAGAGTTTTATATAGTTATTCCATAACTCATACATAATAAACCCATAAATTTAAAATGGAAACTTTTACTCAGTATTAATTTTTCCCATAAAACAAAACTTTTATAACGAGTAAATTTTATTTTTTTTAAAATGTCTTCACAATTTTAATCTGAACACATCTTTGTCCCAAATAATCCTTAAAACCAAATGGAAAACATTTTCAAATGTCGTATAAGAATAGAAATATCAATAAGGGACATAATAGAATGAAAAGGTTCATTAGTCCATGGATATTCATCAAAAATTTCACTTTTAAAATTATCTTTGTGCTCAAAATATGTATTTTCTTACCTAAGGAAATGAATTCTCTTCCTAAAGATATTCATAAAAAAATCACAATAAATATTAAAGGAAAAATTAGAAACTTAAAATTTTCTTTGAATCCGTTAAAAAACGTGATAACTTTTTAAAAAATCAATACTTTTCATGCTTAATAAGAATAATATAATTTTTTTTAAACATAAACTCATTATCTTACCTTCTGAAATCATAATATTTATGTAAAAATCCATAAAAATTATAGATAAATATTATAGGAACATGAGGAATCATTTTAATATCACTATTAAAAATTGTATAACCTTCATAGTTAAACTTAGAATAACATTCATGATTACACATAAAATAACAAACACAGTTACACTTCGAATAACCTTTATAATAGATTCACATAATCTCTTAGGATAAACCTAATTGGTTAACTCCATCCTATTACAGAATGTTTTAGAGAGATATAATAGGATTAATCACCCTTCGTTTATAATGGAACCACCCATAATTATAAATAATTCTCAAGATCCATAATATAATAGATAAAATCTTGCATCATAACAATGTTCCTTGCACCCACAATAAAACATTGTTGGATATTAATATATCAATTTCATTTAAAACCCATTTTTTCAAAACTAAAATTCCTAAAACAAAGGGAAATTGGATTTTTATTTTAATAATAAATTAAATATTACAAAGTAATCCAAACATAAAATAATAGTTATGATGACAGGAAAAGTCATTGTAGCCATATACGTTAAAATTGAACTTACCCTTTGTCTTTGGTAAAGAAAGATTAAAAATTAAATTAAAATATTATTTATTAAAACCTTTGATATAAAGTAAAAATATTCATAATACCCACTTTATAATTATTTTATTTCCATATAAAAACATATATAATTTTTTTTTTAAAATATGGACCTAGACGAAAATGAGTTGGAATGGAAACTTTAAAAGAATATTTTTAAAATAAATTCCCATACCTTAAGTCCAACTCATCACGTATGTTATTTATATTATATAATAATAAAAATAGGTTAATTAATTACTTTATTATGAACCTTTTTCATGTTTATTATTATTTTTATTTTACCATGATATATTTAATTATTACATCAGTTGAATAAACATTAGACATTTTGATGATACTTGTTTCATAAGTCCAAAATGACTTTGGTAAGTTAACAATGGTCAATGTGTCAATTATTTCAACATCATAAAAATTATAATAATTAAATAATTATAATCTTTATAAATCAATTATACTTTAAAATCCAATCATGAGATATGGTTATGGAAAATTAACTATGTTACAATCATGAAGATTATGGGTCATACGTATGAATGAGCAACATTTCCATTTTTCAACGATCATTATGGAATGATAAGAAGTAATTTTTTATCTTTAAATAATTATAATTAAATCTTAAATACAATATTATTTATTTTAACATACTTATATATATCATATATGTGATGTGGTGATGATAAAATGAATCACATAACTTTGTGAAGGTTGTTGTCCACACATATGTGCATAAGAAATTATAATTTTTTAGTGAATGAAATGGTAACAAATTAAATGATATATAAAATTTTAATAATGATAAATATGTCATGAATATTATATATGAACATTAACTCCATCATTATGACTATTTTTGATACTTGGTGATGGAAAATGAATTACATTAGTCCATGATTCGGTAGTCCGCTGTACACATGGACGATGGATAAATTTCCCATTTGATGGAGGTTAGAGATAGATATAGGCAATTAAATTTACATAATATTATAATATTATATGGGAGATACTTATTTTATTATATCATCATGGTTAATTAATATTTATTAGAGTTTGAAGAAGAAACAAAGAGAAAACTCTCGGTTGAGAACCATACCTCTTCCTTAGAAAACCTCCTTAATTTACACCTTAATCTATCTAATGATAGAATTATACCAAAAATAAGGCCTCTAGAATAAGGAGAGGGGTGTTATTAAGGTATATTTTTTGGTATTTACTGATCCAAATGGTTCTTGAGATGTGAATAAATGAGAAAAGAGTTTCCTTTTTTAAGATAGGGGAGGGGAACTCTTGTAATTTTTTAAAATATTAAATTAATATAAATTAAGTTTGATTTAAAAATTGATCCAAATTGATATTAAAACATAATATGATTATGAGTAAAAATAATCTCATAAAATAAAATATGTATAAGTTTAGAAGACATTTTTACCCTTATCTTTTTGTTTCAACCCTTCGTTAACCCTTTTGACAATTATGGTGATGTCAAAGTCTTTTACTCTCAAGGTGTTAATATAGTTACTATAAATAGAAAAAGGCCCATAAATGGACCATGGTTGGTAATTTAATCCATATCCCAATAAAGTTTCCTAATATTAGATTTTTAGTAATTTTAAATTATTTAATAAAATATTATTTACTATAAAATATCATTAACTTCAATTTTAGAACTATTTATTTACTTTGACGTATATAACATCTAGACAACAAAGGAATTAAAATATAATCATTTAAAACATCCCCCTAATGTTACATATACACAAAAAATTCAGGTATTACAATAATTATTTCAAATTATATTACTTTTAATTTTTTTAATATCTTTTGTTTTATTTTTCTATTAATTGAATAATTATTATGTCATCGTTGCATACGATTTTAAGGTAATAATTTAATCACTAAATTAAAAATAAATTGAAATGAAAAAAAATATTTATCTTCAAAATTAATATTTAAAACTAGACATGTAATCTATTTATCCCTATGTTAAAAATATTATAGTTATTAAAAGTAAGAGTGTTGAATTTTTGGCTTTATAATCAATTAAATATTATAAAGGTATAAGTCAAGTCCAAATAGAAAAAAATCAATATATTCATATTTTTTTATGATTATGGATTATATATGCTCATATGATAAAATCAAAGCATGTGTTAGTGTCATTTTTTAGTCCTTATCATTTTATTTTTAACCTTAATTACCTGATTTACCCTTTATCTTGGTAACAAAAATTAATGGTGTTATTATTATTATTGAACAAAAGAAATGAGACTATTTTAAAAAAATTTACCTCCTGATTGAAAATTTGGAATCCATTTCTAAAATTTCAAAATAAATAAATGACCGAATTTAATTTAAAATTATATAGGAAAACACAACGAATAACTAATTTTCATAAAAAGTCCCCTTTTACGTATAAAAGTTTTTATGCTAAATTCAAGTATCAATTTCATTTTAAAAACCATTATTGGATTATTTTAAATAAACATTAATTAATAAAAATTTTAAAATAATTTATAATAGAATTTTATTTCACAAATAATTGAGGGGAAAATACAATTTTTAATAAAAATAAGTATTTTTCATTAATCATTGAAAAATAATTTTTTTTATAAAATTATCACTATTTCACCTATGTTTAATATTTATATAATTATTTAAAAAATGAATTTAATTTAATCATATAAAGGATCTAATTTTTTTAGAAAATAATTATAATATTTTGTCACAAAAAATAGAAATAAAAATCCTTTTTTAAGTAAACATATTTTTGATGCATAAAATGGATTTAAACATTGAGTAATTATTTTATAATAATTATCTAATTCATTTCTGTTGAGTGATTCCTTTATATATATATATTAATGTGGTTATTCCTCTCCATACCTTCCAATTCAATGACTAGGTTGTAACTCTCACATTTAAATAATAATACTATGGGGTCCATTTAAGTTTAGTGTTGTCTATATTGTATGCTATCAAACATAGTATGTCTTTTAAAATATTAGGATTTTACATTCTCCCCAATTTAATAAATTTTTTCCTTGTAATTTTAACTTAGTAATGATCATAAAATGTTTAAAATTTTAAAATACCGTTGTTGATATCCCACATCATAAAAAGGGTTAATAAAACTACTTAAAAGTGTGAAAGGGAAGTACTAAGGTCATCTGGAATAACACATAATGTTTTTCCAAATAGGATAAAATTGGTGAAATTATAGATATGGACCTGAAATATAAAACTATCACCTAAGGACTGATAGATAATGATAGAGAAGATGGCTAGAATAAAGTTAATGATTACAAAATCATAAATCATTGATGGATAAAGAGACCACCGATTCTTTGGAATTAAAGTTTATATGATAAATTTTTTGTTTCAAGATCATTTTCCCTAGATTTTAGGAACTCCTTTACCGTTTAGACTAAAAATAATAAATAAATATACTGTAATCATTGTTATAATTTCATATTTTAATCAACTTCCACCATAATCCTTTCTTTTTCTCCAAATAAAAAGTATTCAAGACTGGGTTTTCAGGACTGAAGTACTACAATTAAATTCTATTGGATCACATAATTCCAAAAAACAATAAAAAGTTTTTTCTCCTATATTTAAACATTAAAAAAAACCAAAATAGTTATCAAAAGGTAATATCATTCCCAAAATGTATAATCATTTATTCAAATAAAAAATTCATGAATCACCAAAATTCAACACTAATACCAAAATTTCAAACTAAATCATTCTATAAATAAATATCCTTAAAATATTCAACATATCACTGAATAATTTTTAAACATAGAGATTAGAATGATTTGATCACATATTTGTCCAATATTTATATCCAAATCATGTCAATTAGTCTTAAATTTTAATACCAAAAAATATATAACATATTTATATAATTTCTAAGACATGATAATTATTCAATAAATGAACTAAATATCCACAAATCCACCTTAAAATAATATATCCCTTCAAAAGATAATTCAAACTTTATTCCTCAAATAAAATCCTATATGTTCTATTTACCTTAATCATCTATGGTTATTAAAATAGTTGACTTCTTCTAAAATAAAATTAAACTCCTAATCACCGAATTAATTTATAATCTCACATTTATAAGTATTATAATAAATATATCCACAAAAGAAACATAATAAAAAAATTTCATACTATCTAGGATATAACATAGGCCAATGGTAGGCGATACACCATTATTTCCCTTCAGTTGTGGGTTTAATCCCCATGGTCTCGTTGGATGTGACGGGTCATCTCTCCACATATGGATTGTCCTTTTACTAATTCTATATTAATATAATTCCTATAATGTTCCCAAAAATAGGACAAAAATACTCAAAAATATCATCAATCATCAAATCACTTTTTAACCTGTTTGGTTTTATATATAGCTTATTTTTCCTCAAAATGAAATAATCTTAATTAGATATCATCAATAACATATTAACTTTTATTCTTTCTTTTTTCATATTTACTTAAATGAGTGTCTATAAAATTTATCAACTTTTTGATAGACCACTTTTTATAGGTATCAATTTAATCTAACAAATGCTTTTAAATTTTGAAAACAAAATATATTATATAAGGCTTAATAATTATCATAATATTTAGAATATATTAGAATATCATTGATAAACACATCCTTTATTAAACTTATTTCTTTAACCATTATCCATACTCTGTCATATTATTAATTGATATGAAAAATGTCATTATAATTAATTAATATAATCTCAATAATTATTCATACTTATATCATAAGAAAATAATATATTTCTCAAATATAGACATCAATGACTTCCATTACACCATTTATATCCCCTTTATCTTACAACATGAAGTTTATATGTCCCTAAAATAAATATTTATGTCATAGCTGGTATTTCTATTTCCAAATGAGATGGATGATTTGATATTTTGAAAGAAAATAAAATACAATCCATGATCCATATAAATTTTAGAGAAATAAAAATTTATTGGATAGATCAAATAATTTATTATAGATGATTTGGATGTTCAAAAAATGTTTAAAATCATTTGAGAATTTTTTTCCATAATAGTGATGATTAAATAATCTAAAAGGAATAAGATGGTTATATGAGATCCTTTTCCTTCCATATTTTTAAATTTCATTTAATCGGTAGATATGAACACTATTAAATCATGAAATGAGTTATTACATTTTAAAATTAAAATGGCCCTTGTAAAGATAATATCCATATAAATTCTATAATAATTAAATGTAATAATCCTAAAAAAATAACAATAGTAAATTAAACATTAAATAAAATTTTAACTTGAAAGGTTATCTTATACCTTTGTGCATATATCCCCAAAATTTTAATAGTATTCTTCATAAATAATTATTTATGTTAAACCTATGGGTGACATGCACCTCAACCCAATAAAACATCTCCCAAATTGTCATTGATCATTATAAAATCCCATCACTTAAAATCATTAAAGGGGTGTGTAAGACTTTGATCTTTTGACCAATCCTAAAACTTATTTACCCATGAGGGTATAAATAACTTTTCATTTAACTTCACATGAAAACATAAAAATCTCAAAATCTATTTAAACCCTACTGTGATAACAACTGTAAGGATATGACCTTAAACATTACATATTCTAGTGACCTTAAACTAGAATTAACCATATTTTATTTAGAAAGATATTTACAGTTTATATTTTTAGATAATTACATCATAACTCATATATAATAAACCAATACATTATAAATAATCACTTTTACTCATTATCCTATTTTCTCATAAAAAACCTTTAAAATGAAGCACATTTTATTTTCATGATAAATCCTCCAAATTTTCATATTAACCTCATCATTGTCCCTAATCATCCATAAAACTTTTAAATTTTCTTTTAAAATGTGGTATGAACATATAATTATTTATAAGGGACATACAAGAATTAAATAAACTAGTTAGTCCATTAATATTTTTATAAAAATTTCTTTTTCCAAATTGGAATTGGGATCAATCAAGCATTTGATTACCCAAATAATCAACTTATCTGACAAAATATTTTCATAAAAGATTTCATAAGAAGTCCTAAAGTAAAAAATAAATCACATAATGGTTTCTTTGAAATCATAAAAATCACATGAAAACCTTTTAAAAAATCCATACTTTTCACCCTAAAAAAACATCATATAACTTTCTTTAAATATAAACTCATTATCTTAACTTAAAAAATTAGAATATTTCCATAAAAAATCATATAAAGTATAGATAAATAATATAGGAACTCGGGGAATCATTTACATATCACTCTTACAAATTGGACAACCATTACAATCACAATTATAATAACCTTCATGATTACACATAAAATAACCATCATAGTTACCCTTTGAATAACCTTCACGGTAACTACCCATAATCTCTTAGGAGAAACCTAACTAATTAAATCTGTTCTTTTACCCAATGAGTTAAAGAGCTATAACATGATCACATTCATTTTTTATAATATAACCACCAATTATTATAAACAATGTACATGAACCATAATATAATACATAAATTATTTCATCATAACTTTTTTTAGACACATAAGTTGTTTTAAGATATTGATATAGATCATTCTTTAAAAACCCAATTTTCAAAAATAATTATCCCATAATAATGGGAAAGTGGGTTTTTATTTTAAGAAATGAAGAAATATTATAAAATAATCCTAACTTAAAATAACTATTATGGTGGTCGGAAATGTTTTAATTATGGTATATGTTTAAATAATATATTCCATTTGTATTTTTTAAATAAACTCGAATCATTCTATAAAATATTATTTTTTATAAACTTTGAAATAATTCCAAAATATACATAATACATTTATAATTCTTTTATGTCAATATAAAAACATCCATAAAAATATTTTTTAAAAATATGGACATGGAAGAAAAAATGTTGGATGAAAAAATTTAAAATAATATTTTAAAAATAATGTCCTTTACCTTAATACTGACTCATCACGTATGTTAATTATGTTCCTAAATAATAAAAAATTCTAATTATTTACTTTATTACTAAAATTATTCATGTTTTTATACATTTTTATTTACCATGATATATTTTATTTTTCAATCATTTATATTCACATCAAGTGTTTTGATGATATTAATTTTATAAGTCCAAAATACAGTTTTTAAGTTGAATATGGTCAAATAGGTCATTTTTAAATCATAAAAATAATAATTATAATTTCATAATTATAATTTCTATACTTAAATTATACTTTTAAAATATCATGAATGATATTTATAAGAAATGAACTACGTTAAAATGATAAAGACAGTAGGTTGTACATTCCCAGGTATAGCATTTTAATTTTTAAATGATCATTATGGAAAGATGGTAAGTAAAATTTTATCTTAAATTAAATATAATTGTATATAAAATAACTTGTTATTTATTTTAATGTAATTATATATGTTAGCTATGTGATTTGTTGATGAAAACATGAATGACATCACTTCAAAGAGGTGGTAGTCCACACATACGCATAAACAACATTATCACTTTTTAGTAAATGAAAAGGAAAGAAATTAAATGATATATTATCATTTAATAATGAAAAATATTTCAGTAATATTATATATTAACGTTAACTCCATCATTATAACATATGTGATAGGTGGTTATGGAAAACGAGTTACATCGGTCCGCAAGGCAATAATCCACCATACAGATGAACGATGGATTCCATTCCCATTTAATGGAGGTTGGAGATGGATAGAGGCTATGGAATTAACATAATAAAATATAATTATATTTTATATACTAATGATTTTATACCATCATGGTTGATTAATATTTTAAGGTGGTGGAACAAGAAATAAAATGAAAATAATCAATTAAGAACTACACCTTTTTTTTGGACAAACTCCTTTACTTTTAACCTTAATCCAACTAAGGTTGGTATTCTGCAAAAAATAAGACATCTAGATTTTGTAGATGAATTTTATGCAGGTATTGAGGTAGGGAGTGGCCTAATTGAATGGTTCTTGAGTTGTGAATAAATGATAATAATATGTTCCCTTTTATAAGAGAGGGGAGAGACACTCGTGGAATTTATTAAAATATTAAATTAATATAACTTATATTTGAAATCCAAATGGATAAAATAGATGATATTCAAATATAATATGATTTTGATTCAAAATAAATAAAAATTTTCCTCGTTTGAATCACATTTTTACCCTTAAATTTTTTTTAACCTTTCATTAAACCATTTAACAATTATGGCGATATCAATGGTTTTTTCTCTTAAGGGGTAAAGATAGATACTACAAATAGAAAAAATCCCATAAAAGGGATATATTGATATCTTATACCATATAACAACTACTTGGATAACTATAGGATAATATGTAATTTTAAATCATTTTCTAAAATAGTATTTATTATAAAATATCAAAAATGCTTATTTTAGAAATATTTAATTACTTAGATATGAATAACATCAATACGACAAAGGAATTAGAATATAATTAATTAAAACATCCCTAAAGAGTTAAATTTATCCAAAAAAGAAAGTTTTAAAATTTCTCTTTAAAATTATATTACTTTTAATATTTTTAATATAATTTATTTTATTTTTCTATTAATTGAATAATTATTACATTAGTGTTGCATAATCTTATAAGGTAATTATTTTAACTCTAAAAATTTAAAATAAATTACCATGATAAAAAAATAATTTATTTTTATAATTTATATTAATAATTTAACATATACTATATTTATTCCTATTCAAAAAAATTATATTTATCAAAATAAATAGTGTGATATTTTTGGATTTATATTCACTTAAATATTATAGTGGTTAAAATAATTTCTAAATGAAAAAATGCTATATATTAGAATTTTTGATTATTATGGACGAGATATACTCATACAATAAAATTTATGTAAATTTTAGGGTCATTTTGTATTCCTTATCATTTTATTTTAACCTTAATTACTCGATTTACTATTTACCACAGTAACAAATATTACTAAGGTTACTATTCATATTGAAAAAAGGGAAATATTTACCAAATTTTTACATCCCAATTACAAATTTTAAATAAATTTTTCAAAATCCAACACGCCAAAATGGGATAATTTAATTTAAAATCAAATTGTCAAAATGTGACGAAAAACAGTTATTTAGAAAAATTCCCTTTTTAAATATAATATGTTTTTATACAAAATTAAAGTATAAAATTAATTTAAAAAACTATAATTGGAGTATTTTGAAGAAATATGTACTAATGAAATTTTAAAACTAATTCAAAATAGAATTTTAACTTTCAAAAAATTGAAAAGAAAATACAATTTTCAATAAAAATCCTTATTTTTCATTATTCATTGAAAAATCAATTATTTAAGAAATTATAAAAAATTTCACCTAAAGATAATTTTAAAGACTTATTTGAAAAATTATGTTAATTTTATCAAATGAATTTTCCAAATGTTCTATAAATTAATTATAATATATATTAAAAAAATTAATTTTTTTTTGTGGAAAACAAACTTTTGAATCATTAAATGACTTTTAAAAATTGAGTTTTTATTTCCTAAACATTAATAAATAAAATTAAATTAATTAATAACTTTATATATTTTTCATAATGTGGTTATTAATTTTCATACTGACCAATTAAATTGTTAGGTTATAGTAGTCATATTTAAATAATAATACTTCTGGGTACGTGTAACGACCCGAAATTTTGAATAATTTTTTTTCCTAACTTTGTGTGTTATTTTATTTTATACTAAACAAAACTATTTCATTTTATAAAATGAGTATAATTAAAATGATACCGTTGGGTTTCAACTTTTATATGACTATTGGAAACTAAATGTTGCGATTATTGTCTATATATACAAGTTATCTTGATTAATTAATATAGAAAAAAGATTCTTTAGCCCCATCCAGTAGTCTCAGGCCGATTGAAGCCCATATGACGGAACTTGGGAAGGAGGTATCACATTTGGGATTTGATCTGGACCAAACCCAAGATGAACTTCATCCTGTGAATCTGGAACAGAATCGCCTTCGCGAGAAGTTCAAGCTGATAGAAATCACTACTCGGGCAATGTTGGCCGAGCCGCCCCAAGATTCTATCACCCTAGCACACCTTACTCTTAGGTCCTATGCTGGTGTTATAAGGGTCTATGTAACAAGATCGTAACTTCTTTCTGTAATCCTTTGATTTAAATAAAAATTATGATTTCTTCTTGTGGGGAAGTTTGTGAATTTTCAAATGTCCGGATAAATATAGTATGCATATTATTGATGAATTTTAGAAAAAGGATATTTTAAAATAATTATGTAAACCTTAAATAATTAATAATGTGTAATGATTTAAAAAAATGGTCTTCTAAAGTTATATTCAGTGAGAAATTTAGAGTCTAATAAGATCAACTTAATTTTGGATGAATAGTAAATTATGAATAGTGATTTTACGCTTATGATTAGTAATGTGACCAAATGGATTAATTAACTTCACTTAAGAAATTATTAATATAATATAGGCACCTTGATTAAGTAATGTGATTCAATAAAATAGAAAAATAACTTTTTCAGAAATAATTGGTTAAGTATTAGTTTTTTCGGGTGAATAGTGTTTTTTATTTTAAAATTAAATTAAAAATATTGAGAAAATTATTTTAACAAAATGGAGTTCATTTTTGAAATCAGAGCATCAATATTTGGTTAAGGGGAATTTGTGGGATTTTTTTGAAAAAGTTGAACTTTCTGTGAATAGTGTTTTTATTTAAAAATTAAATTAAAAATATTTAGAAAATTATATTCATAAAATGGAGTTAGTTTTTTAAATCAGAGCATCGATATTTTGTTAAGGTGAATTTTTGGGATTTTTCTGAGCAAGTTGAATTTTCAGTGAGTAGTGAAAATACAGTTTTTGAGTTTCGGGTGTTGAATGACATCATTAAGGATGTAATAATTATGCAATAATTCTGGTAGACTTATGAATAGTAAGATAAGGTATGAGGTTTCCCAAGTGGCCAATACCATGGGAAAATACCATGAGAAAGCCAATGGTTTTGCCAATACCACCGATGAGCTGTCCCTTGGCAATTAATGCTTTGTCCCCTCACTTCTCCTATAAATACCAAGACATTCCCTCATTCATTTCATTTTCAAATCCTCCCCAATGGAGTTATGGTATCTATACCTCCCATGGAGTCCTCCCAAGGTTCCCTCAAGCCTCCCAAGGTCCCGACCTTCATGCTTTCGAAGTTACTCTTCAAGGTAATAGATCCTTTCACCCTCCTTTTAAGTCATGATTTCCTTTATGTTGTGTCTTATATTTTCCATCTCTTTATGTTGAGGGTATGTTCTTATATGTTCTTATTACTGTTCATTTTTTGTCCCAATGATGAGAGACCCTTTATTCTCTCATCAATTTGTTTTCTGAATTTTTAAGTGACGCCGTTAGGCTGCTGAATTTCGCGTAAAAGTAATCACATCTTCTCTTTTCCTTCATGTTTCTTTTTCATGTGGTATTTCATTCAAATTTCCATAGCATGTTATTATCTCCATGTTTTTCTATATTTATACTGTATTATAAGTTATTTATGAGTGGGTTAATCTTGTACCCTCTCTTTCTAATGTTTTCTAAACCATGTTATATAGCCGTTATGCTGTAGAAATTTCTCCTCAAAATTTCTATCACTTTATTTCAAGAAATTCCCTTGTTTATTTATGTGAATACCCAAACCTATTTAGTTTTTATGGGTGTTCATAAATATATAAATATTATATATTCTATTCGGGAATGGACATACATATAACCCTCACTCCCTTTCCATGGGTTATAAATGATATAATGATCTTATTTTTAAAAGCTTTTAAAACGCCACAATTTAGAAATGAAACCAATTTCTTTTATTATCTAATGGTTATTATTAAATGTTTGAATATGATCTATGTGGCTCACATGTAAGTAAAGACATATTAAGGGTGCACCCTGATAGCGATCCAATGCATTGGGTAAATATTTAATCTCTAGATATGGCAAGTTTTACGATACCTTGGTGAATAGCCTTGGTAATTTTTATGACACCTTGGGGATGGACCTTGGTGATATGTTCATGAATGTCTAAATGAAATGTTGTACCCACATATTCATGTTATTTTCCTGGTTCTTTTCTTTATGATATTCTTATTCTTCCATTTCTCATGTCTTTATGTTTTTATTTAAGTTATTATTGATATCACAAGTACATTGATGCTCTTGTTTACCCTTACTGGGCCTTCTGATCACCATTTTCTTTGATGTATGTTTCTAGGATATAAGATGCAGTAAATATACATAGGATGAACCTATGATGAAGCATTATAATTGGTTTAGAATAATGTTTTATATTTTTTTCATGTATTATGTTCCTGATTTCCAAGACACTAGACTTTAAAGATCCTCTGTATGTAAAATGAAATGAAAAGTTTATGTATTAAAAAGGTGGGATGCCATAGTATGTTTAAGTTTGATGTTTCATGTCTTATAAACTATTGAACATAGTATTTTTTTAAAATCGCAGGATATTACAATAGGACCAATATGTGCTCTATAATGGATTGTTTTGGTAATATTTTTCATTAATTCTTTCTCTTTTATCTTGTTATTCCTATTGCGTGTCTCCTAATTGATTTCCAAATCATTAACAAAACATAAATAATTATTTTTAAAATATAAGTGAGGATTTATTATGATTATTTTTAATTTTCCAATTACATTTATTTCCATATAAATTTGATATAAATTTATAAGTTATTTTTCATTTATCCAACTTTTTGTTTCCCTAATAGATATGTTTTCATATAGATTGTAGTTATTTTCAATGTCTTGATAGATATTTATTAATTTTTGAATCATTATATATATATATATATATATTTTTGTTTTTTAATTTCTAGAATATATAAATATTATTAATCACATGTAATAATTTTACATTACAATTTCTATAAACTTTAAATGTTTCCATATATTTTTTTATTTATTGATAAGTTTTCATAAAAATTACTCATGTATGTAATTAATAGTGAATTGTCTAATTTTATATTTTTTTATAGCAATGGAATCCAATTAAGCATGTTTGTAATCATATTTTCATATATAATTATTATTATCCATATTATTCATCACATTAACAGAAATTAGTTCTTAAACTGAACCTCAGTTATATATGTTGTTCTTTATTAAGCATCATCTCTTGAATTCTATAATATGTCTTAAAGACTAAATTATCCCATTCCATAAAAATATGAATGACTAAAAAATAAAACTTAACCTTGGTTAAGAGGTTACATTGAATATTAGGTAATGGTTGGGTTCTGTAACGTGTCTAACCAAGTTCACCCAAACAGTAATATATTTAGAGTCACCACATTTCTTCAAGAATGACTTACCATATATTTGTAGATTCTATCTAGTGGAAATGTTATAAACTATACAATGAGATGACTATACACATTTTATCATAACTATACACTATTATTAAAAAATTGGAACATATACCATTCATCAAATCATAATATGGAATTATAGAAAATTTCCAACCATAGAAAGAAACTATCACATTCTAAAAGTATAAGGTCCCCAACCAGAACAACATAAAAAATATCAGGATAGGTTCACCAGGGGCTATGGAAATAGAATGAGGGTTAGCGTATAATAGGTAGCGTGGATATACCCTATAGTATCATTGCAAGCAATAACAATTAAAAATATAATCACCATAATATATATAACATTGAAGTATTGGATATGGATTTAAAGAGGAAAGAGAACTATAATAATAATATATTAATTCTATAACAAGATTTAAACATACATGAATTTAAGCACAAACCATTTTTGAATCACCTCATTAGATGGCCATGTACAATATAAAAATAAGAATGCGGGAAAATAATAAATAAAAATCTACACTATCCTCAACGTAACATTGGATCTATCTCATCAATCCAACTGTGGTCTCCCACCAAATCATCATATACCAGGGTCTATCTCCATGAATAACATGTCAACCACATGGTCTACACATTCCCTTGTGTTCTCATGTTGGTTTTGAGAATAACACTCACTAGGCCACCACCAATTCTGTACCTAATAAAAATATTATATAAGTTTATGAATTTACTGAATGAAAATTAGGTTATAAAATCACATGCATAAAGCCATCACCATATTCGGTAATCATTTATACTCCTTAATAGTTAAAAAATACATACTTGAGATAGTGCTGGATTGGGATAATATACCCATAGTCTAAGAACAACCTGAGTGTGAATAACCTTTTACGACTCATATCATCAGTTATGGAGAACGATATATATCCATACCATAACACAAGGGTGGATTATTTATCATCAATACACTATTCAAGTAAATAATACATCACTAAACCATATATTTGGTGAATAATATATCATCATTTCTATCAAGGGTGGATAATTCATCACCGATACAAATATATGGGTGAAAAATATTGCACCACTACCAATCCTTAAGCGGGTGATGCTCCAATAATATATATCACTAGGTTGATGATGGACTAAAAAATCCATCACTCCTTAGATGGATGATTAACTATCGAATCTAAACTCCATGGGTGGATGATGAACTACCACTAACCAACTAAAAGAGGATGATGTACCACAAATATTAATTTTTTTTTGGATGAAACAACTATATAATACTAGTCAATTTGAATGATATATAAATAATACATATTTTATTAGAGTAAAAAATGTATCATTGGTTGAATGAGGCATCACTATAAACATCAGAACTAGGGTGAGTGATGTATCACTACGTGAGAAACAAATCACCATAATATAACAAGAGTTAATGATGTATCATCAAGTCAATATTCTAGTTTAACGATCTATAAAAATGACACAATCTATACATAAATGATCTACCACTATATTATAATTTCATAGTGAATAGTAGATCACTGAAAAATATCAATATGAATGACGCATCACATAGTCAATGAAGAATCATCGTAACTCAAATGAAAGTGAATAAGTTTTCACATAACCCATAACTTTGATAGATGATCCATTAATATAATGATAAACACCACTTGTAAAAAATTGATCACTATTTGTAAGTGAAGTCATTGTATATCACAACCATGGTGAATTATTTATTACTCTAGGCCTAAATCCCACCAACCTAGTTCCATGCTTTGATACCCATGTCATTGATGTTGCACACTTAAAATTACTTATAGAACGTCTAGACATTAACTACATGGATTGGGATCTAACTTAGATACCCATCACATAAGGGTGAATCCATAGAAACATAACTAACTTGAACATCTCAACACTAGGATAATTCTCACAAACCAAATCCATTATCGAGCTTCCTTTTAGTAAGTAATTCTCAAAGATGCCCTGAAAGGCCCATATCAAAGGTTATAGAGAAGGATACCACCTCATGGTTCCACCTACCTAAAACCAAGCCTCTTACATAGTCTAAATATCCATTATTGTCTAATTCATAAATCCATAACCTCTATGAACCACTAAGAATCTCACTGAAATCCCATATCATACCTCACAGAAGGTAGACCACTCGTTGTTCCCTCATAGGTCTCTCTCACCCACGCATTCGCACTTACATTCCAAAAACTATATGCAGTCACATATAAAGATGTAATATTATGCTCCATCTTCTGAAATCCTGGATTTACCCCTTTAATAAAGACTTAGTCACCATCTCCCATGCCCTTCCAAGCCTAATCAAGCTCCATCATACATCATACAACCACATAAGGCCATAAATCCAAAACAACATGTGATCAAATATAAAAAAGTATATATATTAAATTCAATTAATTTGATAAATTTTAAAATTAGTCATAATCAATGGATAACTCACCAAATGGCCTCCCATATATTAATCCTCAAGAAATATGGTGTGACCCATCCCCAACACATCCCCAAACTCATATACGATAAAATACCTACCACTTGATACCGATTCCTCATTTTATTAAATTCAAATTTGATGAGAAAACTAAAATAATTTACTTATGTGGATTAGCTTATAAAAAATTACACAAAACCTTGATTGTTTTTCATATTAAGATCAATTCTAACCAAGAAGAACCAAATCCCATCATTCAGACCTGATTAAACCATGCTTTATAGGAATCAATATCAAATAACTTACCCATATCACACAAAAATTGTGTAATAGTGTGATGAAGAATACATGAGGTATAAGAGGTTAGAAACTAACATTAATTCACTAAATAAACTTCATTTTATAAACCAAGGGTAATAGATCATCAATTGGTGAATATGGGATCCATAGGTAACTCTTCCTTTCTACTCTGACACCCCCAAAGAATCAACCCTGAAGGGGTATAAGGAAGGAGTGGGGGGGGGGATGGAATGAAGATTATTACCATGTTAAAAAAATGTATCTTGGGATTACTAGGTACTTGGTGAAATACAATGACTTCATGGTGGCCCTGTTCAGGGAGAAAGTCCCCTGGGGATGTCCAACAAGAACCCAATTCCACCTAATCAAGTACTATATGGCTAATTACAGACAAAATCTTGTATCAAATGGTATTATAAACCCCATGAACATGACTAGGTCCTATTCCACATAAGATAACACCTTAGTAAAATTCTCCCTATCATTTTAAAAATTCATACTAACCCCAATTTTCAATCTAAATCCAAAAATTAAAATCATCCTTAGTTTCAACCTCTTTAGAACCCAAACTCATCCCTTTCTACTAAAAAACTTGTGTGGGGTGTTACAATACCTAACTATAACACTTGTAAACCTTGAGAAGTACTCAAATTATTCTTTTATAGACCATATTGAGTTTTTAACCCTAATTCATGGTCTATATTTATTTCTACCACTTTTTATTCTTGTGTAGAAATCGTACCTAAAGAAGAAGAACCGCCTAACACCAGAAATGAATCATGCACTGGTCCATCGTAAACATTGGTCATAAATTGAATGATTCACATAAATCCTTATCCAATACACATATATTAAGAGACCCAAAAAATACAATGATTCCCCACTCCTGGTGGAACTCATTAATTCATGATCCGCCAATGTCACATGATTGATTGACACAACTAATCTGAATTAACTGTCTACTCTCTTAGATTCACATTCAAGAATCTAATGATTATTATACTAAAAAAACATAGTATCAACCCCAATACAATTCCCATAAAATGATTCCCTACTCCATCATGACAATCATATTACTCTCTCATGAGTACCAACACTATGAACCTAGTCATCCCATTGACTTGTTTGCTGAAATTAACTCATAATATATCCACCATACCATAACAAGTTAAGTGATCCTACTTGTTACAAAAAATACTAACTTTATTCTATCCTTACTATCTGATACCCATATCTAGTTATTTACCATTTTCAAACATAACATGACTTCTTACCTCCATGCACTAGTGTGAAATGTTAACCACTTCTAGCTTAGGTTTACTAAACATATCTCATTTAATTCTCAATATACCACACCCGAAATAAGTTTTAACACTAAAATATAAAAATTATGTTCACCATAAAATAACATTTATTATATTCTCAACATGTGATAATGATACTTGTTAAATTATATTATCATCCCAGTGTGAAAAATCACATGTACTAATTGTGAAATATCAAAAAACCAATACCATGGGCCTTAATATAGGGTCAATGTCATCACAATGCTCCATGGAATAGCTACTAAATGAAATTGATGAACTAAAACCACAATTTTCAATGTCTATATAATAATTATCATCAAGATACTCATTTATTCCAAATAAAAAAGGGATCATCCCTATCCCACAATTAGTTTTAAATCTCATTGATTCCCATATCACTATAGTTGAGAAACTCACCAAATTATATAGAAATCCCACTAATCCACAAGGCTACTCTAAATTTCACAGGACGAAATGGTCATTATATCACTACAACATTCCAAGAAATAATCATAAATCATATCCCATATAAGATCATTGAACTGGTGTGAGCATAACTCTCATGAAAGATCATCCATTTCACCATTGATCTATAGAGACATCATCTCACAAACTTATCATATAACAATGCACTGGTTTTCATTGGTCAATCACACATGACTACTCCCATAGAAACCATTTTTCAATCCCAATGATGATACAATGTCAAGGGTTAAAACCATTATATATTCCCCAAATAAGAAAAGGTACCTCACACACTTTCATGGTAATAAAATTCCAAGATTACCATGCATGAATGATCAACCATCAGAACTACAGACATCCTACAACCTCCCTCTATGTAATCAAAGATATTGAAGTTTCAAAGGAAAAATATTGGTACCGCTAAGGTGGGCGGGGGTGGGGGTGAATTGGGGATAATTTGTTTTAGAAATTTCACTTCTTAATATAACCTTTAGAGCTTATTAAAGTTTCTAATATTCTTAATAAATTCTCATAAACTCACATTATGTAGAAATATTTTGAAAGGTAATCAAAACTAAATTTACATGGTTTGACTCCAAATTCTACTCTTTTATATATTGGTTATATCCAAACATATACTCTATACTATCTCCAAAAAACGTTTTATAACAAAAAATACACTATGTTAACCCACTTTTTGAGCCCACTAGAAGATATAAATCTCAAAAAAAATGATTATATAATAAATAAAGATACTATTATTATCATTAGTTATTATTGAACCAATTGAGAATATAATATTCTTCCCTGAGTATATGGATCAAAAAACCCAACACAAGTACTCCTTCAAGATATTCAATAGTTTATGATGAGGCTATATCTTATCGTCTTGAAATTTCAACCAGATTATAAATGATATGGATCCTCAATCTTTTAAATACTTAGGCAATAATAATTCTAATTTGATGAAAAATCTACAAGATTCAAGCTATATTATCCCTTCTCATAGGTTCCTATTTTCTAAATTATGTTCATCTTAGGTTTCTAGATACTCTTGCATTTTTTAGAAATATTCACAACAAAATTTCAATAATATTTATTATAATTTTAATTTAAAACAAAAATTTGAACATTTAATTTTTTTATACCACTAATTTATTATCCCTAGGAACATATCTCAATTAATATCAACCATAAAATTAAAATTTATAGATAGAATAGAATGGAATAAGCATAAAATCTCTTAAATGAATCAAGATAAACATAAATTTTTGGACTACATAAAATCTTCCCAGAAAACCACTTCTATGGTGTGGCTATCTATTCTGTGGCCTGAGGTGTGGAACTAGAGCATGATGAATATCACATTAGTGTATCTATATAGTTTTAATCATTTTCTTCTAAGCTATCATAAGACATTGTGTTATGGTCTATATACTACAACATGGATTTATTTTATTGTCTAGTGGCATGAAATTATACATAGACTTCTCTTATAAAATGATCCTCCTTTTGTGGTGTAGTACCTTGTTTCTCCATCCACTAAGGAATATCCCATCTCACATGGCATGGTGGACCTCAAATTTTAGGGCCACAAAAATCATACCTAGTCCTCCAGTATGACATAACGTGATCCTATGACATGATCATCTTTTATCCATTATTTCAATGATGTGGTATATATCTTGTGACATAACATCTACCTGTATCTTCCTTATTACATCATGGAAAGTATCATAGTATTCTCATACATATATATGAAATATTTTTTTTATGAATATTCAATACATTATGAAAAACCATTCTCGAGTAATGTAATAGTTTAGTGTACTTGGATACTAGGTACACAATATTCTAATTTGGTGAAAGATCTTAAACATATCCCAAAAATAACTTCCTGTTTATTAATATTCATAAACATACCCTACTTAAAATCTTTTTTCACAACCTAAGGAAAGAAAACAAAAGAATGGGTGATATAGAATGCTCAATAAGGGTAAAAATGGGAGATACATAAGAATAACATGAACATAAGGGTATGCAAACATGAAAATGACCTTTTAAAACCATACACTGCATATCAAAGATCATAATATTGAGTCATGTCATAATTATTAGAAGTTTATAAGACATGAATCATAAGTGAATCAAAGAACTTTATCCATGATAACATAAATTTTTTATAAAAAATATATTTGTGGCATAAAAATCAGAATATAACATTGTGAATATGTATAAGCAGAGAAATTTTCACTCATTAGGTTAAGGAAATGAAATTAGGACATCTTATAAACTTATGGATATTTAACAAGGTACATTCTTAACATTATGGACAGAAAATGAAGGTCCACACATAAAATTGTGATCATGTAATCAGGTTCATGCATAACATTGTGAAAAAGAAATATGGTTCATGTATAACATTATGAAAAATTAATTTGGTTAAAAAATAACATATTTACTCATGAGTTAAACATATTTACCCAATGAATTGGAGGGAGATATAGGTCCCACCCATCACATAATGAAAATCATATGTATGTGTTCCAAAAGATCATAAAACATTCATCATATCGTATCCCATGAAATGAAATGGGTTTAATAAATATTTTATCATATCATAAATTTTGTAAACTAGACAAGTTTCATAATCATTTCACCATTCTATCATGACATAACATGTGAAAAAAAGTCATCATAATAATTTTATCATTGTATAACCCATGGAAGAGAAATGGGTTTCATAAAAATATTATCATGTTAAACCATTCTTAAATAGAATAAGTGAGGTATCCTTGGTTTATATACCTGAAAAAAAATAATTTACATAAAATGATATCATATTATATGGATAATTATTTTTAAGGATCACTTGGAATATTTTTTGAGGAAAATAACTTTTATTTGGAAATTAATTTTAAAAACTAAAAATTTATAAAAAAAATGAAAATAATTTTATTTTAAAATAAACTGGAAAACTTATAATATAATCTTTAATTCAGATAATTTTAATTATATTGAAAAATTCTATTCATACCATACACGTTAAAAAAATTATTTTAACATTTTTTAAAAATATCTAAACATGATTTTTTTGGAAAATAATACGAAGATTACTACTAATTTTTATAAAAATAAAACATGGGTAACAAGGTATTTAATAAATCATTTTAAAAATATTAAAATCACTTTTTAAAAAGTTTTAAAAAAACATGGTTTTGGAAGAAATTGGTTTTTTAAAGGTTGAGAATAATAAGGATGATTTTTCTTAAAACAAATTCATTGAACTATTGAGTATATAAAGAGAGTCAAATGAAGAGATAAATCGTATTCTCATCAAATAATTACTGGATAAGAAAATTTATGAGTTTATTTATAGATAAATTATATTTTATTCATTGCAATCATAATCATAAACAATGATGATAAATGATGAGATTGTAACATAAAACACTTACCACTTTGGTATGTTTGAATCATATTAGTCATAAAATAATTACATAAAATGAATCATAAAATATCCTAATAATAAATAAATTCTAGATATTATATATCAATGGTATTTTATATACACCTTATAAAATAAGATAAGTGCATAAAATAACATATGTCTCAAAGAATTCAATTTCAGACAAAAATCACATACCGCTTTGGTAACTTTTGAACTATAAAATCTATTAAAGAAAGTCAAAAAATGGAAATGTAAATCCCCATTATTTTTAATATAATAAACATAAAATACATTCATTGGTAGTATATACACAACATAAAATAAATAAGTTGTGAATATGGCTTGTGTCTCATAAAAGTAAAAAGTGAGATGGAAATCCTTTCCCTTAACTCTCTACTTACTTCATACACATTCGAACCTCCTATATAAAAAATATAAGTTTATTATAAATATATTATATAACCATAATTATATAAATTATACCATATATTATTTATTTATTACCATTTATCACCCATTTATTAACAATTCTTTTTTAAAATCATGTTTTGGGTAATAACCAGTTTGTTTTTCATATATGTTTTGATTTCTTATTTTTGGTCCACTTACTTGGATCATGTGTCCATAATATATAGAATAATAATGATGATTTAATAATCATATTTATGCATCAATTATACTTTAATTACCAACCATCAAATATTTTTTTTGAGAAATGAATTATGTTACTGTCTAGGAGATGACATGCCATATGTAAGCATGAGTAACATTTCAAATTTTCAACGATCATTATGGAAAAGAGTTAAGTAATATTATATATATCCAGAATGATCATAATATCATAAATTAAATATTTTTTATTTTAATATATTTATACATATCATCCATATGGTTTGGTGATGAAAATATGGATTCATATCGCTTCGTCAAGGCGGTAGTCCACATGTACATGAATGGCGTTATCTTCTTTCAGTGTGTGAAAAGGTAAGAAATAAAATGATATATTATCTTTCCGAAATGATTAATATGAAATTAATATCATGATTATGTAATTTATAACACATATATTCATTAAATTTATCTTTATTATCTTTCACATAAAGTGTTAGTGAAAAATGATTCAAATCACTTCATGGGGTGGTAATCTGCCGCACACATGAGCGGCGTTATCGTATCCCCTACATAATGGAAAGTAAAAAGGTATATATTATATAATAAATATAGGGGTATAATTATGTTATAACTATCATATATATAATTTTTGACCATCATCATACCCAACCACGAGAGGTGGTAATGGAGAAACAAATGACATAGGTTCTTGAAGCGATAGTCTGCTATACACATGAATGATGGGTTCATAGCCCATTTGATAGAAATAGAGATAGTTATATCATTACATTAACAAAAAAAAATATCATTATATTTAATATACTAAGGTTACTACATCATCACGTATTAATAATAATTAAAAGAGGTGGATGAAGAAATAAAATAAAAATTCTCATTGAATAATTTTCCCCTTCTTTTGGTAACCTCCTTAGATTTACTCCAAAATCCATCCTAGGTTGTGTTTTTGAGAAACATAGTGCCTCTAGGATGATATGATGTAATTTTGAAATTTATTTGGTTAGGTATTTTCCAAACCAAAATTGATTTAAGGTGTTAATAAGAGATTATAGTGGGCGACCTTTTATAAGTTAGGCGAGTGGTTTAATTGTAATATTTAAAAAGAAAATTGTGAACCACATTTATTAGACGCCAAAAGGGTACAAAATAGGTTATTATAGATAATTATAAATTATAAGGTATAAATATATCCATAAAATATATTTTATACAAGTTATTAGTTAATTTTAAAACCTATCTTTTTAGTTTAACCCCCAGTAAGCCCATTTTTACCTTTACCATGGTAAATATGTTTTACAATTTTTACTATTCATTTGGGTAAAAAATTAAGTGGACCTTATTTGATAATATTAATCATTATTATTGAAAATATCAAATCCATTTTTTTAAATTCCATTCATATAAGTGGAAATATTTCATTTAAAATTAATTCCATAGCTGTGATGAGAAAGCATATTTTCAAAAGAGAAAATGTTCAAAAGTTTATAATGTTTATATATCAAAATTCAAAATGAAAATGATTAAATTTAAAGAAATTGGATTAATATATTTATATAATTTAAGTAATTTTTATTTAATTTCAATTAAAAATATAATTCAACTATATAAAAATTTTAAATGAAAAGGAATTTTATAGTTAAAACTTAGTATTTTTCACTATTTATCAGAAAACTGACCTTTTCAGAAAATTCCCAAAATATCACCCTAAGATAATTTTGGCATGATTATTTCAAAAACTAACATTATTTTTTCAAATAAATTATTTATATGTCTAAAAAATTATTGTAACACCGTGATCCCATTTCTCCAAAGTTGGTGCATTATTACATAACATTGACATGATCACAAGAGATCAAGTCACAAACGACTGATCAATTTAATAGCATTAGAATTACTAGAAAAATAAATAGGGTTTACATTACATTATGAAATGAAAAAGCAGCATTGTTTCTCCTTTGAACACACTCATATCCTTTAGCCTATCCCTGGAGGTCAGTTATAATATACTTCTTCACATCCTGGGAAAATTAAACATAAGAAAGGGGTGAGCTTAGATGCTCAGTAAGGATAACAATATAGCAGAAACTATCATAAATACGCATAATCATTTAAGGAAAGGTATAATACTAAAACACAAAACTTTTAAACTTAAAATTAAGCATAATATAACAAATATAAATCAAATAATGTCATTTACTTATTCACACGGATATTCTACTAGTTGAATAATCATATGTAATATTAATAGATAATCTCATAATGGCGGAATGCATAATGTCAGATATCATAAACACTTAATAAAGGCCGTGTGCCAAGACTAAAAATAAAAATATTGTTAAGGACTTGTGCCAAGACACTATTTTGTCTCATGGGACCAACCGATGCATCAAGGGGCTATAGTGGGCCCTGCCTGTCACTTACTACGTCTAATGCATTCCTCATATGAAAAGGGGGAAACACAACTTAAACATTCATATTAAACTAACATATGAAATGTTAAAACTTTAACCATAAACAATGAATGACATAAAAGAAGAAAATCCACTTTCAAAAATATCATAAAACTATCAATAAAATATGGAATACAGTATCACAATAAATCTACTTCAATTACAAATAAAATCCAACCATAGATGTTGACATACATGAAATCAATAAAAAAACTATTTGAGAGAAATATCTCTTTCTACTTTGAAATCATTTAAAAGTTACATAATTATAAAAGATGAAATTTATTTTGAAAATATTCATATAAGATTGTAAGAGAAACGTTTAAAGTGTTATAATGGTAGAAAATAGCTGCACCTACCATATAAGTTAAAAAAACATTCTTTCCTTAATTTGTAGAAAAGATCCTAAAGTAACTTGTTTGGAAAACTATGGAAATATTCCTTTAAAAACATTTTATAAAAAGTATAATAAGGGTGTAAATGAATTTAAAACATATTATATAAAATTATAAAAATGTTTTGAAATACATTTTTAAGAAACACAGATGTGGATGACAAAGAAGTCTCAATAGATACTTATGTATAAACAACATCGCATAATAAAGAGATTGTAAAATTAAAAATTACCTAGTATTTTTCCTTATTAGAGGGTATGTTAACCTCATTTATAGTAGTTAAATAATTTTAATTAAATTATTCAAAAACATCATACATAAATATTCTATAATATATGATTCTCTAATATTTCTTTGTTAATAATATTTTAGTAGTATCATTGTATAGGGTGTTAATTGATTCATTTTCCTTTATATTTTTTGTTATGTAAGTCATGTTTGATATGGATATGATGTATTTGATTCATATACCTAATTATATTACCTTATTAAGCACTATTTTTTAATCATAAAATGAAAATTATTATAGAATGGTTACGATGGGGAATGAAATCTCATTGCGTCGTGGAGACGGTAAGCCGTACACACACACGTATGGTGACTTTGTTATTCATGGGATAGATAGAATATTGAAAATAGTTGTAACATATTTTTAATAACATCTTAGTATGAATGAGGTACTATAGTTGTTATTTTATTTTGGAAAAAACAAAGAAAGGGGAATTGGAAGAGGAAAAGAACTTTGAAAGAAGAGATAAAATAATTAGCTTTTCTTCAGGTGGTTCCTATTGATTTGAACAAAATAACTTATTAGGTTGTATTTATGATCAATGTAAGGAATATAGTTTCAATTGAGGGAATTTGGGAGGATATTTGAGCAGGGTTTGGCTGAGCCAAATGGCTTTGGAGGTGTGAATTTTAGAGATGGGAAAGTACCCTTTTATAAGAGAGGTGATGGGCACTTTAGGAAAAGCTTAAAATATTAATTTATTATAAAATTGCTTTCGGTTTCTAATAGATAAAAATGGATTTATTTCTAGGATAAGGTAGGTATGGATCGTAATCCTTTCAACCAATAGGTTTTAGACAAGTTTAGGTCACCATATTAACAATATCTTTTAGATTTAACTCTTAGTCAAATAGTTCAACTTTTACCATGTCTTCTTGTATTTTTATACTATATTGTTAATATAGTTACAATAAAATGACAAGAGAACCTCAAGTGGTTCATTACTGACATATATAACATTATATAAGTCTTTTGGAAAAATATTAGATTTTTAGGAATATTATATCATTCAATTAAATAGTATTTTGTTTAAAAACTCATTTATTTCAATTTTGACACTATTTAGTATCTGGTTTTTTTTAAAGTCATAAAAACTTTATTACTTCGAAAAAAATACATTAAATCAACTATAACATGTCATATTCACCTATAAAATTCTTTTATGGCCTCAAAAGTTTAAATTTACATTTATATTAATATTTATAATTATAATTCTTTTAATCTTTCATTAATAAGGTAATTACTAGATGATCACTATTTCATAAATAAACTAAATTATTTAAGGTCTAAAAATTATAAATAAAATAATATGATGTAGTAAATATTTTTATCTTTATAATTAATATTTATAGTCTAATTTATCTTATATATAACCCTATATTAAAAATGTTTTATTTATTAAAATTTAAATTTAAAACTTCTAACTCTTCTTTAAATAAAATATAATAAATGTCCTAATCTAACCCAAATCGATCAAAAATGATCTCATTTTTTTATTAAGGATTATTTTGGTCAGAAAAAACTTATCCAATATAATTAAGACATGTTTTGGGGTAATTTTATATTATTTTAATATTATTTTTACATTTAATTACACTATTTAATTTTAGCCATGGTAAATAAAATTCAAATGATACTATTCACCAAAAATTATTTTCATCCTATTGAACCTCATTTTACTTACTGATGAAAATCATGTGTTTAGAATTTTTGAAATTCAATACATTGAAGCAGTAAAATTACACTCTATACAAATTTGCAAATGTGCATAGAAGGTGGGTAAAAGATGCTAAAAAGTTCAATAAAATTTTATATATCTAATATTATTATAAAATGACTCCATTGAATTAAATTTAACTAATATAGGCATCATGTATCTATTTTTACTTTAAAATAAATTTAAATTAAAAATAATTTTTTAAATAAAAATTCATTTTTAAACAATAACGTAAATTTTTTCACTATTAATCAAAAACTGATAGTTTTCAGAAAAATAACCAAAAATGAAGTCCATTTTGAAAAATAAGATTTATAAAATTTCAAAAAGTGGGTATTACTATTCATAACTACTTTTTTTAAATGACTAGTTTGATTAGTCGTGGTGTGTGAGAACTCAGAGATGCGTACATCGCAAGCTATTGTATTAATCAAAAAGAATTGTACTGTGGAATATTGGGGTTTTATATTCTTCACTTATTGAAATAATATCATCCTCGAAATTTCTAGAATATTAATGCCTAAAAAGATTCGGGTGGTTCTTCATCATGAGTTTCTCTAGTTCCCACATTGTCTCTTCCATTTTATGGTTTCTCCAAAGAACTTTTACCAGAAAAGTCGTCCAGTTTCACAACAAATGTTCTCTAGTATCAAGAATTATGATAGGATATTCACAATAAGATAGGTCTGGTTCTGGTTCTATATCTTCATAGTTGAGTACAGGCGTTGGGTCATGCATTTATTTTCTCAACAATGATACATGGAACACATCCTGAACTTTGTAGAGACATGGTGAAATTGAAAAATGGTAAGCTTCAACTCCAATTCATTCTAGAATTTCGAAAGGTTTGATGTACATGAGACTTAATTTACCCATCTAACTGAATCTTATAACACCCTTCCAAGAAGATACCTTCAAGAAAACATGATCACCTACTTGAAATTCCAAATCCTTCCTTATATTATTGGCATAGACCTTTTTTCCTACTTTGAGATGCTTTTATATGGATATGGATTGTAACGACCAAAAATTTTGAATAAATCTTGTTTCCTAAATTTTATGTGTTATTTTATTTTATTTTTATACTCAACAAAAATGTTTCATTTGAAAACATGAGTATAATTAAAATTAGACCGTTTGGTTTAGACTGTTATTTGACCACTGGTCAATATGACCACTGGAAACTAAACGTTTTGATTATTGTCTCTAAATACAAGTAATCTTGGTTAATTATTATAGAAAGAAGATTCGTTGGCCTCACCCAGTAGTCTTGGACAGATTGAAGCCCATCTAACAGAACTTTGGAAGGAGGTAGCACCACTGGGCTTTGCTCTGGACCAAACCCAAGCCGAACTTCATCGTGTGAAGCTAGAACAGAATCGCCTTTGCGAGAAGTTCAATCTAATAGAAATTACTACTCGTGCGATGTTGGCCGAGCCTCCCTCAGATTCTCTCACCTTAGCACACCTTACACTTAGGTCCTATGCTGGTGTGATAAGGGGCTATGTAAGGAGACCATAACTGCCTTGTGTAATCCTTTGTTTTAAATAAAAATTGGTATTTCTTCTTATGATGATGTTTATGAATTTTTAAATGACCTGATAAATATAGTATGCATATTTTTGATGAATTTTAGAAAAAGGATATTTTAAAAATGTTTATGTAAACCTTAAATAATTAAAAATGTGTAATGATTATCAAAAAATGGTCTTCTACAATTATGTTCAGTACGAAATTTAGAGTCTAATAAGATCAACTTGATTTTTGATGAATAGTAAATTATGAATAGTGATTTTATGATTAGGATTAGTAATGTGTCCAAATGTATTAGTATTGTCACTTAAAGAAAGTATTAATATAATCTAGGCACCTTGATTAAGTAATGTGATTCAATAAAATAGTTAAATAACAGTTTCATAAATTATTATTCCAGTATTAGTTTTTTCGAGTGAATAGTGTTTTTAATTAAAAATTAAATTAAAAATATTTAAAAAAATTATTTTTATAAAATGGATTTCATTTTTGAACTCAGAGCACCGATATTATGTTATGGAAATTTTTGGGGTTTTTTCTGAAAAAATGAATTTTCGGTGAATAGTGTATTTATTTAAAAAATAAATAAATAATATTTAGAAAATTATTTTTATAAAATGGAGTTCATTTTTGAAATCAGAGCATTGATATTTGATTGAGGTGAAATTTTGGGATCTTTCTGAGAAAGTTGAATTTTCAGTGAATAGTAAAAATACAGTTTTAGGGTTTCAGTATGTTTAATGACATCATAACTGTGTCATGATGATATCATGAGATATTTTAGGGGATGGTCGACCAAAGGTGATGAATTATTGTTTGGGGGGCCCCATGTGGCCTAACTTCATGGGAAATATCTTGGGAGAGCACATGGTTTTGAGAAAACCACTTTTGAGGTGTCCCTTGTCCATTAATGCCTTGTCCCCTCACTTTCCCTATAAATACCAAGCCATCATCTCATCTATTTCGACTCCCCACTCTCTCCCAACTAAGTTCTGGTCTCATTACCTCCCAAGGAGTCCTACCAAGGTGCCCTCAAGCCCTCAAGGTCACAACCTTTGAGTTTTAAGAGTTAAGTTTTACGGTAAGGGATCCGATCTCTCTCTTTCTTTTCAAGTAATCTCCTTTATGTAATTTCTTTTATGATCCATGTTTTTATGTTAAAGGATGTTCTTTTATACTCCTCTTACTGAACTTTTCATTTCCATATAATGAGATATCCCCTCTTACTCTCATTATTTCGTTTTATGATGTTTTAAGTGGTGCCGTTAGGCTGGCGAAATTTTTGTAACAAATTCTTTCTCCTTTCTCATTTTTCAAGATCTATTTTCATGTAAAGTATTTCAAGTTCCTTTTTATTATGTTGGGGTATGGTCTCTAAATTTATCATAATTATCTTTTATGATCATATTATGAGAGACCCCATTTGATCTCTTCAACTCAGTACTTTGAAATTTTAAGTGGCGCCGTTAGACTGCCGAATTTTTAAGTGGTTCTTTCACCTTTCTCCTTTTTCAAAGTTCTAATTTCATGTAATGTCTTTCAAGATCCTTTTTGTTATGTTGGGGTATGATCTCTATATCTATAATACTGATATTTTATGACCATATGATGAGATATCCCATTTGATCTCTTCAATTCAGTATTTTCAAGTTTTAAGTGGCGCCGCTAGGCTGCCAAAATTTTAAGTGGTTCTTCACCCTTCTCGTTTTGAAGTTCTACTTTCATGTCAATTCTTTCAAGTTAATTTTTGTCATGTAGGGGTATGATATCTATAAATATCATACTTATATTTTATGACCATATGATGATAGACCCCATGTTATCTCTTCAATTCAGTATTTTGACGTTTTAAGTGGCGTCGTTAGGCTGCCGAATTTTCATAAGAGAAATCTTATTTTTGTCTTCCTTTCATGTTCTTCATTTCATATAGTATATTTTCAAATTTCATTACCATGTTCTTAAATCCCTTATATTCTGTCCCTCTACTGTTTTATGGGTTATTTATGAATGTTTTACTTATGTCCACTCTCTTTTCAATGTTTTCTAAAACCCCGAAACGTAGCCGTTATGCTGCAGAATTTTCGTCTCAAAATGCCTCTCTCTTTTCTCAAAATTATTTTATGTTATTAATTGAATACTCAAAGCTCTTATTTCTACAGGGGTATTCACATATATATAAAAATGTTCTATTATAAATTCTGGTATTTACATACATGAAACCCGCTTTCCCTTTCCGTGGGTTTAAAGTGACATAAAGATCATGTCTTTAAAGTAGTTTTTAAAACGTTATGATTATGAAATGAAACCCATTTATTTTATGCTATATGGGTTGTTTATGAAATGATTTATGATGATATATGTGAATCACATGATAATAAATATATGTCAAGGGTGCACCCAGATAGCGCTCCAATGCATTGGGTAAAGACTTAATCTCTAGAGATGACTTTTTAGACTGATACCTTGGTGAATAACCTTGGTAATTTTTAATGACACCTTGGGGATGGACCTTAGTGAAACGAAATGATTGTCAATATTAAATGTTTCAGCCACATATTCAAGTTATGAAAAATGTTTTTTTTATTATGGTATGCCTCATGATTTCATTTTCATGCCTTAAAGTTCTTTTCATGACCTTATTGAAGTATATCAAGTTCACATGTAAAATGTTTCTCTTGTTTCCCTTACTGGGCCTTCTGCTCACCCTTTCTGTTGATGTATGTCCCCAGGTTATGTGATGCAGTAATGAACCTAGGATGAACATGAGGAGAAGCCTTTCAAGTGTTTAAGAAGAATGTTTTATGTTTTCATGTTTTAAGTTCCTGGTTTCCAAGACACTAAACCTTAAAGATCCTCAGTTATGTAAAATGTAATGAAAGTTTATGTGATAAAAAGGAGGGATTCTATAGTTGGTATCAAAGGATGGTTTAGTTATTTGTGGAAATTAGGATATGAAAACTTTAGGAAGAAGCCTATAGAAATGTTTATATATAGGAAATCTTCCTGGTATTTTGTTGAGTATTGAGTAGTGGGTTTCCAAGCAAATACATCTTTGTCTGGATACGAGCAGGTAGAGGTGGCTCTAGCACAGATGTACATAGGGGTAAAACCCGAAAACACCGCTTTGAGCTAGAATCAAATGGGAACTGGTACACGACAACAGGCCTTGCTGCACTCTTGGTTACGACACTCCCGGGGGATATGCTTTGGTAAATTCATAAGCTTAGTATGAACCATTGTTAAAGGAACATAGATAAAATAAAATAAAGATTCACATAAGAATATATGATCATGGATAACCTAGATGGGAACCTAGGGGATCAAAAGTTAGGGTATAATTTTCTTCTACAAGTTATCCTTATATGCTTTAAGTTCCTTTTCATGATTATTAGCTAAGTATTTAAGCCCCTAATTATAGTTTATTTTCTTAGTTAATGGCGGGAAATGGAAGAACATGTCCCAATAACCAATGTGATAGGAAATTATACGATTTCCATATTAATACGACAGAGATGATTAGGGGATTAAAAGATGATTTTTATTTTGGAAGACGTTCACTATTTTGGGGACCCTATATGATCGTGGTAAATAGATTACTACGGTATTTTCATTGAGGAGTAAGGTTGACTTATATTTTGAAGAATCGATGAATTTAAGGTGGACTTATAGTAATCTAGGTTACTTATGGGAATGATTAACCTTTATTGGGTAAAATATGTTTAGGTTAGATACTTTTGTTATAAGATGTTAGGAGTGGTTGATGTTGTTTGGAGATGAACAATGAAGTTTATTTTGGAAGACTATGTTATCAAATCCTTCTTGTATTTGGGTTTCAATCTTAGTTTGGTTTATTTTGAGGAATTTTAAGGACCGTTATTTATGGAATGGTCTATGATGAACTTTGGGTATTACCATGTAACTTTGAAGATTTAAAAGTAGTTTCCATTCCTATGGGATTATTCCTTTTTGAAGAGTTGTTTAACCTTACCCTTTCTGTTTTTGGAATAATGTTTAAAGATAGAAGAAATAGATAGTTAATCTTTTGTGGATTATGTGATTCTCTAGAAAATGATTCTTGTGTTTTGATGAGACCAAGTAGTTTTGAATGCTCATCGTTTGGAGAAAAGATTAGTTTTGGTAGAAACTTATTAAAGGATGAAACCCTACATGAATATAGGTATATTTTCTTATGTTTTTGTTTTATGTTGTAAATGAAT
This sequence comes from Viscum album, assembly GCA_963277665.1. NCBI lineage: Eukaryota > Viridiplantae > Streptophyta > Magnoliopsida > Santalales > Viscaceae > Viscum > Viscum album. The sequence goes on along the minus strand of OY728127.1, from coordinate 443,318,758 downwards.
TCCTCAAAATAATGAAAAGGAACGTAAAACAAAAATGTTGTTGGTGTACGTTTCCTATTGGGTAATCAAAGACCGTTTACACACATCATAAGTTTGGGATTTTCTTATGGTTAAATTTCTCCTAATCATGTTTTCTATCACTCTACCTCAGAACTTGACCCTTTGTTTTCTCCTCTATGTCCATGTTTTCGTACATGGAATCCTATTGTGGGATAACTCGGGTGACCTTTGTACTTACCTTTTTTTTCTTTTAAATTAATAGTTTTACTGACTCCTTTTCTGATGTGGTACTTTCAATGAAATTTCAAAACCCAATTTTAAAAAAATTGCGAGTACGCAATTTCTTAAGGGGGGAATATTGTAACGACCCAAAATTTTGAATAAATCTTGTTTCCTAAATTTTATGTGTTATTTTATTTTATTTTTATACTCAACAAAAATGTTTCATTTGATAACATGAGTATAACTAAAATGAGACCATTGGGTTTAGAAGGTTATATGACCATTGGTCAATATGACCGCTGGAAACTAAATGTTTTGATTATTGTCTCTAAATACAAGAAATCTTGGTTAATTATTATAGAAAGAATATTCTATGGCCTCACATAGTAGTCTTGGACCGATTGAAGCCCATCTAACAGAACTTGGGAAGGAGGTAGCACCACCGGTCTTTTATCTGGACCAAACCCAAGCTGAACTTCATCGTGTGAAGCTATAACGGAATCGCCTTTGCGAGAAGTTCAAACTAATAGAAATTACTACTCGTGCGATGTTGGCCAAGCCTCCCTCAGATTCTCTTACATTAGCACACCTTACACTTAGGTCCTATGCTGGTGTGATAAGGGGCTATGTAAGGAGACCGTAACTGCCTTGTGTAATCCTTTGTTTTAAATAAAAATTGGGATTTCTTCTTATAATTATGTTTATGAATTTTTAAATGACCGGATAAATATAGTATGAATATTTTTGATGAATTTTAGAAAAAGGATATTTTAAAAATGTTTATGTAAACCTTAAATAATTAAAAATGTGTAATGATTTTCAAAAAATGGTCTTCTACAATTATATTCAGTACGAAATTTAGAGTCTAATAAGATCAACTTAATTTTTGATGAATAGTAAATTATGAATAGTGATTTTATGATTAGGATTAGTAATGTGTCCAAATGGATTAGTAATCTCACTTAAAGAAAGTATTAATATAATCTAGGCACCTTGATTAAGTAATGTGATTCAATAAAATGGTTAAATAACGGTTTCATAAATTATTATTCAAGTATTAGTTTTTTCGAGTGAATAGTGTTTTTTAATTAAAAATTTAATTAAAAATATTTAAAAAAATTATTTTTATAAAATGGATTTCATTTTTGAACTCAGAGCACCGATATTATGTTATGGAAATTTTTGGGGTTTTTTCTGAAAAAATGAATTTTCGGTGAATAGTGTATTTATTTAAAAAATAAATTAAAAATATTTAGAAAATTATTTTTATAAAATGGAGTTAATTTTTGAAATCATAGAATTGATATTTGATTAAGGAGACATTTTGGGATCTTTCTGAGAAAGTTGAATTTTCAGTGAATAGTAAAAATACAGTTTTAGGGTTTCGGTATGTTTAATGACATCATAACTGTGTCATGATGATATTATGAGATATTTTAAGGGATGGTCGACCAAAGGTGATGAATTATTGTTTGGGGGGCCCATGTGGCCTAACTTCATGGGAAATATCTTGGGAGAGCACATGGTTTTGAGAAAACCACTTTTGAGGTGTCCCTTGGCCATTAATGTCTTGTCCCCTCACTTTCCCTATAAATACCAAGCCATCCTCTCATCTATTTCGACTCCCCACTCTCCCCTAACGAATTTCGGGTCTCATTACCTCCCAAGGAGTCCTACAAAGGTGCCCTCAAGCCCTCAAGGTCCCAACCTTTGAGTTTTAAGAGTTACGTTTTAAGGTAAGGGATCCAATCTCTCTCTTTCTTTTCAAGTAATCTCCTTTATGTAATTTCTTTTATGCTCCATGTTCTTATGTTAAAGGATGTTCTTTTATACTCCTCTTACTTCCCTTTCATCTTCATATAATGAGAGATCCCCTCTTACTCTCATTATTTTGTTTTATGATGTTTTAAGTGGCGCCGTTAGGCTGCCGAAATATTTGTAACGGATTCTTTCTCCCTTCTCATTTTTCAAGATCTATTTTCATGTAAAGTATTTCAAGTTCCTTTTTATTATGTTGGGTTATGATATCTAAATTTATAATACTGATCTTTTATGATCATATTATGAGGGACACCATTTGATCTCTTCAACTCAGTACTTTGATATTTTAAGTGGCGCCGTTAGGCTGCCGAATTTTTAAGTGGTTCTTTCACCTTTCTCCTTTTTCAAAGTTCTAATTTCATGTCAAGTCTTTCAAGTTCCTTTTTGTTATGTTGGGGTATGATCTATATATATATAATACTGTTCTTTTATGACCATATAATGAGAGACCTCATTTTATCTCTTCAATTCAGTATTTTGAAGTTTTAAGTGGCACTGTTAGGCTGCCGAATTTTTAAGTGGTTCTTCACCCTTCTCGTTTTGAAGTTCTACTTTCATGTCAATTATTTCAAGTTCCTTTTTGTCATGTTGGGGTATGATCTCTATATAAATCATACTGATCTTTTATGAACATATGATGAGAGACCCCATTTTATCTCTTCAATTCAGTATTTTGAAGTTTTAAGTGGCGCCGTTAGGCTGCCGCATTTTCATAAGAGAAATCTTATTTTTGTCTTCCTTTCATGTTCTTCATTTCATATGGTATATTTTCAAATTTCATTAACAAGTTCTTAAATCCCTTATATTCTGTCCCTCTACTGTTTTATGGGTTATTTATGAATGTTTGACTCATGTCCCCTCTCTTTTCAATGTTTTCTAAAACCCTGAAACGTAGCCATTATGCTGCAGAATTTTCGTCTCAAAATGCCTCTCTCTTTTCTGAAAATTATTTTATGTTATTAAGTGAATACTCAAAGCTCTTATTTCTACAGGGTTATTCACATATATATCAAAAGTTTCTATTTTAAATTCTGGGATTTACATACATGAAACCCTCTTTCCCTTTCCGTGGGTTTAAAGTGACATAAAGATCATGTCTTTAAAGCAGTTTTTAAAATGTTATGATTATGAAATGAAACCCATTTCTTTTATGCTATATGGGTTGTTTATTAAATGATTTATGATGATATATGTGGCTCACATGATAATAAATACATGTCAAGGGTGTGCCCAGATAGATCTCCAATGCATTGGGTAAAGACTTAATCTCTAGAGATGACTTTTTAGACTGATACCTTGGTGAATAACCTTGGTAATTTTTAATGACACCTTGGGGATGGACCTTGGTGAAACGAAATGATTGTCAATATTAAATGTTGCAGCCACATCTTCAAGTTATGAAAAATTTTATTTTTATTATTATATACCTCATGATTTCATTTTCATGCCTTAATGTTCTTTTCATGACCTTATTGAAGTATCTCAAGTTCACATGTAAAATGTTTCTCTTGTTTCCCTTACTGGGCCTTCTGCTCACCCTTTCTTTTGATGTATGTCCCCAGGTTATGTGATGCAGTAATGAACCTAGGATGAACATGAGGAGAAGCCTTTCAAGTGTTTAAGAATAATGTTTTATGTTTTCATGTTTTAAGTTCCTGGTTTCCAAGACACTAAACCTTAAAGATCCTCGGTTATGTAAAATGTATTGAAAGTTTATGTGATAAAAAGGCGGGATGCTATATGGATAATCTTCAACTTTTACATTTTTTCCTCAACATGTTCTGGGGCTACGAGGTTTCTTTCACTAACATCATCCCAAAAAGTTGGTGTGTGACATCTCTTTCTATATAATGCTTCATATGGTGCCATATGAATACTTTAATGGAAGCTATTATTATAGAAACATTATACTAGAGGTAAATACTGATCCCACATAACTTTAAAGTCAAGTGATAAAGATATCAACATGTCTTCTATGTTTTGAATAGTTTGTTCCGATTTTCCATCAATTTGAGGGTGGAAGGTAGTGCTCAAACAAAGTTCTGTATCTAGGGATTTCTGAAGACTTTTCTAGAATCATAATGTAAAATGGGAATCATGATCCGAAACAATAGATAGGGGTACACCATGAAGTCTTACAACTTCATTAATATATAGTCTTTCTAAACTTTTAAGTGGTAAATATTCTCTTATAGTAAGAAAATGTGATGACTTGGTAAGATGATAAATAATGAACAATGTTGCCTCATTCCTTCTAGTAGTCTTTGGTGGCCCTATGAAAAATTCTATCATAATATCATCCCATTTCCACTCAGGTATGGGAGGAAGTTAGATGAATCCTTCAGGATGTTGTCTTCCAGCCTCCACCTATTTAAAAATAATACATCTTAACAAATAATCAACAATCTCCCTCTTCATGTTATCCCATAAAAAATGTTCCTTCAAATCTCTATACATCTTAGTGCACCTAGGGTGTATAGAAAAATTTAAGCTATGATCATCATCCCCCAATTTATTATTTAGATCAGGTATATCGGGAACCCAAAGCCTCTTCCCAAATTGTAAAATTCCATTTTCATATATGAATTCAATTAATCTCCAACCATTCACAACTTTAATTTTCTTTTGAAACTCCCCATCATCAGTCTTTAAACATTGTACCCTTTCTAGTAAAGATAGTTTGGAAACCATTTGATAAAGTATTGATGTTTTACCTTCCCTGATTATTCCCATATCCATCTTTACTAGATCCATGTACATAAGATCACTTTCAAATGTCATATTGTTCATAACTCCATGATCATTTCTTCTCAAAGTATCTTCCACCTTATTTTCCTTCATAGGGTGGTAGTGTATTGTGTAATCATAATCCTTGAGTAGTTCAAGCCATCACTTTTTCCTCTTGTTGAGTTCTTTCTACGAGAAAATATACTTCAAACTATTGTGATGAGTATATATCTCACATCTTTCACCAAAAAGATAGTGTCTCCATATCTTTAGAGAAAAGATTATAGCTTCTAACTCAAGATCATGAGTGTGATAGTTTTGTTCATGATTTTTTAGCTGTCGTGATGCATTGGCAATAACTCTATCATTTTTCATAAGGACCCAACCATGTACTTACATTGAAGCATCATTATAAATAACAAACCCATCATTCCCCGATGGTAGAGTTAAGATAGGATCATTGACTAATATTCTCTTCAATTATTCAAAACATTATTCACACACTTTTGTCCATAAAAATTCTACCCCTTTACCTCGGATATTGGTTAATGGCTTAGCCAATCATGAAAAATTATGAACAAAATATCGATAATAACCTACTAAACCTATAAAACTGCGTACCTCAGTTGCACTCATCAGTATTGGCCATTCTTGGACTGCCCTTGTCTTTGAAGGATCAACATATATTCCATACTTAGAGACAATATGGACAAGAAAAGAAATCTCATTAATCTATAATTCACACTTTATAAAAATCCCATATAATTCATTTATTTTAAGAGTTTTCATAATAGTGCACAAGTGATTTCTATGATCTTCATAGATTTTGGAGTATACAAAAATTTCAGCAACAAATATCACCACAAATTCATCAAGATACTACTTGAAAAATATGTTCATTAGATCCATGAAAACTAAGGATGCATTTTTCAGTCCAAAAGGCATTACTGTAAACTCATAATGCCCACAGCTGGTTCAAAATGATGTCTTTGGAATTTCTTCATTCTTCTTTCACAACTGATGATATCCAGATTTAAGGTCAATCTTTGAAAAATATTGAGCTCCATGAAGTTTATCAAATAAATAATCAATAGGAGGCAGAGGATACTTGTTCTTTATTATTATAGAATTTTTCTCCCTGTAGTTAATACACAACCTCATATATCCATCATTCTTCTTAAAAAAAAGAATAGGGGCTCCCCATGGAGAAACTTTAGGGAAAATAAATCATTTATTACTCAACTCCTCTAGTTGTTTCTTTAGTTCCACTAATTCCAGAGTGTCCATTCTATTAAGGGTCTTTGATATGGGCCTTGAAATATAAATTAAGTTAATGGAAAACTCAATTTCACATTCTGGAGGATGTCTAGGTAAATCCTCTAGAAACACATCAATATATTCTTGGAAAATAGGTACATCCTATAATTGAACATTCATTTCCCCACCCATATTTATTTCACTTCCTTCCTCCCAAATAATTGAATTTAGTAGTGCTATAGAGGGTGGATCTTGATGTGAATCAAATTGTGATGTTTCTACTCTAAAGATAAGGGATTACTTATCATCATAAAAAATTGTAACCTCTTTCTTCTTAAAATAAATTTTCGCATCAGGGTCTAAAATCCAATCCATACTGAGGATTATATCAAATTCAATCATGGGTATAAATGTAATATTAGTAGATAAAGATCATTTATATGCCATAATGGTAACGGATTGACAAAACTTTGTTGCTATGATACTTCCCTTAGGAGTTTTGACTGAAAACTACCTTGTTAAGTCAAATTGTAAATATCTAATTTTCTTGGAAAACTAGGAAGATATGAAAGAATGTGATGATTAGAATCAAATAAAGCATTGAATAATTTTTAGGAAATGATTAAAGTACCTTCCACCACGTCATTAGTTACTTCAACCTCAGTAGGTATGATCGCGTAATCTTGGTCTTACTCCCTTGTCCTTTTTTGAAGTAAGTTTCGTTGATGTTTATGACATTCATTATCATAATTCCCAATTTCTTTAAAATTGTAATATTTAAAATTGACAGACTCTCTTCCCCTTTAAATCACTAGCTTGATGGCATTTTTCTATACACTTGTAACAAACTCCCATACCATTTATGCATGTACTAAGGTGTTTCTTCCCACAATTACTACAGGATGGAAACTCAACTTTTACCTTCTTCCACTTATTTACTTTTCCAGAGAGTTTAGAAAATCTCTTATTCTCTTTCTTCACTTTAAAGTCATAAGTCACAGAGAATTTATTTTATCTCTTGATAGCACATGAGACTATATATTCGTATGATGAGAAGGATTGTGAGACTAATGCTATTCTAAAAAATGGTTTTAACGCGTCAAATAATTGATCAATATTACTTATTGGGTTACACATATAATCTATAGAATTCCTTCCTAACTTTGTAAAGATAGACATATACTTTGCAACATTCTCATCCTCATTTTGCCTCAGACTCAAAAATTGCCTTTTCCAAATTCGCTCGATGTTTACAAGGAAAATATTTTTCTAAGAAAATTTCTTTAAACTCCCTCCATTATATATTTGAAACCTCATCATCCTCCTTTTTGTTTTGAATTAATGACCACCTTTGATCTGCAACTCCTGAGAGGCAATAAACTGCCATGACAAATTTTTCCTTTTGCTACTCCCCAATGCATGAAATATTTATTCTAAGGAACTTATACATTGCTCAGCTACAAATGGATTTGTAGTCAAATTTAATTTTTGAGGTTACTACCTCATGAAGTGTTGTAACATTGATCCCCTAAATTGTGGATCAAGGTTCTCCATACGGGTAAGGTTATTATTCTTAACCAGAGTGAGTTGTCCCAGTATGGTTATAAGCTATTCAGAACCTGTTGCATCACCATATACACTATAATTATCTTGAATAGAAGGGAAATACCTACATGGACACATGTTTTGATATAGTTTCCATTCCTTACACCAGGAACTATTTATAGACAATGGAATACACTAGATTAGTTTACAAATCACAATGAATAATTCCATACTTGTAAAATACTTAACATAAATTGAACAGTTTATGAATATAATCCATAATCATAAAAAAAGTTTTCTTTAGGGACATATTTAATCATAAATCCATCATAATGGTTTGTAAATTTTTTTTGAATTATCCTAAGCATATCCCTCAGGAGTGTGAAACCAGGTGCATAGTAATGCTCGTTGTCGTGTACTAGGATACCCCGGGTTAAGCCCGAAACTCATTGTCAGAGTTTTCAATCCAAGTTATATCTGTTCCAGAACCACATGCACATGTAGTATCCAGACATGGATATATTTCTTGGAACACCCCCATAATATCTATATTACCAAATATTTTAGATGTTCTTATATACTAATACTCAAAGTCTATATTAGGGTAATGTTCTCTAATCATAATTTTTCTAAATCTAGTTTAGAAGGTTTCTACTAAACTTTCTCTGATATCAACTATAACGCCCCAACCCTATTTAGATAGAGTCAGTGCATTAGTAAATAACATTGGCATGATCACAAGTGATCAAGTACCGAATGACTGAATAGTTATTATCCTTGGAAGTACTAGATACATTCATATGTTTTATATTACATTATAAAATAAAAAAGAAACATTGTGTATCCTTTGAACACACACAAATCCCTTAGCCTATCCCTACGGGTCCGACCTAATATAATTCTTCGCATCCTGGGAAAATTAAACATAAGTAAGGGGTGATCTGATATGCCCAGTAAGGAAAAAAAATATAGTGGAAACTATCATAAATAAGAATAAACAATTAAGGCAATGTATAAGACTTAAACACAAGCCTTTTAGACCTAAACTTCAACATAATATAACAAAGATAAATCAAATAATTCCATTTTCTTATTCTAATAGATATTCTACTTGTCTAATAATCACATTTAATATCAATAGCTAATCTCATAATGATGGAATGAATAATGCCAGACATCATAACCATATAGTCAAGGCCTCATTCCATGAACACAAAAATTATTATTAGGGCCTTTTTCCAAGATACTAGTTTTTCTCATGAGACCTACCGATGTATCAAGGGGCTATAGTGGTCCCCTCTCATCACTTACTCTTTCCAATGCATTCCTCGTATGAAAAGGGTGAAACATAACATAAACATTCATATTAAAATAATATACAAAATGTTAATACTTTAACAATAAATTGTGAATAACATAAATACAACACATCTATAGTCATACATATCATAAAAATATCAATAAAATATAGAATACTATATCATAATAAATTAACTTTTATTAAAAATAAATTCCAACAATAGATGTAGGCATAGTTGAAATCAATACAAAAAGTATTTGAGAGAAATATCTCTTTATAATTTAAAATCATTTAAAAGATGCATAATTATAAAAGAAAATATTTATTTTGAAAATATTCATTTAACCATGTAAGGGAAACTTGTAAGGTGTTATAATGACAAAAAATATATGCACCCTCTGTATAAGTGAAAAAAAACATTCTTTCATTAATTTGTCGAAAATGTCATAAAATATCGTGTTTTGAAAACAACAGAATGATTACTTTCAAAACATTTTATAAAAATTAAAATAAGGGTATAAATGAATATAACCCATAGTCTATGAAATTGTAAAAATGTTTTGAAATATATTTTTAAGAAGCACGGATGTGGATGATAAATAAGTCTCAGTAGATACTTACGTATAAACAACCTCGGATAATAAAGAGATTGTAAAATTAACCCCTAACTTGTACTTTTACTTAGTTGAGGGAACATTAACCTCATATATAATAGTTAAATCATTTTTATTAAATTATAAAATAACCATATACATAAATATGATATCATATATGATCCTATAATATTGCTTTGTAAATAATATTTCAGTAGTATCATTGTTTCCGGTGTTAACTGATTCATTTCCCTTTATATGTTTTGTTATGTATGTTATTTTTTGATGGATATGATGTTTTTGATTCATATCAAGATTTATATTATTTTTTTAAACATTATTTTTTAATCATAAAATGAAAATTATTCTTAAATAGTTACGTTGGGGAATGAAATCTCATCACGTTGTAGAGGTGGTAAGTCGTACGAACGCACGTATGGTGACTTTGTCCTTCATAGAATGGATAGAGTAATTAATATGTTTGTACCATAATTATATTAATATATAATTATGTATAATTTACTAGATTTATTATTTTATTTTGGAAACAATAAAGAAAGAGGAAGTGGAAGAAGAAAAGAACATTGAAAAGGTGATAAAATAATTACCTCTTTTACGGGTGCTTCCTTTTGATTTGAACCAAAGGGCGTCTTTGGATAGATTTATGATAAATTAATGCATCTAGGTTTATGTGAGTGTAGTTGGGATGAGAATTTAGTAGGGTTGGACCGAGAAAAATGGCTTTGGAGGTGTGAATTTAAGATTAGGGGAAGTGCCCTTTTATAAGAGTGGTGAGGGGAGCTTTAGGAAAACCTTGAAATATTAATTTATTATAAAATTATTTTAGGTTTCTCATTGATAAAAATTGAATTATTTTGAGTATAAGGTGGGGATGGGTCAAAATCCTCTTGATCAATAGGTTTTATACATGTTTAGGTCACCCTATTAACCATATCTTTTAGATTTAACTCTTAGTCAAATAGTTTAACTTTTACCACGTCATCTTATATTTTTATACTATATGGTTAATATAGTTACTAAAAAATTCAAATAGAACCTAAAGTTTTTAATTAATAACATATATAACATTATATAAGTAATTTTTCATAATATCATATTTTTTGTAATATTTTATCAATTAATAAAATAGTATTTTTTTAAAAAACCATTTATGTCAATTTTGACACTATTTAGTAATTGGTTTTTGTGAGTCATAAAAACTTGATTCCTTTGAAAAAAATACATTGAATAAAAAATAACATGTCATATTAACATAAAAATTATTTGAAGGCATCAAAAGTATCAATTTATGTTTATTTTAATATTTATAATATCAATTATTTTAGTCTTTCATTAATAAGGTAATTACTGCATCATCATTGTGTCATAAATAAATTTAATTATTTAATGTCTAAAAATTATAAATAAAATAATATTTTTTAGGAAATATATTTATCTTTATTATGAATATTTATATTCTAATTTATCTTATTCATAACCTTATATTATATATGTTTTAGTTATTAAAATTTGAATTTAACACTTTTAACTCTTCTGTAAATAAAATATAATAAATGTCCTAATCTAACCCAAATAGCCCAAAAAAGATCTTATTTTTGTCCTAACATTGATTTTGGTTGAAAAATTATTATCGAATAGAATTATTACAACTTTCGGGTTAATTTTATGTTATTATAATAATAATTTTAATTTTAATTACACTATTTACTTTTAACCGTGGTAAATAAAATTAAAAAGTTACAATTCACCAAAAATTGTTTTCATCCTATTGAACAAAATTTTAATTACTAATGAAAACCATGTCTATAGGATTTTTTAAATTCAATTCACATAAGCAGTAAAATTACGTATTATACAAATTTACACATGTTCCCAGAAGGTGGGTAGAAGATGCTAAAAAGTTTAATAAAATTATATATATACAATCTTATTATAAAATAAATCCAATGAATTAAATTGGACCTATTTAGGTATTATGTATCAATTTTGGCTTAAAAATAAATTTAAATTTAAATTAATTATTTAAATAAGAAGTTGGTTATAAATAATAACGAAGTGTTTTTCACAATTCATCAAAAACTGAAAGTTTTCAGAAAAATACCAAAAATTCCCCCTAAGCTAATTTTGATATTCAAAATCCAAAAATGAAGTCCATTTTGAAAAATAAATTTTATAACATTTAAAAAAGTTGGTATTACTATTCATAACTATTTTTTAAAATGGCTTGTTTGTTTGGTTGTTGTGTGCTAGAACACAGAGCTGTGTATAATGAAGGCTATTATATTAATCAAAGAGAAAAATACTGTAGAAGAATGGGTTGTTAAATTTTTTTTTTCAAATAATTTCTCTAAAAGGATTAAAAACTTTTTTTTTTCAAAAAACGCATTTTTTAAGCGTAAAAATGGATTAATACTTATCACTTGTCTAGAAAACACATAAGATGAAAATTCAATAGTTGTTTAAATATATAATATATACATTTTTTTTACAATAATTCACCAAAAGTGGGTTTTTTAATATGTTAAGGTAAAACATGTTTATTTTCATAATAATAGTTTTTTAGAAAAACATTTCCTTTATTTACAGATATTTTTTATTTTCATTGTAAATTAAATTGTCATCAAAATATTAATTTTTTATTGAAGTGTAAACTATATATTTTCATAATTTTATGAAGACAATTCATATCCTCTATTATAATGGCTATGAGATAACTATCATTTTAAATATTACTATTTTAATATTATGTCATGTTTCATTTTAACTAGTGTTTCATGTAATGTAGGAAAAAATTAGTATTTCATGCATTGTAAAATATTGAAAAGATTAAATTTAATGGAAAAATATATTTCAAAAAATCTTGGACTGTTACATTATAAACCATTAAAATTAATTTCACCCTAAAAATTCATCACTTTGGTACCAAAAACATGTGAAGCTTCTTCCTGATTACATTCTCAAGTACCCATAGAGCTTCCTCAAGCTGGTGGTTTTGCCAAAAATTAATGACCAGGTAAGTTGTCTTTGTTTCATATAACCTGCTATATTATATCTAGAATATCTATTCGTTATTCCTCATAAGGAATATCATCATCCAGCAGTACAAAATCTGAGTTCAATACATGTGATGGATTAGGTATGTGCTTCCTTAGTAGAGATACATGAAACACACCATGAACTTGAGAGAATTTCGGTACGAAGCGACAATTGGGAAGCTATGGTCCCAATATGATAAATAACTCTCAAGGTAACTATATACCTAGGGATTAGTTTTCTCTTCTTCCATTCATGGAGAAATTCATATTTATACTGTCTCACCAACTTCAAATTCTTGATCAAGTGAATGTTTATATTCATAATTTTTTTTTTCAAATTTCCTCCTACAAGTTCTTGAATGGAATTAACCGTATTATCAATTTCATTAGCTACATCACATCCCAATGACCTTATTAATATAACTTCATTCCAGTATTTTATAGTTATACAGTTCTAACATTAAATAGATTTATAAGGATCCATCTTAATGATCGAGTGAAATATACTGTTGTAAGAAAACAAAACTTGTGTAAGGTATTGATCACAACCAGTTTTGAAAAACATAGAAAAAGACATAAGCATATATTATATGGTTTTAAATTTTCCAAAATAATAATAATTTTTATAAGGATGATACCAAATGTTGAAACTAAACATTTTATCAATTTCTTATTAAATAATTTTATAAAACTTAGAGGTAAACTTCATGTCATGATTAATTACAATTGAATATAGTACCCCATGAAACTTTACCACTTCATTAATGTATATTTTGGAAGGGGAACTAGAAATAAATATTCTTTTTTATTATTTAAGTGTGGAAAAACAATCAAATGATCAAATAAAACCATAATTACCTAAGAATAAATGATAAGATAAATCCTAAAGTTTACCAATACCTTTAATCATATGTCCAAAATGTTTAAAGGCATTCCTCCACAAATATATTTGTCACTAAAACATATAAAAAACCAGTGGGTTGTATTGTAATAAATATCTCCTAAAATATTTTTAATATTGAAAAACCCCCATAACATAAAAACTAAAAAGGGGTGTAAATGACTTTGAACTTATGATCAACCTTACACTAATAAGTCCATGATGGTATCCATAACTCTTAATTTAATATTACCTGGATAAATATACACGTCTAAATATAAATTCACTAGTTATTCCTTATATAAGATATTTTCTTATACAAAAAAAATTCATTGGTATCTTCGGCTAATAATTATACCTATAGAATATCAAATGTGATTTCATTATTACAGAATCCTTGTAGAAAGAGATAATCACATGAAATTTTACTAAAGGATGGCCAATAATATTTTCACAGGGCTCATTCATACCAAATAAAACATGAAATTCCTAGCTAAGGGGGAAGGATATGTGTGTCCTAATTGTCATGATTAAATTCATCCATTAATATTAGATAAGATTTCCATTTTTAGTTTGTATTCTTAGGTTTTTATGGCTGATCATCTACATTATCCTATGGATTAGGTAATTGGTTTCCATAATTCCTTATCTCCTTACACTTGAAACACTTGAGTGTGGGTGATGCATTCTATTTAGACTTCTCTCCATTTATTTCATTGACTATCCTCTACACACTAATTATATATTCTTTTTCTTGATGCCCAGGATTCCCATACATGAAATTAATTCTTTTTTCCTTTTAGATTTTGACCTATGTATTCATTCCCATAGTGTTGGGAAGTAGGAGTTTTAAACTTTTTCTTCCCTCAATGTGACATATCATTGGAATTTGCACATAACCCCATATTCATTTTCTTATAACCAGAACCAATGGGGTTTTGAGATTTTATTTACACTTTTAGTGCACATAGAATGATTTATTCATAGAATACACAGTCCATTATGGATAACACCCATCATAGATTTGGTTTTAAGACATAGAATAATCAGTCATGAATATTTTCATGTTGAATGATAATACACTAATAGTAACTCACAAGGCATGTAAAATTTTCTTCATAGGTACCAATAGATTCATCATCCCTTTTATTAAGCTTGAGGAATTACTTCTCCATTTTTGTATAAATAATTTAAGGAAATTACTTATTAAAAAAATATTTTAAAATCATCCCACTTCATGGATTCAATTTTCTCTAATTTCCTCGTATTATTAATAATAGTAGGCCATTAATCTACCTCACCTTATAAATGGTAGATAAAAAATTTAATTTTTCATGCTCTATATACTTGATAATATAAAATATATTTTCAGTAATATTGATCCATTACTCATCAGCCAGTGGACTAGTGGAACCACTGAAAGAAGGTGGGTGTTTCCTCATGAAGGACTCAATAGAAAGTTGTTTCATAATTTGCTAATTGGGAAGTTTTAAATGAGTAATATATTGAGAATTTTGTCTGATAATATCAAATAGGTTATTTATTTTATCTCCCATAACATTTGGTTACTTAGGAAGGAAATCATTGCTTTATCCATCACATTGAGCATTAACATGGTTCCTTTAGGTTCCATCCATCGACAAAAACAAAAAATCATGGTGTAAGTAATAATAATCATAATGGGGAACCACATAATCCTGATAAATCACTTATAGGATGTCTATATAATTATTCAATTTTTTTTAATCTATGAGAACTTAGGTTTATCCTAGGTCATTCATAGTCATTATCTATTTAAATACTTCATGATGGTTCGTAATTAGTTTATGAATTTTCAAATCATATCGCCCAGGAGTGGAAAAATGGAAGTGTATAAAGGCATTTTCCATGCATCAGTTGGAAATCTAGTCCAGATCAATGTGCCATTTTTGAATTTATTACCCCTAGGTACCTCTATTCCAAATCCACTTTAATTTTTTGTATATAGATAGGGATGAAATTTATTGGAAACCACTCAATCTATCATTTACCAAAATTCTAGGACATTTAACTATACAATGAATCATTATTAGGGTTATCCTTAGATACATCCCTAGAAATATCCTTAGAAATATCCCTAGCGATATCAAAATTTTTTCCTCCTCCTAGTTTCCAAAGGATAACTAAACATTTCCTCAGATGCCAACTATAGTGACCCAGGATTATCATACATAGATACTATATTTTTTAGATGAATATTCAATACATTACACAAAAACATGCCTAGGGAAAATTATATTTGAGTGTATTTAATACTAGGTACACAATATTCTAATTTAGTAAAATATCTTCAATATATTCTAGAATGGTTTTCCCATTTAGTTCTCTTAAAAACATACCCTACTTAAAATATTTCTTCATAACCATAGGAATTGAAACACAAAAAGGGTAAGATAAAATGATCAATATGGGTAAATAAGGGATATACATAAGCATAACATGAGCATAAGTGTATGTGAACATGATTATATAACAATTTAAAACCATTCCCTACCTATAAATGATCATAATATTCAGTCATGTCATAATTATTAGAAGTTCATAAGACATGAATAATAAAGGAATCAAAGAACCCAAGACATGAGACCATAACATTTGAATATACATAGATTAGTTGAATACAAATTATACTATATCATTTTGAACAAGTATAAATAGAGAAAAGTTTACTCGTTAAGTTAAGGACATGAATTCTGGCCCTCACATAAACTCATGGACATACAACTAGGTCCACACATAACATTATGAAAATGAAATAATAGTGTACACATAAGACTGTGAATGTGTAATGTGGTTCCTGAATAACAGCTTGACAATGAAATCATGTTCACTCATAACATTTTAAACATGTAATCATGTTAATTCATAACATATTAACTCCTGATTTACCTATCTTTAACCAATGCATTGGAGAGAGATATATGTCTCACCCATCACATAATAAAAATAATATTTATGTGTTCCAAAAGACCATAAAAAATCCATCATATCATAATACATGAAAGGAAATGGGTTTCATAAAAATTTAATCATATCATAACCTTTGGAAAAAATATAGTTTCCATAATCATTTCATTATAGAATTACTCATAGAAAAAGAAGCGAATTTCATATGAGATTTATTGTGGTATAACCTGTGGAAGAGAAATGGATTTCATAAGAATATTTTTTTGATAATCCATTCACAAAAAGAATAATAATGGTATCCTTGGTTCATATAACTATAAAATAATATGTTATATCAAATGACATTATCTTATATGGAGAATGATTTTACAATATCACATGAGAATCCTTTTTGAGGAAAATATTGTTTCATTGAAAATAACTTTTTAAAACTAAAAATTTATAAAATAAATTTGAACAAAATTTATTTTAAAATAACCTTGAAAAATAATAAAGGAATATTCAATTAAAATAATGGTTAGGATGATATAAAATTTTGTTCCTTCCGTACACATTAAAAAAAATATTCCTTTATCATTTTTAGTAAAAGACAAATGTGAATTCTTTAGAAAATGACATAATGATTTCTTATTTTTTTTAAAACAAAAACGTCGGTAAAAAGGTATTTAATAAATAAGTTGTATTATTTTAAAAAATTATATTTTTCCAATAACATGTCCATGGAAGAAAAAGTGTTTTCAACCGAAGAGATAATTAAAAATGATTTTTTCTTAAAAACATTATTTTGAACGCTTGTGTAATTTAAGAGAGGAAAATGAAGGGAAAAAATTTATTCCACTAAAATAACAATAAGAGAAGAAAATTTATTAGTTTATTGAGATATATCATAATATTTCATTATTGGAAAAATAATTATAAACAATATCGATAAACTATGAGATTGGAACATAAAACTCTTACCTAATTGGTAACTTTGAATCATAATACAGATAAAAGAATAATATTAAATGTTACTTAAAATATATTGAGAATAAGTAAATCGATGATATTAATTGTCAATGAGACTATATATAAACCTCATAAAAGCAGATATGAGCACAACATAACATAATTCTTAAAGAATGTAATTTGAGACAAAAATAACTTATGACATAGTAACTTTTAAATTATAAACCCTTTGAAAGAGAGATATTAAAATAAATAAGTAAATCCCCATAATTTTCAGTATAATAATGAAAAAAAAATTCATGTTCAGTATATACACCACATAAAATTAATAGTTGTTGAATATTTCACGTGTCTCATAGAAATAAAATGTTAGGTGGAAATCCCTTACCTTAAGTCTTGAATTCCTTCATACACATTTAAAACTTCTGTATAATAAATATATGTTTATTATAAATATATTACAGAACCAAAATTATATATATAATGACATATATTATTTACTTATGAACATTTATTACCCATTAATTACTAATTATTTGGTAAAATCACATTTCTGATAATAACCGCTTTGTTTTTCCTATATGTTTTGATTTTTTATTTTTAGTACTCTTACCTTGATCATGTTTCCCATATATCCAGAATAATAATAAATAAAAAATTATCATATTTATTTATAAAATAAAATTTTAATTCCAATAATTAAATATGGTTTTGATAAATGATGTACATTACGATCATGAAGACTGTAGATTATACTTACACATGAGTAACATTTCTATTTTTCAATGATCATTATAGAAATAAGGTGAATAATATTTTATATTTACTGAATGATAATAATATAATAAATAACATATTATTTATTTAAATATACTTATTCATAACATCCACATGGTGTGCATATTAAAATAGAGAGTCACATCACTTCGTGAAGGCGATAGTCCACACATACACGAATAACATTATCATCTTTCAACGAGTGAAAAGGTAAGAAGGAAAATTATACATTATATTTTAATAATGATAATTTTTTCATTAATATAAATATTTTCTTTTTATAAAACATATTCATTAAATCCATCCTTATTCTCTTCAATGTAAATAATTAGTGAAAAATGAATCACTTCACTTCACCAGGTGGTAGTCCGCCAAACACCTGAGAAACATTATAATATCCCATATATAGTGTAAATTAAAATGTTATATATGATATAATGACTATAGAGATATAAATTCGTTATATATTTCATATATATACTTTATATCCATCGTATTACCAAGAATTATAGGTGGTAATGAAAAAATTAATGACAACGGTTCACGAGGTGATTATCCGCAATACACACAAAGATGATTTTATAGCCCATTTGAAGGAAGTGGTGATTGTTTTAGCTCATGAAATTATTATATAAATATCTAAGTATATGTATGATACTGATGTTAGTTTATCATCATGTTTTAATAATAATTTAAGGATGTGGTGGAAGAAACAAAATAAAAACACGCATTGAAGAACTTTACCTATTCTTTCGATAACCTCCTTAGGTTTTCAAAAAAAATACTTCATAGGTTAGATTTATTGAAAAAATAAGGATTATATGATGATTGGATAAAAGTTTGGATGTTTTTTTATCAGGTTCTTTCGAAGAGAAAAGGTTTTGAAGGAGTGAAGATGTGAGGATAGGGGATGACCTTTTATAATTGAGGTGGGTGGCACACTTTTAATTTTTTTAATGAAAAAGCCATACCCATGTTTTTCATATGTCAAATATTTCCAAAATAGAGTATTATCGATCCTATAAATGATATGGTTGAGAAATTTCCATAAAATTGATTTTGGAAAAGTTTTTAGGTCATTTTAACCCTTATATTTTTAAATTAATCCCTAGAAAACCCATTTTTACCTTAATCGTGGTAATTTTTGTTTATTATTTTTACTATTAATTATGGTAAAATTTTAATTTTAATATATTAGATCATATAAATTATTACTATTAAAAATAGGGAATCATTTTTTCAAAATTTCATTCACATAATCGGAAAAAATAAATTTAAAATTAATCCCACTGATGCGATGATAAAGCTTGTTTTCAAAGAGAAAATGTTCAAAGGTAACCCAATGTTCCTTCTTGTATCTTCCTTATTGCATCATGGTAAGTAACCCAAGATTCTCATACATATATATTATATATTTTTAAAATAATATTAAATATATTACACAAAAACATTCCTAAGGAGAGTAATAGTTCAGTGTCTTTCGAGACTAGGTACACAATATTCTAATTCGGTGAAAGGTCCTCTACATATCCCAAAAAAATATTCCCTATTATTACTATTCACAAACATACCCTACTTAAAAGCTTTATTCAAAACCTGATGAAAGGAAACATAAGAAAATGTGAGCATAGATGCTCAATAAGGGTAAACAAGGGACATTCATAAGAATATCAAGAACATAATTGTATGTAAACATGATCATAACATTTTAAAACCAAACCCTATATATCAAAGATCATAATATCAAGTCATGTAATAAAGATTGAAAGTTCATAATACCTGAATCATAAGGGAATCAAAGAAATTGAGACATGAGAATATAAAATTATAATAATAAATAAATTTTTTTCATACACGTTATCTTATAAAATTTTGAATATTCATAAATAGAGACAGGTTCACTCATTATGTTAAGAAAATGAAACCAGGCCCTCGTATAAACTTACGAATATTCAACCAGGTCCATGCAAAACATTATGGGAAGAAAAGGAATGTCCACACATTACACTATGAACATGTAATCAGGTTCATGCATAACATTATGAACATGTAATCTAGTTCATGAATAAAATTTTGAATATTCAATATGGTACAGAAATAATATATTTACTCATGATTTTCACATATTTACCCAATGCATTGGACGGAGATATAGTTCTCACCTATCACATAATGAAAATCAAATGTTTGTGTTCTACAAGATTATAAAACATTCATCATATCATAACCCATGAAATAAAATGGGGTTAATAAATATTTCATCATATCACAACCTTTGGAAAAGATACATGTTTCATAATAATTTTATCATTTCATCATGGCATAACACGTGAAAAAAGAGGCATGTATCATAAGAATTTTATCATGGTATAACCCATGGAAGAGAAATGGTTTTCATAAGAATCTTATCATGATAAAACATTCATAAATAGAATAAGGGCGGTATTCTTGGTTCATATACCTGATAAATAATATGTTACATCAAATGATATAATCCTAGATAGATAAGGTTTTTGAAATTTCACTTTGAACATTTCTTGAGAAAAATTAATTTTATTTGAAAAACACTCTTTAAAACTCAAAATTTTAAAAATAATGAAAACAATTTTATTTAAAAATAACAATGAAAAATTATTAAGTAATATTCAAATTAGATAATTTTCATGATAGTGTAAAATTTCATTCTTGAAATAATTGTTAACAAAAATTGTTTTAAATATTTCAATAAAATTTAAACATTTATTTTTTGGAAAATGATAAGTAGATTACTTTAATTTTTTTTAAAAGTAAAAAAATGGGTAACAAATAATTTAATAAATAATTTTAATAATATTTAAAACACTTTTGAAATCAGTTTTAGAAAACATGATTTTGGAAGGAAAAGGTTTTTTAAACGATGAGTGAAATAAGAATGATTTTTTCTTAAAACACATCCTTTGAACTCTTGGGTATATAAAGAGAGTAAAATGAAGAGAATTTTTTTTTCATCGAATAATAATAGGATAATAAATTTCAGGAGTTTATTGATAGATATATCATATTATTTTATCATTGGAAGCATAATCGTAAACAATCCTGATAAACAATGAGATTCTAACATAACACTCTTTCCACTTTGGTAACATTCTATCATGTTACTCATAAAAACATAACCTTAAATGAAAATTGAAATATCATGAGAATAAATAAATTTATCATATTATATGTGAATGGGATTTTATATACATCATAAAATAAGATAGGTGCATAATATAACATATGTCTCAAAAAAGGCAATTTGAGACAAAAATCACATACCACTTTTGTAACTTTTAAACTATAAACTCCGTGAAGGTGATTCAATAAAATTTAATTGTAAATCAAAATTATTTTTAATATAATAAAAATAAAATAAAATTATTGGTAGTATATTCAGCACAAGAAATAAATAAGTGGTGAATTTGGCTTTTTCTTGTAGAAGTAAAAAGTGAGATGGAAATCCCCTCTCATGGATCTCTACTTCCTTCATAGACATTAGAACCTCAAATATAATAAATAAAAGTTTATTATAAATCTATTATAGAACGAAAATTTTATATCTTATACCACATATTATTTACTTTTGACTATTTATCACCAGTTTATTACCAATTCTTTGTTAAAATCATGTTTTGGGTAAAAACTGCTTTGTTTTTCATATATGTTTTGATTTCTTATTTTTGATCCACTAACTTTGATCATGGTAACATCATATATAGAATAATAATAATTAATTAATCATAATATTTATGCATCAATTATAATTTAATTACCAACCATGAAATATTCTTTTTGAGAAATGAATTTTGTTACAATTATGGAGATGACAGACCGTTTGTACACATGAGTAACATTTCCATTTTTCAACGATCATTATGGAAAAGAGTTAAGTAATTTTTTATATATACAGAATGATAATAATATAATAAAAAAATATTTTTTTCTTTAAATATATTTATACATATCATCCATATGGTGTGGTGATGAAAATATAGATTCATATCACTTTGTGAAGGTGGTAGTCCAAATGTACATGAATTTCATTTTTTCTTTCAGTGAGTGAAAGGGAATGAAATAAAATGATATATTATCTTTTAATAATTATAAATATGTCATTAATATAATAATTATTTAATATATAACACATATATTGTTTAATTTTAAATTCATTATATTTCTTGTAAAGTGTTAGTGAAAATGAATCACAAAGCTTCGTGTGGTAGTAGTCCTCCGTACACATGAGCAGTGTTATCGTGTCCCATAAGAAATGGAAAGTAAAAATGTATATATTATATAATTAATATAGTTGAATAATTATGTAATAAATATCATATATATATAATTTATAACCATCGTCACACCAAACCGTGGGAGGTGGTAATGGAAAAAACTAATGACATCAGTTCGTGAGGCGATAGTCCGCCATACACGCGAATAATGATTTCATAGAACATTTGATGAATGTGGATATGGTTATTTCATTCCATTAACAAAAAAAATATAATTATATTTAATATACTAAGGTTACTAGATCATCATGGTTTAACAATAATTGTAGGATGTGGATGAAGAAATAATGTAAAAATACTCATTGAAGAATGTTGCCTCTACTTAGGGTAACCTTCTTAAGATTATTCCAAAATCCTTAGTAAGTAGTTTTTATGACAAAAATAAGACCACTAGGATGATAGTAAGGAATTTTGAAATTGATTTTTTTTCCAAAACAAAATTGTTATATGGTGTTAATAGAAGAGGATTGTGAGTAGTCCTTTATAAGTGAGGTGAGTAGCACACTTGTTATTTTTGAAAAGAAAACGGTGTACCCAAATTTTTTACCAGGAAAAAGGATCTAAAATGGATTATTATAGATAATTATAAATTATAAGGCCTTAATATATCTATAAAATATAGTGTATATAAGTTATTAGGCCGTTTAACCCTTATCTTTTTATAAACCCCGGTAAACCCGTTTTTACCTTAGCCATGGTAAATACATTTTACTACTTTTATTATTCACAGAAGTAAAAGAATAATTTGAACTTATGTGATAATATAAATTTTTATTATTGAAAATATTAAATCCATTTGTTCAAATAACATTCATATAAGTGGAAGTATTTCATTTGAAATTAATCCCATAGGTGCAATGAGAAACCATATTTTCAAAGAGAAAATGTTCAAAAGTTTATAATGTTTATATATCAAAATTCTATATTAAAATGATTAAAATGAAATAAATTGTATTAATAGATATATAATTCAACAAATTTTAATTTAATATCAATTAAAAATATAATTTAATAATATAAATAATTTAAATGAAAATGTAGTTTTCAATTAAAACTTAGTATTTTAAACTATTCATTAGAAAAATTAATCTTTACAGAAAATTCAAAACAATTCACACTAAGATAATATTGAAATTATTATTTAAAAAACTAATATTATTTTTTTAAATAATTTATATATGTCTCAAAAAATAGGTTTGAAATAAGTTCTCAAAAAGGCGTCAAAATTGTTTTTCCAAAAATACAGTTTTTAACCGTAAAAATGGATTTATTCTTATCACTTGTCTAGAAAAAACATAAGATGAATTTTAAATATTTAATTAAATATATAATATATAATTTCTTTAAAAATAATTCCCCAAAAGTGGTTTTTTAACATATTTATGTAAAATGTGTTTTCTTTCATAAAAATTAATTTTCTGAAAAAAAATTTCTTCCTTTTCAAACAGTTTTTATTTTGATTTTTAATTAATTTCTTATCAAATAAGTAATTTTTTATAAATGTTTGAACTATATATTTTCATAATTTTGTTATGACTTTTTATACCCTCCATTATATTTGTTAATAGATAACTATCATTTTAAATGATAATATTTTAATTGTATGTCATATGACATTTAAACTAGTGTTGCATGTAATGCAAGGTAAAATCAGTATTACATGAAGCATAAAATATTGAAAAGATTAAAATTATTTGAAAAATATATTTCACAAAATCTTGGGTGTTACATTATAACCCCATTTAAAATTTATTTCACCCGAAAAATTCATCACATTGGTAGAAACAACTGAGGATACTTCTTCCTAATTACATTCTTATGTTCCCATATAGCTTCCTCAAAATGGTGGCATTGAAACAAAATATTGACCATGTAAGTTTTCTTTGTTTCATAGAACCTTATATATTAGATATAAAATATCTACTGATTTTTCTTTATAAGGAATATCATCATCCGGCAGTACATAATCTGAGTTCAATACAAGTGATGGATTAGGTATGTTCTTCCTTAAGAGATATACACTGAACAAAACGTGAACTTGAGAGAGTTTCAGTGGAAGTTCCAAGTGGTAAGATATGGTCCCAATATGACATATAATTTCAAAGGGAACTATATACATAATGATTATTTTTCTCTTATTCCTTCCATTTAGAAAAACATATTTATACCTTCTCACCAAATTTAAATTCTATGTCATGTGAATGATTATCTTCATAATATTTTTTTTCTAATTTACTTATATATGTTACTAAATGGATCTAATCTTCTTATAAATTTCATTAGATGTCTCATGTACCAATAAATTTATTTTTTTAAATTCATTTCATTATATTTTAGCTCTACACTTCTAACAAAAGAGGGATTTGCAAGGATCCAACTAAATGATCGATTAAAATATATTTTTGTAAGAAAACAAAACTTTCTGAAGGTTTTGATCAAAACCACTTTTGTAATACAAAGAACAAGATATTAACATATCTTCTATGGTTTGAATTATTGAAAAATAATAATCATTTGTCTAAGGATTATACATAGTGTTGAAACTCAACTTTTTATCAATTTCTTATTAAATACTTAACTAAAACATAGAGGTAAACATCTAGTCATGATCAGATAGAATTGAATGTGGTACCCATTGAAACATTATCAATTACTTAATGTATATTTTGGAAAGGGGACCAAGATATAAATATTATTTTTATATAATTATGTGTGGTAAAATCACAAGGTGATCAAATACAACTCATAATTACCTCAACATCAATGACAAGATAAACCCAAAAGGTTACCGGTACCTTTAATCATATGTCCACAAAGTTTAAAGTAATTCCTTCACAAATGAAATTATCACTAAAACATATACAAAACCAATGGGTTGTATTATAATAATCATTACCTAAAATATACTTAATCTTGATAAACTCGCATAACCTAAAACCTAAAGAGGGGTGTTAATGACTTTGAACTTATGATCAACCTTAAACTTATAAACCAATGATGGTATCCACAACTCTTAATTTAATATTACATGGATAAATATACACTTCCAAATTTTATTTCAGTATTTATTACTTATGTAATCTCTTTCATTGTATAGAAAAATTTTCATTAGAATATTGGGTTAAAACTTATACCTATAGAATATCAATTGTGATTTCATTATTCCAGAATCCATGTATAAGGATATAATCACATGAAATTTTACTAAAGGATGAAGAATAAGATTTTAAAAGGGCTCAGTCATACCAAATCAAACACTAAATTCCCATATAATGAGGGAAGGATATGTTTTCCCTAATTATCATGATTCAATCCATTCAATATGATTTCATAAGATTTCCATTTTTACTTTGGATTCATAGGTTGTTGTGGCTTATCATCCACATTATCCGATGGATTGGGGAATTTATTATCATAATTCCCATACTCCTTGCACTTGATACAATAGAGTGTGGGTGATGCATTCTATTGACCCCTACTTCCATTTATCTCACTTAATATCCTCTTCACACTAATTTAAATTCTTTTTATTAATGGATAGGCTTACCATACTTGAAATTCCATCTCATTTCTTTCAGGAACTCACCTAAGTACTCCTTCCCATAGTGTTGGAATACAGGTTTTTTAAAAATTTTGTCCTATTTATGTGACATATCATTGGAATTTCCATAGAAACTAATATTCCCTTATAACTAGAACCAATGGGGTTTACAGCTTTCATTTCCACTTTTAGTGCACAGATAATTATTTCTTGATAGAATAAAAAGTATGTTATGGCTATGATACTTAAGAGATTTGATTTTAAGACACTGAATAATTATTCAAGCATAATTTCAGGTTGAATGATAATAAAAAATAGTAACTCACCAGGCTTGTTAAATTTTCTTCATAAGTACCAACAGATTCATCATCCATATGATTAAGCTTGATGGATTCCTTCTCTATTTTTATATAAATAATTCAAAGAAAGTACTTATTAAAAAAAGTTTTTAAACTCATTCCACTTAATAGAGTCAATTTTATATAATTTACTAATATTATTAATAATATTGCACTATTAATTTTCCTCACCTTCATAATGGTAGATAGAAAAAAATGAAATTTTCACGCTCTGGAAACTGGATAATAGAAAATATATTTTCAGTCATATTGATCTATTACTCAGCAAATAGTGGATCAGTGGAACCACTGAAAGAAGGGGGGTATTTCTTCTTGAAGTACTAAATATAAATTAGTTTTCTCTTTTTCTCATTTGGATGTTCAAAATGAGCAATATATTAATAATTTTATGAAATCATATCAAACAGGTTCTTCATTTTATCTCCCATAAAATTTGGTTACTTTAGAAGAACATCATTATAATATTTGTTTCATTCAACATTAACAAGTTTCCTTTTGGTTTTATCCATTGACTAAAACCAAAATCATAGTGTGAGAAACAATAATAATAGTGGGGAACCACATAATAATGACAAATTACTTATAGGGTGTCTATTTCATTACACCAATTTTTTAATCTATGACACCTTTGGTTTATCGATAGTCATTCATTTCAATCATATATTAAAATATTTCATGATGGTTCATGTAGTGTTTGTGAATTTCCAATGAATATCCCCTAGGAGTGATAAAACAGGTGTGTATAATGGCATATTTTCATGCACAAGGTAGAAATCAAGTCCAGATCAATGTGCCATTTTTGAATTTATTACCCCAAGGTACCTCTATGTCAAAGGCATATCCACTTTTAGTATCTATATTGGGTATAAATTTCTTGGAAACCACTTGATCATCCATTTACCAAAATTTCATCACATTTAATTATACCATGAATCATTCTTAGAATTATCCTTAGATACATCCCTAGAAATATCCTTAAAAATATCCCTAGGGTTATAACTAAAGTTTTCTCATCATAGATTCCAAAGGATAAAAAATTTTATCTGATGCCAACTATAGAGACCCAGGCTTCTCATATATAGATATTACATCTTTTTAGATTAATATTCAATTTATTAAAAAAACATGCCTAGGGACCGTAATATTTGAGTGTCTTTGAATACTGGGTACACAATTTTCTAATTTATTGAAAGATCTTCAATATATCCCGTAAAGTTTATCCCCTTTAATACTCTTTAAAAACATACCCTAATTAAAATCATTCTTCATAACCTAGGGAAGGGGAACAGAAAAATGGTAACCTCAGATGCTAAATAAGGGTACATAAGGGAGATACATAATAATAACATGAACATAATGGTATGATAACATAATCATATAAAATTTTAAAACCATTATCTATATATTAATGATCATAATATTCAGTCATGACATAACGATTAGAAGTTCATTTGACATGTTTCATAATGGAATCAAAGAACCCAAGCCACGAGACCATAAAATTGGAATAAAACAAATATTAGTGAAATACACATAATATTATAGAATTCTAACCATGTATAAATAGATAAAGGTTTACTCATTAAGTTTAGGACATGAAATGTGGCTCTCAAATAAACTCATGGACATGCAACCAGGTCCGTGCATAACATTATGAACATGAAAGAAAAGTGAACACATAACACTGTGGACATATAATCTAGTTCATGCATAACATATCAAACATGAAATAATTTTAAGTCATAAAATTTTAAACATTTAATCAAGTTCATTCATAACATATTAACTCCTGATTTACCCATCTTTACGAAATACATTGGAGGGAGATATAGGTCCCAACCTTCACATAATGAAAATCACACACATATATATATATATGTGTGTTTAACAAGATCATAAAATATCCATTATATCAAAACCCAGGAAAGGAAATGGGTTTCCTAAATATTTCATCACATAAAAATCTTTGGAAAATAAAGAGGTTTCATAGTAATTTCATCATATCATAACTTGCGGAAAAATAAGAAGGTTTCATAAGATCTTTATTATGGTATAACATGTGAAAGAGAAATGGATTCCATATACATATTTTCTTATTAAAACATTCAGAGAAAGAATAAGAATGGTTTCCTTGGTAAATATACCTATAATATTTTATGTTACATCAAATTATATTATCTTAGATGGAGAATGATTTTGAAAGATCACATGGGAAACATTATCGAGGAAAATATCATTTATTTGAAATAACTTTTTAAAAATAAAAATTTATAAAAAAATTGAAAATATTTTTCATTGAAAATAACCTTGAAATATTATAAAGTAATATTCAAATAAAATAATCGTTACGATGGCATAACATTTTTTAGTGGCGTATATATTAAAACAAATATTTGTTTCACATTTTTAGTAATAGACGAATGAGAATTGTTTAAAAAACAACACAAAGACTCCTTTAATTTTTTTAATAACATTCAAAAATGGGTAAAAATGTATTTAATAAGTCATTTTAATAATGTTAAATTTTTTTCTACTTTTCTGAAGACATGGCTTTGGAAGAAAAATAGTTTTCGACCGAAGAGAGAATTAAAGATGATTTTGTTTAAAATATTATTTTAAAATCCTGAGTACATAGAGAGAGTAAAATGAAGGGAAAAAAGTTATTCTCTTGAAATAACCATAGAATAATGTAATTTATTTTTTTATTGATATATATTTCATAATATTTAATTATTTCAAGCATAATCATAAACAATCCTGATAAACGATGAGATTGGAACATAAAACTCTTACCACTTTGGTTACATTGAATCATAATCAGTATAAAAGAGTAATATTAAATGAAAATTAAAATACCATCAGAATAAATAAATTGATGATATTAATTTTCAATGGGACAATATATACACCTCATAAAATTAGATAGGTGCGTAACATAACATATGTCTTAAAGAAGTCAATTTGAGAAAAAAAATTCTTACAGCCTTGATAACTTTTAAACTGTAAACCCCATGAAGGAGAGATCTTAAAATTAATATGTAAATCAACATAATTTTCAGGAGAATAATACTAAGATAAAATCATGTTCATTATATTCACCACATAAAATAAATAGGATGTGAATATTGCATGTGTCTCATAGATGTAAAAAGTGAGACATAAGTTCCTTACCTTAAGTCTCGAATTTATTCATACACATTTAAAACTTTTGTATAATAAATATAATTTTATTATAAATATATTATAGAAAAATAATTATATGTATTTTACAATATATTATTTAATTATGGCCATTTATTACTCAATTATTACCAATTATTTGTTAAAATCATATTTCAGGTAATAATTACTTTGTTTTTCATATATGTTTTGATTTTTTATTTTCAGTACTCTTAAATTGATCATGTTTCGAGAATATCTAAAATAATAATAATTAAAAAGTTTTCATATTTTCACCTCAATTATTCTTTTAATACCAATAATGAAATATAGTTTGGATAAATGTAGTACATTACAATCATGGAGATGTTTGGTCATGCGTATGCATGATTAGCATTTCCATTTTTCAACGATTATTATAGAAAGAAGGTGATTAATATTTTATATTTATAAAATAATCACAATATCAAAAATATGATATTATTTATATAAATATACTTATACATATCATCCATGTGGCATGGTAATGAAAGGAGAGAGTCACATCGCTTTGTTAAGGTGATAGTCCACACGTACACAAATGACATTATTATCTTTCAACGAGTGAGAATATAAGATGAAAAATGATATATTATATTTTAATAATGATAAATATTTCATTAATATCATAATTTTATCATTATATAAAATATATTCATTAAATTTATCCTTTTTATCTTCCATGTAAAGAATTAGGGAAAAAGGAATCAATCACTTCGTGCGGTAATAATCTCCCATACACATTAGCAACATTATCATATCCCATATAGAGTGGAAATTAAAGCGTTATATATATGATAAAATGACTCTAGAGAAATATTTTTGTTATAAATATCATATATATATACATTATATACATCATCACACCAATCTTGAAAGATTTTAATGGAAAAACAAATGACATCGGTTCGCGAGGCGGTAGTCCACCGTACACACAAATATGATTTTATAACCCATTTTATAGAAGTGGAGATGGTTTTAGGTTATGAAACTAAAATGTAAATATGTAATTATATGGAATATACTAATGTCATTTTATCATCATGGTTTAAT
The DNA here is from genome assembly GCA_963277665.1 of Viscum album. Lineage (NCBI taxonomy): Eukaryota > Viridiplantae > Streptophyta > Magnoliopsida > Santalales > Viscaceae > Viscum > Viscum album. The sequence goes on along the minus strand of OY728127.1, from coordinate 443,288,228 downwards.
AATAATTTAAAGAGGTGGATGAGGAAATAAAATAAAATTGCCTGTTGAAGAATATTACCAATTCTTTGGGTAACCTCCCTAGGTTTTCACAAAAATACTTCATAGGTTGGATTTATTATAAAAATAAGGATTATATGATGATATGATATTATTTTGGAAGAAATTTTATCAGGTATTGTCTAATAGGAAAGTGTCTGAATGAGTTAATTTGAGTGGATATGGTGTGACATTTTATAAGTGAGGTGAGTGACATGGTCATATTTTTTGAAAATAAAAATGTGTACCCACATTTTTCACATCTCACAAGTGTAAAAAATAGATTATTATCGATCCTATAAATTATAGGGTTGAAATAGTTCAATAAAATTAATTTTTGATACCTTTTAGGTCATTTTAATGCTTATATTTTTAAATTAACACCAAATAAACACATTTTTTACCTTAATCGTGGTAAAGAAATTTTATTATTTTTACTATTAATTGTGGTCAAAATTTAATCTGAAAATATTATTTCATAAAAAGTATGATGATTAAAAATATTTAATCCTTTTTTCAAAATTCCATTCATCAAATTGGAAAAACATAATTTAAAATTAATCTCGTAGACACGACGAGAAAACAAGTTTTCAAAGAGAAAATATTCAAAAGTTTATAATATTTTTATATAAAAATTAAATATGTAAATGATTAAAATTACCTAAATTGGATGAAAATATTTATTATTTAACTAATTTTAATTTAAAACCACTTTAATATATAATTAAACATTATAAATAAGTAAAATAAAAATTATTTTTCAATTTAAATTCAGTATTTTTTATTATTCATCAAAACCATTAGTATTTTCACCCAAAGGTAATTTTGAAATGATTATTTGAACAAAAAATTTCTAAAAAAAAATTTCTATAATTTTTAAAAATTAATTTTAAAATAAATGCATAAAAGGAAAAAAATTTGGGTTTTAAAAAATATATAGTTTTTAAGCGTAAATTTGGATTAATTCTCATATATTTTTTAGATTACACATAAAATGGATGTTAAAAAATTGATTAAATATATACTATATAAATTTCATTAAATAATTCCCAAAAATTTGTTTTTTAATTTTTTTAGTTAAAACATGTTTTTTTCATAAAAATAGTATTTCAGAAAAATATTTCATTTTTTGAAATTGTTTTTATTTTCATTTTTAATTAATTGATCACCAAATAATTAATTTTATATACTTTTGTAAATCATATATTTTCATAATTTAGTTTATCATGTTCATACCTTCTATTCCAATCGCAAGGTGAAAACTATCATTTTATATAATAATATTTTAAAAGTATATCATGTTTCATTTCAACTCAGTGTTGCATGTTGTGATGACCCTTCCTAATAGGGCCCATTACATGACTACCCCAAGCCCGCCTCTAATGGTCCAGAGGCTAGAGAGTATCACTGGGTAGGCATATCCAACAAATTGGCTGCATTTTCCTAAGTACCCATACACATACACACATCTCCAATCTCAAAATTATAAAATGTAAAAAACATAAGTAAAAAATGGATGAATAAACTATGATACGAACCCCAGAGTATGCTAGTTGAAAAAATGGAAAGTAGATGGGGCCAAAATACAAGCCCACCAAATTAAAGAGTCTATCAACTGATGCACAATTTCCTAAAACTTATTCGTAGAAAACACTACCTAAAGGGTAGGTGTAAGAAAACTACCTGAGGTCATAGGATAAAAAAAGTATGTATAATCCCTCTAAGAACCACCTAGTCCTAGTCCACCTAGAACTCCTTCAAGGCATCGAACATGTTCACAAGATATGACACGTGCTGGAAAAGCCAGCGCAAGTGTGAGTAAAGAAATACTCATTTTGACACCCTAAAACCATAAATGAAATACCATTAGGAAATATATGAAGTATACCACAAATCAAATACATGAATTACACCACAATAGAAATAGAAAAAGAACACCACAAAGGAAGCACATGAATTACACCAAAAAGGATACACACAAAGTACACCATAAAGGAAACACACTATGTACATTCAACTCACCCAAGTATAAGTCTAAAGAATGAAGAGAAGGATTTTTAGTTGTATTCCACAGATCTTATAGTTTCCAAGATACAAAGAGTGTTGAAGATGCAAGGAGTTTCAATGGAGTGCCGAGTGTCGATGGCGCACAAAGTGTCAATGGCCCATAGTGCATCGATGGTGCACCAGGATTGTCAATGGAACTCTGATCCTCGATGGATCCCAGAGTGTCAATGGTTCTCAGAGCGTCGATGGTGCCCTAAGATTCAATGGATCCCAAAGCATTTATTTAACCTAGATTGTTAATAGCACTTGGAGAGTCGATGGCTCTTAGATGGTTGATTGCACACGGAGCGTCAATGGCGCACATAGCGTTGATGGGGTAGGGAGTGTCGATGGCGTACGAAGAGTCGATGGTGCATGGAGTGTCGATGGAACCCAAAGTGTCAATGGTGCATGGAGCTTCGATGGTACATAGAGCATTGATGGCCCACATAGAATCGATGGTGCATGGAGCATCGATGGCACACAGTGCTTTAATGGCACCCAGAGCGTCGATAGTGCATGGAGCATCAATGATGCCCCAAGTGTCGATGGAGAACATAGCATAGATGGCACACAATTCATCAATGGATGACATAAAATTGATGTCACACAGAGCGTTGATGGTGTATGAAGCGTTGATCACATATAGATCATTGATGGTGTAAAGAGTGTCAATGTGTCATGTAGTCCCCAAGTCATGTAGTCACCGATTCTCAACCAGCTATAGGATTCCCCTCATAGTGCACTTGTACTAGGATAACCTACTACTAAATCCATAGTTCATATTCAAAAATTCACAAAGACGCACATAGAGTATCTTAAAAGGACCTTCAGTCTCAAGGGTCCCAATGCTGCAAACGGCTCGACAAATGGAAAATTGGTTTGAAAGTTATAGCTATTTTTCTGAAAAGTTCTAAACTGGGTCTAATCGAACCCGCCAGACCTGACCAATCCTGAGATGGATGACCCTACCCAACCAGGTTCGGCCAGCCAAACCCATCTCGACTTAGTTCGGCCTAGCTCGAACTGGATCAGGCTGCTGTGCTCAACCTATTGGGTCCAGCCCATTGGGTGCTAGGTGGGAATACTGGTCCCGACCTTTTGGGTCCAGCCCACAGGGTACTGGGTGGGCCGACTCTTTTGGTATGGGATACCACTTGTTGTCTAGTTTGTGTGTGCCAGATGTGGCTTTCATGGGCCACATCCCTCCGACCATCCCATGCCAGTCAATGTTAGGCCCCACCGAAGGTAAAGTCACCACTCTAAATGCAATGTTGCCCTTAGATTTCTGATATGGGTACCTATTTAGAAGTAATTGTTATTTTATATAAAAACCACCCACGTTCTTTATTAAAAACTTAAAATTTTTCATTTTATAATTCTAGAACATCAGGCCTCGGAATCTCAAGCCGTCTCAACACTAGGTCTCATAATATTCTCAATTAATTTATAAAAATAAAACCAAAGAAAACAAGTGTGATTACATTCTCCCCACCTTAAGGATTTATGTCACTGGTAGACAAAACAGGGGCTACTAAACAAAAATATGAGGGTACTAATAGTGAATCTAAGCCTCCCCCTCCCAAGTGCTCTCCTGGAGATTCTCATGCTAACACCAAATGTACACCAGGGAAATAAACATCCCCTAAAAGATCCGCCCCTATCAATACTTTTTCTCCAATTGGTACTCGAAAAAATTCTCCTCGTCATCATTGTACATATCCCCTCATTTGATGACGTTTGATGGGTCAGGAATGTAAATCCTCATCTACAACATGTGGGAGACATCATACACTTAGTGAAACTATAAGGGTAGATCCATGCGATGTTCTATCTCACCTACTCTACTCAGAATATAAAAAGGGCTGATGTATCTTGGAGATAACTTACTGCCCTAGAGAAATATCCATAATACTTATCGAGGTGAGACCCAAAGGAACACATGGAATCCCTCCTAAAACTTCAGAGGCCTCTGTCACCTATTAGCGTATGACTTTTTCTAGCTCGACGCAGTCCTCATCCGCTCTTAGATGATCTGAACCTTCTTGGTTGTAGCCCGCACCAACTATGGACCTATGAGTGTTGACTCCCCTTGTTCCATCTAGCATAATGGGGACCTTCATGTTCACCCATAAGGGCCTCGAGTAGTGCCATACCAATGGTAGATTGATCTATATTATTGTACGCTAGATCAACCTGTGGTAGGTGATTCTCCCAACCGCAACCAAAGTCTAGGATGTAAGTACGTAGTAAGTTCTCAACAACCTAGATTGTCCTCTCTATCTAGCCATCCGTATTGATATGGAATGTCATGATCAAGTGAAACTGAGTACCAAATTCCTCCTACAATCCCTTCCATAACTGGGGTGTGAAATGAGCATCACAGTTTAAAAAAATCATCGATGGCACTCCTTGAAGCCTAACTATCTCCTACACCTAGTGGCATCCCATTCTCCCTAATGAAATAGGATAAGGGATAGGAAGGAATTGGGCCGACATGGTGAGTCAGTAAATGATCACCCAGATGGTATTGTGTCCCTTGGATTTGCATGGTAAACCCTTCAGGAAGTCCATTGATATCTCATCCCACTTCCACTCTAGCACCCCATGTGGTTGGGTCAAGCCCACTAGAACATGGTGACCATCCTTTACTTTATGACAATTTAGGCACCAAGAAACAAACTATTACACAACTTTCTTCATACTCGACCACTAGAACTGACATCAAAGGTCCTGGTACATCTTCGCCACACCAGGATATACCACCAACGGGGGTGTGTCCAACTCCCTCAGAACCTCCTCCTGCAACATCACTGGTGGAACTATGTGCCTTCTGAAAAGAATGACGTGCTCCGCACCTATCAAATACACATTAGGGGAATACCCTATGGAAAATTAAGAACTTAGGGTCTCAGAGTCGATATCCAAAAGCAGTGCCTCTATAACTTGCTGTAAGATTTGATGGGTGACAACCATTGACTAGAGGTAAGCTTCTTCATCTCAATCCACAAAGGATATCTGTTATGTGGAAAACTATTCCAACTCCTCACTCAACAACTACATGATGGATCTCCAGCAAATATAATCTTCCACTAAATTCTACTTCCTAGGAGTATAGAAAATCTAGAAGTCATAATCCTAGATTAACATTAGCCATCATCTCAGTCTCAGGTTCAGATCCTTCTGAGAGAAGATATACTCAAGACTCTTGTGGTTTGAGTAGACAGTAAACTACTTTCCCATTAGGTATTATCACCACATCTTCAATGCAAAGACTACCATTTCCAGATCGAGATCATGGGTCTTTTAGTTCTTCTCATAATACCTCAACTAGCGTGAACCATAGGCAATCACCGTTTCCCCCTACATCAGGACACAACCAAGACTGGTCCCTGATTCATTGCAGAACACTATATACTTGACACCCTCCTCTAGTAGTCTCAATATGGGAACAATCCTCAACTCCTTCTTCAGCTCCTAAAAGAACTACAAACACTTATTTGTCCATAAGAAAGGCTACCCCTTCCACATTAAGGTTTTCAAGGGTTCTGCTACACTAGAAAAGTTAGGTACAAACATCTGATAGTACCCATCCAAACATAGGAAACTCTGCACCTCAGTAACACTCTGGGGTGGCACCCAAGTAATCACTGATTCAATATTCATGGGATCTATTGTAACTTTTGCCTTTGAAATGATTTGTCCCCGAATGTTGAACTCCCAAATCTAGGATGGGCACTTCGAGAGATTCCAATAAATCTGGTTCTCTCAGAGTGTGTCTAGGACCATCCTTGAGTGTATCACTTACCCCTCCTTGAGCGTCAAGTACACTAGGATGTCATCAATGAATACCTTGATGAACTGGTCTAAGTAAGGAAGTAAGATTCCATTTATGGGTCCCATTAACACTGCTGGGGAATTCGTCGCACCAAACAACATCACTAAGTACTCGTAGTGGACATACCAGCATCTGAAGTATGTATTTTCTACATCCCCATCCCCCACACTAATCTAGTGATAACTAGATCTTAGGTATATATTTGAGAACCACCTTACTCCCTTAAACTGATCAAAGAGGCTGTCAATCCTCAGTAGTGTATACTTATTCTTTATGATCACCTTGTTAAGGTTCTAGAAGTCCACACATAATCTGAAGATCATATATTCATTTGTATCAAACAAAATTGGGGCCACCCAAGGTAAAACAATGGCTCTCATGAAGACATTCCTCTAAAAGTATTCCAACTATACCCTCAAATCACAAAGATCCGTAAGATCCATTCGATATGAAGGTGTAAATATCAGTGTAGTCCCCAGGTATAGGTCAACTTAGAAGTCCACCTCTCTATAGAGAGGTAATCCCATAACATCCTTAGTAAATAAATCCTTACACATTACCACCACTGTAGGAAAATAAGGACTCCTATCATCCATTTTATTGACGGAGAGGCTTTCCAATATGTGAGTAATCTTCTGCACCCTCCTATGAGTAAGTCCATCCTATACTACATGTGTTTCATTTCCACCAACTAAGTAAAACCTGGTCCCATCTCCATGGACACACCACACTCTGCACTTAACACTGTCAATATGGGAATGAATTTTAGATAACTACTCCATACTGAGAATGAAATCGTAAGGCCTCGACACTAATACTAAGGGATTAATACCAAAAATCTCACCTCCAAGAGTAATCTAGAACTATAGTCACTGGTGTGTAATCATCGAATCTCCCCCATAAGAGCCTCTAATCATAGGGATCGAGACAATGGTTCCACTGAAATCTCTGAGTATCGAACAAGGGTCATGGTGGGAAAATTGTGACTCGAATCTATGTCTATCCAAACTACAGGTACGGTGGAAAAGACGCAGATCATACCTCTAATCATATCTTGAGAATTGGGGTCATAAGACTCCATCGCCGGAAGCTGGCCTCGTCCCTATCCACCATATCCATGAGCCTTTGGTGGACCACCTGGTGGTGGTGGTGGTAGTACATTGAACCTCTTACCACCTCCCACTACTCTATCTTCTACTCTTCCATGCCTGCCACCCTACGAGGCAATCTTCTCCAGACTCCACCTATACCATGATGGTCCGTCAACTATTGGTGATCATCTGCATGACGAGTCAGGCAATCAGAAGCCATATGTCTCTAACCACCACACAATTAACACAACCTATCATTTAGAAAACCCAATATTCTCTGGGATCCCCACACCGCTGATCCCATATCTTGGGTTTTTCTTCTAGATTTCATGACCTTCTTGAATCCCTGCATCAGTTATCGACTAACTACCACCGAAGTCTCAACTGCCTGGTTCCTACTGTTAGCTCCCACGACTGGCATCTACTTCACCAGAAATCTCCCCACAAGCAGAGCTCTCTATTGTACCCCAACATATGTAAAGATTCTAAGGGATACCATGGACTCCCTAATCTTTCTTCATAGCCCTTAATCAAAGGTGTGGTCCCTAAAGAATAGTCCCCACATCATATCTATGGAGTAGTGAGAAGGATCCATAAATCTCATCGAGGTCTCCACTACTGTTTGACTACCGTACTACCAATGCAGGAGAACCTGTATGTGCACTAAGCATAACATCACTAAAAAGAACTCCTCCCAGAATAGTACCTCAAAGTATGCCCAAGAGTGATCTGTCTTGTCGTGTGTCTAGATGACCAAGCTCCACTATAACCTCGCAGACCCCTAAAGAGGGCTTGTGACTAGAATTTCCATCTGGTCGGATGTCATCCTCACAAGGAGAATGACATGAGTTATTACCTATAGAAAGTTATTATCTATCTGGGGGTCTGGATCACCCTTAAACCTAGGAGTTCACTTCCTATGGAATTCTTATAATGCACTCATCCTTCATGCATCCTTAATCAGTGCACTGGTAGTAACTACTTCACAATAGGTAGTGGTATCAATGGCAACCCACTCAGAGGTGCAATCTTCAGTGCATGGAGTACCTTCGGCACATGCCCCTATACTGACACATCACTGCTAGGAGGATTATCATCATGATCAAACATCAGAGTATTGTCTAGATATTTGTATGGGTGTATCTAGAAATAAATCAAGATATACCACAGTTGATAGAGTAAACTTGGTGAGATGAATCAAGAAGGACTTGAAAACACACTCAATGTACTCTATGATGCATGTACTATTTATTTTCCCTAGAACATGGTGTTTCAAGTACTGAGTAGAAAAAAATAATTCAGAGTCTTGGTGTATGGATACATTTCCTGCAGTACCAACAATGGAGCCCCTAGTCTAAAAGCTGAACTCAAAACACATAACACTGTTTCCCCATACCATTCTCATAGACTATTGGTTTTTTAGGTAGAATTGACCTACCCTTGATACCACTCTATCACAACCCATCCCAAAGGGGACTGTTATGGGACTACCTCAAGCCTACCTTTGATTGGTGAAGGGCTAACAACTAGCATTGAGTAGGCATATCCCAAAATTGGGAGACATTTTCCATAGTACCAATACACAGAAACACATATCTATACCCAAAAATCTGAAATAAAAAAACACTAAGTAAAAAATACATAAAAACACTAAGATACCAACCATAGAGTAAAAAAGTAAGAAAATTGGAAAGTAAATAGAGGCAGAATACAATCCCATCAAGAGAAAGAGTTTGTCATGTTAATGCAGAAGTTCTTCAAACTCATTCGTAGAAAACCCTACCTGAAGTGTATGTGTAAGAAAACTGCCTGAAGTTGTTGGAGCACAACACATCTATCTGATCCCTCTGAGAACCACCTGGTCTTGGTTAGCCTAAAACTATGTCAAAGCATTGATCATCTACACAAGACACAACACATGTGTGCAAAGCCCATGTAGGTGTGAGTAAAAAAATACTTATTAGGACACCCTAAAACCATAAAGAAAATACCCCTAAGAAATACATGAAGTCTAAAAAAAGGAAACACATGAAGTACACCATAAATGAAACACATTATGTACACCAAAAAGGAAACACATGAAGTACACCACAAAGGAAACACATGAAGTACACCACAATGAAAACACACTAAGTATAATTAGGTCACATAGGTATAAGTCTAAAGCACAAAGAGAAGTATTTTCAGTTGTAGTCCATAGATATCCCAGTTTAAATGACACATAGAGTTCTAATGATGCAGAGATCATCGATAGTGCATAGATAATTTATGGTTCATGAAGCATTGATGAAATTATGAGCATCTATGGCACATAGAGAGTCGATGGTGACTGAAGCGTCGATGACGCCCAGAGTGCCGAGGGTGCCCGGAGAACTGATGGTGCATAGAGCGTCAATGTTTCTCAAAGAATTGATCTTGAATGACGTATCTATGTTTCATGAAATCCCCAAGTCATATAGTCACCAAGTCAGAGCCAGTCACATGATTCCTCTTGTAAAACATTCATACCGGGAGAACCTACTCCTCAAGCCAATAGGTCGTATTATAAAATTAAAAAAAAAATTACATAGAGTATCTCAAAACGGTAATCTCATAACAAGGGTCCCAACGTCATAAACATCTCATCAAACAGACACATGTTTTGAAAGTTATGCATATTTTTTTTTGAAATGGTTCAATCTAGGTCTGATAGGACTCGATGGGCCTGACCCAACCTGACCTAGTTCGGCCCAGCCCAAACCACCTCAGGCTACTAGGTCCAGCCCACTGGGCACTGGGAAACCCAAACCATTTGGTCCGACCCATAGTATGTGGTCCACTTTGTCTACACCGGACACAAACTACCATAGCCGCATACATTTGGTCAACATGGAGCTGTATAATGTTTCATGAAGCCAGATCGCCTCCTCCACCGAGTCCTGTAGCCTCACCGCCTCCCTGGGCTCCCTCCGATGCAGCTTCAAGATGTGTCCCTTTTCACTATCGTGACCTCCTACCTCAACCCCCTTATTACCAGTCATGACCCCGCTATTGCATCGGTCCACTTGGCCCTGCCTCCCCTTCCGGGCCACTGATGCATCCACTGATGGCCACTCACCGATGTCCTCACCCTTTAGGTATTTCCTCCACCTGGACCAATGCTTCCCTTCCTGAACCGGCCATAGTCACCTCCTCTGGTCATCTCCACCTTGTGCTTCCACCACCGTGCAATGCCATCACACCTCCATAGTACCGTTGTGGGATCAGTTCTCGATTTTGATTTGGCATAGGGTTTAAAAAGGACACAGAGAAGGATAAGAACATTTAAAGGATAAGATAGATTGAGGGGGGATTTTGTGGGCACATGAATACCAAAATAATGGATCCTAGCCTTGTTCATGTCATCCTTGATCCATTCATGTTTGAAGAATGATGAAGAACAAATCAACACATATATCTAATCCCCAATCTACCCCCTCAAGCATAACACCCATCCCACAATTGATCGAATCGTGGATCAAGATATTTATTAGTTGATACACATTTATCAATGGATATAATAAGGTTAAAGGGAATCAAAAATAGAATCAATACGCTACCTTGAGTTTTCATCAGTTGTTGATGAAGAACAGAGTTCTGTGTCGTCATCGATCCCCGATCCACCATCATTCATCATAGAGAGAGTTTCCTTCCACCTATAAAAGGAATTATAGGGTTTTGATGATAACTATAACTTCCTAACAAAGGTTTCATTAAAAAGAAAAACTCTGATGCGTCTAATAAAATATTTTTAATGATGGTTACATCCAAATTCAAACTTCTACATTCGACCCACACCAGTTAATATTAGACCCTACCAAAGGGAATGCCACTCCTCTAAACACAATGGTGCCTTTGGATTTCCAATATATGTACTCATTAAAAATTTATTCCCATTTTAAATAAATACTGCCTACTTGATTTGTTAAAAACATAATATTTTTCACCATTTCATTCCGGGTACACTGGACCTCGAAATATTACACCATCTTAGTGTGTGGTCTCATAATTTTCCCAAATAATTTATAAAAATAAATCCAGAGAAAATATGATTCATTACATGTGTAAGGGAAGTTAAACTCTATGTTTTGTGTCATGAAAAATATTTAAATATTTAAATTTATTTGTTTTTTAAAAATATTAGGTTGTTACACAGGGTATTTTATCCAATGATATGTTATCACTACAAACTGGTTAAAGAATCATCTAAATAACTTTCACTAACAAGCTCTTATTCTTCACAAAGTCACTACTTCATTCAATATCCTAAATTTTTCTTCAGTTCATGTTTTTATTCAACCTATTGAAGTCAATAAATCCTTATATTATTGAAAAAATTCAACTCACAAATTAGTTATAAATTCCTAACCCAAGATCCCCTTTACCCATACACCAATTCAATGGGTCAGATGGCCTCAAGCTTGACTCCTCGTATTCTAGAGGTTGCTGACTATATCTTGAATCTTTACCCATAGAGATAATGCCTCCATATCTTTAAGTAAATAATTATAGATACTATATCAAGAACATAAGGTGGATTATTTTTATCAAGGATCTTTAACTGTATTGATGAATATGAAAAAAATCTATCATTATTAAAAAGAACACATTTTAATCCTTTCTTTAATTTAACATTATATATCACAAAAAAATCCCTTAAAATTGGTATTTTCAATGTAGATGCATTGACCAATATCCTATCAAATTATTCAAAACATTCATTACAATCTTATTAACATATAATCTTCATGAACATACATGATGACTTGGTTAATAGGTTAGATAGTAAGGAAAAATTTAGAACATAACCATAATAGAAACCAACTAATCCAAGGAAACTACATGCCTCATTAATTTTAATCAATCCGAGACATTATTTAAATACAATTTTCATTTAATTATAAATTTTTATTCCATATTTGGATACAATATGGCTAATAAAATAAACTTCCTAAATCTATAACTCACAGTTAATAAATTTACCATATCACTCTTTTCCACTATATGTTTGGAGGTTGATTACCAAATGGGTTTTTTGATATTCATTTATTTTAGTGTAAAACAAGATATCACCAATAAATACCACAATGAAATTATAAAGATAATATTTTAATATTATGTTCCTTAGATCTGTATAAATATATGGTTCTTTATTCAATCAAATATGAATTAATATAAAATTGAAAAAGTACATACCTATTGAAAAATTCCATTTTTGGAATATCTTCCTTGTATAGTCACAATTAAATAGACAGGATTGATATCATTATTTGAAAAAATATTGAAGTCCATGATGTTGATCAAAAAAGTAATCAATGTGAGGAAGTGAATACATGTTCTTTATAGCAATGGTATTGATTTCCCTATAATTAATGAAAAACCTCATAGACCCATCATTATTATTTACAAAAATAGTAGGGGATCCAAAATATGAAACCCTAGGGAGAATAAATCCATTATTACTCAACTCCTGTAGTTGTTTCTTTAGTTACACTAATTCCACTATGGCCATTCTGTAGGGAGTATTAGATATAGGTTTTGTATTAGGGATGAGTTCAATGTAAAAGCCATATTTACACTGAGGTGGATTTCTAGGCAACCCTTTAGTAAATGCATCACTGTATTCCTTCACAATAGGTATATGTTCTATTATAAGGTTAACTTTTCCATTCATTAGTGGAAACTTATCTTCTTCTCCAAAAATTTCATTTAGGTGAGATACTTACGGTGGATCAATACGTGATTAAAATAATAAACTCTCTCTTATGATGGAAATGTATTCCACATATCCTTCACGAATTGTAATATCCTTCTCTTGGTACTAAATTTTTGAAATATAATTTTAAATACAATCCATAACAAGGATTATATCAAAGCTAAACATAGGTATAATGACCATGTTTTAATATATAGTATGTATATGCATCTTAATGGGGACTAACTATTATATCCTTATTATAATAAGATTTCAACAAGGGGTATTGATTGAAAATACCCTTCTTAGTGTTATCGGGGATGATTTAATATTCATGGAAAATATGGAAGATTTAAAACTGTGGAATGATCTATAATAAAATTAATCATTAACTAAATTTGATTTTATGATCAAAATTATTTCCACCCCATATTTTGGGGATTTAACTTCAGCTATAGTAATAAAATAATATCAGACTCCCCCCTTGTGCTCTTATGCGGCAGGTTCACTAGATTCTTGGTGAATTGGTTTCAATAATTCCCCATCTACCTATAGTTGAAGGAACTGATAGTAGAGGTTTCCTTATTTCCCTTGCACACACGAGTTATATGTCCCTTTTCTATACATTGGTAATGAAATCCCATTCCCTTTAATAACTTTTCATGATGTTTCTTTTGAAAAATAAGCATAAAATGGCTCAAAGGCCTTAGATTATTATTTTATTTTTGGATAATCCACTTTTCTTAGTGGGGTTGATAGGGAACCTTTACATGGATTGAAATATATATGGCATAGAGCCTAATTTATTTGGCCTTAAATCCTATGGGAATAACAACTTTATATATTTATATCTCAAATACACTTTTCTAACCCCTACCTTGAAAATATTTATATCTTAATTGGCTCACCACATAAATTTTTTAATGACATGAAGTTCCCTTGTATAGAGATGAATGGGTTAATGATTGGATCCATATCTCTCCTTTATTTAAGCCATGCAATGGCCCGAAGGCCTTCAATATATTTATTATATGATAAAACCCCCTTTTAAGGGATGAAGGGCATGGAAACCCAAAGATATCATAGACATAGGACAACCACACGCGAAAGATAGAAAGAGTAAAACCCGAATGAAAACACTGAACTACTCCTCCCCGATATTTGATCATGAAGAAGCTCTCCACCGTTGCAAAGATAGTTGGCAATAAAGTGTCCTGTGTTGAAGAACAAGACCGATCCAATGGATTGTGCCTTACCCTCTAAAGCAACCAAATCTAAAAAAATCAGAAAATATGGATCACCATCTCTGAAACCACCTCTAAAGATTGCCCATGGAGTCACATCTAGATCACAAACTTCCCACCTTCAAACAAAAAACCATTCAAGAAAGATGAACCACCATGCTACGACCCTCAAGCCAGGGACACAAGGGACCATCACAACCAAAGATCAACCAAAAACAAGAAACAACAAAACGAAGTCCCAATACCTCCCCCTCCAAGGGAATGGAAACAGACTATAACATGCCATAAGCAGACACCGAACTGGGATAAAGTCGCGTGGAGAAGCCGGAAGAGAGCTGAGGCAAACACCACGCACACTAGAACCGACACCAGGGCAGACGTTGGAAGAAGAGGCCATCCTTAAGAACACTGAAAATCAAGAAACCAGCACCGAAAGGTGTAGGAAACCTGAAGATGAGAGTTTCGAAGCCGGACTATCTAGGATGACACACGCATGTACCAAGTAACCATGCACTAAAAATCAGTCACCGAGCTCACCAGATCTAATAGAGAACACACCAAATATAGCACAACTTGAAACCAGGAGGTGTAATAGAGACACCACCTATAGAAACTAGACAACATAGATCCATCATAGTCAACACCGAAGCTAGGCACTCCAAATATGTCACCGAGCACATCAGATCTGACCATGAACATGCCAGACTGTGCATTTCCATCAACCCAAGATTTCTAAAGTAAGATGATCCTACTTTTCTTCATGGATGAGGTTTCCTAGGGACCGATGGCCTTATATATACTTTTCCCATATTCCATCTGGTTCAAACGCCTATGGATGGGCTCAAGGACTTGTAGCCTAAAAGCCCAATTATATTAATTAAAAGCCCAATTTGTGTGAGAAGTGTCACAATTACTATAATAACTAGTACAATAACATAGAGATACTCCCCCTATAGTATTTTAACCCGGACCTTTCATTTTCATATTCTTTGTTTAATTTATTTTCATATGGTTTTCATCTAACCACTTCTTTGATTGATTTCACATGATGATATAAGACCTCTAAAATTACGTTTTTATCTTTATTGTATGTGAGAATATATCATCATATGATGAACATATTTGGAAGACCCAATCCTTTCAAAAGGTTCATCTTAATCCCATCAATGAAATGGTAAATATTTCATTGGAGGTTACCTATATAGTTTGATTCATTTATTTCCAATCTTGTGAATCTAGTGTCATATTCAACAACACATTCCTCAATCTAATTATTTATATTGAGTAACTCTATCTCAATTTCATGTCACTTCTCTCTTGGAAAATATTTCATAAAAATTATTATCTTAAAATTTATCCATTCCATATTTCAATTTATGTATCTTCATTTGTATTCTATATAAATGAGAATCATTTATAAGAATAACCAATTTAAAAATATAATAAAGATATAAAATTTTCCATTTCATTACTTTTGAAATCCAAGAATAACTTTTAAAGGGATATGATCCATTTCTCATCTACTAATTGATTAATAGTTCTATTAAAAATTATAGGTTTTTTTTGCATAATGTGATCTAACATAGCATCATCGCATTGTATAATAATAGATTTCTCTATATGGGAAATATGTTTTTACCGAGGTAAGTTTCCCCAATATAGTCATGATCTAATCACCTCCAACACCAATTGTGTTGAATTACATATAATGTAAATCCATACATTTACTATTAGTGTTGATATTATTTCCCTTAATTCCATCATACACCATCTATAAACAATTTAACACACATAATTAGCTCATAAAATAATGAATATTGATCGATAACATAAAAATCCCAAAAGTATATTGAACATTCAAGGGGTTTATATTAATACTTTTATTATCAATTTTCTTCTAAAAATTATTTCTCATAGGTACCAATAAACATTACTTAATACCAACTATAAAAACCCTAAAACGTTTAACCCATAAATGGTCTTTACTTTATCTTAATTTTAAAAGAAATTAAAGATAATATCCTAACGAATAAAGTAGTTTATAACTCTTTGTAGACTAGATAAATAAATTATTTCAATATTACATTAGAAAAATATAACATAACGTTAAAAAAAATCACGTGTCCTTGAAAATCACTCAAATATTCTTTCTCTATATCCTAGGTAAAAAAAACATAAAAAATGTGATCTTAGTTGCTTAGTAAGGGAATTACTAAAGCAGAATCCATCTTGAATACACGAGGAATAAATAATATGGAAATGTTATTAATCAATATATTTTCCATATATTAAATAACATAAGGGTAAAATAATACCCATGGAAAATATAAAAATAGTCACATTGATAATAATAATAATAGGAATTTTAAAGAAGAAAATGCATAATGAAGGACATAATAATCTTACCTTCAAGGCCTCATCCTAAGACATCATAAACCATACTATTAGGGTCATGTTCCAAGATATTTCAATGAATGGGTAGGTATACACAAAAAAACTCAAATAATTTGACAAACTATTTATCTCATGATACTTGTGTGTGCATCTAAGGGCTATATATAATCAGGACTCACTCATCACTTACATATTCCTAATTTACTGCTAATATATTCAATCAACAACCTAATACATAATAAATATGAATTATTTTTAAATAGATATTAATATTCAATCAAGAATACAGAACATCAATATTTCCCTGATAATTGAAATAAATTTCATTGTAAGATTCCATTAACAAACACCATTTATAGAAATGGTATATAATTAATACATTATTAAAATCTTAAATATACCCTTGATACAAATGAGTATGGATATAGTGTCAAAATAATAATTGATAATGAATAGGAAAATAACATTAAATAATTTTGATTATTCCTTGTGAAAAAAATAAGGTCTAAACTATAAATAAGTGATGGATAAAATGAGATCATCAATTAATTATAAATCAAGGTTTTTAATTAAAGGAAATTATTTTGAGAATATTAGTGGAAAATTGAATCAAATCAATAAAAAAATATTTTTTAAAAATATTTTTTCTTTTTTCCAAAAAATAAAATTATTAATCATATCCAAAATTTGTTCGACCTTTTGAAATATAATTCCTTTTTTTACTTAAATATAAAAACTAAATATTGATAGAAAAATAGAAAATAATTTTTTGTAAAAAAACATGGAAAAATTTAGAGGAAGATAAATAAATATCAATGTCCATGAAATTCTGAAAAGTCATTTACACCATATAGATGAAAAAGAACATTCCTTTCACACTTTTGTAAAAATTAAAAAATGATTTATTTTGAATACTTTAAAAAAGATAACTTTTTTAAACCATTGGAAATAAATTAATAAATACTATAATGATAACTTTAAAAATATTTTAAAAGTATAAAAAACATTCATAATTTTTTTTGATAAATATTGATATGGAAAAGAATGATTTATGGACAAAAGAAAATAATTAAGGTAGTATTTTCTTAAAAAACATTATTTTTTACTTTTTGAGTTCTAAAGAGTAGAATAGTTATAATAAAACATGGAAAACCTAAAAATAACCATAGGAAAATAAAATATAAGAGGTTTTTGTAATAAATATCACATAATATACCAATTTGAATTTAAAAATAAAAAATCCAACTAAGAGTGAGATTGTCAAATATACCCTTACAATTTTAATATATTTGGAATAAAAACATCTTAAAAGAAAAAAAATGTATTGAAAATTTAAATTCCATTAATAAATAGGAATTCCAGTTATAATCTTTAAAATTGGTGGTGCATACACCATATAAATGAAATTAGGTGAATGATATCAAATTTGTCTCAATAGTGTGTAATTGAGATGAATAACCCATACACTGGATTCATTCTTTGTCCGACATATTATATCCTCCTAAATAATCAATTTAAATAAATTAAATAGTGTATTCTTAATCTTTTTCATAAATAATATACTTTTTAAATATTTTTTATGACCATTCTATTTCCATTAATTGTATATTTCTTATTTACACTAACCACTTTAGGTTGTTCAATAAATTTCTCAAAAACTACTTTAATATATTGAGTGTGGTAAAATGTTTTATGAAATGTTTCCATAATATCTAAAATATGAGTAATTTCATGAATATATTTTTTATTTATTATATTAAATTTCAAAACTATCAATTCTTGGTGTTAATAGAAAAATAAAATACATCATTCATGGAGGTTGCGGTCTTCATGTACATATAATGACATTTTCATTTTTCTGTTGGTTAGAAAGCATACAAAGTATATAATGACTAATAATTTTAGAATAATATATTTATATATTATCATTAATATATATATATATTAATTATATCCACATTATAATTCATGTAAATAAGAAATAGAAAAAGAAAAACATCACTTTATTGAAGTGGTAGTCCTCACTTATGAGTGAGTGACGTTATCATTTTCAAATAGATTGATGGATAAGAAGGTAGATAATATTTTATATTTAATGAATTGAAATAATTTCATAAGTATCATATATATTAATTAAATATATCATTATAAAGATCCATATAATCTAGTGATGGAAAATGTTACACATCGCTTCATAGAGGCGACAGTCCACACGTACGACGAGTCTAGTTTTTATTTTCCATCAGATGTAGAAGAGGTATGTAATAATTCACGTGTAAACCTAATATATTTTAATATATTGGTGATACTAATTTAAATCAATTATTTTGGATACAACATGTTTTATGGAGGTTTAAGAATAAATTAATTAAAAAGAGTCAGTTAAGATGATCAAGTATTCTTTTTGAAACCTCCTCTGGATTACAAATTAAGCCTTATTGAATTGGATTTTTGGGAATAAAATAACCAAAATTGATTGGATAAGGTGTAGCATAATAACACATTTTTACACTTTATCTGTACTATGGGTCTGTGGTCCACTGGGTATTAGGCACAAATCCCTGTATGCCAATGACTACCAACTAGTAGCAAGGGTCTGATTAGGTTATAGTGGGGAGACAATACACTATTGAAATGATAATATAAAGTGTCATATAATAAAAACACTATGGGAGAAAGAAATACTAATCTTAGTGAAAGAGATAATACATAGTATAAAAAAACAAGCCCAAGGAATTATACCTTTTGCTGATAAAAAACATGTAATAATAGCATACAAAAAGATGAGCAAGGTCACCCGTGGATGATCATATTAGAAATTATATAAAATGTCCAACCAGAAATCCATCTTGTTTAAAAGAACCAACATGGTTCATATTCCATCCATACCAAGTAACAACACCCATGATCACTATGGTCTACAGAACAAACCCAGTCCCTTACCTGATTTGAAAAATATAATGTCTACATGCATTCTGGGGGACCCATGTATGGTATGATTATGAACTCAGTAGGTTACAAAAAACATATCTGAGTCTTAAATTTTTAATTATTTAGTGTATGTATATGTAAATAAATAATAGAAACTCACACATTATAATATTCAACTCACTCCACTCATGATCAATTTACACAAGAGAGAGTTTTAACTACTTCGACCAACACTGGAGTGGAAAGACATATCCACAGTCAGTTTTACCAGAAGTATCTTAGTATCATATCCACATACATGTCACCTGGAACCTTGTTACATTTGATAGCTCTAGTTCCACTAATTTAATAACTATAATCTCATCATCAGTACAATCAATACATCCCAGGTCACCTGAATATTTATTCAAAATTCACTGTTTGCTCAATTGCCTGATGAACTGAGGAACGATGATATCCATCCTCCAATGAATACTAAATCTCCACCATTTTAATAGACCCATATTTTGGGAATTCTAATATTCACCCTCCAATAATCCCTGTCCATCGGTCTCAAATATAATTGTGAGCCTCGACCCCCAACTAATGGTCTCACACACCATCTCCCATGTATTTCTATGGGGAGAAACTACTTCATCACATATTTTCAACACCATCTCCTACGAGACTAAAAATATAGACGCCTCCCCCGTATTGAGTGGTCAACACCACCTCAACTAAGTTTAATCTTTGTGAACACAACTCGAATATCCACGTCAACCAACACGGTGAGTAGAAATCACCTACAGTTACCTAAGCCACACCACCCTTCAACCTTATTTCCACATGAGAACCAAATCACTCAAATACTAATGGTCAACACCATCCCAATTTCCATGGTCCATACCCTCATCCTTATAATCACAAAACCTTAATTCCAATGGTCAAAACTATCCCAAATAACTCAAACCATGATCTTTTCCCAATGAACCTAATCATCTCAATCCTGAAGATCAACATCACCATAATACTATGTTCCATGCTCGTCACATTCCATCATAACTTGTGCAGTCATATCATATTTAATTTATTTATATAATTTAATCAATTATCAGAACCTTCACATCCAACCGTCATTCCCATACCCAGTGTAACCAAACTAAAAATGTAAGAGAATGAATTTCAACATCTCATACCATCAATTAAAAAATTTAATGAAAATAATTATTTAATTGAGGTCTTTACCCAAATAACCCACATATTTTTATTTAATAAAACCCCCATAATTAGACTATATTTAAGGATAAATCTATTAACCACCTACCTTAGACTTGTAGGAACCCGTTCATCAATTATCAGCTTCTAATCCAAGCCGAAATGAGAGAAATTTAAGTTAAAGACAAACACCATAAAAATAGGGGAAGATAAGTATCATTGTTTCATAATTCCATATGGAGAGAAAATTGAAGAATAGAATCAATATGATTGATGGGATTACCTCTATGCTTCCAACTCACCTAAAGATGTTAAAATTGGAGCTCAGACAAATAATTTCCAAAGAACCCAGATGAGGAAGAGGGAGGGATCCATGGATGGAGGGAAGTACCTCACATGGGAGAAAGAAAAGGGAATGAAGACTCTTAAATATGTATGGGTAAAATTTATTTTCTCCTCTTTTAAATTTTACATGGTCACCACAAGGTTTGGAAAAACTATGTAATGACCATGTAGTGATCAATGTCTAAGGGTACGACACCTCACATAGTTCCAACACAATATTAGTCAAATTGTGTGCCTAATAGTATGATTCTATATTCCCCAATAAACCCACTTGAATTATTCATAGGGCATACTAAAGGGTCTAAAAAATTATTACCATTTGAAAAACAAGTCACACAGTTTGGGATGCATGGTTAGAAAAATCAAGCACCAATTATGCGTCTCATGAAACTCAGTTTCAAGGGGAAAATGGTGTTGAAACCCAATAAAACTCTCATGGAACTCGCCAAGACAAAAAAAAATACAACATAAATACACATTCATATTATCTATTTGAGGTCCTAAATAGAAAAATTAAAGTTCTTCTGTCCAAAAAACATAAAATTCAAATTTACACAGGTAAACAACCCGTTCAAAAACCTTGGTCATTAAAACCAATTCCTCTTAAGATTTCTCATCCATGAGTTATGTGGATTTGTCCTAATATGGTACCTAATATAAAAATATCATTTAAATTAATTCGGTTTACCCTGATTATTTATCGTAGTCTATTCCCATTGGGGCGCTCCCCACCTTTGGAATTAACTATCCAATCACTTCCAGACCATAAAATAAAATATTATGATGGTATATACTAAAGATTCCTAGACATGCATGTCACATTTTGACATATGTATACTTTCATCCCATCAAATTCCCATTCCAGAACCATGTCACACTTTACACCCATGGGTATATGCATCACATCTGATTCTCAATAACTCATGCATCCAACCTAATGCTCAAATGATCACACATAAAATACGATTCCCATAAAATTATCTCAATTCCCAAGAACCTAATATAATCCAAACATCATAACTGAATCAAAAAATATGTCTCAAATCCTATACATCTCAAACATATTAGGCATCATACCCAGTGACCACATATTAACCAGTACCTAGTTAACCCAGTTATAACATGTGCACCTCATGCACTAAAATCATCCATACAAACAACAAAATGAGAAATTCCAATAATCATGGTGTACCTATAACCATCATTGGCTCCCCGACCTGATTTGAACCTTCTATCTTAGCAACATATGCATGTCATAAAGTTTGATTACATACAGCCCAACCTTCCTAAAGAGATACACTAGCTACTAACCACTAACTCCACAATTGATTCCCTCACTCTCTTCCATGACCTAAACACATAGTATTATCCTAGTTAATATCTCCTAGTACCTATAATGGTCTTACTTCAGATCCCTAACTCTAACCCTATACTTAACTCCCAGCAGCCCAAGAAGTCTTACTGTAGAACCTCTCCAAGTTCTAGATCTAGCTGCACGACCAACACATCTTTGGTGGTCACTCACACTATGTCTAAGCATGTACTAGATATCCACACTAGAAAGAAACCATTGATAACCCACTCATCAGTGGTCTACTTTAATTTCTATCCTGACTTCCCTACGGATGCTCCTCACGTCCCTCCTTTCATCTACCCAAAGCATCATTCCCAGTATCACCTATAATTATCGCAAAGCTTGAATAAGTTTGGTCAGTTAGATTTTCATCATCTATCAATGTAGAATCATTTGTTTTTGGACTGGATCAAATTCCAGTGGAATTTAAATTTTTTCATTTTTTGGATGGTTTGTTTTATAAACTGAACATCATATCATAATTATAGGAGTTGGAACACTTCAATGTGTTATTGTTTGATGTGGTTCAAGTCCTTAGTGGTACCTCAACTGCGCATCGAGTTTTGAGACTGATGGACCCTGAAACTAAAAAACAGAGGATGGATGAAAAGGATGCATAGTTTGTCTAAAACTGTGTAACCCTCCTATAGTAACCATATGACTTATTTTGGTGAGAAGATGTGATGCGCACGGGCTACACATGGTTTTCCCAAACTATGTGCCTAGACTAAACACTTAGAACCACTTATGAAATGTGCATGCAATGTTCATCACATAGTTGGAGCATGGTTTGGGAAACTGTGCATGAAAACTATGTGAGTTAGGGTTCCTAAGTAGTGGGAGCTACACAGTTGTCTTATAGGTTGTCCAACCATGCAACCAAACTATAAAACCCATTTTTAGGGTGAAATATCCATATTTCCTTTAGTGAGTGTTTTAATAAAACCCATTTTTCCCCTTTTCTCTATTCCAATGGATTTTCCCTCCTCCCTCATGTGTGGAGCTCTCCATTTCCCCTTGATAGGGATCGATATATCTCCCTCATCCGTTATCCAAATCACTCACAATCAAAGGAATTGTAAAGCTTGAGGTAATCTATACACTTATAATCCATAAATTATTCATTGAATCCCTCATCTATTGAACAATTTAGGTGTTCCCCATTATTCTATATTTTCAGGGCATTGGGTGATTTCTTCATTTTCTCTTGAACCCAAGCAAATCAATCCTCGATATCAGATGTGTGGGCTATCCATGGTTTAAGGTATGAGTTATAGCTTCATTCTCGAAGTTTAATAGCATTATATTGGGTCTGTTCTGGTTCCACATGATTGAATCTTTCAGATATGACCCTAACATTTCAAATAAATTGAATTACACCATTACCTTGTCCAATACATCCCTTGTGAGTGGAGAATAACCTATTTGGGTGATTTACATGAATCTAGGAACTCTGATGGGTGTGATTTTTTCTTTGAGACATAATTCCTTAAATTATTATTGTGTTGAACAACATTGAGGGTGTGCTGCACCTTAAATAAATGCATTAAACTAATAAATTGAATTAGATAAATGGTTGTCCATGAGTTAGGCCCGTGATTATAATGCCTCAAGATTATAATTCTATCACATATGTATTGTTATTCTTTTCTTTCACATTATGTCTTATTACTTGTATATGATTACATGGTTATGAGATATATTAGGTTCCTTATGCATTTTTAAAGTTGTTAAATGATTATAAGATGTTCCTATCACCTTTTTTATATCTTCTTCCTCTTACTTATGCCCTATTCCACATTGATTATTCTTTAAGATTATGACATACCATGTGCCTTATAAATAAGGATTGTTTCTTGTCACCATGGGCTATATAAATTATATCCTTGTGATTGTTATTATGATTAGTTCCTAGTTTATATTTCCTTAGGATGAAGTTTTGTCTTAGATTTAATGTTTTTCTAGCTAGCTTATCCTGTTGTATATTCTATTCCATGTTGATGATATGTAATTTTGGATACTATGACTTAACTACTCACTAGATGGGGGATAGCATTGGTCTCGATTTTAGGATACCTTGGGTTGATTTTTCATGTTTAATGTTGATCTACATGATGCACTAGTAGATCCTTTGGATTTAATTGGATGGGATCTCAGGGTGAATTATTTATACTTGGGAGTGACACTATTTCCCTAGGGGAGAAACCATGGATAAAATAATTAAAAAGATAGATACTCCATGTATTGTGTGATGCTAGGTCCTCAAGGCGAGATACTTGGTACAAGATCAGAGTTTACCATACCATGAGTGATATGAGGGATGATGTTACGGGTTTCCTTAAATAGACACGGTTGTATTGGTTATATTGAGAGCTCATGTAGCTACCCATGGGATTCCATTACTGATCACCTTGGATGGATCGTGTTTCTATTTATGGATTTGATAGATGAATTTCATGATATAATTTTGGTGTGTTATTATTATTACTGTTATGATTAAAGGGTGAGAATGCTTGAATTATACCCCTGGTGTGTGGCCACCAAGCCAAAGCACAAGCTTATAGTCGCCTGTTTTTTTGTTTCTCCGTATATGATGCCATGTTTATACCATATCACCTGTATAGGTTCTCTTGGATTAGAAAACCGGATTAGCCCAAATAGTACTACAAAAAACGCCTTTAACATCATTGGTATTTATCAGCGCTATAACAAAACACTGATAAATGTGCCATATATCAGTGATAAATAAAGTGCTGATTAATTTAACTTTTTATTAGTGTGACATTTTTAGCTTTGATAGAGGAAACCTTTATCAGCACTTTATTTTTAGTGCTGATAATGGTATTCTTTATCAGTGCTTTATTTTAATCTCTGATAAAGAGAATCCTTTTTTGGTGCTTTAATTTGAGCACTGATACAGCGTATCTTTTTTCAGAACTTTAATTTTAGTGCTGATAAAGGGTATCCTTTATCAGTGCTTTATTTTTAGTGTTTATTAATATTTATATAAAAAAATGAAATAATTACATAAATAAAAAATAAAAAAATTTTATTAAAAAAATATTACAAATTTTACTAAATATGATTTATATATTACAAAATATTCATGTGCTTTACATTAAATAATCATATGTTTATTGAATAATATTTTATAGTTAAAAATTAATATGAATTAAAAATATTGACTATAAATGCATAGTACTCGATATATAATTGAACGTTGTTCGATTTTTTAATTTAACATGGTTCAAATGTGTGACATTAATTTTACATATACATAATTAAGTAATTTTTATATGAAATTCCCACACAAAAAAATTATCCATTTTTTTCAATATCGTTAAGGTGTACTTATTTTTATTCTATTCAATTTCACTTGATTTTAACATAGATGGGTGCACTTAAAGGAGATATGCATTAATAATGTTAAAAAAATATTTGTAAAAAAAATATTTATAAATAAATATATTTTAAAATATACATTTACCATATTTATACCATTATATATATTTATAATTATAAATAAATATTTTTTTAAAAGTATTTGTATATAATTATTTTCTATATATAAACATTTACAATTTTTTATTGATAATTATAATTATAAATACTTTATCAGCTTTTATGTAATAAGTGATGATAAAATGATCTTAATAAATGCTTTATTCAGATTGATAAAGATGGGGATTTATTAGTGCTAACCAAAATGATTATAAAATTAACATTTATCAGCATGTTTTTAGCACTGATAAATACCAACCTTTTTCAACGCTAAAGAAGCACTGATAAAGAGTCATTTTATCAGTGCTTAAGTAATAAGTCTTGGGAAAAGTGATCTTTATCAGAACTTATTTATAAGTGCCAATAAAAGTGTCCTAATCTATTTTAAAAACCCTATCCATTTGCGAAATCATTGCGATATCAGGATATTTCCCTGGAAGCCATCCACTGCCAGTGCTCCACCTCAGTAAATCGAACCTTGAATCACACTGCTCGACTATTGTTGGCACTCTAGTTGCATGAACATCTCATCCAAAATTCTATTTTCGATTAAAATTGCGATGCATATGGGATTTATAAAAACTTTTCGACAATTTCTCTGCCTGAGGTAGGTGGTTCCATGCCCAAACAATTTTTGATAATTTCATTTTTTTCACTTGGTTAATTTTCTCTTGATTTATAGTTTATTTTTGTGGTGATAATATTTTTTGGAGATGCTTTCACATGAATTTGTGTTGAAAATAAATTTTCTAAAGAGAAATTTTTATGTCTCTATATAGGCCTTGTTGTGAAAAATCAATGGAAGGGTTCTATAAATTATTTAATAGATTTATTAAATTATACAAGGGTTTCAAATTATGTTCAATGAGGTTATGTGGTGCACTTGATTTTTAAAGTTTCATTTTCATGTGAAATTTGGTGTGTTTTGGATGTAAAATCTTGCAGTTCCACTGGGGGTTATTTTAGAAAACTTTTTAAATGAATTATTGACATACAAAATATGTGTGAGGCATGTTTTTGAAATGATTTTGTGTGTGTATGTTTTCAAATGGCGGTTGGGTGTGCAAGTAGTGGCACACTATGTGTACTTTGTTTGGATTGAATTGTGTGTATAACTGTGCTATGTTATTGACATGTGAATGTGAAACATGATTAAGAAAAAATAAAAGGGACTCATAGGTAACTAGGTAAATTGATTGTGTTGTGTTAGGGAATCTTAATGTTTTCATAGTAAAATCATTTTCCATAGAATTAATTTATGATTTCATATTTATGTTTAATTAATTTATTTTTAGTATTACACACATAATAATTGTTTTCTTATACATGTGGACTATTTTGTTTAATTTGGGGTGCTCTATCCAACTTTCATGCTTCTTCTTACCTACAATAATTTCACCCATATAGTGATGTATTTATCACTTTCATTCAAGTTATCTATACTTCCTTTTCAAGAAGAGAAACGACTATAAGGCCCCAGCCTTAAAACTTACTTAATCTTGAGTTATTACAAGATTACACATTGATGATCTTTTCAGGTTTAGAGTTTTAGAGAATTAGTTCATGAAACTTGCATTACATTCCACATTTAAACAAAGTGGTTACACAAAAGACAATATTCATTCTTCCCATCAACGGAAACATATTTAAAATAAAACACGGATTCTTTCTTGACACATCCTTGACACTATCATCACATCATGTACCTTTCCCTTGACCTGTGAAAAACATTTCAAAAACTTGGGATGAGCATAAAAAGCTCAGTAAGGGTTATAAAAATATGGAAAGGAAACATGAGTTCATATATACATAACAATGAAATCATACTTTACCCATAAAACATAGGCACTTTAGCATACCTCATCAAACCATGAATAAATCATAGAAATCATAATACATAAAGGTAACTTGAGGCATTCATAACATTCTTACATAGGGATTAACCCTCTTGGTTACGTTTGGAATACCCATCACAGTATATTCCCTAAATCTCTTCGGAGAAACCTTAACGTTTCACTCCTTCGCGTTACCCAATGCATTGGAGATCTATATCGGGCTCACCCGCCCTTAGTTTATCACGGAACCACCCATTTTCATAACAATGCCCAAGAACCATAACATAAATGTATCAAATAAAACATGCATAAAGGAAACATAACATTTCCACATTTCAATCACAATATAACATTTTAGTATATTGAAATAATGAATCCATTCAAAAAGAAACCATTTCCAAAACCATTTAAAACATTTAATAAAGAGATTTTTGAATCAAAGTCTCCCATAACACCTTGAAGTTTTTAAAATATTAATATCCATATAAATAAATCCTTAAAACCACTTTGAAAACATGAATACTAATAAGAAAAAATAATTAAAACATTTAAAGTGATATTTTGGTTAAAGGGGTTCTACCAAAATTAGAGACACTTGAATACAATAATTGAGGAATAACATTTAGTCAGAACTATATAATATCATGAGAATAAATGGATTCAGGATATAATATTCCAAAGGACAGTATATAGACCATATAAGAGTGAATTGGTGAATAACAACAATGAAGTCTCACTAGAAATGTCAAATGTGATGCATTCCCTTATAAAGAAGGTATCCTTAAATTAAGGATAATTCAATCTCAAAATTATGTGTGACAAATATAAATACACACAATATAAGTGGATATTAAGTGTAAAACAATAAAAGGTCATTCACACATATTCAAAAGATAACATATTCAATAACTACATGTTGAACCCAAAGAAATCGAAATTGGGTTAAAAAGTTCCCTTGGTAAAATTCGACAGCCTAACGACATCACTTCAAAATTCAGAAAATGAGTTGATGAGAGATAAAAAGGGCATCTCATCACTTGGAAATAAAATTTACATCAATAAGGATATAAAAGAACATATCCCAACATAATAGTATGTGAATTAAAAGACATAACAAAAGAAGTCTTTTAAAAAGAGGAGGGTGAAAGGTCCCCTTACCGAGTTGGGTAACTTTCGAAACGTACACCCCACGGAAGAAGGGTCATACAATGAAGATGTGAATACCCATAAATGAAATTATACTACACAAAGTGTACAATAATGGTCAGTACATACACCACTCAAAGGAAATTGTGGAAAATGTAGCATAAGTCTCACGGGAATAAAAGTGAGATGAAAAATCCCTTACGAAAACTCGGCAGCCGAACAACGCCACTTAAAACTTACAAAATGGATTGATGAGAGGAAACAGGGTATCTCAACACATTAACATAAAATGTATAGCAATAGGAATATAAAATAACATCCCCCATCATAACAAATAGGAGCTTAAAATAAGTGACATAAAGGAGAGTACTTAAAAAGAAAGAGAGAGGTTATATCTCTTACGAAAATTCGGCAGCCTAACGGCGCCACTCAAAACTTCCAAAATGGATTGATGAGAGAGAATATGGTCTCTAATCATTTGAACATAAAAATTACAGTAATATTAATATAAAATAACATCCCAATAACAAGAAATATGAGCTTTCAAAGGAATGACATAAAAGATTGTACTTAAAAAGAAAGAGAGGAGTAGGATCCCTTACCTCGGGTCCGACTTGACTCGATCATTCTTTAACGTCCTGAATAATAAACTTGAGTTAATTTCCACTTTATTAAGAACCTTTTTCTAGTTCGTTATTCCTTTTAGATCACTTATTGTCATGTTATAAACATTATGTAATCAATTAAGTTAATAATGTTTGTTTTGTCGATATTTGGTTCTTAAGTCGTAAGTGGACTTCTTACAATTACATGTTGTTCGTGTGGTCAAAGGTTATTTATATCCAGAATGACATTCCTGATTTGGATAGAATATATATCATATATATCCAGCATTTACATGTATTTATAATATTACATAATCAATTAGAGTTAAGAAATGAAATGCACCATTCATGGAGACGGTAAGCCGTACGTAAGCATGAATGCTACTTTCATTTCTTTGTCATATTAATGGAATTAAAACTAAATGAGGGGTATTTATATTTTAATTCCAGAATTATATTCATCATTTAGATGTATCATTCATCATATATATCCATTATATACACGTACTTATAATAGTACATTACATTTGGGGATAAGAAATGAAATGCACCGTTCATGGAGACGGTAAGCCGTACGTACGCATGAACGCTACTTTAATTTCTATCTCATACTTTAATGGAAAGAAATAATAATGATATATAGGTATATTATAATTCCAGTATAACATCATATATAATAACATTAAATCTATCCTTTATACGTCCCACGTATGGCATTAACGAATCACATCACTTTGAGGGGGCGGTAGTCCGCACTTCCTAAAATGAAGATATCGCGTATACCCATAATGGAAGCCATAAAGGTAAGCCACAAATGAAAAATACAGAAGCTTAAGTAAAACATAAACATATTATATATCATATATAAATATAGTGATATCTTAATGGCCACCTTTGAAGGTGTTATATGAGTGTTGAACAATCATCGTTTCGTGAGGCAGAAATTCGCCATCCACGGAAACAGCATGTTCTTTAACCATTAGATGTAGGTGTGTGTAAGTGTAGCTAGAATCCTTATAACAAAATCCTAGTATATTTAAGATACTGGATTTTTTACAAAAGAAATGAATAAAAAGAGTTCAAGGGGTTGGAGAGGCAAAATAAAACAAAAGGACTCAAGTGAACACATTACCTTAAAATCGGGTAACTCCCTTTGGTTTGAGCTCAAAGGCTTCCTTGGGAAGACTTCTGCCCAACGTTAGGCTTCAAGGAGTAAGAGAGGGAAGTGGAGAGACAAAATGGTCAGATTTTGGCCGAGCCAAAGGCTTTGGGAGTGTGGGTAAGGAGGTAGAGTTGGGGGCCTTTTATAAGTGGAGAGGAGGGGCACTCTTGGAAAGTAAAGAT
Organism: Viscum album; assembly: GCA_963277665.1. Classification (NCBI taxonomy): domain Eukaryota; kingdom Viridiplantae; phylum Streptophyta; class Magnoliopsida; order Santalales; family Viscaceae; genus Viscum; species Viscum album. Next base: position 443,257,611 of record OY728127.1, on the reverse strand, counting down.
AAGTTACTTTATTTTAAAATGAGTTTTGGATTCAAAAGGTCCCACATTGATATAATTCTAGGATAAGGTGATAAGGGTTCTAAATCCAATCATCCAATTGGTTTTGTCCATGTGTAGGTCTTAGGTTTTACATTATCTTTCCATTTTATTTAAATCGTTAAATAATGAGGTCATCGCTGCATCATGATGATGTCATAAATAATTTAATTTATTTAATGTCTAAAAATTATAAAAAAAATACAATGATGTAGGAAATCTTTTTATATTTCTAATTAATATTTATAGTAAAAAATCTGATTTTTATAACCCCATATAAATGTTTTTAGTAACATAACTCATGTTTGTGTCATTTTTACTTTAACATTAAATAAAAAGTTATTTATGTCATTTCCCAACCAAAGTGGCTCCATGGGGTCCCCAAGTTGACCCATGGCTTTTATTGGTAGGCCATGACACATAAAATGAGGGTAAGACATGTTTCAAGCTCATCTCATACTATTAAAACATTATTTTTACCTTAAACTACACTAATTACCACTAATCGCGATTAAGAACTTAATGAGTTACTATTCACCAAAAAATTATTTTAATCCCATTGAACCACATTTTACTTATTAATGACAACCATGTATGTAGGATTTTTGAAATTAAAAACACAATGATGGTAAAATTTCATTTAAACAGAAAAATCAGTTTTTATAAGTACCACTTAGTGGTTTCACTATTCATCAAAAATTGAAGTTTTTCAGAAAATTACCAAAAATTCACCCTAAGCTATATTTGATATTGAGAATTCAAAAATGAAGTCTATTTTAAAAAATTCAAAACATATAATTCACATTAATTAATTTAATAATTAATTCCCGCTATCATGACAAATAGCGTGTTTTTATGAAACAATAAGTATCAAAAGTTTGACACTAGTTTAAGTCCGATTTCAAGGTGAAATTAATTCCAATGACCACTATTGGATTTAATGGTAAAAATATATTCTAATTTAACATTAAAACCAATTAAAAAGATAATATAATCATATAAATAAATTATATTAAAAAGAGGTTTTGAATTAAAATACAACATTTTACACAATAATTAAAAAAAGAACTTTATCAGAAAGATACCAAAAATTTACACAAAGTAAATTTTGATTTCCTGATTCTAAAGAAGAGTTTTATTTGGTCCAATATAATGTATAAGAGTGAACAAAACTATATTTAATGACGGTTCGCCATCAAAAGGTGATAAGTGAACCTTAAGTGAAAACTAGGGCATATACGCCTAAAATTGAATTCTTTCCGTATTTTAAGCCTTTATCCTTTATTGGATAAATGTAAAAACATTTAAAAACATATATAATCATATTTTAGTTATTTCTATCCATTCCCGCCAATAAAACGGCTACATGTTAACTTCCATTTAAAATAATATTATTTTATTATTAGAGTGCAACGTAAGATTCCCAAAAAACTCGTTGTTGCATGTTGGGTACACCATCGAGCATAGCATCCCCTTTAAAGTCATATTAATATTTTATTCACAAATATGGATAAATATGAAAATTTCATATTCTTTATTTACCTGGGGTGTTACATCCTTCACCCCTTTTGGGAATTGCGTCCTCGTAATTTTAAAATTGGGCTTGGAAACATCCTTGAAAGTCCCACATCGGAAGAAGAGTCGGTAAAACAATCACTTTAAAATAAAGAAATATAAGTACAAAGGTCACCCGAGTTAACCCATACTAGGATTCCAAGTATGAAAACATGGACATGGAGGAGAAAATATAGGGTCATGTTCTGATGAAGAGTGATAGAAAACATGTTTAGGAGAAAGTTAACGATGAGAAAATCACAAACTTGTGATGGGTTAAACGGTATTCGATTCCCCAGCAGGAAAAGTTAATAGACAATATTTTTTTTAAGAAACTTTTTATTGGGGAATTTATTCATAAGGAAACATAATCACTTATCATGTTGACTTTCAACTTTTATTAGATTCCTTACACAAACTCATATTTTCTCCAAAAGGCGAGTATTTAGGAAGACTTGTTCACATTAAGAGTACTATAATAAACTTCTAGAGAATCACCCAATCCACCAAATAGAACTATATACACCCCATTTCTTTAGGCTTTAACCAAAACCAAAACCAAAAAGGCTAGTACAAGATCAGATAATCCATAAAATGATAACCCTTTATAAAAAGAAAATATATTCTTAACCACCAAAATTTGTCCAACAAAACCCAAAGTTCAACGAGGACCATTAGATAAACAAGTTGTCCATAAAATTCTTCAATGTAAACCAATCTATGATTGAAACCTAAATATTTGAAGGATTTAGTCACATATTCTTCCAAGTTAAATCGTAACATTTATCTCCAAACAACATCAGTTGCTCCTAAAGTCTCGTATTGAAAAGTAATTAACCTAATCACATATCCTCCATGATAGGTTAATCATTTTTATAAATAAACCAAAATCAACTTACTCTTAATTCATAAAATCATATAACTAAAAATAATCAGTCAAACTAACCAGGGACTTCACGTAGTCCAGTGGTAGGCGATAAATACCAGTCGCACTTTGGTTGTGGGTTCGATTCCCGTAGGTTTGTCCGACGCGACGGGTTGTCACACGGTCTGCGTGTTGTCCTTTTTCCAAAACTATATAATTCTTAAATCATTTCCCAAAACGAGATAAAATCTTCAAAAATAAACATAACATATTTTAACCTCAAGTTTATCTCATGCCTTTCATTTTCCATCATAACATATAATAACCCATAATTACCTCAAAAGTAAGGATCATATAAACCCTAATGGTTACCTTTTTAATTATTACCTGAACTTCCACATCGATTGGTCATCTCGTACATGATCCATTACATAACATACCAAGGTTCAAGTGGTTGATCATGACTCCTGGATATTTGGTTTAGAACAACCACAAGTTTCCTCATTGAATCCTCCATTTTATCTAGTATCTTAATCAGAGAACCACCACAATTTCCTTCAAACTTGTTGTCTCTTTGGTGCTTGCTAGATCCATCCATTCACTAAAAACAGAAATGTCAGTGTGAGTATATCAACAAAACCATCATGTACTAATGATGAAGTTAAACTCTAAGATATACTTACTCATTCACTTTATCTAAAACTAGGACTCTTTCTGAAATCCTAACCATTATGGTAATGTCACATATGCTTAAAGAGTACCCTAACCTCTAAAGTTATCTAAACCGACCTTTGATACCAACTATAAGGCCCCAGCCTTAAACCTTATTTAATCTTGAGTTATTACAATATTAAACATTGAGGATCTTTTCAAGTTTATATCTTTAGAGAATTAGTTCATGAAACTTTCATTATATTCCACATTTAAACAAAGTGGTTACATAAAAGACAATATTCATTCTTCCCATCAACGGAAACATATTTAAAATAAAACACATATTCTTTCTTGACACATCCTTGACACTATCATCACATCATTTACCTTTCCCTTGACATGTGAAAAACATTTCAAAAACTTGGGATGAGCATAAAAATCTCAGTAAGGGTTATAAAAATATGGAAAGGAAACATGAGTTCATATATACATAAGAATGAAATCATACTTTACCCATAAAACAAAGGCACTTTAACATACCTCATCAAACCATGAATAAATCATAGAAATCATAATACATAAAGGTAACTTGAGGCATTCATAACATTCTTACGTAGGGAGTAACCCTCTTGGTTACGTTTGGAATACCCATCACAGTATATTCCCTAAATCTCTTCGGAGAAACCTTAAACGTTTCAATCCTTCGCGTTACCCAATGCATTGGAGAGCTATATCGGGCTCACCCACCCTTAGTTTATCACGGAACCACCCATTTTCATAACAATGCCCAAGAACCATAACATAAATGTATCACATAAAAAATGCATAAAGGAAACATAACATTTCCACATTTCAATCACAATATAACATTTTAGTATATTGAAATAATGAATCCATTCAAAAAGAAACCATTTCCAAAACCATTTAAAACATTTAATAAAGATATTTTTGAATCAAAGTGTCCCATACCACATTGAAGTTTTTAAAATATTAATATCCATATAAATAAATCCTTAAAACCACTTTGAAACTTGGATACTAATAAGAACAAATAATTAAAACATTTAATGTGATATTTTGGTTAAAGGGGTTCTACCAAAATTAGAGACACTTGAATACAATAATTGAGGAATAACATTTAGGCAGAACTCTATAATATCATGAGAATAAATGGATTCATGATATAATATTCCAAAGGACAGTATATACACCATATAAGAGTGAATTGGTGCATAACAACAATGAAGTCTCACTAGAAATGTCAAATGTGATGAATTCCCTTATAAAGAAGGTATCCTTAAATTAAGGATAATTCAATCTCAAAATTATGTGTGAAAAATATAAATACACACAATATAAGTGGATATTAAGTGTAAAACAATAAAAGTCCATTCAAACATATTCAAAAGATGACATATTTAATAACTACATGTTGAACCCAAAGAAATCGAAATTGGGTTAAAAAGTTCCCTTGGTAAAATTCGACAGCCTAACGGCATCACTTCAAAATTCAGAAAATGAGTTGATGAGAGATAAAAAGGGAATATCATCACTTGGACATAAAATTTTTATCAATAAGGATATAAAATAACATATCCCAACATAATAGTATGTGAATTAAAAGACATAACAAAAGAAGTCTTTTAAAAAGAGGAGGGTGAAAGGTCCCCTTACCGAGTTGGGTAACTTTCGAAACGTACACCCCATGGAAGAAGGGTCATACAATGAAGATGTGAATAACCATAAATGAAATTATACTACAAAAAGTGTACAATAATGGGCAGTACATACACCACTCAAAGGAAATTGTGGCAAATGTAGCATAAGTCTCAAGGGAATAAAAGTGAGATGAAAAATCCCTTATGAAAACTAGGAAGCCTAAAAACGCCCCTTAAAACTTCCAAAATGGATTGATGAGAGGAAATAGGGTATCTCACCACATTAACATAAAATGTATAGAAAGAGGAATATAAAATAACATCCCCCATCATAACAAATAGGAGCTTAAAAGAAGTGATATAAAGGAGAGTACTTAAAAAGAAAGAGAGAGGTTATATCTCTTACGAAAATTCGGCAGCCTAACAACGCCACTCAAAACATCCAAAATGGATTGATGAGAGAGAATAGGGTCTCTAATCATTTGAACATAAAAATTATAGTAAGAGTAATATAAAATAACATCCCAATAACAATAAAGATGAGCTTTAAAAGCAATGACATAAAAGATTGTACTTAAAAAGAAAGAGAGGAGTAGGATCCCTTACCTCGGGTCCGACTTGACTCGATCATTCTTTAACGTCTTGAATAATAAACTTGAGTTAATTTACACTTTCTTAAGAACCTTTTTCTAGTTAATTATTACTTTTAGATCACTTATTGTCATTTTATAAACATTATGTAATCATTTAAGTTAATAATGTTTGTTTTGTCGATATTTGGTTCTTAAGTCGAAAGTGGACTTCTTACAATTACATGTTGTTCATGAGGTCAAAGGTTCTTTATATCCAGAATTAAATTCCTGATTTGGATAGCATATATATCATATATTTCCAGCATATACATGTATTTATAATATTACATAATCATTTATAGGTAAGAAATGAAATGCATCGTTCATGGAGACGGTAAGCCGTATGTACGCATGAACGCTACTTTCATTTCTTTGTCATATTAATTGAATTAAAACTGAATGAGAGGTATGTATATTTTAATTCCAGAATTATATTCATCAGTTAGATGTATCATTAATCATATATATCCATTATATACACATACTTATAATAGTACATTACATTTGGGGATAAGAAATGAAATGCACCGTTCATGGAGACGGTAAGCCGTACGTACACAAGAACGCTACTTTCATTTCTATCTCATACTTTAATGGAAAGAAATAATAATGATATATAGGTATATTATAATTCCATTATAACATCATATATAATAACATTAAATCCATCCTTTATACGTCCCACATATGGCATTAACGAATCATATCACTTTGAGGGGGCGGTAGTCCGCACTTCCTAAAATGAAGATATCACGTATACCCATAATGGAAGCCATAAAGGTAAGCCACAAATGAAAAATACAGAAGCTTAAGTAAAACATAAATATATTATATATCATATATAAATATAGTGACATCTTAATGGCCACCTTTGAAGGTGTTATATGAGTGTTGAACAATCATCGTTTCGTGAGGCAGAAATTCTCCATCCACAGAAACAATATGTTCTTTAACCATTAGATGTAGGTGTGTGTAAGTGTAGATCAAATAATTATACAAAAATCCTAGTATATTTAAGATACTGTAGTTTTTACAAAAGAAATGAATAAAAAGAGTTTAGGGGGTTGGAGAGGAAAAATAAAACAAAAGGACTCAAGTGAACACATTACCTTAAAATCGGTTAACTCCCTTTGGTTTGAGCTCAAAGGCTTCCTTGGGAAGACTTTTGCCCAAAGTGAGGCTTCAAGGAGTAAGAGAGGGAAGTTTAGAGACAAAATTGGCAGAGTTTGGACGAGCCAAAGGCGTTGGGAGTGTGGGTAAGGAGGTAGAGGTGGGGGCCTTTTATAAGTGGAGAGGATGGGCACTCTTGGAAAGTAAAGATAAGTTACTTTATTTTAAAATGAGTTTCAGATTCAAAAGGTCCCACATTGATATAATGCTAGGATAAGGTGATAAGGGTTCTAAATCCACTAATCCAATTGTTTTTGGCCATTTGTAGGTCTTAGAGTTTACATTATCTTTCCATTTTATTTAAATCGTTAAATAATGAGGTCATCACTGCATCATCATGATGTCATAAATAATTTAATTTATTTAATGTCTAAAAATTATAAAAAAAATACTATGATTTAGGAAATATTTTTATCTTTCTAATGAATATTTATCGTAAAAAATATGACTTGTATAACCCCATATAAAATTTTTTTAGTAACATAACTCATGTTTGTGTCATTTTTACTTTAACATTAAATAAAAAGTTATTTATGTCATTTCCCAACCAAAGTGGCTCCATGGGGTCCCCAAGTTGACCCATGGCTTTTATTGGTCGGCCATGACACATCCAATGAGGGTAGGACATGTTTCAAGGTCATCTCATACTATTAAAACATTATTTTTACCTTAAACTACACTAATTACCACATATCGCGATTAAGAACTTAATGAGTTACTATTCACCAAAAAATTATTTTAATCCCATTGAACCACATTTCACTTCTTAATGAAAACCATGTATGTAGGATTTTTGAAATTCAAAACACAATGATGGCAAAATTTCATTTAAACGGAAAAATCAGTTTTTATAAGTACCACTTAGTGGTTTCACTATTCATCAAAAATTGAAGTTTTTCAGAAAATTACCAAAAATTCACCCTAATCTATATTTGATATTCCGAATTCAAAAATGAAGTCTATTTTACAAAATTCAAAACATATAAGTCACATTAATTAATTTAATAATTAATTCCCGTTGTCATGACAAATAGCGTGTTTTTATGAAACAATAAGTATCAAAAGTTTGACACTAGTTTAAGTCCGATTTCAAGGTGAAATTAATTCCAATGACCACTATTGGATTTAATGGTAAAAATATATTCTAATTTCACTTTAAAACCAATTAAAATGATAATCTAATCATATAAATAAATTAGATTAAAAAGGGGTTTTGAATTAAAATACAACATTTTACACTATTCATTAAACAAAAGAACTTTATCAGAAAGATACCAAAAATTTACACAAAGTAAATTTTGATGTCCCGATTCTAAAGAAGAGTTTTATTTGGTACAATATAATGTATAAGAGTGAACAAAACTATATTTAATGACGGTTCTCCATCAAAAGGTGATAAGTGAACCTTTAGTGAAAACTAGGGCATATACGCCTAAAATTGAATTCTTTCCATATTTTAAGCCTTTATCCTTTATTGGATAAATGTAAAAACATTTAAAAACATATATAATCATATTTCAGTTATTTATATCCATTCCCTCCAATACAACGGCTACATGTTAACTGCCATTTAAAATAATATTATTTTTTTATTAGAGTGCAACGTAAGATTCCCAAGAAACTCGTTGTTGCGTGTTGGGTACGCCATCGAGCATAGCGTCCCCTTTAAAGTCATATTAATATTTTATTCACAAATATGGATAAATATGAAAATTTCATATTCTTTATTTACCTGGGGTGTTACAACGACACTGCCTCCACTCAATCACAGAGGTAATCTTGATGTTTTCACAATAAAATAATTGTCCTTAAAATTAATGTGTTGTTTCATATTTATGTTTAATTCATTTATTTTTTAGTATTACTAACATAATAATTGTTTTCTTAAACAAGTGGATTCTTTTTTACAAGTTGGGGTGCTCTGTTCAACTTTCCTGCTACTTCTCCCTTAAAATCTTTTCACCCATACAATGGTTCATTTATCACATTATTTAATGTTACCTCCACTTCTTTTTCAATAAGAGAAACTATGATACCTCTTATCAATCACAATGTTAATATTGTTGTTAAAACAGTAAAATCATTTTCCATATAATTAATTTATTGTTTTATATTAATGTTTAATATTTTTCTCTTTAGTATTACTCACATAAATTTTTTTTTCTTATATAAGTGGATTGTTTTGTTTGATTTGGGGTGATTTGTCCAACTTTCATGCTTCTTATCTCTTAAAACCATTCACCCACCCATAATGGGCCATTTATCACTTTCCTTCATGTTACCTATACTGCCTTTGTAAGAAGAACAATGAAATTATCTTTGCTCAATCACAGAGGAAATCTTGATGTTTGAATAAATAAATTATTGTCCATATAGTTTATGTATCATTTCATATTTATGTTTAATTTATATCTTCTTAGTATTACTCACATAATAATTGTTTTCTTATATATGTATATTCTTTTGTTCGATTTGATGGTGTTTTTTTGAAGATGCTCATGCAGTATTGGTTGTTCAACAAATAAATTCAATAGAAATAATCATAACATTGATAGTTAAGATTTTTTTTGAAAGTATGTAATAAATTATATTTATGTAATTGTATATAAAAATGTTTAAAATGTCTATAATATAGTTTTTTTAGTATTTGTTTTTTTAAATATCATTTCATTTAAATTCTATATTGGTAATTGTTTTTTTATATATCTGGTGTGTTTCTGGTGCTTTTGGTGTTGCGATGTGCTATAACCGCACACTGTATTGGTGCTTTAGTGTGATATTACTGTAGATGTTAGTATGTATTTTTATCAGTTCTTTTAAAAGTGATGATAAAGAACATATTTATTAGTGCTTTTAAAAGTGCTAATAAAAAATTCATTTATTAGTGCTTCAAAAATGGGTGATAAAGGTCTACTTTATCAGTGCTTCTACAATGCTGATAAATGATTATTTTAGCTGCGTTTTTTGAAGAGCTGATATATATGTTCTTCATCAGCACTGATAAATGTCAAATTTATCAGTGCTTTTGTTAGAACTGATAAATGTCTCATTTATCAGTTATTTTTTAGTGATAATAAAAGTCATAGGCTTTTAATGTCGCTCACGTTGTCAGCACTTTTCTATAATTGATAAATTCTACTTCGAGCACTTTTAAATGCTTGTTTTTTTGTAGTTAAAGTATGTATAATCGGCGGGGTATCCCTTGCAAAACCCAGATTTAGTGTTATTATTTATTTATAGTCTAAATGTCACTTTTTTTGGAATGAAAATCATTACATATTGAAAAAAATGTATTAATCTAGACACTTTTGGTGGTGGCCTATTGGAATTATGTCTCACACCCTTCTCGGGTCTCCATTTCACTATAGTAGTCAAGAAGTTTTACATGTTTGCAGGTTCTTGTATTTATTTCTTGTGTTGTGTTATGTACATGAGAGCTAGGGAGCACATGACTAAGCCATTACTTCGGATTCTCATGGAGTTAGCCTTGGGGGTATTTTTTTCTTTTTTATTGTATTATATTTCTTGTATCCTATAACACCATATAACATGAATACATCATTATGTGTATTGGAGTTGGCTATTTACATTTAATTAGTTATTGTATTTTATCTTCCAGTACTTGGTCCTTCATTTATTATTACATAATCTATTTTTCAATTTATTTACACCTGATATATCGATGTGTAACTCAGAGCATGAGGGGATACTCTCCCCTACATACCACCATCAGATTTTTTCTGCTAGTTGGAAGCCTCTTGCATACAAGGAGGTGCTCTTGAGGCTATATGGTGACTAGTCCGGCTACCACATTAGTGGTCAGTTGGGTCGAGAGGTTGAAAAGTGGTATCAAAACCTTTTTCCCATTATATTACTATTTTTTGTAGGTAGATAAGATACTCAGAATGTGTCCGCACTTGGTAAATATTTGTTCCTGGGAGTGATGAACCAACATACAGGGAAATGTCCAAGTGACTAGATATGGGACTATTGATCATGTTATTCATTATTAATGTTGATTGTGATTTTACCGTGATTGATTATTTTATTTTACATTTCTTACTGATTTATAATATTTATAGAATTATACCGTAGCCGGGAATGGAATGGAAGTATCATTTCATGTATAACCCTAGGCCCATAAAATTTTACATGACATTACATGTAGATTTCATTGTTAGGCTTCATGAAACTCTTTATGTGCCTTTCATATTTAATATAATTCCATTATACACCATGTTAGTAAATTTTATAACAATTTTAGTTTACACATGAATATTTCTTTATTAGAACCCTTGTATTGTAACATGGGTGTTTTCATTAGCATGTATATTTGTAATTGTTGCTACATGTATCATGCCTTGTGACTTATTAGAATGTATGAATGTGAAACATTCTTAGGTAATTTAAATTATCATGATTTACTTATATTCCTTGTTTGAGTTTTTTCTTCTTACACAGTGGCTTTCCAAGATTATTTACATTCTTAGGGTTACTTATCTTCCCTAGTGAATATTTTGGCATGTTAGATTGCCTACAATGTTTAGGTGAATAACTAATGTGATTGATTCTAATTTCCAGGCCTCTGATATTTTCTAGTTTGTGATAAAGGAATATTGGTTGGGATTAAATGAGAAATATAATCTACTAGTAAGGTGTATAGGCTCCTTATAAATTGTAAAATGGTAACCCATCTAATCAAACCTTTATAGATTCACTTTATATACTTAAAGGCCTTAACATAAATATTAAGGCTAATGAATTTAATTCTAATCTGGGATAATATTTTCAAATTAATATGGAAGCGTCATAAAAATTGTAAGGTCTATGGGAACTTTATAATATGATAGGTGGTAACCCATAAAATTTAACCACCTTTTTTGGGATTTTTTCTTAGAGTCTGATGAGTAATATAAAATATTTTTCTCTTTAAATGGTTTGGATGCCTTATTAAGGCTTGTACCTATTTCATGTGCATAATGACCTATGTAACTAAACTCCTAAATTAAAAAATGGGCCCAAGTTGGTTGGTTGGGGAATATGGTTTAATAAATGAACTACTAATGGTGTTTCGAATAACTAATGTTGAAAAAGATTAGGTTGATTTTAATAGAACATAATATGCATTAATGGGAACCTTGTTGGGCACCTTTTCTTTTATTATACCTTAGTTATTAACCCCATGGGGTGTGAATTTATGCTATGTGTAGAGGGAATTTTAAAATACCCATATCTTCCTATATTGTTTTTTCATGTAAATGCAAGGTAGCATCACTTTGATTAGAACCTCTTTAATTAATAGAATTCATTTTAATATACTTGAGATATTTTTTGTAGCACCTTATAAATGTATGAATGATGTTAAATTGTTTTTTTATAAAATTAATATCATAATTAGGATGGTAATTCAGTGAAATAAATAATAATTTAAAAAGGGAGTTTAATATAACTTGCATGTGTGCCTTGTGGAAGTATTTAAATAAGTGTCTTTCTTATGGTGTTTTTAACGGATGTTTGTTTTTTATAAAATATGAACCTTTAAATGTTCCAAGAATTAAATTAATTTTGGTTTAATTCCTTAAAAAGGAACCTTAAGTTGTATTCTTGTGTTGGCCCCCATTAAGGGTTGTTCACTATTCCTTGAGCTTCCTTGAAATAGAAACATTAGTGTTTTATATATACTTCTTTTTCTTAGCCTGGACCAAATCAATAGGCACTCAAAACTAGTGAAATTTTTTCAAGTGTGACCTCTTATCAAGAACAATGATTTTTGTTTTAGTTAGGTGATATCCCAAGGTATGTATCACCCTTAGAACCATTAAAACTTTTCCACATGCTCTAGTGTGTTTTTTGACATGATACACTGTTCAGATTCCATTTTCCCATGTATTACTCTTAGTTTCTCAAATTATAACCCTATTTTGATGAGTGGTCATGTGTTATTTGACCCTATGTCCTAGTGTGAGCATTTCATAAGTGTCAGTTCTAGTAGGATAGGAATGACAAGGGATTGATCGACTTTCGAGTAGGTCATGTGACCATTCTTTTCCTTATATTTGAGTGTTGGGTGACTTGAGAGGACGTCATATTTTTCTAAATATTTACAGAGTAATATGACATTGAGTTTTTCCTTTCATGTGGGACACCACATAATATAATGAATAGGGATGATAAGCCTTTGGGTGGTAACAAGGATGTGTTGTTCTCTCAGGTGATCTCGATGGAGGCATGCATTGGCATATGTGATACAACCACATTTCTAAATAGTAAAACAAACCATTTATGTTTGCTGGAATATATTTAAGCCTTGAGCTATGACCCATCAATCACAGCTCATCTCCTTAGTAGAGTGACCCGAGCATCTGATAAAATCAAAATTGTTCAAATTTCCAGGATAATGTTTTGATAAGGATTGAGTGTTTTAGTATGTTTTTCAGTTTTTTTGGCTTTTATTCCTAATTTCATGACATATGGTAGTGTTACTCAGAGGATAATCACATGTAAACCTAGTGTAGTTTGTTCAAGAATGCTATTAAGTGGCTAGTTTCTTCCCCTTTTCGGGTTAATGGTTGTTAAAGTGTGTTGGCCACTCTAGTACCACGATTAGTGGTCCATAGAGTATATGTCACGGGATGAGTTCTCTCTCAGTGAATACAATGATAAAAAAACTACTAAGGTGGGGAGTCTCATTTCATAATTTGTAATGCATCTCCTTCCAAGTAGAAGGAACAAAATCTTGGAATACCATTCAGAAATGGTCAGTATTGCTTAAAATTTAAAATGGTTAGAAATATTTCATTTAAGTTAGTGATTTCTTGAGAGCACAATGTTGTTGTATTGGATGTATGCACAAATTTTGAGGACACCATTGGTCAGGGATATGAAAATGATTTTTATTGGGTGACCAAGGGATGCCTCATGTTGTTAAGGTACAATGGGTGGTTTTTTGATGGATCAGCAAGGGAAGATGAGATTTCTCAAGACGAAGATGACCATTAGTGGTTCAACTAATATTAACTTTTTTAAGTGTTGTTTGGTATGGTTGGTTTGAAACCATACTGACTGGTTATTCTTGTTTATGGTAGAAGTGTCTCTAGCCTCTATGGTAAAACTCTTTATCCTCTTAGTGTAACTTGTCTTAATGATGATCATGTCCCTTATCTTGACATCATCCGAGTATGATGGGAGAGTGTGGTTTATATGTTGAACTATGTTTTATAGGATATTGGGTTTGATAAGTGGTATCTATTAGAATACACTCTGGAAGTGTGTTTATTTTATAGGTCTAGTTTGTAATGAGTGATATGTAGATTTCTAAGTAGGAATACCATGGTCAGATTCATTGAAATAATTTATTCCTCTATTGACTTTATCGCCATGTGGATGCTGCTGTAGGAATAGTAAGTGTTCTTGTGATGTGGATGTTTAGATTTGTACCAACATTTCCCTTGTTAATTCTATTTGAGGTTTTCCTTCGATGAGATTTTTGGACTCCTGTTGATGATTATCAATTTACCACATACCTTAATCCGACTAGGAAAGGGTGTTTTTAACCATGTTGATCAAAATGCTCTAGATTGATAATTTCCCTATGTTCATGATAGGGTATGATGGTTTAAACGGAAATTTGGGAAAGAGGTATCATCAAAAACTAGTTACAGACTTCAGTGAGCATACTTGGAGCTATATTGTGGTTCCTTCATTTAAAATCTACCATGTCTACTTCTTGAAATATGTTGGTTGTCTAATCCAATAATTTTGAGAATATTCGACTAGTATTGGATCAACCTATCTTCCCCATGCTTTATAAAATGAAGTCAGTGATGATCTGTTTTTAGCACGCCATCATGTTAAGATGAGTGTAATGTAAATGTTGGATGTAGCCTTTGTGGAAATGTCGGCACAATCAATTAATATTTTTTCATTTTGGAATATACCCTTTCAATGGATTTTTCCTATTGTTTAATGGGTTTGGGTGTACTCTATCTCAGTGCTTCATATTTGAATTCGAGTGTTGACTAGGATTTTCATAGTTTTTGCATCGTATTCTTAATGTTGTATTTGGGGTTCATTGGGTGTTTGAAAACACAACGTGTCCATTGAGAAAGTCTTCATGATCCTAGAATGTGGAATGTTATTCTCTTCATTTCCAAAAGGATTCTTGAGGATGATAATTTTTAAGGTGGGGAGTTTGTAGTGTCCCGTGTTTTTGGACCAGATGAAATTCTAATAGAATTTGAATTTTATTATTTGGTGGATGGTCCGTTTTGAAAACCGAGCATCAGATCATAGTTTTGAGTTTTGGAAAATTCTATATGTTTAAAGATGTGGTTCAAGACATGATAGGTTCCTCAATTGTCCCATTGACTTTTTGGAGTTCTGGACCCCAAAAACTCAAAATTTTGAGAAGACTGATAGGGGTGCATGATTTTTCTGAAATAGTGCGACCCTACTGTAGTTTTCATGTTAGTTATAAAATATATAAGATGTGGTACACATGGTATGCAGATGGTTTCACCAAACTATGCACCTATAAAAAATAATTTGGGACACTTGGTTAGTGTCCATTCACCATTCATTTCATGGTTGGCAGATAGTTTGGAAAATCATGTGCGACAACCGTATGGGTTAGGTTTCCTAAGCAGTGGGAGGTGCATAGTTGGTGAATGATTTGGAAAACCATGTATCCAAACTGTGTGACCCAATTTTAAGGGTGAAATGTCCAAATTTACCTTAATGAGTGTTCTAATCAAACAAATCTTTCTAATTTTCTCTCTTACAATGGGTTTTCCCTCCTCCCTCAAACATGGAGCTCTCCCTTCCTCCTTTCTTGGGATCGATATATATCCCTCATCTATTGTCCAAATCACTCGCCATTAGAAGAATTAAAAATATTTAGGTATGATCAGAAATTCTAATCCTTCTATTATTTATTTCTTCCCTCCTATGTTTTGTTATTTAGGTGCAACCTCGTTTTCCCTATTTTAGGGAATTGGGTAGTTTCTTCATTTTCTATTGAACTAGACCAAGTCAAGCCTCAATATTAGACATTTGGGTTGTAAATGGTATAAGGTAGGTGGTATATATTCGTTATAAAAGATTAATTTAATTATACAGGGTGTTCCATGGTATCACATACTATAACCTTCTAGAAAATCCCCTAAATTGTCAAATAAATTAAATTGAACCGTTACCATGTCCAGTACATCCCTATTGAGTGTAAAATCACCACTTTTTGTGATTTAAATGACTCTTTACACTCCAATGGGTGTGATTACTTATTTGAGACATAATTCCCTTAAGCCTTGATGTTTTGAACACCCTTCAGGGTGTGTTTCACCTCAAATAAATACCTCACACTGATAAATTGAAATAGATAAATGGTTGACCATGGGTTACGCCCTTGAGATTGATGCCTCATAATTATTGTTGTGTCACTTCTGTATTGTTCCATTTTTCCTACACATTATAATTTATACCTTGTTAATCATTATATTATTAGGAGTTTTATGTGGTTCCTTATTCTTTATAAATGTTTTTAAATGATTATGCTTTTTTCTTATTGCCTTGATTATATCTACTTCCTTGTACTTATTATCTGTGCCAAATTTCTTATGCTTTATTTTTATTCCACACCATTTTACCTATGATTAAGGATTTTTTATTATCAACATGTGTGCATACCTTGTTTCCCTGTGCTTGTGTTTATTCTTAGTGACATACGCATATTTCCTTATGTTGTAGTTTTGGTTTAGATTAAATTATTGGAAAGAAAGCTTGTCATATTGTACATGCTATGCCTTGGTGATGATATGTGATTTTGGTTACTACGCCTTGAGTACTCATGGTCTTGTAGAGAATATAGGTCTTGAATTTAGGTCATCATGGATGGACTCATCATTCTCATCTGTGGATCTACTTGACATGCTAAGAGTGATCCTTTTTCTTGCCTTGGATGAGGTCTATGGTTGGAATATTTATACTTTTGAGTGACACTGATTCCCTAGGGTAGAAACCATGGATGGATGCACTGGTAAGATGGATACACCATTCCTTGGGTGATAACCAGTCCCCTAAGTGAGATACATGGTATGGTCTTAGAGTTTACCATACCATGAGTGATACAAGGGACACCATTATAGGTCACTTATGTGAGACTTGTTGGTATTATTTATATCTAGGTATCCTATAGTGACCCTTGGTATTTCATTATGGATCTCCCTGGATAGGATCAGGATGCCATTTTTAGATTTGACAGATTCCTTACATGGTTTTCTTGTGGCGCCTTATAATTATTATTGTCATGATTATAAGATGAGAATGCTTGAATGATGCCCAAGGGGTGTGGACACCAAGACAAATCACAAGCTTGTGATCATCCCTTTTTTTCTTCATATGTGATTCCATTTTTATACCATATTAGTTTTACATATTTTCTTGTACAGGAGAAATAGATTAGGCCAAAGTGTGTAGAATCGTCCAGGTATCCCTTGGAAAACCTAGACTGAGTGTTGTTATTATTTATTTATTTATTTTCCTTCATTCACATTTATTAGAAGTCTGTTCATTACATATTACATGAACTTGATTGATCTAGAAACTATTGGTGGTGGCATACTGGTAATATGTATCCCACCCTACTTGGGCTTCCATTTCGTTGGGGTACCTGAGCAGTTATACATATTCGCAGGTTTTTGGATTTATTTCTTGGGTTGTTTTGTATACTTGGGAGCTAGGGAGCATGGGATAAAGCTAGTACATAGGATTCTCATAGATCTATCCTTGGGGATTTTTTTTCATTTTATTGTATTGTATAGATTGTATATTATAGAACCATATGGAATGAATTCATCATTATGTGTATTGTGATTGGATATTTACTTTTATTCAGTTATTGTATTTTTATATTCTAATGATTGTTCAGTCATTTATTACTACTTCTACTATTTTTCCATTTATTCACCTAGTTAACTCAGAAGGGTAAAAGTTCCTCTAAACAAATGAATGAGAATTTTTTTAAAAAAAACTATAGGGAACCATGTATGTGTTCCTTCTATACTAGATATGAATAAGGAACTACCAGATGTGACTCATAGTGCATCATTTTATATTCATCATGCAAGTACAAATATGAATAAATACCTGAAAGAACATTTCTAGTGGGATAGAATTAAAAAAGATATTTTAGATTATGTTTCTCGGTGTTTGTTCTGTTAGTAAGTTAATACTGAGAGACACAAATCTATAGGTATTTTGAAATCATTAACCATACCTAAATAGAAATGGGAAAACATCACTGTGGATTGTGTTGTTGGACTCCCCAAAACCCCTAAAGGGTTTTACGATATATAGTTAGCTTTTGATATCCTTACAAACTAAAAAAAATTCATTGCTAAGAGATAAGACTTATCTCTTGATAATATTTAGAGGATATACATTAAGTAAGTGGTAATGTAACATCGAGCACCACATTACATTATATCTAATCAGGATATGAGGTTGACCTAAACATTGGGTCAATGTATTCAATAATAACTTGATACAGAATTTATTTTAGTCATATATTATCATCCTTAGATGGATCTTAAGTATGAAAGAACAATTCAATACCTTGAAGATATGTTGAGATTTTATTTTAGGTATCTAAAATTTGGTTTGGATCAACACCTTCTTGTAGTTGATTTTTCTTATGATAATAACTTTCACCCGAGCATTCAGATGTCACCTTGTGAAGCACTCTATGGGAAGAATTGTAGAGATCCAACGTGTTAGGATTAAGTTTGATAAATAAAGCTATTGGGATCTAATATTGATAAAGAAATGGCCGAGAAGGTTACAACCATTCATCAACATATCAATGTATCTCAAATTTAGAAGAAATGTTATGCTAATAATCATTGATGGGATCTATAATTTGAGTCTAGGGAGAAGGTTTCCTGATGAATTTATCGACGGAAGAAGTTTTTGATATTTGAGAAGAAACGGAAACTGACCAATAGGTATATAATTCCATTTGGAAATTTTGATCTTATTAGGATGGTATCCTATAAATTGGAACTTATTTTAAATCTCTCTCTAGTCCTTGATGTTTTTCATGTATCTCACCTAATTAAGTACATACCTAACCCTTCATAGGTAATTAACTCAGAGGTAATTGTGATAGAGTAGGATATTTCTTATGAGGAACAACCAATTGAAATTCTATACCATATAAAGAAAGTTTTAAAAAGAAATACCACTCACCTGGTCAATGTTTTGTGGAGAAACCACAAATTAGAGGAATTTATATAGGAACATGAGTATGTTATGAGGCACATGTATCATCACTTATTTGTATTTGAGTGAAATATTTCAAAGGAAAAAATCATTTTAAGGTGAGTAAAATGTAAAAACCCAAGTTTTTATAATTTTTTTGAACAAATTAAATTTATTTTATGTTTTTTGTAGGCTACACCAAGATAATCCTACACTACATGCAACACCGGCTTATCTTACATTACACACAATACTGAGTTTCTACAAAACATCATTTTATTAATTTAATTGTTTTAAAAAGACAATTATAACCTAGATGTTTGAGTAGTGGGTATTAATAGGATTAACTATATTATGATATTATGTTTTACAGAAGTATATATAACTCTTTAACTAATTAATTATAGATGAATGTAAACCCCTTTTTAAAATAAAAGAGAATGTTTCTCTGTAAAACTATACAAAAGTGTGTTTTATAACAATACATAAAAAATGCACATGTTTAATTATATTAATTATATTTATATATATAATATTTTAAAATTAATCTTATGTGTTTTATATATAGTATATAAGAACAAATCCAATTTCACTCATAAATGAAGTATTTTCCTAAAAAGGTAGTTTTTCCGCCTTTTAAGGGTGAACCCTTTTTGAATCTATTTATTAGCACTTTTATAATTTATATATGACATAATAAATACGTTATTTTAAATTTGGATATTAAAATTTATTTTTGTTGAGTTTTTGGTATTTTTTTGATAAGTTTCTTGTTTTGATTAATAGTAAAAAATTACTGAATTTTAATTGAAAACAGATTTTCATTGGAATAATATAGTGTAAAATTATATTTTGGAATAATTTTAAAGTATAATAAGATTAAATTTTTATCATTAAATCCAATTTATATAATTGGAATCAAATTCACATTTAATTTTTATATAAAAAAATCCAAACTTTTGAACATGTTTAAAATAAAATCCTGTTTTTTCATCCCATATATAAGATTAATTTTTAATTAAGTTCTGAAAATTGTGTGAAATGAATTTGGAAAAATGGATTCAAAAATTTTAAGTAGAAGTTCTAAATTTATTAAATATGTGACTTTTATTTTGGATAAATATGAATAGTAACTCTAGTAATTTTTATTATCACAGTTAAGGCTAAATCGAGTAAATTTAGGGTAAAAATATTATTATAAATATTAAAAAACTATCCTAACACTTGAAAAATGTTAATGGATGATGTTAATTAAACCCTTGACACATAAGTATCTTAATTGAATAATTTAATGGACTCTTTTCCATGAAAATGACTAGGATGTTATTAAAATCAAAGAGTGACAAAGTATCACACTCTTACTTTTAATATGTATGTTATTTTTAATATTTGGTTAAATAGAAGATATGTGAGAATATTTATATTTTTATGAAATATAATATGTTTGACTACATCATTTATTTTTATATTTTAATTTTAACTAAATAAATAATTAACATAATAATTACACAATGACGATGCATTAATTATTCAATTAATAAAACAATTAAATAAATGATATATGAAATATTAAAATAATTATAATTTGAATTAACTAATGTTATATAAGAATTATATAGGTGAATATAAAATTTTAGGATTGTATTAAATTAATTGGTTTGAAGATAGCTTACTGTTTTGATTTTCTTAATGTTAATGTAATGTATTGTGTCAAAATTGACTATAATGAAATTTTATGAAAATAATATTTTATTAAATTATTTAAAAATCAGAAAAATCATAAATAATCACAAAGATAAAAAATTGTGGCATAAATATAATTAATTAACCATTTATGGTTAAATTAACCATTATAACTAAAAATATCCACAATTTAATATTGAAAATTTTGTTACCATAGTTAAAATTAAAATAGGTTAACTATTGGTTAATGAAAATGATAAGGTAGAAAATAATACCAAAACTTGTCTAAAATATATTGAATGATGATATTAAAACCCTATGTCAACTTATATCTGAATAAATTACCATTTTGAGTTATTTAGATTGGGATTAAATTTATTATAAATTAATATATTTGTATATTCTAAAAGTGCCTCTCACCTTGAATATAAAAGGACACCTACTCTCTCATATCATTTCACCACTTTGAGTCTTCCAGATTTTCGAAACTCTATCAAATTGTCTTCTCCACTTCACTAGACACATTCTATAGGTTATTGTTTTCCTAGATGAACAACTCTAGAATCCTTTGTAAGGGATCTAAAGGAGCCATTTCGAGGAGGATGAGGTTTGATTGAGAACAAGGAAAAGTGAGACATAAGGTAATAGATTGTGGTCTCACTTTTATTGATGTGGGTCACATGCCTTATAAAATAATTATTTTTTATTCCTGGGGTATATAGTTATCATGGATTTATTTTTAGAGTCTTATTCAGATGATTATGGTATTTTCATGTCCATATAATTTTAGTTATTTCAGGGGAAATACATTTCAACTAATTATAATTAGAAAGAATTTATTTCCCAATGTCACTAAAAATCAGGATTGTTTCATTTCAAATAACCATTTTGGAATATTTATCTTCCATTTCAATTTTTTCTAATAAAAATTCATTTTTTTCATTTTACCGTATGATTATTTAAAGTTATTTTTTCCCATGTTTGAATTTTTACAAAAATATTTGAAAAGAATATTTTGGTCGTTTTCTAAATAAGACTCTTTGTGACTGTATCGACAAAAATATATAGAAGGAATGTTTTTTTCACTTATATAGAATGAGAAGATATATCCAAAATCATGATTCTTTAATTCCTTGTGGCCTCCCTTACATGATTATATGTTTATTTCCAAAAAATATATTTTCCTTTAAAATTTGATGGATTTTTAATAAAATGATTTCATAATGGAAATGATATTTTCCTCATTAATTACTTCATGTAATATTTAGAAAATAAATATTTCCATCAATGATGAAATTATGTGATGTTACCTATGTATTACTAGGAATATGACCCATATATATTGTTCTTAATCTTCCCCTGAATGGTTTGTGTTGATGAGGGAATGATATTTATGAAACCCATTAATTTATTAGGGGTTATTTATGATTGAATGATGTTGTTTCCTCCCATCATATATATATAAATATATATATCCTTATATTTACTTTTTTGGGGAGAAATATTTCCCTATGGAGATTTTTTTGTCAGTGTTATAGTTTTATGTTCGTGGGAAATGGGAATTACTTTCAGGTATATGATGGTTAAGGTTAGATATCGAGTTGATAGGGTATATGGGTTGGGTTCATCATAGTTTATTATTAGTTAGAGGTAGAGTTTAAGATTTTCATTGTCTCAAGTATGAAGCTGATTTGGATACCTTCATTTCATATGGAACCAGTGTCCTAAAATAACTAAAGATTTAGTTAGATGGCCAGATGGTAAAAGGTTTTGTTCACCCTAGTGTTTTTTCTTGGGTATCCTCTATATATATTTCCAAGAAGGAAGATGGTACAATATAATTATCTATATACTATCAAACATTTAACTGGGTAATGGTAAATAACAAGTATAATTTTCCTCATGTGGATGATTTTTTTATCATTTAAAGGTGTATATGTGGTTTTTAAAGATCAATCTTTAGTTAGGTTAAAATTCGATCAATGTTCAGTAGTTTGATATATAGAAGAAAATTTTTAGGAGTAGGTGTGTCCATTATGAATATTTGGGGATTCCATTGGTTTAAATAATGATCCTACTATTTTTATGAATTTTATGAATCAAGTATTCTATGAGTAATACCAAACTTTTGTGGTAGTGTTCAAGAATTATGTTTTTGTTTATTTATGATCCAAGTGAGAGCACAAATCACCATTTGAATTTGGTTCTAGAGATAGCAAGGAGTCACTATTTATATATAAATATTTTGAAATAAAATTTTTAGATATAAGAAGTGAGGTTATTAGGGAATGTGATTTATGAGATTGGATTATCAGTTGATTCTAATTTGGTGAAGGTTGTCTTATCATGGGAACACTAGTAGAAATAGTGGCTTCAACATCAAAGCTGTTATATCAGTTCTTTATAGACTGATGAAAAATGTATCCGAGGTCACTTTTAGGAATTTTTTTGACATAAAACGACATAAAAATTTTTATATTGACTTTTTGGTGTTTTTCTGTAAAAAAATGATGACATAATTTTTTTAAAAAATTAATTAT
This sequence comes from Viscum album, assembly GCA_963277665.1. Taxonomy (NCBI): domain Eukaryota; kingdom Viridiplantae; phylum Streptophyta; class Magnoliopsida; order Santalales; family Viscaceae; genus Viscum; species Viscum album. The sequence goes on along the minus strand of OY728127.1, from coordinate 443,234,564 downwards.
CGGCATTGGTGTTCACAAAAATCGATGTCATTAACCAGTTTTGGTGATTGTTTCTATAAAAAATGACACCAAAAACATTAGGGATCATGAAACCCACATTTTTTGGATCTATTAAAGTATTTTTATAAACTCACAACGACTCTGATGGAAACCTACTGATACTCAACAACCATTATTTTTTATTTTATTTGAATTTAATCATCATTTCACTATATGAAGTCTTGATTCTTCATCCCCAATCATTGGGTTGTCAACCACAAAATTATTTTATCTGTGGAAACTTTTTTCTAAATGATCGTCAAATGTGGTTTAATTTTATTTCTTTGTTCTTGTTTATTGTTTATTTTTATAAACATTTTTTTAGATCTTGCAGTGTTTATTCTTCCAATGAATTCAACGTAAAACTTTTATATTAAGGATCCATTTTACTCTATAACTCTGAATATTGAATGTATTATTTTAAAATTTTAAGATAAATTATTTATAATTTAGTTATGTTTTTATGTTATTATTTCATTTATTTTTATATAGTTGATTTTTATTTAGAAATATGGTTGTTAATGTTTGTTTATTTTGATAAATTTTTTATTTGATGAAATTATTAAATGGTCTTGAAGATATTATGTAATGAACAATGATATATGGTGTCATCATTCATCAATATGATGTACATCACATGTAATGACTCAATATTTTTCACTTGTTAAATTAAATCAATCTTTAATACCTGTTGACATACGTGACACTGAACTAATATAAATACTATGGAAAAACACTAATACGTGTTAGATGAATAAAAATAATTAAATTAAAATATCAATTAAAACATATATATAATATGATTTTTTACTATTTGTAAATTCAAAAGATATTTTATTTATATTACAAATGAATTTTTTTCAAATAAAATATCTTAAATTTTTTGGTAATTGACTTTACTAAATCAAGTTGATCACTTTTAAATGATTGGAATAATATACGATACTTCTATATATGAACTAATATATTTTTATTAATTAAATTTTAGATTCTTTTGAAATAACATAAAAAAATAATAAATGTTCAAATGGTTATATTTCAATAAAAATAATTTTTCATTATATATAATAATTCCATGAAAAAATAAAATTGTGTAAATTTAATTTAAAAAAATTTAATTCAATTGTTGATTTAAAATTTCAATGTTATTGTAGTAAAACGTTTTGGATTTTTTCAAAAATAATTTTTTTTCATGTATATAACGATTAATACTATTTTTACTAAAAAGAGGTTTTTGACAGTATCGGGGTCTAAGGAGTTATTGTGGGAAGAATTTACCCCTATATTATAATGTTAATTTGTAAAATAAGTAATCATTTATCACACACAACTACACAAATTAGGGTTTTGAATTAAATAAACATCCAATCATTATAATATGTGGTGGGAAAAACATACATATAGTGACAAAATGATGATTTTCTACTAGGAATATCATATATATATAAATAAATTAAAGGAAATAAATTAAAACAAACCAATATATTAGTTTAAAAAATAATTATTTTCTATTGTGAATTTATACTAGGGTCATTACATATGATGTACATTAGGTTAGCATAACTCACATCATGCAAAATAAATACCTTTAGTAGATTAGTTTTTATTTTATTCCTAATAAATGTTGAAATTTCCTATTTGATTAACAATAATTTTTATTAAATGTGTTTAGGTTATATATATATATATATATATTAAATTTTTTATACGTTTTAATATATTCACTGATTATATTTTTATATCACGTATTCAATTTACCACAATCAGATAATTTTATGAAGAACCACTAGTGAATATGAAAACAGATTCGATTATTTATTGTAATTTTCTAAATGAATTATTCCAAAAATAGATTTTATTTTTTCCCTCTATAAAGTGTTTGATCATGAGAATGTTTGAACCCTGATAAATCAAGGACCATGTCATTTTCAATTATTTTATCCATAATTATACATATTGGATCTGTCATGGTGAATGAACTAAAAATTAAACATCTAATGTTGATGACATTATTGATAATAAGGAAATGGATTGTATTGAAGTATTAATTCAAGATTTAGGTGTTGAAACCATAAAAAGAATACTTTTGAACAATTTTATGGATATTTATAGAAACCATTATTCCCAAGTTATAGTAAATATACATTTTTATCATCAGTTTTGAGGTTAGTTAACTTGAAAATAAGAAATGGGCACATTGATAAAATTTTCTCTAACATACCTGAGATTTTAGAAGAGATACATTTAGAGGGAAATAGGCTTCTAGATTCCAATTACGAGGCAATGAAAATCTAATCCCTATTAAGATTAGGGTATATAAATATAGATTCTTTGCCTAATGTTTGTATAAAAAATAATATAAATATTTATTAAACTATCCTACATGAGGGACATCACGCAATAAGTATATGGATAATTGAACTTAGATCCATTTTCATGTACTGGAATCTATCTCAGGAAAAATCAATTTAGTATAATTTCTAATAATTTCATACCATAATTTGTTCATATAATTTTGATAATTCAACTTTGATTCATTCCCAGGTGCTAGAATCAAATCTCCTGCTAATTTTTTTTTCACCTTCCAATAATTCCTCATTTGAAGCATCTATTTGTAAATTAAATTAAGGAAAATGGTTAATATGGTATTTAGATGATTTCATGTCTGATGGTAAATTATGTCAGCATGAAAATCACCACAATTGAAGATATTTGACGAATAATTTCTTGATTTTGAAAGTGATGTTAGAAATATCCTAATGGGATTGTGAACTAATGGAATGAATCCATATCAGAGCCTAAGTAGTCAATAGAGTTCATAGCCTATTGTTTTGGTAGTTTACAACTTTTCCCCACATATATGTATGAAGAAGAAATCTGTTATGGTGAGTTTGATGATTTGTGAACCAAAATAGTCAAGAAATGATATTTATGTATATCCTTCAACATTGATTGACTATTTGAAACTACTATGGGATATAGGTGTTAACATTTTTGAGGCATACAAGAAAGAGTATTTTTTATTCATGCTATGATAATGTTCACTATAAATGACTTTCCTATATATGGAAACTTATCTAGATATAATATTAAGTGAATTAAATCATGTCCAATTTTTGTAGAATATAATTCATATTATCAATTGAAAAATGGAAGAAAGACTATGTACATGGGACGTTGAATATTTTTGTGAATTTATTATCCTTATAAAATATTTAAAAAATCATTTAATGGTTTACATGAATACAATTTCCCCGCATGACCATTTTCAGTTAGAGAATATTACAACAGTGTGAAAACATTGATTAGAAATTTGGAAATAAAACAAGTCGTGGTCTTCAAAAATATATCTAGAAGAAATTATCTATTTTTTGAACCACCTTATTGGATATTTTAAGAGATAAAACATAACATTGATGTTATTCATCTTGTTAAACACATATATGATAGTTTTATGGGAACCATATTAGACATAAAAGGATAGAAAAAATATTTATTTCATACTAGATTGGACTTGATATCAATGGGAATACATTTAGAGTTATCTTCCACTATAAATGAAACATGACATATTTACCTCCTTCTTGTTAAACTTTAAACAAGATTGAAATATTTTTTTTATTTGGAATCTTAATGGTATTAAAGTACCCATTGGTTATTATTAAAATGATAATAATTTGGTGTTATTGAAGGATTTTAAATTAATAGGTATGAAATCTCATGATTTTCATGTATTGATGCAACAACTTCTACCAGTCACACTGCGTGGTATATAATCGACTGTTATCAAAATGACTATCATTAGGTTATGTAATTTTTACCAAATACATTTGTAACAATAAGTCATTGATCCAAATTTATTAGATGTGTCAGATAATGAAGTTTCACTTATTTATTTTCAATAAAAATGTATTTCCCACCTATGTTTTTGATATAATGGTTCATCTGGCGATTCATTTGGTGCATGAGATAAGAATATGTGGGCCTGTTTATTTACGATAAATGTATCCTTCTGAAATATATATAATTTTTTTGAAGGGATATGTTTAAAATTCTTATTTTCTAGTGGCTAATATTGTCAAAAAATATGCACTGAAAGAGGTGATTGAATTCTATACAAATTATTTTAATGAATTAGAGCATATTGAGCGCCCTATGTCCCGACATATGATAGTTTATAGTAAAAGTATAGGGATTCAGGGATTAAATGTATAGTTAATTCCACCTTATGATGTGATGAATGAATATTTATACATTTTGAACAAAACATATAATGCTCAATCATATATATCATAACATATTTCTGAATTAAAGTTATGATATCTGAAAATAAATGAAAAGTGTATGATGATTGAGCAAGAAAAGAAATTTTTTTCATGGTTTAATGAGAAATTCATCACAAATATATCTATATTAGAAACATTAAAATGGTTCGTTGGGGGGCCATATCATAATGTGACCACGTGGTCTAGTTTTGACATTAATGGGTACACATTTTACACAAAACAATCTAGATGAAAATAGTACCATTCAAAGTAGTGGTGTAATGGTCATCACTGAAGAATTGTTTTTTTTTCGAGTGAAAAACATAAAACCCCAATTTCTACATCAACAACATCAGTTAGAGTTCTTTAATACATATGGGAAATTAATTATATTAAATTTCATGTCACTTTTTCTTAGTTAAATTAGGTCGTAAGTTATAGAGGTGTGAAAAATGATGAATATGGGTTTAAATTTGTTGATTTGAAATGAGTTAGTTCCAACGAGGAACCATTTATCATGGAGACATGTGCAAAGAAAATAATTTATATCATTGATTAGTTTACTGATCAGTGGTCTGTCATTTTTAGGGGAAAAGAAACCATTTCGTTAATGAGGATGTTATTGATTCATAGGAGGATTCTCCTTCTATTGCATGATTTTTTTAATAACAACGACTATAATTCATAAAAAGTTAATACAATACGATATGATCATGATGAAGGGATATAGGAAAACAAAAAATTAATCTCCTAATTAATTTGGTTATTATTTTAATTATATTTCATTTTTAAAATTTACATGTGTAAAAACTGTATTATTTAGCAACAATTGGATATTTAATTATATATATATTTTTTATTTAAATGATTTTTTGTGATAAATTTTTATATTCTATGATTATGGTTAAAATATTTTTCATTAAATTTCATTACATACAATATTATATTTTGGTTAATGATGCACATATTAAAACATTATTTTGAACTTTGATATTTATATTTATAAATGTTTCTATCATTTTAGAAGTAATGTTTTTATTTAGAAGTTTACCCTTTATATTTTTTTGTATAAGAATCTTAAAATCATTGTTATTTTTTAAAAATTAAACATGTGTGCCACTTTTTTTATTTACATATTAATGTTTTCTTATTTTCTAATTATTTACTTTCCTAATAATATGAAGGTACACAAAAATGTCAGTACATTTTCTTGTTTAAATGAAATATACATATACAAAGATGAAGGAACATGTATCGAGGTATTTGTATTTTTTCATATTATTAAATATCCATTAAAATAATTATTTATTTAAAAGAAGCTTTTAATTTATAAAAAATAATTTTAAGACTACTGATGAGACTTTAGTGATAGATTATTCTACTTTGGCTGTTAAGAAATTGAGTTCTTGAGTTGGTAAACATGACATCAGATGTTTACCAAAACTAGAATTTTCTAGTCAAGATGAGTGATTATATATCACTTTTGATGATAATAATGAAAATGGCCCAAATGCAATGCATTTTATCAGTTATATCTCTATATAGATTCATTACAGGATTATTATTTTATATCCTGATGGGAAGAAAATTGACAAGATGGTGATAAATCATATTAGGGATGTTGTAATGGTATAATATCTCAATTGATTTATTTTATCTCATTTTTAAAATATGATATATTTTATATGACTAATATTCATTTAATTAAATTACAGATAATGGAGAAAAAAAACAATTAACAAAAATGCATTTCTTTAGTTGAGGTTAAATGGAGTGATTTCAAAACAATGTGGACAAAAAATTATATTTTTGGATAGAGAAAAAATGAAAACCCATGTGTCAAGTATGAGTTTTTAGATGAAGATACATGGAATAATTTTTTTTCTAACCGACATGGTGAAGCCATTTAGGTATGAAAATAATATTATTTTGTAAAATTTCTTATATATATACCTACTTTCTTATTAGTTTAATTTTTATATTATATTCCTCTAATAAATCCAATAAATAAATCCTGTTTCAGAATGTATACCCTCATACTTTATCATGTATAGGGTTTCATTTATTGGAGAAATAAATGATTGAAGAAATGTTTGAATCATTAAATGCTCAGACTTATAGTGGTTCTAATGAAGTCTAGTTTGGTCCTCCATCTCCCCCACCCTCCCTGAAAAAGGAGAAAGGATGAGAAGAAGAAAAAATGAAAAATATCTTATAGTGAAAGCTGAGGAAGTATATATAATAATTTTTAGTAAATATTTTTTACTTTTCACAAATGTTTCTATTTTATAAATTAACAACACTAATATACCATTTTCATTTTTTATTCCAAGATAAAATTTAAGAGAACTAATCACATGGAACTTTTATCCCTATGGGTAGGGTGGATATTCTTTCCATTACTTTAAGAAAGCCAGAACTCCCTAGCCGCATAAGAGGATATGAGTTGGGTGTTAGTATTCAGAAGTTTTTTGGTCATCAAAGTAATCAATCAAGGGAACATAAAATTGAATCATTAATAGATGAGCTGAAATATATTTAACAATCCTTGGACGATCAAATTCAATCAACTGGACTGGATATGTTAGAAAAATTGATGCAATTTTCATATTCTACAAATCATTCCCAACTTATCTAGCCTTTTCAGTTGGCTTCACAGCCTATACAACCCTCTGAACTGGACCATCTTTCCTACTCAGATCCTCCAACTCATCACTCACACCCAACCTTATATTTTGATTTGTATGCTAGAGATCCTCATGTAAAAATTATAGCATTCAGAGTCATGAATTTGTTGGGGGATTCTTTACATCACTTGCCTATGAATATGAGTTAGGTTAGAGTATAAGTACATGATATTATTGATATTAAAACTCTACTTCCATTTCCTAATAACCTAGTTACTAGAGTTAGAGATTTTATTTGTTAATTTTTTACTTTATCCATCTGGCCTTATTCCATATCTTTTATATGAAGTTTTCATTTTTTAATTTTATTAACATATTATTGAAAATTATTTACAACGTTTTCTAACATTTAACTTATATAGGAGTATCTGAAATCTAAATAAATGGAACAAAGGAAACAAAAGGCTAAGGAACAGACAACTATAAATACTACTGATTTTTATGATGGGATATAAATATTATCTCAAGCTTCTTCTTCTATGGATAACATCTATGGGTTTTGTATGATATCTGATATATGTGTAAGAGACTATCCCTTCAGAATATTCAGAAAATATATCATGGATCTAATTGATTTTAAAAAGCCCAACAGGCCTGTGTTGTTGTTTTTTTTCCTTGTAAGTAAATTGATCTTTAATTTTTTATTTATTTAATTAAATATGGTTTAAACTGAATAACTATATTACTTTTTTAATTAAGCATCTACACATGCTTCTTATTCAAAATTATGCCACCAAAATTTATGGTTTTATAGACCCATAATTCATTTCAATGGCTGTGTAATATTTGAATACTACTGATAGAGTTACATATATATGTGATAGATTATCAAAGATGGATATTGGGTGTTGTTTTTCTCCATTTATTGATGGTTAAGAATATAAACATAATTATGAACCAATTTTCATTATAATGTGAATAGTTGTGAACTTTTTTTATTTTAGGGGGAATTAGTTTTTAGGCATATTCTTCCCATGTTAATTCATATTATATTGGTTTTTCTCTTTATTAGGGGATATTCGTAAAAAATATACCACCTTGTTAGATAGGTAAGTTTTCTTCTTTTTGTATAAGTTCATTATTTTTAATTATTATTTTATATGCATGTATTATTAGATGATATATAAGAAAATATTGGTCCTGGAAAATTTTTAACAAAGATCACTTATCGATAAAGAAACCATATAAAATTCAATATTTGAAAGTAAGTGTAAATTTTTTTATATTAGATATTATTCAAATTTTTGATATATATATATATATATATATATTTGTTTTTATTATCTATTTAATTTTCTAAAACCATAGTTTCATCACCATCAAGTATATTTTGAATGTGGTAATTATGTTCTATGATTCATGAATGCGATAATCGGAACTGGGGTAACTAATAAATTTGATAATGTTAGTTATATTAATTATTTCATATTTTTTTCATATTATTATGATTTTTAATCTTATAACATTCAATGTTATTATAGACATTCAATGTTTTAGAGTCTTATAAGAAAGATCAAATTACCCATCTTCGATCTTTGTTTGGGAACAATTTATTAAGTATGATTACGATTTAATGTATGCATATTGTAATGTTTGTGATTAATTTTACATTTTACTAATAATATGTGTTCAATAAATAATTATTTTATTATAATAGATATTTAAACATAAATATATCTAGAGAATTCTTTGACAACAAACATTAACGATTATGTTGTAAAACATTATGTATTTTTTAATTCCACTTTATAATAGAAACATACAGATAATTATTTTTAGATTAAGCTATTAAAATAATGTTTGTTTTTATATATTTTTAATCTAGGATACATTTTTTTAATGCTGGTACATTTTTTTTCTATTATAGGGAATCAGATTTATTTTCGGTGTAATATTGACAATTTTCTAAAAAAAATATCTTTCATCGTCGCTTTTTATCAAAACCCATGCTAAAAAATCTAAAAAAATTACGAAAGGGTTTGGATTTCGGTTTAAAAAAAATAGATGATAAAACCCTATTTTGTGTCAATTTCTTGTAGAACTGAGACTGAAAATAAATCGAAAATAAATTTTCGGTGTTGGTTTTTACTAGAAACTGACACCAAAAAGTCAATAAATAATGGCCATTTAGTGTCAGTTTCAAGTAACACCCAACCTCTAAAACTGAACCTAAATATACAAAAAATGTTTTTTAGCATTGGTTTTTAGAAAAACGACCCAAAAACCTGATTTTTTTATGTCACCTTGATAAATGTTGGTTAAAAATCAACATCAAAATTTAAAAAAACTGATATTAAAATTGATTTTTTCACTATTGGAAGAATCACATAACGTATTAGAGATTTTGATATTCCTTTGTATTGTCCGATTTTATTGATGTTTTGTCATTGATTTTGAAAAATTTTAATCACCTTTGATTGATCTTACAAGGAAATGGGTGACATTCATATGGTGTGAAATGTGTCGGTATTCTTTTGAATAGCAAAAATGACTTCGGAAATCTGCTCCTATTCTGATCTTACTTGATCATGGTAAGGGGTATGTGGTTTGTTGTGATGATTTTGGAACTAGTTTGGGTTTCATGATTATGATGGATGATCATGTAGTGATTTATGGACCTATCTTGGTTTAACTACATGAGAAGAATTACTCCACCCATGATTTAGATCTTTTCATGGTTATGCATGTGATTAAGTTTTGGTGACACTATCTTTTTGGGGAAAGTATCATAGTCCTTTATGAAAATTAGATTCTAAGTTCTATATTTTTATAGAATTAATTGAATCTCATAAATGAGAGGTGGGTGGAATTTCTTAAGACATTTGACTTTGACATCGCCTACACCCCGAGGGAGGGTAATGTCATTGTGGACTCCTCAACAGGAAAGTGACATCATAGGATATTCTAGAATCAATGTAAGAGTAGAACCTTATGGGAATCTTCACTCAGTTTCAATTGGATAATTTTTAAGATTTTTTAGGTATGGTTCTGAATAGTGTCCAGTTATCATCATTTATCCTTGAGTTCCTTCTATGGGTTTAGAAATAGGATGAAGAGTTTAGGAGAATTCAAGGAACCCAATATAGTGGGAATAATTTTTTTGGTTGGTCTCTCTCTTTAGATGGTATTATCCATTTTGAAGAATTGTTTTTCATCCTAACATCTATGAAGAGATCAATTTTTTAATGTATTAGGTTTTCATGGGCCATTCATCTGAGAATAGTAGATATGTATTATGGCGTGAGACAATGGTGTTGGTGGCCAGGTATAAAGAGAGACATTTAATATTATGTATCCCACTTTTAAAACTTCCCACAAGTAAAGGTATTGAAACTAAAACATTCAATATTTCTATATCCTCTTCCGATGATAGTTTTGAAATTGGATGCAGTTTCCATGGAATTTGTTTTAGGTTTACCATGGACTCCCTAGGAGGGAAATTCTTTATGTGTGGTGATTAATCAGTTGAAAAAGTAAACTCTATTAATTCCAATTAGATACACCATAAGAGTTGAAGATCTGAGTAATTTTTATATAAAGGAGAGCATGTGGTTACATGGGGTTCCATATTTAATTTTTTTTTATAGATATCTTAGGTTTATATTATTTTTTTATAAGAGTATTTTGGAGTCAATGGGAAATCTGATCATGTTGAGTGAAACTTTCTATCAACAAAAAAATGGGGAGATGTGGCATTTAATTCAGATCTTGGAGGATACACTATATGCCTAAATCTTGAATTTTTGTTGATCACGGGATATCCATCAATGGTTTCTTGAGTTTTCTTATAAAAATAGTTACCAGTCATATATCTGAATTGTTCTCTTCATGAATTTGTATAGTCACCCATGCAGATCACCTATTTGTTGGGAGGATCTGGGTGAGGCATATTTGGTGGGACTGAGTCTCATTTAGGATATTTTAGTGAGAATTCAAGATATACGCAAGTGTCTAGTTAGATATCATAGTTGAACAAATTGGTATATAGATTAGTGGGATCATTCATTGGATTTTTCTATAGGGGATTGGGATTTCTTTAAATTTTATCCTCAATTGGGTCACTATTGACTTGGAAAATAGGGAAATTCGCCTCCAAGATTTTTGGACCATTTGAGGTCATTGGTTTTCTTGGGAATGTTTCTTATTGGTTAGAATTTGTAGTTTATTAGATAAGTATTCATAATTTTTTCCATATATTGTATCTCAAGAAACACCATCATAATCCCTCTCACGTTTTGAGTTGGGAAGAGATCAAGTTGGTTCCAAACATTTTATTTGTTGATAAGCCAATGGAGATTGTTGACTCTCTTGTTAATGTCCTGCATGCAAAGTTTATTTTGTTTCTCATAGTGTTATGGTAGCACATTTCATATTCTCAAGAGACTTGGAAGTATGAGTTGTTGATGGGGGAGAAATGGTCTAAACTCTGTTCGGACATCATTATTAAAGATGACTTATTAGGGATGTAATGCCTTATGATGGGAAGTTTGTAACATCCCATTACCATATTTTAGGTATTTATGTTATCTCTTTTCATTTCCCAATTTATTTTTTTGTATTTTGTGAATCTTGGGGATAGAGATCCATAGGTATGGAAAATGATCTAAAGTTAAGGGACCCATATATTTTTTGAAATAATGGAATGACTGTATAATTGTGTTAAAGAATTTATGGGGTTCACCTTGGTTTCAAAGAACATCAGTGTTTGTTTTGTTTTTTAAGAATCATGAATGTTTTTTTTCTTCTAAGTGATTTCATTTTATTAAATGATTACATGTTGGGAAAGTTTTACATGCTTTGAAAATTTTTCACAGCATGTATTAATTTTTGGGAAGATTTCATGAATTGGTTCAAATAATGAAAGTTTTACATGATTTGAAAAAATTTCACATCAAGAAAGGGTAAAATATGTATCTTTAATCTCAATCAATGCATTTTTCATTGTGTTTTTTTCAGATATTTCACATCATGAAATAGGGATTGAAAAAACATAATTCTCATGGTTTGTAGGTTTTATGTGAATAACACCTAATTTTATTTTCATTTGAATGAAAAAAAATTATGAATAGACCTAGAAGATCTCCCAGGTGTTTTTGGATTCCTTCGATCCTTCTAGATATTTTTTTTTCAGTGATTGATCTTTGCTGTGATTGTAGTGTATTTCTCTAGGTGAGTAATACTTCTCCTTCTTTATTGTCGTTGATCGTGGTAGCATCTTTTTCATACATCTTTGTATCCCTTAATATATTGTGATAATATTCTTAAAAATATTTATATTTTTTATGTGATTATACTCTAGAGGATGACTGTTGTATTGGTTGTGGTACGAAGAGAACATTTTTGAGGTCTGTTGTGATATGTATTCTATACTAACCATCTTTATTGTTGAACTTATACTGAGATGTAAGGATTGATTCTAGGGCCTATATTTATATATTTTCTTTCTTCCTTAATGGTGGATCCCATGGTGGGTGTGTGAAACCTAAGTTAGAGTTAGTTGGTTCAGTATCTAGCTAATGTTGTATGAAGTATATTTCTATTATTTTATAAATTGATTTATAAATGAAATGGCATGATAGAATTGTGTGTCTAGAAATTATTCTTTGATAAAATATGGGCGTTCCCTTTTTTTTAGGAAAAGGTTACATTAAAATAATTTTGAAATGAATTTATGAAATGGTTTTGAAAGAATGATACTAATGGAGCAGTTTAAAATATGTACAATATGGGGTGATTTGGGTTCTTAGGTGGAAGGTGTAACAATAGGAATCAACCTTTGATATAGTTGGGGGGATCACTCCAGGGGTGTTCCTTTGATTATGAGGACAATATTTTTATGGAATTATTAGACACAATTGGGAGGTTCACTTTCTCAGGTGTTCCTATGCTCTCTAGATTCAATGAATATTTCCAGAGGTTGATGCACACAATTATCTATGTCTAGGTATGTGTGTCCTATCTATCCTAACCTGTAGGTAATTCTTAGTGTGATGACACCCTTTATTTCTCTTATACTAGTTTAGATTTTACTTCCATAGATTCTCTATGATAGGCGATTCATTATTTGATTATATTTTTCTAATTTAATGTATATAAAATGACTTGAAAGTATTTTACTTTATTTATTTGGAACTATAGAAAAAGGGGGAATGATTTTCCATGATTTTTTATAATAAAAGGTTTAACTATTTATCCTAACTTATTTTAATTAATTTTTATTGTTTTTATGGTTTTTATATAGATACTTGATATGGAACACCTATTTGGTATCCTATTGAGCCTATTTATCTCACACCCTATACACCCCTTCGATGTTGTGAAGACATTGTCATGTATTTTGATGCACTAAAGGGAAAGTCATAGTATTAATGTTGTAAGGATTCTAACAGCTATTTATGGGTAGCTGGTTGTGATATGGTGGGATTTTACCCACAATATCACATGGGTAGGTTGTTTCATTTTTTTGTTTTCCTTTGTTGTCGGACTTGATCTTGGAGACTGTTTAGCTGCATTTTGAGTTGTGTCATTTTTGTTGTTTCATTTTTTATATGATATATATTTCATTTTTAATCTTACACTATTTCTTCACATCATGCGAGTATATATATATGTGTGTGTGTGTGTGTGTGTGTGTGTGTTTGTGTCATGTTATATGATTTAGTTTGGGGGAAAATTTTCCCTCTAGTTGTCTTTATTGCCCAGGAGTAAGTCGCCGGACCATGGGGATCAGGAACTCCCTTCAGTATTAAACTCAATAGACTTCTAGTAAACTTATTAGTAATATTATAGTCTTAGTGATAACTCATTGGGATCATTGGGTAGACTCATTGGGTAGACTCATAAGTTTGATTATCTATATTACATGCACATTTTTTATTATTCATCGAATTATATAAAATGTTTTGAAAAGAGGACCGAGATAAAAATGGTTTCTATAGGATAAAAGTGTTTTATCCATATTTTTATTAATATATAAGTGAAGTTATTTTGGCCTCCCATCAAAGGAATATTTTAATAATGTCCTATTTTGAGAAGAGAATTATCCAAACATAGATAATACCATATATAAATAATATTTTATTTCTAAACATTCATTCTAAAAAGTAATAAGTGTTATTTCTTAAACATAAAGGAGTTTCAGTACCTTAGTATGATATTTGAAAAATAATATAATTTCTAATAGGATAATAAGTTCATTTTTGAACTTGGAAAAAGTTAAATATTAAAAAATAAAATATTACACAATTTTATAATTAAATTTATATTCCAATTAATTTTATATAGACTTTAGTATATATAATGGACATGAAAAATTAAAGAGTTGCCTTTATTTTTCATGATAAATTGAAAATAATTATTTACTAAAGTATTATTCTTGTATAATAAAAAGTGAATTTCAACAAATATACTAAAAGAGTGTTAATGTTTTTTGATAATGATAAATATAAATTTTATATTTAGTTATTTTGTTAGAGAGAATCTTATAGGAGTTTTGGATTTAGTGGTAAGTAATAATATAATTGTTACTTTATTTATGAGAATATTTAAAGTATAATGTTTGATATAATGGGTTCCAAATAATGTTGATGATGTACGTTGCAAAATAATACAACAAAATTTTTTAACATCAGAACAAGTGATGTTTTGAAGTTAAAGAGTTTCAGTATATTCATAGAGAAAAAAATTTGGAATATTATTCCTAGGTATAACCATTATTAAAAATTTATTTCTTCATAGATGTTACTCACTAATGAGTTTAGTGGCATGGTTTTATCAAAATTTCACATATATATGTGATAAAAATTACATATATATGTAATAAGTTAACAAAACCATGAAAACTAAAACATACATATGGATGATCTAGTAGTCAATAAAATATGATATGATAGACAGGTTCTTATGTAGGATTTTTAAGTATTCATAAAATATTTTTATGAATATAAAATATTTCATATAAACTTAAATCTATACTTTAACATTATTTTTGTTTTTCTACCTAAATCAGTAAATTGATATACATTTCATGAAGTGTAATGATAAATTAAATCTCTAATTACAGTATTCAATTATTCCTAACTAATGTTTATAATGATTTATTATAGGTTATGATTAAATGTTATGTTTAGTGTCAGTAGTATTCTTATATGGAGATAAGGAATATGCTATGAGGCACCAAAAGTAGTTTTTTCACTGGATGACCCACAATGTATAAATAATGAAGCCACAAACACTATATATTTAGTATACTAGTGGAATATGGATCATAATTTGAGTGTAAACTACCTAAGGATAAAATTATACCTTTCCTGAGAATCTTTATACTTAGATATATTTCATATAAAATCTTTGAGGCTTAGTTACTTAAGGATGATTGGGTGTGTTTATGATTATTTTATTAATTTGAGATTAACCATGATGGGGATTTTCTGCTCATATGATGATAATTATATATGGCCCCTCGAATGAGATATGCTAATGAGTATGTGGTTTCACCTAAATAGTAAATATGAGGGATTATATATTCGGATGTAGGGATTGTTATATGATTATTTATATAGGTAAATGACCTGTGATGTATTCATTAATTTGGTCAATATATACTCATAGAATAAAGAACATTTGGATTAGATATATGTGATTGGATTAACTCATCTCTCATGTTTATTCTATTTCTTAGAAAAAGGTAATTTATTAGAATGTATGGTAACATGTGGTGTGAGTGGTGGAAATATGTATAAATATTCAAGTGTTTGATAGAGATCATACCAGATCCCATTGTAGCTTGAGTAACATTGATTCAATTCTATAGTCTACTCTTTGTTTACATGCATATATATATGGAAATTAATTTTATTTAAATATAGAATGGAACTTGGGGTCACATTTTGTGGTTGACTAAATGGGTATTGAGTTTGACTTAGAGTTCTATCCTAAAAGAGTTTAAAATATAATCAAAAGGAGTTTGGGTGATTATTAAAAAGGAATTGTATATTATGTAATAACAGATAAAGTATAATATGATTAAATTTTTTAAAAAAAATATCCAAATAATAGGAGGTGAATTCAAAATTTATTGTATAATATATAATTTACTATTAAATAGAATAAATTATATTGGATTTAGTGAATGTGGGAGAAGGAAGGAGATTATATGCCCTAAAGGCCATATGTATGTTATATATTAGGCGTAATAATATTTTATAATTAGAGGGATATTTCATGGAATGAATGTTTATTTCATTACACTTCCTTTCCAAATCATAATGTAGGATTGAAACTATATCACAAGGAAATTAATGTGTGTTTCTATCTTTAATTGTATAGTTAGCCAAATGTTATGATTTAATGTTCATGTGATATATCCACATAAGTTATCATAAAACAACTATTTCATAAATTGCAATTGATTTGGGTTTAGATGCATTTATTCATGAGATACAAGAAGTGTTCTATTAATTTACTATTATGTTATAACACATGTGTAAATGCATGATATACCAAGAATCCACCTAAATTTATTTGAAAAGATTTGTTACTATATTATGGAATATAAGAATGACTATTCATGTCTTAATCAAAACACCCATTATCATATCTCTCATCTCATACCTCCTTAACATAATGAGGTACTGGAAAACTATGGAGGGTGAATGATCTCTCTTGTATACTGAATGATTCACGTATAACTCATGGATAAACCAAATATGGTAGAATCTTTTTATTTCTCCTCACCGATCATCATCAAGTAGGTATGGAGTATGATGCACTGTATATCATCGGTGTAAGGTATAAATGGTTTTTTAGTTTCTTCATTTCATATTTCATGTGATTTCATTTATCTTATATAGAGATATTAGCATAGTTTTTTAATCAGTTTTGTTTACTATAATACAAGTTGTTAGATCCTTATTAAACCAAGAAGTGGTTTAGAACTAGCCTTTCCTAATAAACCAAGATATTTTATGCCCACTTGGGTATTCCATGTAAAGAGAAATTTGGAATATTCTTTATGGATTCTCTCTAGGGTATTGATTTTGGACATATGAGTAATCCATACTAGTATTTTCTCTATGTACATATTTGGGGAAGGACCCTTTTATTCATATAAGTCCATCTATTGAATCATAGATAGTTTGAGGGTTTGTGATCTATAGAGATGATTATATGGTTCGTTCAAGGTGTATTGAGAAAACCTATAGTTCAGGTACTCCCTCATATGTTAGGGGTGTGGTCCTCAATAAATGGTGTTTTGGTATATTCTTAATGGATTTAACATTATTGGCTGAGGTAACCGATATGATATATGTATTTATTACATCCTTGTATGTTAGGGTGTAATCCTCTATCCATTAAGTAAGTAATCCCCCATATTTTAGGACATAGACCTTTACAAGGGTTTGGTACTCCGTCGATCAACTTTCATACCCCTTGATTAGGATCATACCTTAACTATTGATCTTGAGAGAAGGTCAGAATTTTCATGAGTTGGTGCAAAAGAGTTTTTGGACATTTGAGGTATCTTTATACTACTTCATGTGTTAGTAATATATATCTGAGAGGTAGTTGTTGATATATATTTTACTAAAAAGTATTGGTCCCCCCTTTAGATCTATAGTGGAAAGTTAAGGATTTTTTGGTTCCATGTTGTTTGGACGATGTGAATTTTAGGATATTCTAGGGTTCCTTTAATATACGAGCTATAATGGGATGAATTATCGATGTTTTTAGTATTATCCATATTAACCTTGATCACTTCCATGTAATAACTTATAGTGGGTATATATAATTCATGCACACATGGTCTTAAGCAGACCAGATCATCCCTTGATATTTTAATGATGTGATTCATCCAAAAGTTGAGATATGTTATGGTGATAAGAAAATTTCATATAGCAGGAACTTTAGTACGTACTGTCTGGCATTGTAGCAGCCAGAACTATTCCCCCATTTGGGTATTTAGGAAATCGATTTAGTCCTAGAGTCCTTTAAGGACTTTGGGCCACCGAGGCCTTCAGGTTCGTAAGTCCTTCAGTCCACCTCAAGTCCTTCGGGCCACCTTAAGTGTAGATGAAAACCAAAAAACCTACAAGGAACAATCTCTAGATGGAGGATGTGAAAGGATCTTTCACCATAGCAGAAGCTAAACGTATTTCAAGAATGAGAGGGTCTGGAAACATCTATCCGGGAAAGCTTGTGCATTCATAGGAATGCCTAGACGAATAGTCATGTGAAGGTGGAGAGCTGATTTCACGATGAAGATGCTGGGGAGGATCAGTTCCAAGTAGTTAGTCTGGGTTTTATGTAATGTTTGAATCCTACAGGAAATGAATTTCTTTAAGTCCTAGGGTCCCTATAATACTTATGCCTATGGGCCTTTTAAGGGTTCCACCTCACCCCTTGAAAGGTGGATTACCAAAAATCAATAAAAAATGAAGGCCTTCGGGCCATTGGAGGTTTCCGATATTTTCATTATGAGGTTATATTTTGAAACCAAGGTCTTGGATTTGAAAAATTAATTCATATTTCATTTATTAATTTGGGGGATCTTACTTGGAATATTTATACTCACTACTTCATGTTCATTTTTCACAAAATGGTTATGTCTTTGAAATCAATGCATAATTTAGGGATGGGATTTTTTTAACAAGGAGCTAGTCCTATTCAAGTAGATAATATTTTAAAATTTTCAATTTTGTACATGATGGTGTCAGTTTCTATAAGGTAACCCTTCTCATGAGCTCTTAGTACAATAGGGTACTTATCGTTTATTCCCTTGTGTTTTTATAGAGAGTCTATTACATTTATTTTCTGTTTGTTTGTTTCATAGTGTGGGTTTTCATGTTTACCGATCATGTATCTGGGTTTCCTATGGGTCCTAATTTTGAAAAGTTGAAATTAATGCATATATTATTATATAATTATGTTGTTAATTTATATTGATTTTAGTTTCTTTTTATATTCTATGTATATTACTATATATATGTCGAATAATGATATAGGTTAAGGCCTCCAATATATGATTAGGTATTCTCAATACTATTCATGAGCCCTTGTCCTATTGGAGGTGAAGTTTCCTTTTTTATTGTGGTTGTATTTGTAATCAACAGATTTACTAGAAGATTGTTAATGTATGTAAATGTTTGGTGATGGAATAAGAAACAAATCACTGATGGAAAGTTATTTCCCATACTAGTTGGGTAAAGTAAATAATTTCTTTTTCTTAAATACCTTACTACATAGATTTTATGTATCATCCCAAAAATATGATTATTATTGTGTTTATCCATAATTAAAATATAGGTGTTTAAGCTTGGAGTATCAATATCTAAAAAATTTAATAAGGAATAGATAAGTTGAGAAGTGTTACCTATGGTATTGTGTGTGTGTGTGTGTGATTGTTGGAAAACTTCTATAACGGTCATTAAAAGATTTTAAAAGGTTCTAATATTTATATGAATCTAGCTTGAGATGTGAAGAGACCATCCCTAGGATGTTGATATTTAAGGTTTCTAAAATTTGGGATGAAATCAATCAGATTATGGTTTATGATGTCTGATTTTATGGAATAAGTTATATGGGAGTGAAGTGTATTGAAATATTGTATATCAAGAATTTAATATCTATAAAAATACCAAGGAAATAAAATAGAAAATTTTGAAAAAAATATAATAAGACTTTGAATTATTTTATGTCATTATTAGTTGTTTTGGAGAGTTTAAAAAGGTAATATATGATCTAAATAAGGCTTAAATTCATTTTAAGAATTATAAAATTATGTATTTTAAATAATAAAAATGGATAAATCCAACAATATATAACTTTGAAAAAGGTTATAAGACATTGAAAGTCCTAGAATGAAACTTTTATTTATTGTATGACACTGAATCATCTTTTATTAATTCTATAAGATGGGGACATTTCATCTAATCATAGAATCATAGTTCAGAGAGAACCAAAAAATGAGTGTTTTGAAGTCTTTATATTGAGCATATGACTTTGGAAGTCTCCTAAGTGAGACTTCCAACATATGAATTTACCCACATTGGACTTTAGACACATAAGTGTATAACTTCGATGCTTCATGAGACATCTAACATAGGAATTAAATCTACCTTGTCAGACATCTTAGCCACGTAATAATTCAACACATATAGAATTTTGAGAATTCTTCTCTAAGAAAAAAGAGTTTATATAATTTAAATTCTAATGGAGAAATATTATTTTAGGTGATTGTAAAACTATTATTATATGTAAAATATATCCTCAATCATTTATAATCTATTATAATAGCATTATTTGATTAATTATTAGTGAGATAAAACTAATAAATGATCATTGTTCAATTCAAGATATTAATTTTAAATGTGAATATTTTAAATTCATTATTAATGATCAAAATTGAAGAATAATTCTAATGATTTCAGAGTAATTATTTAGTGTTTAAAATATACTAAAATTAATTTTTATTTGATCCAAATAAATTAGGAATCAAATATTTATGTTTTGGTGGTTATTATCATAGTGAGAGGAAGTTTAAGATACCTTTTAAAGACTGATAATTTGAGTTTCCATAATTTAATTATTCAAATAAAAGTTAAATGAGTTAATGAAAGTGTTAAAATATTTTGGTTCTAATTATCACAAAAGACTTTTTTATTTGATAATGAGAATAAGAGAGTTACCTAAGAAATATATAGAGTGTAGAGACTCATGAAGGAAGTCTATATTATATTTTATCAGAAGATCTTATGCCATGAAGGAAATATTCAATTCATAAGTGATGCATCTACAAATTTTTATATAGCCTTGAAGAATGATTTTACTGCTTATACTGGTGTAATATTTTGATAATAGAAAAATTTGAACCTATTGTGGAATATTTAAATATTTATATGACTATGATAAAAATAAAAAAATTATTAAAAATGAAAAGTTCACTCCTGTAATTTATGTTGAAGGGAATATTGGGACCCATCCATAAGATGTTTTTTGAGATGATATAGAGACCATGGGATATATATCCAATTTTTTGTACTTTCATGATATGTAATGAATATTTTGATTAATAGTAATTTAGAAAGTCACTAATAAAAATTGGAGCGGAAAGTATATAGTTATGGAATGAAATACATTGGAGGAAAATATTTTTTCCTCAAGATCAATAATATAACTAACAAGAAATAGGAGTTGAGTTGAGTAGTTATTGAGTTTGCAGATAGTACTCATCCAATCATGGAATAAGAAGAAGTAATTTAAAAACTTTTGATAAAGTAGAAACACTTTTGATTTTTTAATAAGATAAGAAGATAAATTAAGCGAGACATTGTTGGTAAATGTAGAAATAGATAAATAATAAAAACCAGTAGTTATATGAGGTTGTTCCTGGTGTGAGAAAAAGAGGACCTTATTTTTTACTATTTTAATTACCAAAAAATATTCTAGAATTATTTTATTCACAAAATAATCATCTTATATGAATATATTCATTATTATTATTGAAGAAAAAATGAGGAAGTACAATTATATAATTTTATACAGAATATTTTTTTTCAGTTGAGATCCTTGGAGTTCTGAGTTGAAAGTATCTAGAAAATATTTTATGAAGTGTAATAGAGAATACTGGAAATAAATAGATGTATGATTTTAAAACCTTTTACTATAATATTTATAGGCAGTTGAAAGAGCATTGGTTGGTGGAGAAGATAATTTTTTTAGTGCAATGACATCACTGGACAAACTAGGGATCTACTTTAAAGAGTATGATGAATGTTGTGAACAATAGGCATGATTCCTATACTGAGAACCTACAGGATAAAAATTAAATTCACATGTGTAATATTATTAATGTCCACTTGTGTAATATGGTGATCCTACTTTTAGGATTATCCCTAGAACCTCCACTATACTTTGATAAAAATATTTATAGTTTTGAATCTATGACTCAGTGAAACTTGATCATAGCATGGATTATGTTTCCCACATCAAGGTCAATCCTTATAAAAACACATATTCCATTCTTTAATTTATTACATTATTTTTAATATGGTTCATGTGATTAGGTAATTATGAATAGGTTTAATTACATCTTAACATGAGATATAGGTTCAAAACCAAAGAGTGTTAAAAGATAAATTGATAAATTAGATATTAGTAAAATATTAACAACGCCTGGTTTACCATTACCTCACCAACTACCAAATGTCTATATGAGTCCATTAGAAACAAAATTTGTATCATAGACTATGTTCCCACTGATTTGATATAAAAAAAGACTTGCCGATATGTTTTCACTTTGATACACATGAAGTGTATATATGAAGTGTTTAAATAAGAGACACTAATAGAAGAATAAAATTCAACTCATATTGTTACTGAATTGGTGGTTTTGGTCATGAAATTGAAAAATATGAAGAACAAATAGGAATAGAAGAAAATAAAGTTCTCAAAGAAGTAAAAGGAACACCCAAAATCTAAATGATGTTAGACTTGTAATTGACATGATAAATCTTTGGATCTTGATTACTCTAGTAATATAAGTACAACATGTGTAAAAGATGAGTTCAATGAATTGCATAATTATTTTTATTCTAAATTCAAAGTTTATTTGAATAAAATCCCTCTGGAGGTTTTCATCTATATATATATTAACATTAATTGTACATAGGATAAATATTCATATACTAAAAATGAAACTAATGCAATGAAGGGAAAATAGTGAAAAAGGTGAGATATTACAACACCCTCACAAGAGTTGTGAAGTCTAGGGAAGAATTGTTATCACTTGTTAATGAAAGATTTTGTCATATATTTAAGAAATATAGAGAGATATTTTTAAGAAATATGTGTTTAAAAATTTTATTTCTAAAGTGTCCTTGTATTGTAATAATTACTCCAAGACTCTATGGACATCAAACGTGAAAAACTAGATGTCAAAATCAATAGAATAAATAAATTTAACAAATTTTTGAAATACACAAATAAGATTCATGAGGATAAACATTATAAGAAGAAAAAATATTGTGAATAAAGGTTTAAATATCATAAAGGCCATAAATATATTTTTGATATGAAATTTATAGAGTTATATATTTACTTGAAAAGTCTTGATAACAACCAAGATTTATCTTTAAAATATACTATATGGAATAATTATACAACATATTATTCATAGAATATTTATCCTACTTCTAGAATACCTAATTTTAGTAATAATATATAGGAATCATCTCATAATTTTCCCACAACCATCACTTGGAAGAAGGAATCCAACATTCATAATAATGTTTTTCCACCAAATATATTATAATTGTAAATGGAAGTGTAATTAAAAATTGAATGAAAATTTATATTAATAAAAATTACAATAAATTTACCACATAATTAATGGTTAATATAGGAATTTTGAAGAATATATTCTTCCCAATTGGATCCTAAAAAAATAAAGTTACCACCCTAAAATAGCAATCATGTATATCAGTCAAGACTGCTTCTAAAGTAAAATGATCATGGTTTATTGGGAACTTATTATGTTATATAAGTTTAAAACATATTTACTTTGATTTTTGACACAACATGTCAGTATATAGATTCTATAAAAGTCTTTCATAAATGGGGATCAATGATGAATATAAATGTAATTATCTGGACTAAAAAAGGATTCACATAATGGAAGGAATCTATCCACTAGGAATAGATTTTAAATATCTTGAAATTTATTTTTAAGAACTATAAAAAATTAATCTGCTATTATGAAGAGTTTTGGTATCTTCCATCCTAACACAGTTCTTATTCTGATGAAGGAATATGGAAAAAACATTATAATAAACAAAGATAATAAAAAAAGTCTACATTTTGAAATAATCCAAAGAAACAAGTTGAATGAGATTCTATTAATAATTTAAAGAATAATGATATTTAAAATGATATCACTAATATAAGAATAATATGAATCTAAAATTGTAAAATAGGTCATATGATGGAACATTTAATGACGGAACATTTAATGATGGATATCAAAATAATGAAAGACATAAGAAAGATAAAAACAAAGAAGGAGTCAATTCCCAAAAGAGATAGAAGGACTGGAATGCTGGTTTTAGGATATCATGAAGAACCTAAAATGTTACCCATGAAGGGTATCATAAATAATTATAAAAGTTTATGTGGAAGGTGAAAATGAGGAGGACACATGGATTTATATTTTATGAGTCTTTTTTTGAAAAATTGAGAAACAAATTAAAATCACCAATGTATGTAATTTCTAATAGTCATGTTATAAGAAAATAATCAACAGAAAAAATAATCTTGATCATAATCCTAAATATTTCTTGACAATGTGGCCATCCCAGTTGGAAGAGTCTAGAAAATTGGATCAAGATGAAAAGTGTGGAAGTTCCTTACTAGATCATGTTAAGAAGGCCTTTATATCTAAAAGGAGAGATGATGTGGGAAAGGAAATAATAATTCATAGAGAGGGATATATTTATAATGTCAAAGATAATGTAATAATGAAGAATTCCATAAATTTTAAACTTTAAAATAAATGAGTTTTTAGGTTGATAGAAAAGTCTCAACCCCGTTTCTTAAAATAAAGTAAATTATAAAAATCCTCTATTTCACATCTTTTTCAATGGGAAAAACTTTTCACAATGGATTAAAGGTGAATTCTTATGGAGATAATCCCTAAAGGGGATTTATAAAAACATTTAATCTACTATAAATTTATCTATTGTTGTTGGATATGGAGTTATAGAAAAGCCCTCCAAAAATAAAGGATGAGGTATTATTTTCACTCTCCTATTTTTCTTGTTTATAATGAATATGGGTTTTGCGGGTGAGTAACCACCAAATACAAATGGGGAAGAAAATACATTTCAATATATATTTTTTCATTTATATTTTCAATTGATTACATGTTAGAATATTTATTTATAAATCTATCTATACATCCCCTAATAAGTAAATTTTAGTAGTGGTTTCACATTTTGAATAGATTATACAAATTTTTTAATCTAAATCAATAACTCTTGTTTTATACACTATGTTAGACTAATTATAATTAGATTTATTTGATTAATGGAACACCTATTAAAGTAATTTTTACCTCTCTTCTCTGATGGAATGGACATTAACTAATATATTGTAGAAAAAAAAGATTGAAGGTGGACTTATAAAATTTATAGTAGTAAAAAAGGTGAGATGATTTTACAAATTCAATTACATCCCTAATTTCCAAGGAATCTCAATAAGGGGATAAGGAGATACATTAACCATTTCATTTGTTATTAATTAGGTGTAGAAGAATTATATTAACCATATATTGGTTTAGAATTGTATTTTTAATTGAAAATTTATGGAAACAGGGAGATTGAAGTTCTCCTTGTTGTGTGGTTGAATTTATATCTAATAGAGTAAGTTGGAAGAAAGTAATTTTGAAGAAACTTTTAAGTGAAATTTTTATTTTTATTTAATTTAAAGATGTAGGTGTAATATTTTGAGAATAGAAAAGCTTCATCCAAATAAAAAAATATGTGTTCATCTATTTCTATGAGTTTAAAATAAGAAAATAAAATGAAAAGGGAACTCTATAAATTTAAATTGATTAGAACGTTGGGACTCACCCATGTGAATCCTTCGGAGAAGATATAGAGATCATATAATAGAAAATATATTTATTAAAATTTCAGGTTATCTTACTCATATATCTATTTATGGTAATAAATAAGGACCCCAATAAAAATTGGGGAAGCACATATATAGTTATGGCTTGTGAGCCTCTCGATAAAAGTGTATTTTATAATAAAAAATTGAAATAACTCTAGAGAAGGAATAGTTCAGTTGAGTATTTTTTGTGTGTGTTGAGAGAACATGTTCTCTCAAGGAAGAATAATAAACAGTAGTTGAACCTATATAGAATTATAAAAGCTTTTTAATTTCTAACAATATGAAAATAAGATGCTGAGTATACTTAGGTGGCCAAATAATAATGAGAATATGAATATAAATAAGTAGTACTACATTGTTCTAAATGGTGTGAGATTGTGTCTACCCAATGGTTAATTTTTTTTCATCATTGAGAAATATTTTATAGATGCTATATTTATTTTAAACTTCAATAAAATAATTTCTAGGTGTTTATTCTTGAAGAAAAAGTGGGGAATTCCTATTGTATATATTTTTATAGAAAATTCTAGGCAGTAGAGATCATAGGAATTCTATATTGTGAGTGTTCAAAAAAGAATTTATGAAATTTAACAAGGAATTCGAGTAAAAAATAGAGGTATGTGTCACGAACCGACCCTACCCGGGCTCGAGCCGCAACTACCCCAAGCCCTCCTCCATAGGCCAGGGGCTGGTGACCAGCGCCGAAGGCACAACAACTCGGGGAGGCCTTTGCCTAAGTACCTGCACACACACACACGCAGCACACTCAATGCAACAGTGCAGAGTAAAAGAAACGACAAGTAAAGAAAAGGGAAACTGCTATATATAGACCACAAAGTGCATCGACCTCTAAACAGTACAAGTAAAGCGCTGAAAAGAAAAAAGGGGAAAAACACACGCTCAACCAGAAAAGGTGCCACAACCTGGCAACAGGTAAACAAAAAGAAGCAGCTGACGGGTCTCCCACCTGAAACCCATCCACGACCACTGCACGCGGTCCAAGCTCCCGAACTCCTGCGCTCCAGTGTAGTCACGACCAACCTGTCCGTCGTCTGCAAAGGCACACCAAGTGCGGGCAAAGCCCAAGCCGGGGTGAGTATAAAAATATGCAGTAGGATACCCCGAAGGATTGAGGGAGAAACAAAAGGAGGTACCGAAGGGTGAGCAGTAGAGAGAATAGGAGAAAGCAAAGGGAGTACAATAGAGAGTGCAGTAAGGAGTCCAGCTCAACCCAACAAGTGGTAAGAAGGTAGACTCGTCCAGGCACAAGGAGCTAGAAACGGTGAGAATATGAACTTCCGGTCAAGTCTTCGCTACCTATAGCAGGAGAGTAGACTCATCTAACCACGAGAAGCTTGACATGGAAAGCACGTGGCATACCCCACACGTCTTCGCCTCTCCTGGAACGGGAGTAACCAAACCCAAGAAGTGGGTACCGGAAACAAGGTATATACATATCTGTATGCTCAAAAAGAAACCCAAACAAGCTCATAAGGGGATCTCCATCCCATAGCTCAGCCCAGGAAAAGTAGCCAATAGTCCCAGAAGTAACACCATTGATGCCCAGAAACCCACACGTCTGCACCGAACTACAAGCCAAGGGATCAATCACCACACCTCGACACTATCCTCTTTGGGCGGCACTGACTCACCCGCATGGTTTTAGGTCGCCTCACAAGGATGCGTCTCGGTGGGGAAAAAGCTCCTCATACTTGAGACTTCTGGGGGAACGTCAAACCACACCACGTCATTTCCCCACAGTCGAGAGGTCTGATCATTGTCGACAGGCGACCCACTGCCCAGCCCCGCGGGAGGATCCCTAGATGTCAACGGGTTCCCACTACAGGGAGACCCAAAAAGTCGACGGGTGCCACACTGCCCAGTCCCATAACAGGGTAATCCATTGGAGGGCGGCCCGGCTAAAGTTGGCGACGGGACCACTGCCCAGCCCAGCTGGAGGTAACCCGGCATCGGGGGCCACTGCCCAGCCCAGCTGGAGGTAAGCCCGGCATCGGGGACCACTACCCAGCCCAGCTGGAGGTAAGCCCGACATCGGGGACCACTGCCCAGCCCCACTGGAGGTAAGCCCGACATCAGGGACCACTGCCGAGCCCCGTTGGAGGTAAGCCCGGAACTGCTCTAGTCATCCCTGCTGGATGGTACTGCTCGGTGAACACCGCTGTATAGGCCATCCCTGCTGGATGGTAACCCACTGACGATCCCTACTCGATACAACCTCAGCCCTGCTGGAAACAACCTCAGCCCTGCTGGAAACAACCTCAGCCATGCTGGAAACAACCTCAGCCCTGCTGGAAACAACCTCAGCCCTGCTGGAACAACCTCAACCCTGTTGGAAACAACCTTAGCCCTGCTGGAACAACCTCAACCCTGCTGGAAAGAACGTCAGCCCTGCTGGAAACAACCTCAGCCCTGCTGGAACAACCTCATCCCTGCTAGAACAGCCTCCTGGGTAGAGGATCGGTGCCCACATAAAGTGTTGGTCACTCCGAAACCACAAGCTCTACCAGGGAACACAGAGCAACGGGAGAAACTCCTTAGGCCTCACAAGGTGATCCTGCTCCAATCCGCTGAGTCACTGTCGAAGCTGACTGAGACATCTCATCCTAGAAAGTGGGGAAAATGCCCACGCTGCACGAACACCCGTTGTCACAAACGGTGTCGCAGTCCAGTGAAAGGGCACTGTACTGAAACCCCTCACAGCTGAAGAAGCAGAGGAACCAAACCATCTCTGCCAGCCAAACCATCGAGAACAAGACCCGGGGGAGACCGCTCAACCCTGCTGGTCAGACAAAAGAGCACCAGGCTAGGGGAAACTCCACCCCGCTGGTCAAACAAATGAGCGCAGAGGTCAAAGTATGTAGAGCAGAACATGGCACGCACATGGGGCCCACACGACGTGTGTCCCCAAGTCAGCCCCAACTGATCACACAAACATCCTCAGGTACAAGAAACCACACGTACCTCCAAGCGCTCCCGTATACTCCCAGAGTATACCTCGTTTCAGCTCAAAGGCTATCGTGCCCATGACACCCAGCGTCAACACGAAGGCGTGACGTAACAACTCCACCTCAAAGGCCCAGGAACAACCAACCAAATCTTGTGAACCATTTATATCACTCTTTCAGGAGTGCGCGATCACACGCCAATGGCCCACTACAAACAAGGTAGGGCGAACCACCACTGGGGATCTTTTCATGCTTCCACATTTAATAAGATCGCGCAAGAGGCTCCGCAAAACCAAACGAATCACACCGTTGTATTCCTTGCGAAAAAACACGCGAGATCGACTACTTACTCACCTCAAACCGATATCTGACGGAAAAGACACCAACACCGCCTCACACCCGAACGGTGTCCCGTGATCCCGAGCCTCGGCCCTGAAAACAGTCGGGCGCATCGCACCATTGCGATCCCCTTGGGAAAACACGTGAAAAAAATGCTCACTTGAGCACAATGGATATCCGAAAAAAATGCATTTTGGTGCATTGCACACGAGCAGTGCTTTGTGGGACCCGCATCCCGGTCCCGAAACTCAATGAATGGATCGCACAGTTGCGATCCTCTCGAAAAAGCACACAAGATGGACTATTCATTCGTCCAAAACGGTCGCCCGATGATAAAGATGCAAAATCACCGTCGACGCCCAAATGGCCCCCATGGGCCCTGCACCATCTTGCGGAATTACAGTGGGAAGACTACGCCAACGCGATTCCCTCGGAAAAACACCCAACATCGACTGCTCGCATGCCCCGAACGGACGTCCGAGGAAAAATTCGTGAAACGCTGCACGCAGCTCAAAAGACGAGTCATTGGGCTCATGCCTCAACTCCGGCTTCAACGCCCGGAACTACCCTGGAATCCTCTGCCTCGACGCCAGGGTTCCAACGCCACTGACAACGCTTAAATCAGGCGTTGGACGCGTCCGCACCGTCCAAAACAAGTTCCCCCAGAAAAACGACAAACTTACTTAACGAACGAGTCATGCTACCGAAGACCCTCATTTCAGGAATTGAAAACTCCCGAAACCATCTCCAAAACTCTTCCTCGTCGATATGGATCTACTGCCGCAGACGGCGCGTCAAACAGACGTGTCGTTTGGAAGTTGCTGCATTTTTAAACGTCACCGGTCGTAAGAGGGGGTGGTTCGGACCGGTCCAGTCGGTCCCCATCCCCTGAACCGGCTCAAGCCGGCCGGCCCGCGGCTCAGCCGGCTGAGCCTCCATGGTCCACGGCTCACCCGCGCGGACCGCGGTCCACCAAACCAGACTGGCCCAAAGGCCGGTCTCCCTTCCACGCGCAGACCCGCAAAAGCGGGTCCGTTGTCTGTCGGCCTTGGTCTGCGACCCCGGTCTTCTGCGACCTCACATCCCCCCCCCCACCAGCGCTCGCCGCCTCCCGGTGCTCCCCTGCACTCCGCCCTGGTGAGCTCCATCTAGCCCCGCCAACAGACACCGCACCAGCCGCCAGAGTCGCGCGCCCCGCCACCTGGACGAGAAGCCGCCGCCGCCCTTCGCCTGCGTCGCCTCGCCTCGGACCGCCGGAGCACCCCATACCCGCAGGGATCACCTTCAAAACCCGCAAACTTCAGCTATCAACCCCGGCCTCCTCCGAGCATGGATTTTGATTCTGAAAGAAGCGTCGGAAATGGAAAAAACTATACTACGCATTCATGGGCTTTAATCGAAGTTTTGACAAGGAATCGACAGTGCAAATCGAGCTCAAAGTAGGTGCGGGAAACTAAAAACGAAACGTAAGATCCTACCTTGTTGGGCTTCGCCTGACGCTTCACCGCGATCCGCCGCCTTTCCGGAGAGGAGGAGGTGATGGAGGGGAGCTTCCTCCTTTGCTGTGGGGAGCTTCTAGCACCAGGGGAGAGGTGAGGAGGAAGTGGATGAGTTAAGCGTTTAAATAGAAAACGCTTAACCACCCGCCCGTCGGTCCGAACCCGAACCCTCGGCAGGGTCGAGGTTAAGCCTCCACTAGGGTAAACACCACTTCCCGAGCACAATGGCAGTCTCGGAATTTTAATCCAAGACCCCATTCAAAAGTTATAAAATTTAACGTTTGAAGCTGCTAAATTACGAAAACGCCCCTAGGGCCATTTTTCACAAACGGCCCGCGCCCGTGAATCTTATACCCCTCTAGGGTAAAAGGCACACTCTGAACTCAACGGTGCCCTAGGTTTTCCAATCCGAGCTACCATTTAAGAGATACTAGCGTTTCAACATTAAACGAATAAATAAATAAATTAATTTATCTGTTTAACCTTGCGAAAGCGATCGAGGGGTCCAAATATCGCACGCTGACATGTTTTATGTCATTCCTAGGGTAAACACCCCATTCCGGACCAATCCGTACACTCGGATCTCTGATCCAGAACCCGGTTTAGGAGTTATCCCATTTATTTAGCATTTCCAGTGTGAACGCACTGAAAATTTAATTCCGGCCACTTCGTGGCTCGGAATTGCACACCGTTTGAAGGCGATGCTCTGGAATATCATCAAGAATATTACAAAGTCTTTCACAGCAAAAACCGGGTTCTTAAATCATTCCCTACTTCAAGCTTTTCGTCCCAAAAAAGCAAAACTAGGGAGCAACACAGGGTACTAAGCCCACACCCAGCCTTCCATACCCAGAAGAACCCACACACAGATCTACGTCACCACACACAGACCAAAGGATTTGATCTGTTCACGCGAGGCCAGCCCTTGCCGATGTCGTGCACCCACTCCAGACTTTGGGGTTAGGGAAAGGTGGTAGGGAACCTCACCATCCCTTTTCACAGTCTCAAACAGCCCGAAGGCTCTCTGGGGTAGCTCACCCCCCCCCCCCGACTGAACCCTTACGTCGCACGCCACGACTGGAATCACTGCCCGCACCTAGAACAAGGCCCGGTGATTCCCTCCTTCAGAATATCCATATGGTGAAACACCCAAGGATATCTGGTCACGCAAGGTTCCACAGTCGATGCCCTCTTACACGCTCAAAAGGTGAAGGAGTCAACACCATCGACTAAAGGAAAAGGTCTCACGCCTTTTTCCTTACCAACACAAGGATACACCTGACGCCGTCTGTCACCCAGGTAACAACTCAAACAAGGAGCAGGGAGAAAATCCTTTCACACGCAGAGCCTAAAAATTCTACTGCAAAAAGTAGAAGAGCTGTAGAGCGTACCTCTTATCACCTCATGCTCTACAGGATAGTAGACATCCAAAGCTCGTGGCTGTCCGTGGTCCCAACCGTCAGCTCCAGGAGCCTGACGTGGACCGCCTAGTGGTGATGAGGAGACATCGTAAAGTCGTCCCCCACTACCAGCTCCACCCGCTCCTCTGCTAGCAACACCTCTCTGGGTACTACTCTGATCACGGTGCTGCCTCTGCTGTAGTGGTGCGCCTGCTGCCTGCCCGAAGCTTTCAGCAACTTGGGTCGGGCAGTCTCGTGCAAAGTGACCTCGCTTGTCACAAGAATAGCACCGACTCTCTATGGGCTACACTGGTGCCCTCCGGTGCCACTATGGTGTACGACCATGCCCCTGAGTCCGGTTGTCAGTAAGCCACCTGCGTCGAGGTTCTGCTTGCCGACGCCCACTAACTGCGGCAGACGTCTCGGCTCCAATGTGCCTACTGCCACCACCAACTCTAGAATGTGACAGGAAGCCCTCTGTCACCAGCGCCTGCTCTAGCACCCCAACATATGTGGAAATGCCCAAGGGTACTATGACAGAACGAATCTCCCGGTGGAGACCCTGCTCAAACTTCGGCGCTCGGATGTTGTCGTCATGGACCAAGTCTGGGTAAAAGCGTGCATGGTCTGCAAAACTAGTCGCGTACTTGGCCACCGTCATCCCTCCTTGCTGAAACTGCAGGAGCTCCTGAATCCGAACGGAGCGCAAGAAGGAGGGGAAAAACTCCTCATGAAACAACAACTGGAAGTCATCCCATGAAAGTGATGACTTGTCAAGAAACTGAGTCACCAGACTCCACCAACGACAAGTTTCTCCACAAAAAGGGGTGGCTGCCAAAGCCATTATCTGATCTGTTGGCTTCTGAACAAGCCTGAAAAGGTGAACCACTGCCTCGAGCCAAACCTCTGTTGCCTGAGGGTCTGGCTCACCACTGAACCTCAGCGGTCTCTGCCGCTGGAACTCATAGATCGCGCTCAACCTGTGCTCAAGCTCAGCCTGCTCTGCTGAAACTACCTGCTACTCAACAGGTGGGGGTGCTGCTACCGACCCACCCGGAGAAAGGGTCTCGCATGATGGGTCCTGGACTGTGGCCTCATATCTCATAGGGCCGTCGTCATGAACCAAAGATGGTATCCTGGCTAGTTGTCCTCGCGGAGACATCCTGAAAATTATCAAGGAGTGCCGTGGTCAGATGAGCATATATGTATATAACAATAGCAACGATGGGGAGCTGACTCAAGAAGGACAGTCAAAGACTCAATCCTATGTGATGCACAAACAGATTTTCCCTACAACAAGTGTCTCAGCATGCTGAGTCGACAAGCAGGTTATCAAGGTCCTGGTAAATGGATACGTCGGCCACCACACCGTCACTGGACTCCCTGGCCTGAGAGCCGCTCTCGAGACACGTTAACACGGTTGCCCTAAATCCCAACCAATTCCTCTTTTAGGGACGTCCGAATAGCGTCCCAAGGAACGAACCACCTTTGATACCACTTTTTCAGGACCCGACCCTACCCGGGCTCGAGCCATAACTACCCCAACCCCGCCTCCATAGGCCAGGGGCTGGCGACCAGCGCTGAAGGCACAACAACTCGGGGAGGCCTTTGCCTAAGTACCTATACACACACACACGTAGCACACTCAATGCAACACTGCAGAGTAAAAGAAACGACAAGTAAAGAAAAGGGCAACTGCT
Organism: Viscum album; assembly: GCA_963277665.1. Classification (NCBI taxonomy): domain Eukaryota; kingdom Viridiplantae; phylum Streptophyta; class Magnoliopsida; order Santalales; family Viscaceae; genus Viscum; species Viscum album. Next base: position 443,201,003 of record OY728127.1, on the reverse strand, counting down.
ATATATGAACCACAAAGTGCATCGACCTCTAAACAGTACAAGTAAAGTGCTGAAAAGGAAAAAGGGGAAAAATACGCGCCCAACTAGAAAAGGTGCCACAACCCGGCAACAGGTAAACGAAAAGAAGCAGCTGACGGGTCTCCCACCTGAAACCTAGCCACGACCACCACACGCGGTCCAAGCTCCCGAACTCCTGTGCTCCACCGAAGTCACGACCAACATGTCTGTCGTCTGCAAGGGCACACCATGTGTGGGAAAAGCCCAAGTAGGGGTGAGTATAAAAATACTCATTATGATACCCTGAAGGCTTGAGGGAGCAACAAAAGGAGGTACCGAATGTTGAGCAGTATAGAAAACAAGAGAAAGTAAAGGGAGTACAACAGAGAGTGCAGTAAGGAGTCCAGATCAACCCAACAAGAGGTAAGAAGGTAGACTCGTCCAGGAACAAGGAGCTTGAAATGGTGAGAATATGAACTTCCCGTCGATTCTTCGCTACCTATAGCAGGAGAGTAGACTCATCCAACCACGAGAAGCTAGACACGGAAAGAACATGGCATACCCCACGCGTCTTTGCCTCTCCTGGAAGGGGAGTAACCGAACCCAAGAAGTGGGTACCAGAAACAAGGTATATACATATCTGTATGCTCAACAAGAAACCCGAACAATCTCGTAAGGGGATCTCCATCCCATAGCTCAACCCAAGAAAAGTAGCCAACAGTCCCAAAAGTAACACCATTGATGCCCAACATCCCACAGGTCTGCCCCGAACTACAAGCCAAGGGCTCAATCACCACACCTTGACACTATCCGCTTTGGGTGGCACTGACTCGCCTGCACGGTTTTAGGTCAAGTCACAAGGATGCATCTCGGTGGGGAAAAAGCTCCTCGTACTTGAGAGTTCTTTGGGAATGTCAAACCACACCACGTCACTACCCCACAGTCGAGAGGTCTGCTCAAAGTCGACAGGTGACCCCCTGCCCAGCCCCGCGGGAGGATCCCTGGAAGTCAACGGGTTCCCACTACAGGGAGACCCGAAAAGTCGACGGGTGCCACACTGCCTAGTCCCGTAACAGGGTAATCCACTGGAGGGAGACCTGGATAAAGTCAGCGACGGGACCACTGCCCAGCCCAGCTGGAGGTAACCCGACATCGGGGACCACTGCCCAGCCCAGCTGGAGGTAAGCCCGACATCGGGGACCACTGCCCAGCCCAGATGGAGGTAAGCCCAACATCGGGGGCCACTGCCCAGCCCCGCTGGAGGTAAGCCTGGCATCGGGGACCACTGCCTAGCCCCACTGGAGGTAAGCCTAGAATTGCTCTGGCCATCCCTACTGGATGGTACTGCTCGGTGAACACTATTGTACTGGCCATTCCTGTTGGATGGAAACCCACTGACGAGCCCTGCTCGATACAACCTCAGCCGTGCTGGAAACAACCTCAGCCCTACTGGAGACAACCTCAGCCCTGCTGGAAAAAACCTCAGCCCTACTGGAAACAACCTCAGCCCTGCAGGAACAACCTCAGCCCTGCTGGAAACAACCTTAGCCCTGCTGAAACAACCTCAGCCCTGCGGGAAACAACCTCAGCCCTGCTGGAAACAACCTCATCCCTGCTGGAACAACCTCAGCCCTGCTGGAACAACCTCCTGGGTAGAGGATCGGTGCCCGCATAAAGTTTTGGTCATACCGAAACCATAAGCTCTACTAGGAAACACAGTGCAACGAGAGAAACTCCCCAGGCCTCACAAGGCGATCCTGCTCCAATCCGTTGAGTCACTGTCGAAGCGGATCGAGACAACTCATCCTAGAAAGTGGGGAAAACGCCCACGCTGCACGAACACCCATAGTCGCAAATAGTGTTGTTGTCCGGTGAAAGGGCACGATACTGAAACCCCTCATAGCTGAAGAAGCAGAGGAACCAAACCATCTTTGCTGGCCAAACCATCGAGAACAAGACCATGGGGAGACCGATCAACCCTAATGGTCAGACAAAAGAGCACCAGGACAGGGGAAACTCCACCCTGCTGGTCAAGAAAATGAGCACAAAGGTCAAAGTACGTAAAGCAGAACACGAAAAACATGTGGGGCCCACACGGCGTGTGGCCCCAAGTCAACCCCAATCGAGCGCACAAACATCCTCAGGTACAAGAAACCACACATACCTCCAAGCGCTCCCGTATACTCCCTAAGTATACCTCATTTCAGCCCAAAGTCTATCGTGCCCACGGCACCCAGCGTCAACGCAAAGGCGTGACGTAACAACTCCACCTCAAAGGCCCAGGCACAACCAACCACATCTTGTGAACCATTTATATCACTCTCCCAAGAGTGCGCGATCACACACCAAGGGCCCTCTACAAACAAGGTAGGGCGAACAACCACTGGAGCACCTTTCATGATTCCACATTTAATAAGATCACACAAGAGGCTCTGCACAACCAAACAGACCACACCGTTGTAATCCTCACGGAAAAACACGTGAGATCGATTAATTACTCGCCTCAAACGGATATCTGACAGAAAAGACACCAACACCGCCTCACGCCCGATCGGTGTCCCGTGATCCCGAGCCTCGGCCCCGAAAACAGTCGGGGGCATCGCACCATTGTGATCCCCTTGGGAAAACACGTCAAAAGACTTCTCACTTGAGCACAACGGATATCCGGAGAAAAAAATGCATTCCAGCGCACCGCACACTAGCGGTGCTTCGTGGGACCCACATCCCGGTCCCTAAACTCAACGAACGGATTGCACCGTTGCGATCCTCTCAAAAAAGCACACAAGATGGACTATTCATTTGTCCAAAACGGTCTCTCGGTGATAAAGATGGAAAATCACCGTCGACGCCCAAACGGCCCCCGTGGGCCCTGCACCATCGTGCGGAATTACAGCGGGCAGACTGCGCCAACGCGATGCCCTCAGAAAAACACCTAACATCGACTGCTCGCACGCCCCAAACGGATGACCAAGGAAAAAGTCGTGAAACGCTGCACGCAGCTCAAAAGACGGGCCGTGGGGCCCGCGCCCCAACTCCGGATTCAATGCCCGAAACCACCCTGGAAACCTCCGTCTCGACGTCCAGGTTCCAACGCTGCTGACGGCGCTTAAATCAGACATCGGACGGGTCCGCGCCGTCCAAAACAAGTTCCCCTGGAAAAACGACAAACATACTTAACGCACGAGTCATGCTACCGAAGCCCCTCGTTTTGGGAATTAAAAAAATTCCAAAACCATCTCCAAATGTCTGTCTCGTCGATACGGATCTACTGCTGTAGACGGTGTGTCAAACAGACACGCCTTTGGAAGTTGCTACATTTTTAAACGTCACCGGTCGTAAGAGGGGGTGGTCCGGACCGGTCTGGCCGGTCCCCACCCCCTGGACAGGCTCAAGCCGGCCGGCCCGCGGCTCAGCTGGCCGAGCCGCCGTGGTCCACGGCTCACCCGCGTGGACTGCGGTTCACCAAACTGGACCGGCCCGAAGGCCGGTCTCTCTTCCACGTGTAGACCTACAAAAGCGGGTCCGCTGTCTGCCGGTCGGGGTCAGTGACCCCGGTCTTCCGCGACCTCGCCCCCCCCCCCCCCCCCCCCACCGGCGCTCGCCACCTCCCGACGCTCCCCTGCGCTCCGCCCCGGTGAGTTCCACCTAGCCCCGCAGACAGACGCCGCGACAGCCGCCGGAGTCGCGTGCCCCGCCACCTGGACGAGAAGCAGCCGCCACCCTTCGCCTGCGCCGCCGCGCCTCAGACCGCCGGAGCACCCCAAACCGGTCGGGATCACCTCCAAAACCCGCAAACTTCAGCGATCAACCACGACCTCCTCTGAGCTCGGATTTTGATTCCGAAAGAAGCGTCAGAAAGGGAAAAAACTATACTACGTAGTCATGGGCTTTGATCGAAGTTTTGACAAGGAATCGATAGTGAAAATCGAGATCAAAGTAGGTGCGGGAAACTAAAAACGAAACGTACGATCCTACCTTGTTGGGCTTCGCCTGATGCTTCGCCGCGATCCACCGCCTTTCCGGAGAGGAAGAGGTGATGGAGGGGATCTTCCTCCGCTGTGGGGAGATTCTAGCACTAGGGGAGAAGAGGGGAGTAAGGGGATGAGTTAAGCGTTTAAATAGAAAATGCTTAACCACCCGCCCGTCGGTCCGAACCCGAACCCTCAGCAGGGTCGAGGTTAAGCCTCCCATAGGGTAAAAACCACCTCCCGAGAACAACGGAGGTCTTGGAATTTTAATCTGAGACCCCATTAAAAAGTTATAAAATTTAACGTCTGAAGCCGCTAAATTACGAAAATGCCCCTGGGGTCATTTTTCACAAACGGCCCGTGCCCGTGAAACTTATACCCCCTAGGGTAAACGGCATGCTCCAAAATCAGCGGTGCCCTTACTTTTCCAATCCGAGCTACCGTTTGAGATATAATATCATTTATCCATTAAACGAATAAATAAATTAATTAATTTATCCGTTTAACCTTCCGAAAGCGAGCGAGGGGTCCAAACATCCCGCGCTGACATGTTTTATTTCATTCCTAGGTTAAACACCCCATTCCAGAACCATACGTATACTCAGATCTCTGATCCGAAACTCCTTTTAGAAGTTATAACATTTATTTAGCATTTTCAGTGTGAATGCACTGAAAATTTAATTCCGGCCACTCTGGGGCTCGGAATTGCACGTCGTCTCAAGGCGCTGCTCTGGAATATCATCAAGAATATTCCAAAGTCTTTCACAGCAAAAACCGGGTTCTTATAGTATGTTTTGAATGTGTTGTTATTGAATATTTACGATTAGTTCAAGACTCCATGGTTAAGGAATTAAGCCTATTTGTTGGGTATAACAATTTCATTTGATAGATTGGAGATCAACTTAAATGGGAAGAAAGTAATTTTTGAATAAGTGTTCTAATACAAGTATAAATAACCAACATTATGAAATTTACATTCAAATGTGAAATATTTTTAATGGTCAACTGTGTAATATAGTGAACCTATTTATAGGATTATCCCAGGAAAACCCACTATGCATTTATGATATAATTTATAGTGAATAATTTGCGACTTGGTGAAACTCAGTTATAGTAAGGATTCAGTTTCCCACATTACCACCAAACCTTGTAAAAAGACTTTTATATTCATCATTTCATTCCTTTAATTCCATATATTGTATATTATGAAGAAATGATAAATATATCCACTAACCTCCGAAAAGAATAAAAAGGTTTTAATAAAGTTGGTAAAAGATAAAATAAGAATTTGGAATTTAGTAAAATGTTATCCAAACCTAATTCACCACCCCGTGGGAGTCTATATCTGTCCACAATGAATAATTAAAAGAAATATTGAGATGGAATACCTATCATATCAATGAATTAGGAGGGGTATTAGCGGGTTGACTTTTTTCATAATTGGTAAAAAAAAATTGTATGTATTTTTTAGGTTAAAATCTATTCATATGACCACTAAAATATCAAATAAATTTTTAGTATCATGGTAACTAGACATTAGCCACACGTTTCAGCTAATTAATGCGAATCCTATTTTTTTGGGTTTTCCATACAGTCCCTATCAAGGTTCTCATCCTTAGTACATATATACTTGTCGTTACCCGTCCCTCAGGGCCCGTGTCATGACTACCCCAAGCCCGCCTTCTATAGGCTAGGGGCTGACGACTAGTACCAAAAGGCATTTCCCAATAACAGTAAGGAATTTCCTTTAAACCTATACAAACAAACAACCCAAGAACATAAAAAGAAGACACCATGAAGTAAACTACTATAGTAAAAAGTGTGTCGAATGTAAAGGGGCCAGAATATAAGCCCGAATGAAAAGTACAAGTACAACTAAAAAGTGAAAAAAATGTCTCTTGGATCTTCCACTGAGGATCTTACCTAAAGGGTAGGTACAACTCACGATCAACAGTCCTGCATCACAACACATCAGATCGTCCACCTCTGAGAACCATCTATTCCTGACTCCCCCAGTGTCGATCAACATTGTCCATCGTCTGCACAAGACACAACAAGGTGAGGGTGAAGCCCGTACATGGGTGAATTTTACAATACACAGTAGGGACCCAAAGCCCCTTGAAGGTCTCCCAGAGTTCCACAAAGAAAAAACCACAAAGAAATACCTCAATCACAAAGCACGAAGTAGTCATCAGATCTTCTTAGATATATGCCCATATATATACCTAAGTAATCAAAATATAATTGTCTCATACATGAGGGAAGAATATAAAAAATGTAACACCACATAGGTAACACCATGAAGGTAAAAGTACGACACCAGTAACACCATGAAGATAACATGATGAAGGTAAAAGTACCACACAGGTAACACCATGAAGATATCACCACAAAGGTAAAATTAACACATATATATCACCACAAAGATATCACCAGGAAGGTAAAAGTACGACATAGGTATCAGCATGAAGATATCACCATGAAGATAAAAGACTCATCTCACACCAGGTATATAGGTAAGGCACAAAAGTACATATGATTAGTAAAGAATCTAGATCATTTTATTCTATCAAGAGGCACTACTTCTAATTATATAGAGTCTGGACCACATAGGATCGATCGGTACAAACCCCCGCAATGATCCACACAGGATCCGACCTGCCTAGAGTCTATAGTTACTAACCCCCATAATGATCCACACAGGATCTAACCCATAGAGGATCGGTATGCGCTGACCCACACATGATCGATGAACAACGACCCACATAAGATCTTACCCACAAAGGATTGGTGCTGACTCACACATTATCTCTCGGTACTAACCTCTGTGTGATTTGTCTCCAATATCTGTCTCACTGCCAGCCACTGGATTCCCGCTCATTAGCACATTTGTGAGAATTTCTCTTCAATCCATTGGTCATAACTCAATTTTCCCTAAGTCCCACTAAGAAGTAAACCAATGATCATCCAAGTCATAAGGGTTCCAACGCAACAGACGATGTGTCAACCGAATGCCTAGTCTATAAGTTATAAGCATTTTAGTGTCGAGGGTCCAGTTGGATTCAGGATCGATCCAACCTAGATGTACTCCAAATTTCTCCAAAACACATGTAGAGTATACCAAAATGATTTCTCTCTCCAAGGGTCCTAGTGTCATAGGAAGTTCATCAAACGGATGCCCAGATTTTAAGTTATGGTCCTTTGGGTGAAATTGGCCTGGAAGGGCCTAGGTCTGGTCCATCCCAGCCCAACCTGGTTTGGGCCGACCCGACCCGGTCTGGGTATTACCCTGTGGGGTGGGTCCATGGTGGAATCAGCCTACTGGGCTGCGGTCCAGCCTGAACCACGTTGGGATGTGGCCCGGACCGCAAGGGTGCGGCCCGCTGGCCTCGTGTGGCCCGCTGGAGCGTGGCCCGCCCTAGCCGACATGGGGGTGGGAATCCCCCATGTTTTTCCAATTGGCCGAGTGGCCATTCGACTTGTGAAGAGGTGGTGACACATGGCGCAACTTTGTCTCCCACTGGGAACCCCATGGTGCGGGTCCCTGCTTCTGCGGCGTCGGAGGCACGACCTTCCCCATCAGCGGTATGCCATTTCGCGCCACTCTGCCTCCTGCAACCAGTCGGTTCCAGCCACCCTACTTGACCGCTGTGGCTGAAAAGTCGTGGCCCTTCCCCGCTGGCAGCACACGATGACATGCCACATCACCTCCGCAGTTGGCCTATGCTAGCCACTCTGCTGACCGCCATGGCATAGTGCCACGACCTCCTCCTGTGGCACACGACAACAAGCCACCTCCATCGCATTCAGTCGGTGCCTTCCACTTCCATCATATACCTGGACCAGTCACCGGTGCTGCGTTGTCGGTCTTTTGTGGAGAAATCAAACGTAAAAAAATGGTGAAGGGACCGGGCCTTGTTATTTTGGACCACGCCCTCCGCATTATTATCTTATCAAGAAAGAGGTTATATGATTCAACAATCTATTGAAAATAAATGAGACAAAACCCAACATCAATATTGATGGAGAACGCCCGCGATTAAGGAATAGTCAGCAATCATCATTCCCGCAACAAGCTGCCAACGTTTCCACTCAAACATCGCCCTTCGGTTCATGATTCGGTGTTGATCTTCATGGCTCGCTGGAACCAACTCCATCCTCCATGTGTTGGGAATCACGAAACTTTACGAGAGCTTTGTCACTTTGTGAAGCCATTCCATTACAACCCCAAGCTCCATATAAATATGAGAGGGGGGGGGACAAGTGAAGCCTGTGAAATTAATGGGGGTTCATTTAATAGGAACCTTCCTAATTATAACAGTGTTGTTACAATGGTTTTGAGGAGTCAAGACATTTAATGGCTTGAAACGTCATTGGTCCCACCACTACCGCTTGTCTGTTAGAGGAAAAGAAAGAAATTAATTAAATAACAAAGTTACTTTATTATTATTTTAAAAGGTTAAAAATATATATTTTTCTCTAGAATTAATGCAGTCGAAGTGAAGCCTCCCTTAAGAAAATCCTCATGCTGTAGATTCAATAGGGATCTCAGATTTTTAATTCGAGCACTGGTTTAAAAGATAAAAAATCCACCCGCGTGTTTACTGTACATACCTTAAAAATTATAGAAATTCATTATGGGAACACCGGGCCTCAGATTCATGCGCCATCAATTTTTTTCAGACTTGTAATAATTCCATATAATTAAAAAAAATACATGGAAAATCCAGGTCTTTACATTCTCCCCACCTTAGGAATTTTTATCCCCGGAATCCACAACATAGACTAAGGAAACAAATGGTGGTACTAAGTATGAATCAAAGCCTCCTGCTCCCATATGCTCTCCTGGAGGTTCCCATGCTGCCAGCAAACATGCACCAGAGGTATTGATCATCCACTAAGGACCTACTCCTGTCAATCCTCAATCTCTACTGAAACCTCCATAAATGTCGCCCCATCATCAAAGTCTAGCTCGCCATGTTCGATGACATGAGAAGGGTCTTGCACGTATCTCCTCAGCTGGGATATGTGGAAGACGTCATGCACCCTCTCCAACTATGGTGGTAGTGTGAAGCAGTATGCTTCCTCACTAATCCTCTGAAGTATCAAAAATGGTCTGATAGACCTCGGTGAGAGTTTGTCGCTTCGGCCAAATCTCTGCAAACCTCATCGAGATGAGACTTGTCGGAAGGTGTGGTCTCCCTCCTCTAACTCCAATGGTCTATGGCTCCTGTCAGCATAAGACTTTTGTCTGCTATGTGCAATCTTTATCTTCTCCTGGATGATATTCACCTTCTCAGTAGTAGCCTGAACTAACTCTGGACCCATAAGTGATGACTCCCCTAGGTCTATTCAGCATAGAGGTGATCTGCAAGGTTGACCGTATAAGGCCTCGAATGGTGCCACAACGATGGTGGAGTGATAGTTGTTGTTGTATGAGAACTCTACCAAGATAAATTGTTCCTCCCAAATATGACCAAAATCTAGGACGCAAGCATATAACATGTCCTCCAGCATCTATATGGTCCGCTCTGTCTGACTATCCATCAGAGGATGAAAGGCGGTGCTCAAATGTAGCTGAGTCCCGAACTCCTCCTATAATTCCTTCCACAACCAAGATATAAAACGTGTTTCACTGTCAAAGATGATCGTTTATGGCATCGAATGAAGCCGTACAGTCTCTTGTACATAGAGGTGTCCCAATCCCTCTAATGATCCCTGCTCTCCGATAGGTAGGAAGTGGGTTGACTTGGTGAGTCGGTCAATAATCACCCTTATGGAATCATGTCCCATCAATGTATATTGAATCCCTATCACCAATTCCATGGATATATCATCCCACTTCCACTCCGGCACCTCTTTTGGTTGTGCTAATCCTTCTGGAACCTGATGCCCATCCTTCACTTGTTAATAAGTGAGGCATGATGAAACTAAATATGCCACTTCCTTCTTAATCCCAGGACACAAGTGCTAACACCGAAGGTCCTGGTACATCTTTTCCACACCAGGATGTACCGCCCGAGGGGACGTATGGAACTCCCTTAACACCTCCTCCCCTAGCACCACTGGTACCATGGTGCATCCTCTAAAGATGATGACATGCTCCCCACCTTCATAAAATCCATTAGGTGCATGTCCTGTGGATATATGAGCACGTCGTGCCTCACAGTCAATGTCCCCAAGATGTGCCTCCCACACTCACAGAAGAAGTGGTGGAGTGATATTCATAGACAAGAGGTAAGATTCTCTATATCTATCCACAATGGATATATGCAATGTGGATAGATACTCTATTGCCTCACTCAGCAGCTATAATCTAGACTTCCTACTGAGTTCTTCTGCCACTACGTTCCCTTTCTCAAGAGCATAGACTATCTCAAAGTCATAGTCCTAGAGGAACTATATCCACCATCGCTATCTTAGGTTTAGGTCCTTCTCTAAGATGATATACCTGAGGCTCTTGTGATCATAGTATATTGTAAAACGTTCACCCATCAAGTAATGTCGCCACATCTTCTAGGAAATGACCACTACTAGAAACTCTAGGTCTTGGGTAGCCCAGTTCTTCTCATGTTGTCTCAACTGATGAGATACATACATGTTAACTACTCTCTCTTGCATCAGGACACATCCAAGTCTGGCCCCTGATGCGTCACAGTAGACTACATACCCAACACCCTCTTCTGGTAGCCTCAAGATGGGGGCACTCGTCAGTCTCTGCCTCAGCTCCTGAAAACTATGCTAGAAACTCTCCATCCACATGAAGGGATGTCCCTTATTCAATTATAACAAGGGTTCCACAACTCTGGAAATGTTGGGTACGAATATCTGGTAGTACCCAGCCAACCCCAGGAAGCTCCACAGCTCGGTCACACTCTTGGGTGGCTCCCAAGCTAGCACAACCTCTATCTTTGCTAGATCTACTACAACTCTAGCCTCCGAGAAAACGTGTACTAGAAAGAAAAACTCCCATATCCAATATTGACACATCAATAGATTAACATAAATCTAGTACTCTTGGAGTGTATCCAAAACTATCTATAGATGATAGGCATGCTCCTCATCCATTGCTGAGTACACCAAGATGTCATTGATGAAGACCACAACGAATCGATTGAGGTATGGATGGATAACCCTGTTCATGAGTCCTATGAACACCGTAGGGGAGTTGGTCACACCGAAAGGCAAAAAAAACTCATAGTGGCTATACCAACATCTGAAGGCCATCTTATTCACATTGTCATCTCATACCCTGAGTTGATGATAGCCAGATCATAGGTCTATCTTTGAAAACCATCGAGCTCCCTTCAGCTAATCGAAAAGATCATAAATCCTTAGAAGTTGATACTTGTTATTCACGGTCACCTGGTTCAGGCACCGGTAGTCCACACAGAGTCTCAGACTCACATTTTCCTTCTTGGAGAAAAAAAATCGGTGCTGCCCATGGAGAAACACTGGACATTATGAACCCCTTTCTTGGTAAGTTATCCAACTGTACCCATAAGTCACGAAGCACCATAGGATCCATTTGATATTATTGAGTAGATATCAGTTTCATTTCATGGTAAAGGTTGATGTAAATGTATACATCTCTGTGTGGAGGTATTCTTGTAAGATCATCAGGAAAGACATTGACATACTGGTTCACCACTATAGTATAGCTCATACTCTCAACATAAACCGCTCCGAGGGTATGGCCATACAACTGATGTGTCATCGACTGCACCCCCCTCTGGGTAAGTCCATACTATAAAGAAAATTTTCCATTCTCACTGATGAAAGAAAACATGGTCCTATCCTTGTGGACACACCACACTTGGCATCTAATATAGTCAATCTGAGAGTGGATTGTGGATAACAAGTCCATACCCAAGACGAAGTCATAAGACCTTGACGCCGATAATAGAAGATCCCAGTCAAAGATATCACCTCCTAGAGTAAGCTCACACAACCAACACCAGTGTGTAATCATTGAATCCTCTCTCGTAGGAGTCTCTAATCGCAAGGATCCAGCCAATGGTTTCATCGTAATCTCTATGCTCTGAATGAGGTTCATGGCAATAAAGGAGTGACTGGAAACTATTTCTATAAGTACTGAAGCTTGGGTGGAATAGACACAGATCATACCTCTAATTATATCTAGAGCATAGTGGTCTTAGACCTCAGCTTCCTTGAGCTAAGCTCTTCATTATCCTCCTACTCGATCTGCTTGGGGTGGACCACCTGGAGGTGGCGGCAGAAGAACCTCGAAGCGCCGTCCACCACCTGCTGCATGACCATCTCTTATTCCACATCTACTGCACTGCAGACCTCCTTGCTCAAACCTCTACATCTACCTTGATATTCCCTCGACTGTCTTCTGATCTTCGGTATAGTGGGTTGTGCAGTCGCGAGCCATGTGACGCTGCCCGCCGCACGAGTAGCACTGAATGATCTTTAAATATCCTCCTCTATCCCGCGATCCACTCACCACCGAACCTGTATCCTGAGGCTGCTCACCAGAAGGTCTATCCTGCCTGGGCCCCTTCACCATCTGTCTACTACCTACTGTAGATGACTCTTCCACCTGACATCTGGTGGTGGCTCTCGCTATCGGTGCTTGCTCAACTAGGAATCTATTCACCAAAAGCACTCTCTCTAGCACCCCAACCTGCATCGGAATGCTGAGTGATACCATCGATGATCTAATATCCCATTGGAGACCCTAATCAAATATCTGGGCCCTAAAGAAAGGGTCATGTACCATGTTGGTGGAGTAGCGGTGGATATTAGTGAACCTCGCTGAGTACTGGGACATGGTCATGATGCCCTACTGTAAGTGCAGCTGCTCCTATATAAAAACCGAGCGTACAGTCTCTAAGATGAACTCTACCCAGAAAAGGCCCTCAAATTCTAACCAAGTGAGGTCCACCTCATCATGTAACTAGAGTGTAAGACTCCACCATCTCCCATCTCCTTCCAAGAATAGTCTGTAAGCTAGGATCACCATCACATTAGCTGGTGCCCCAACTAATCAAAAAACTATGGATACAGCCTCCAACCAGTCCGCAGTTGCTTGTGTGTCTATCTCACCTCAGAACCATGGATCTCTCTACTGCAAAAACACATGCAACATGCTCAGCTAGCATGCACCCTCTACTGGTGGGGCTGGTGGAATCTACTTCCAATCGTGTGGTGGTGCTACTGGTGCACCACTCGATGGTACTATCACCGTAAGAGGTCCCTACACCGAAGCCACATCGCTCGGTGGGTAGTAATCATGTACTCTCTCAGGAATCCTGGATGGCTATCTACATGGAGGCATGCTGAGAGAAAACAGGTGTTCCATGGTAAAAAATTTATACCAGGTGAGCTGACTCAAAGAAATCATAAAAAAAATCAATACACACAGAATCAGTGTTTTCGTGTACTGAGCCAGAAATCATATTTCAGGGTCCCGGTGTATGGATATGTCGGCCGCCGTACCAACACTGGATTCCCCAAAGTGAAAACCAAAATCATAACACTTAACATTATTGCCACATATAAAAGATCAGAGTCCTAGTTCTTCAGTTGAACCGACTCTTATGATACCACTTTATCACGACCCGTCCCTCGAGGCCCATGCCATGACTACCCCAAGCCCGCCTTACATAGGCTAGGGGCTGGTGACTAGCACCTAAAAGGTGTATCCCTATAACCGGATGACATTTTTTTAAACCAGTAGAAACACACAAACTGAGAACAAAAAAAATGAATAAACCACAAAGTAAACAGCTGTAGTAAAAAGTGTGCTGAAAGTAAAGGGCCCATAGTACAATTCCAACTGGAAAGTACAAGTACAACTGAAAATAGAAAAAAAAATTATCCGGGATAATCCACTAAGGATCCTACCTGAAGGGTAGATACATTTCATGATCAATAGTCCTGCATCACGCCATGTCAAATGATCCACCTATTAGCACCATCCAGTCCGAACTCTCTTAGCCCCGATCAATGCTATCCGTCATCTACACAAGACACAACAAGGTGCGTGCGAAGCCTGTGCAGGGGTGAGTATAAAAATACTCAGTAGGGACCCCAGACCCCTAAAGGTCTCCTAGAGTTCCACAAAAGAAAAACCACATAGAAAGACCTCAATCATAAAGCATGAAGTAGTCATCAACTCAACTTAGGTATATTCCCATACATATACCTAAGTTATCAAAATACACTCGTCTCATACACGAGGGAAAAATATCATAAAGGTAAAACCATTGAGGTAACGCCACGAAGGTAAAAGTACCACAAAGTTAACACCATGAAGATAACACCACGAAGGTAAAATTACCACATAGGTAACACCACGAAGATATCACCATGAAGGTAAAATTACCACACATGTATCACCATGAAGAAATCACTACGAAGGTAAAAGTACCACACAAGTATCACCACAAAGATATCACCATGAAGATAAAAGACTCACCTCACACCAGGAATATAAGTAAGGCACAGAAGTATAGATGATTAGACAAGAATCTAGATCATCTTATTCTATTGAGAGGAACTACTACTGATTATATGGAGTCTGACCCACACAAGATCGATAGGTACTAACCCCCGCAATGATCCACACAGGATATGACCTTCCTAGAGTCGAAAGGTACTAACCCCCCGCAATAACCCACCCATGATCTAACCCACACAGGATAAGTATGCGCTGACCCACTCAGGATCACTGATTTCTAACCCACATAAGATCTAACCCACATAGAAATGGTGTTGACCCACACGAGATCACTCGATACTAACCTCCATATGATCTGTCTCCAAACTCCACTTCACTCCTAGACACCGGATTCCTGCTCATTAGCACGTCTAGTAGAACCACTCCTCAAGCCATCAGTCATACCTCATCTACCACGAAGTCCTACTAAGAGGTAACCAGACGATTTTTAAAGTCATAAGGTTTTCAACACAACAGATGGTGCATCAATCTGATGCCTGATTAGTAAGTTATAGGCATTTTTGTGCCGAGGGGCTGATTGGATTTGGGTTCGATCCAACCTGGTCATACTACAACACTCTCCAAATCTCTTGTGGAGTATACCAAAATGACCTTCTCAATCCAAGGGTCCTAATTCCATTGACAATTCATAAAAAAGATGACTAGATTTCAAGTTATGGTACTTTAGGTGAAACTACACCGGAAGGGGTTGGGTCCGGTCCGACCCAGTCGGACTAACCCAGCCCAAACCAGTTCGGGTCGACCCGACCCAGTCTAGGTCTGACTCGACTGGGCTGGGAAGCGGTGGGCTCGACCCACTTTTCCATGGGCCCGCCCATCCCCTAAGAGGGGCGTGGCCCAGCCCGCAAGGTAACGACACGACCCGCGGAGGCGCGGCCCGCTGGGCTCACGCAACCCAGACCGTGGAGGCACGACCTGCTGGGCTCGCACGACCCGCTGGAGAAGAGACTGCCCTAGCCGACACAGGGGAGGAAATCACCCCAGTTTCCCCAAACGGCCGAGTGGCCATTTGGATTGTGAAGTGAAGATTCCACAGGGTGCCAACTGGTCTCCCAGTTGGACCCCGCAGGGTGCAGGTCCCAGATGCTGTGACTTCGGAGCTACGGCCTTCTCTGCCAGTAGTGTACGATAACATGTAGCATCACCTCCACGGCTGGCCGGTGCTGACCACTCTGCTGACTGTCAGGGCATAGCTTCATATCCTCCTCCTACAACGCACGATAGTGCACCACCTCCATCATAGCTAGCTGGTGCTGGCTGCCACCACCATCTGCCGACGCCGATCACCAGTGTCGCGCCATCAGTCTTCCATAGAGAACGCAAAGTTAAAACAAATGGAGGAGGGACCGTTCATTGTTTGTTTGGCCCACTCACTCCACATTATTATCTTATCAAGAAAGAGGTTATATGATTCAACATTCTCTTGAAAATAAAGGAGACAAAACCCAACCTCAAGATCTATAGAGAATTCATGCAATTGCGGGAGAGTCGGTGTTTGTCGTTCCCGCAATAAGCCCCCAACGTTGCCACTCAAACATCATCATTCAGTTTGTCATTTGGTGTTTCTCATCATCTCCCACTGCAACTGACTCTATCCTCTAAGGGTTTTGTGTTGGGGAACTTTACCATAGCTTCATCGCTTTGTGAATCAATGCCAATACCTCCCCCCAAGCTCCATATAAATAGGAGAGGGGGAGGACAAGTAACGCCTATGGAAGTAATGATGGTACATTTAATAGGAACCTTCCTAATTCCAATGATACTGTTACAAAGGTTTTGAGGAGTCAAGCCTTTTAATGGCTTGACACATCATTGTTCCCACCACCACTGCTTTTCCATTGGAGGAAAAGAATGAAATAAATTAAATAACAGGGTTATTTTGTTATTCTTTTAAAAAGTTCAAAATCTAGGTTTTTCTCCCGACTTACTGCATTCGAAGTGAATCCCCCCTTAAGCTAATCCCATCGTTACAGATTTAATGGTGCCCTTGGATTTTTAATCTGAGCATCAGTTAAATAGATAAAAAATACCACCCGATCGTTTAATGAACGTACCTTAAACAAAGTTTAGAAATTAATTCCAGGCACACCGGGCCTTTGAATCACGTGCCATCAATTTTCACAGACACATAATAATACCATATAAACAAAAAAAATAAATGGAAACTCTACTTCTTTACAATACTACAATAATTAAAATAACATATCCAAAATCAATGAGAAATGGATAGGTTAAATATTGGTTAACTTTGGGATTATAGGTAAAACCTTAATTTCAAGAACCATATTATATTTCAGTTATAAATTATTTTAAAACTGATTATATATTTGAAAATTTTGGGGAGTAAATTTAAATTTTGAATAAAATATTAGTTTAAATTTGAATATATTTTAAATGAATGTTTTTTAAATGTTTTTTGTAAGATAATATGGAATTTTCTAGAAGTTAGTGACAAAATTAGTTTTTAGAGTTTGAGGATGAATTATAAACATTTTATTAAAATTTTAATGTGTTCTCAATGTTTTTATTTAAAAAATTTCATAAATTAAATTGATGATTTTTGGGTTAGGATATTTTTGGGTTATAGAGAAATGTAATTTGGATAATGTGATAAAATCCTGATAATGAAAGTTGTTAAAATTTTGATGGAAAAGAAAAATTCTATTTATGGAAATAATGATTTTGCGTAAGATAATTAAAATGTGTAGGGTATGATGTATGTTGATGTGTGGAGTATAACATTGTTTAAACTATTATTTATGATAGTGGGTCCTGATATAGAGAGAATTATTATTTTTAATTTGGTTTTAATTAGCATAAATTATAGTACGATTCTATGAGTTGATGAGTTGAAATTAAAATGTTATATTATATTATAAAATTAATAGTGTTGTACAATATAGTTGGAATAATGTAAAATTCCACTAAAATTATAAAATTAAATGAGGCTATTATTGTGTAAGAATATTATAATTTTATTTTATAATTTTTTTATAGCATGAAATTTAAATATGTGTATTGGAATGTTTTGTGTTATTTTTTCTCAAATTCTGGGTGTTATATAAATTTTTGAATAAGCGTGTTATGTAATAAAATGATTAAATGTTGTGAATTTTATTGTTTTTTAAGTATTCTGAGATACATTTTTTCATCTATTGGATTAAGTATTGGTTATAATTTTAAAATTATTCTTTTATCTATTTTAGAGTTTCATTGGTTGATATATTATGTATTTAATTGATTTGTAGAGCCCTTATAGTGGTAATGTACTTAATATTATTTTAAATTCACTAATGGACAATATTGTTCTTATCAAATATTTCATTTTATTAGTTAATTAATTGTTTTGGTATTCTTGGTCCTTTTTTGTGCTATGATTTTCTAAGAATTTTTTTTGTATTTGGGACTTAGGGTTATATTAGATGATCTATATTGCATTTTTATTATTTTTTAAGTGAATATATATTTTATTATGTGATATAATTTGGAAAATGAGAAACTAAAAAATTTATTATAGATATCATGTAGTGAGATGTACTTAGTAGACTATTGGGGTATATTTAGATTTTTTTTAAATGTGATTTTTTGAATTATTCATGTGGAAATTTTACGAGTTTGGATATATCTATGTTCCCCTTTATTATTAATGTATTATTATTTATTATTAGTGTTTTTATTCAAGTACATGTGGTTTCCAAAAATAAAGAAGTTTTAGAGTGTTCAAAATATTAATAATGTTCATGTACTCCCTAGATATAGAGATGCATCATTAGATGTTTGTGTTGTAAGTGTATGGGTGTGATATGAGAAATTATTAATGATATAAAACATGATTGTAGATTTTTTTTATTTTTTTTGTTTTTAGTTTTCAATATTTCACAGGGAAATATTGATTTTTTGTGACTTCAGGATAAGTGTTTCCTCTCATAAGGGAGTAAATGTACAAAGTATTATGGTTCCTTTAGGTCATAGATCAAGGTTAGAAATTTTTATTTTTCTTAAAATTTGTCTTTAGTGGTCAATTTGTTCAATAGAATAAAATGAGATAACCTGATTCATAATAACAATGTTATAAAATAGTGATACTATAAAAGTGTGTTTAATATGGTTAAATAATATCAATATGGAAATCTATAGTTTGAAGGAGTTTTTGATGGGTTTTCATTAGTGTGGTGGATCAGGTATCAGTGAAATGGAAATTAGGGTGATGAGGTAAATCTTGGAAATTTCATATAGTATATTTGAATGTGGATTTTTTCAATTCTTTCAATACAAGGAATTAGATATTTTTATTGGATGGGAAAATATCTACTCTTGGCTATGTGATAATAAAAGATTGTCTCAATGGAAAAGAATACATTTTGAAATATTTTCAAGGATTTTACATGAAACTTTTATTATATGGTTGGGTAGTTGTTACCACCTATATGCATGAGGAGGTAATGTGAGACTTGTATCATTCCTAATGGTTTATTCCCCTTGGGATTACTAGGATGTTCCAAGATATTATGTCATTGTTTTTTTGGTTGATTATGTATATATATATATATATATGAAGTTTATGGGGGTAAAATTACATTCAAACACACACACACACATATGCGTGAAAGGTAGGTCATAGCCCCCACAAGGTATAACCCACCCATCCAGTCACATTATTATGTTATATATTTTTGGCCCGAAGGCCTAGTGGGAATGAAGCTTATTATATGGCCCCTAGTCCCACCATTGTTTGTCCGGAAGTCCCTTTATTCATCATGCTTTCTTTACCACCTTCACATCATGATTGTGTCACCATCCCTTGATATCCCGAAGGCATAGTGGCCCGAAAGCCTAATTGGGTATAATAGTACTGATCCAAAGTACCCTACTATAGTACCTACTATAGTACCCACACTGCTACAGTTATACACTTCCTGGTATAGGTCTTCAATGGTTCCCAAAGGTATTAGATAATATATGGGCATTGGATAATTAACTGACCACAATTGTACAATTCTGAATTATTCTAGATACATTTTAATGGGAGGCTTGGAAAAATTATAGGTGAATGAGGTTTTGAAACTTCATAGAGTACCTATCTCTATTTTTTTTTGATAAAAATCATTTATTTATGTCCATATTTTGATGTGAACAAAAATGAGATTTGGAAACATAGGTAAATATTAGATCTAATTATCATTTATATAACAATGAATATTGTAAGAATACGATTAAAACTATAAAATTAAGACTTTAATTGATATATTGTGGGAATATGTGAGGGAATTTAGTGAATCGTGTGAGGATTACATAAAAATAGTGGCATTTTTATATAATAAAAATTTTCTGGATTCGATTCAAATGGTGTCTTTCAAGGCTTTATGTGAGTGCCCATGTAGATCTCATATGTGTTGTATGGTGTTTGATAAGACTTCTCTTTTAGAACCTTTATTAGTATAAGTGATGGTTAAGAAACATTATTTAATCCATAAGAATGTTTTTTTTGTAGCTAAGAGATGTTGGAACTTATATTCAATCACTATAAATGACCTATGGATCTCATATTTAGGAATCACAATTTTTATGGGTGCCACCTAGATTGGGAAATTGATTACATGGATATAGGGGATGTTGGTACGATAATTTATTGGACTATTTAATATCAGGGAAAAGATTAGAGAGGTGGTATATTGGTTTTACCCACCTTCATGATTCATATTACTAAATTTGTTTTTGTTGTTTCATAACTAAGTATTTATTAGCAAAATTAAGCTCAAGTGATCTTGTGGTAGTATATTGATCTTGAGAGTAATTATATATTTGGCGAGTGACTAATTAAAAATGTGGACCATTGAGAGAAGGTTCCGTTGGGGAATTCCAATTCCTATAGTCATAGTTTTATAGTATCATAAGAATATACATGAGGAGACATTGGAATATGAGCTCTAGATGAAGAAATAGTGGACTCATATAATTTTATGTGATGCTTCTTGATTACACTTTTTGGGAGAAAGTTCAATTTTGGGGAGATTGTAAAAATCTTCTACTTCTCAGGTAATTTAAATATTTTGATATTTAAATGACGCTTATTTTTTTCTCTATTTATTTAATTATTATTAATTATTTAACATTATTTTGTTAAGTATTTATTATTAAAGTAATTAAATAATTAATTTGATGATGTTTAATAAAAGGGAAAGGGTAATTGTTTAATAAAGTGAGTTAATAACTCAAGGAGTTAAGTTATTAATTAATAGGTATGATTTTATGAGAATTGTGCAATGAGAAAAAATATGTGGTGTTTGGGAGAAACTATGGGACAAATAATTTACTATGAATTTCATAAAATCATTTTTTAAAACTTTATTATCAATTTATGTGACTATATGTTCTTAATGGGCCTACCACCAATGAGATAAGTGGGCTTGACCATATTTATTGGTTGGAATGAACTAATAAAAAGTGATCTATATTTCAAACGGACTTAATTAGACTAGGTGAAGAATATCATAGGCTTAAGTGGATTGACCTCAACATATGCAGGTTGGCCTGAGGGAAATTGTTTTACTATAACATTATTTAAATTTAGGGTATAGTTGTTTGCAATAAAAAATATATTTTAAAATAAGGTTATGAATATATATATACATATTTATATTATAAATACTATATGTTTCATATTTAATATTCTTCAATAATATGTGACTTTGTATTTTTTAAAAATTGAATCATAATTTGAAATATGGGACAATCTACAGACCTATCTTTTTTAAGTGATACCAAGATAGAACTAATTTTTTCTTTCTTGGATTAAATGAGGAACTAAATAGACTATTAATTTTTAGGCACATTCTATGTGTATTTTTCAAATTCTTCCACAATCTATCTGGATAATCACCCCTATATGTTGTTTTTAATTATAAAATTGTAAAGGAATAAAGAAGAAATGAAACCACTTTTCATGATTTTATTCTCTAGAAAGCTCCCCCTTTATTCCCAATTTTATTGCCTCTCCAATTTTGACCACTTATAGAAATCCCTCCATAAACACCAATCATCTATTTCTTTCTTTCAAAATTCTTTCAATTAATATTTTCATATGTAATAAGTAATACTTATTGTGATTTTTTTTATTTCATCAAATTATTTATATATTTGAGTTGGGTATTAAAATTTTATAATAGGGGGTTTTCATTCAAGGTGGATCAAAAACCTTTCATTGAGACTTTGTATTGTTCTTGAGTAAGTTGGTGTAGATGGGTAATTGTTGTGGTATTAAAACTCAATTATTATTCCTATTTTGGATATTTAGGTTGTTTGTAAATTAACATAAGATGAAATATTAAGTGAAAAGTATTTCATTTGGGTGTTATGAGTCATGAAAATAAGTTTAAATAATATTAACTAGTGACTGAAATAAATGTTTAATTTTATGATTGAGCAATTATTTATTTGGGACCTGATTAATGTGTTGCATGGATTTTTGGAGGCATTTATTGATTGAACATGGAATGTTATATAGGTTATTATTAGATATTAATGTTAAATGATAAATTATATTTTTTATTTTTATATTATTAGATCTATTTTTTATTATATATTATGACTTTGTTATTGGTTAAATTTAATGAATTAAATTACTGTTATATATCCTTATTTGTGAAATATTGGCATGATTAGGGTTTTTTTGAGACATTATTATAAAAAATATAGATATCTTTCAGCCGATTATTATTGGTTGGGACTAGTTATAGATTAATTTAGTGATTAACATATGGGATGAGGTCCTCATGATAGGAATGTTACATATTTCACTATTATGATGTTCTAATAATTGATAATGCATGGTATTCATATAGGGTAGTGTTGAGGATCTTGTGTATATTAAGTATCAAATATATATCATTTCCAATAATGATGTCCTCACAAATTTTGGTATGTAATTAACACTTGGGATGAGATACTCATGATAAGTACTTAATCTTTTCCTGATATTTGTTCATCATAATAGATGATCCTTAGTTACACTTATAATGATCTGATTATTGTGAGAACTATATAATTTATTAAGATAAGGTCTTTGAAATATATTTTTCTATTATATGATTGTACCTAATGGTCCATTGACATGATATATTAATACATTTAGTTATTAGTTATCATATTTTACCATCCTGGATTACTATTCACTTGGGGTATTTATATTTAATGATATGTGAATTTTTAGGTTAGTACTTGGTATATTTCTATAAAATAAATTATGGGTTTTTATTTTATTTTAGTTACCCTAAAATAATGATCTCTAATATCATCATATTCTAGGTGTATTGGGGAAATTGGGGGTATCTTATAGAGTATTTTTAACTCACCACATGCATGTAAAAATCTTGTGTGTGTATTTACAATTGTAGGATATAGGTAGGGGAAAGACCCTATGGTGTATTGATTAAGCTAGGAGAAGGACTGATGGAGTAGGTGATAGTTGATCATAGAGGAATTGTGGCCTTTTTTCATTTTTTATTTATAAAAAGTTCTATGTGATGTTTGTTACGGGGGTTGTTTTTGGAATAAATTTACATGTAGGATATTTTTTATTAGTTGATCCATATCATATTGTGAATGATCACATATTTTGAATTTTCATCAAAATAATAGGTATTTTTAGTATTGATTGAAGCTTCTTATATTTCTACAAGTGGTGTAGGTATTTCCAAAAGACCAATAAATTATACTAAAATTTAATTAGAATCATAATGGAATGAATAGTTAGTAACTTTGAGAGAAATCACCCCAGATAATTTTATATAAAACTTAGATTCTTGTATGTAGCCACTAGAAATAGAGTGGTTACCTTACATAATTATTGATTCATACCTATGCATATTCAAGACAATCCTTCGGTGAGTTAGTATATCTTCATACAAAAATAATTAGAATTAAATAATGTATTTCTTATTCAATATTGTGGCCTAATTTTTATACCATGGTGTGGTGAAATTCACCACATCACGATTAGTGTCCTTACATGGTTTTCTATACCATGTTGTGTAGATCATGTTGAATTATATATGATATCATTCATCCCTTTATCTAATTTTTTATTATTATATTTCATTCATCTTATTGGAACATAATGTTATGCTTTGTAGATAAAATATTTAAAGATATTAACAATATTATTAATAAATTAAGTCTAATACAAATTGTTTGACCATTTAATAATGAATGAATAATAATTAATCTAGTAGAATCTTTCATTAATTTATGTAGACCTATAAAATGAAGATCCATGGACCCAATTTTATAGACATGAGCCCATTCTCTTTTGGATGAAAATATCTTCGAATCTATTTTTTCTATTTGGATTATTAGAGGAGGTATTATGAAAACATTTTTAGAAGAGGTCCTATAGAAGATATAGATGATTCTAGTGATTACTGGATACCTTCAGTGGCATGATCATATTATTTTCTTCTGATGTAGATCGATCAAACTCACTACTTTTAATGAACAAATTCAGGGATCGTGTGGTATTTTTTTATGGTTTTCTTATATCATCTTATCAACTCCACTCTCTTTTGATATTGTCTGGGGGTTTTTGTTTTCTTTTGATGTATATGGGGAAAAGGATATCCCACCCAACTCACAAGTGGTATAAGAGCATAATACAGTGATGAATCAATGGGATGCAATTGAAATTACAAAATATTAGTGTTTTTATAGAACCATAGTCATGGTGGTAATGCTATGTCTTATCTTATAATGTTTTTACCTAAAATTTCATGATTTTTATATTATTTTTCCATAGTTGGTTAATATTTTATAGATTATTATGTGTTTTAAGGAAATATTAAAATTATTAATCAATAAAAAATATTTTGTCATTTTCTATGTTACCATAATGTGTTTTTCTTTGCATTATGCCACGGTTAGAGTCACCATGATAAACAAACATGTCATGGTGGATATTAACAAGCTATAGCCTTAGTGATACCAAATTACCAAAAGTGATTACTGATTAAATTTATGTTTTGTTTTTTTGTTATACTAATAAACTAAAATGGATTTTGGAATTAGTTTTTTAAATAGATAAAAAAGTTTTGGATAATTTGAACAAGTTTTGGTGTAAAGTATGGGTGTTTATAAGAAATTGAACGAAATAAAAAAACCTTCATTAGTATAACCTTAACGAGCCCACAATGAATCTACATAACATTATACAATATAAAAATTGATTTATATATTTAGGATGATCTAATTTTGATATATCTCATATTAAATAATTCAATTACTCATTTATTTATGATATTACTCTTTATATATTATTGTATAAATTATTTATAAAATATGAATATTCTATATGAGTAAATTTTTAGCATCAGACATTTTGGACTGAATGGGATTTCCAAATAAATTTAATTTTTTTTCTTTTGGGGGACAAGGAATTTTAATTTCAAAACCAGAGTAAGTTATTGAGGGTTTGAACAACACAAAATGGTATTTTTAGGCATTGTTTATGTTTTGGTTGAAGTATTAGGGATTAATGAAAACATGATAGGAATAATAGATAGAAAGTATGATTAAAATAGTTTATGTATTTTTTAAAAGTCATGTAAATCATTTACATAGGGTCCAATGGTTTCATTTTGTAAAACCTAACAGATTCATGACATGCAAGCTCGAGGTACTTCCCTAAATGATAAACTTCATGTATTTGTTACAATTCATGAAACCATTACATGATGTGTTATAATTAAACACCATTTAATATTGGGGAAGACTTTTTTAAAGTGAATTAGGGGCCTGAAACCTTCTCTCTTCACACACAATGGGTACCCGCTTAGTAGGGCCCCCCCATCTCTAAGGGTTTCTACATATATCCCCCATATGGTGTCTGTTTTTCATTCTGTCAGTATTGTTGAATGCGTAGTGGTAAGATATTGAATCAACTCCCTTCACCTATAGATTTATATTTTCATATTAAGTGTTGTATTTGTGTGAACTGATTCACTCTAATTTTAGGGTATTTTTCAAATCCTTCATTTTCATTTGAATCGAATTGATTAAAGACTCAATACTTGATGTGTAGATCATCCTAATAATGAAGTAGGTGGTCTATATATTTTTCCATTAAATTATCTTCAATTATAAATTGTACCTCTATACCATGTGAATATATTGTCATTTGAAGCCTCTTAAATGTGTTGTTTAATTTGTTGACTTATTCTATAAATCTAAAAGCCCTTGTAAATTAAATTATAATCATTCATGGTCTTCAAACATAATTTTTAACTTTCCTTAAGGATGTGTTCCTTGAATACCTTTAATTAATTAATGATTTTTATAATAAAACCCCTTCTTGAGGTGTATTGTATTAAAATATGTATATGAATTTCTCAATTGGAATGTAAAAGAATGTGACACACCACTATGTCACCTCGTAGTGACCAAGCCATCTCTTAACTGGTTATGGACTACTTCTTATGGAAAAAATTTATGATTCTACATGGAATTCATCTTAGCATAGAATACCATATATAATTGCATGTATGGTGTTATCTCCCATTGGAAAACCACCTATCCTTAATGTATTAGACCAATTCTTTGAATTATTTAATAATAGAAAGTACCAGTTAAGGAATTCAATGTCATGTCAGGGGTGTGGGGGTATTTTTGTGTCCTTTTTATGAGTTTTGTAATGCTTAAGTACATGAAATTTATTATCCTTTACTTGAGTTGGTAAATGGTCTTCCTCCCCCTTTAAAATACATGACTAGTGATGTGGAATTTTATGAATGTGGACTTATACATTATTAATTTAAATGATTAAATGAATTATGATACACCTTGAGTGTTACATGGGTTCCATTTACATAGTTACTTATATGGTCATGTAGATTTTTAGAGATTATATTTAACAAGGGCGATACTTGGTTATAAAATTTATAGAATTCCAAGGATAGGCTTATAAGTTATTTGTGTTGTGATACACCATTAACTATACTTAGTATTCCCTGAAAATTCTCACTGTATAGATTCTCTTCCACCTTATGGGTGATATTGGTTCCCTAGGGGAGACACCATGGATGAGATCAATCGATAGATAGTTATGCTAGATGTTGAGTGATACTCGATCCCCTATGTATGACACAAGGGACAAACTCAGATACTATTTCTTAACTTCACACCATGCAAGGAATGGTACTCATGATTCCATTTATGGATCACCTTGAAAAAACTCTTATGGAAATGAGTATTAATAGTTCCCAAGGATCAATACTTTGGATTTCTTATGGAACACCTTATACAAGTCTGAGCACCTATTACTAAATTCAAATGAGCACTTTTATATTCAAATAAAAATAATGAAAAACCGTATTCCTTGGGATGTGTCTGCCAAGAAAAATCAAATTCTTGGGTTTGATCCATATCTTTATACTAGTTTTGTGATCCCCCTTATTAAACCCATGTCATATCTTTCTAAGTTTAACCTAATTTAGAGAAATTTCATATCTGGCCAAAGTAGGTTTGGTCAGAGAAGTGTCATTAAGAAACCTGATCCGACTTCTTTACTTTATTTATTTACCTATTATTCATGCATAATATTTTAATTTATTTTCATAGATTAGAATATATATTAGAAACTATTGGTGGTGGCCTATTGAGTATATCTCACACCCTTATTAGGCCGCCATTGGACTAGGGTACCTGATCACATCTCATGTTTTCAGGTCTATGGATTATTTTATTTTTTGTTATATTTATTTATCGAGATTGGATTTAAGAGAACCAGACAGAGCTAGTGCTCAGGATTCTCATGGAATATTCTCATGGGTCTTTTGTTCCTTTTAATTATACTTTTATTATACTAGCTGTAGCTTATTCAATGTATTAGTTATGTATCCTTATCCATACATAAATGCATAGTTGCATATTATTGGATGTGGTCATGATTATACAGTCATTATATTTATCTTCTACTATTTTGTATTTATTTATACTACTTTAGCTATTAAGTCATTATTTATTATCTCTAATAAGGATGTGTTACTCTGATCATGAGTGTAACATCTCCCCACCATACCACTATTAGACCCTCACTACTTGTTAGAAGCCTATGTTGTATGGGGAGGCACACATGTGACCCTGTGGTGACCGATCTGGCTACTATTTTTTAGTTAGTTAGGTCGTGATGTTATAAAGTGGCATCATAGGCTCTATTTTTCTTTATCTTTCTTTTTTTGGGCTAGTAGACAGGATACTAGGATTTTTTTGGCACTTGGTAAATAGTTGTTCCTATGAGTTATCAACCAATGTACAAGGAAAAGTCTAAGTAGATAGGGATGGGATTATGTTTCATCTTTTTCATTTTTACAATTGGTTTGATTTCAACTTGTGTGATTAGTGTACTTTATTTTGCTTACTAATTCTTTTTATTTTACCCTTGGATGAGTATAATAAGGATGTAGCAACACATGTATCATTTTAGGGACATAGATATTCACATGCCGCACATATTCCATGCCATATAGATTACATTTTTATGATTTTGAGTTTTATTTGTTACTTATTAGCATGGATATTATATACCATGATAGGAATTTTAGTAACATGTTTAGTTTTATGCCTGCTTAGATATTTCATCAGAATTAGTTTTTGTCTAATATTATGTGTGATTTATTCAGTATGTTTTATGGTATAACATGCTACTATTATTTATTTATCATTCTTTTCTTATATACCATGCTTCAGTGGTCTCTTTATTAGGTAATAACTAACCATAGTTGATTTACCTATCTTTTTATATTTCCTTCTTATGGTAGAATTACTAGTTAAAATTTTAAATACAAAATTGGTTATTAATTCACTAGAATCATACTAATTATTTTTTCCCACAAATATTGATGGTGACAATGTAACTAACCAATCCTTACATGTTTGAGAGGTGTAACATTTGTTTCATGGGATGAAACATACTGGTTGTTATTAAATTGGAGCTAATTTTCAATATAATAAGTGTATGTGTGGCTTATAACTTCGAAAATGGTGACCCATATAATCAAACCTTCTTTACTAGCTTATTATATATATAGAAAATATTTTATAAATGTAAAAAAAACAAAAACATAGATCTTTTGTAAATTTTTTACTTATGGACCATTTACATGACTTGACCCAAGTAGATTGGTCTTGAACTTTTATAGTTATGAGATAGACCTAACTCGGCCCATGTATTTCAGTCACAATGCTTTGTGCTTTTGAGATAAAACCATCAAAGTTTTTTGAAAAATATTAATGATTTAAATAAAATGGTGTTTCATTTAGATGAACCCACAATGGTGTAATGTGACCCTAATAGGTCACCTTTTCTTAATATTTTATTCCATATCTTTTAAACCCATGATGGTATGTCTATATTATATAAAAATGGCCATTTAAAGTGTCTGCATCGGCACATGAGCCTCATCCCAGTTGGTGAGGACTCCTTAAGTGCATCCAGGAGACCCGAGATCAAATCCAGGCAGAGGATAATTTCTGAGGTACTGTAGTAAAACTGTGGAAGGCACTGTAGTAGGTACTGTAGATGGAATTGTGCGGTATTGTAGCAGGTACTGTAGAAGCTATTATTTAGAACTATAACAGCTGGAAATATTCCCCCGTTTGGGCCTTTGGGCCATCGATTTGGTCCCCGAGACCTTTAAGGCCTTAGGAAACCCATGCCTTTATGTCAGTAAGGCCTTTGGGCCACCTCATGGACTTCGGGACACCTTAAGTGTAGATTCAAACCAGACAACCTACAAGGAACAAGCTTTAGAAAGAAGATGATCAAGGAGCTTTCACCATAGCATAAGCTAAACCAATTAGAAGAATGAGAAGGAATGGAACATTCCATTGGGATAAGCCTTTGCATGCATGGGAAAGCCCAGCCAAATAGCCATGCGAAGGGGGAGAGCTGATTTCATAATGAAGATGTTGGGGAGGAGCAATTGCATGCAGTTAGTCTAGGTTGTATGTAATGTTTAAAGCCTACAGGAATTGAAATTCCTCTAAGGCCTATGGGAAATGTAATACTTATACCTACAGTCCTTGTAAGGGTTCCACCTCACCCTTGAAAGGTGGATTATCAAAAATCAATAAAAAATTAAGGCCTTCAGGCCATTGGAGGAAAGTGTTTGAATCCGCTTATATGGTTCACATATAGATGTATAGTGGCATATTAATTGACTAGTCCCCTCTCTAATTACAATAGACACAACTGAGGTCATTAAAAAGGGTTTATTTTTCATTTATAAGGGGTTATAACCCCCTCTAACCACATTAGCATCAGTTACCTATAATCACCAATAACGTTACGACCTACTCTGATTGGAGGTGGTTTTCAAGAAGCATTGGTAAAATAAGCTTGAATTTAGCATTGGTTATACTAGAGGGGTTTATAAACCCTCTAATTTCACCATAAATTCACTATAAACAAGGTATTAGAGGTGGCTATAATAGCCTCTAATTGAGACTCAAAATCTAATTTTACAAGCAGTTTCATTACCGCCTCTAAATGGAGCCCCTATATTTATATATAAATTTTACACCCATGACACCTGCAGACGCCCCCTGACACCCATTTAATCCACCAAGACACAACTAACAACCCCCCTAGACACCCATGCACACCCCCATGACACCCCTGACACCCCCATGGACACCCATGCACACCCCCATGACACCCCTCAAAATCCCCTATGGACACCCCTTACACCCCAACACACCCCCCATGAAACCCCACGAAACCCCCCATGGAGACCCCTGGAAGACCCCCATGACACCCCGTGGACCCCCAAGCATGCTCCCAATGGAATCCCCAAGCCATACCCATTGTCTGCGGGCCCAGTGCCGAAGAACCTTTCACCAATGGTAAAGGGAACACATATGTAAAAAACTACGCACTTGCTAAAAATAGAACAAGGAACCTACATGAAGGATCACATCACCACAACCAACTAAGACAGATTGACTTAATTTGAATATATAAAATAAATTATATTTATTTAGATGTAGTAAAATTTGATAATATATATATATATATATTTCAAAAGAAATTTAAATAATATAATATTTTTGTATTTGTGTATAAATTATAT
This sequence comes from Viscum album, assembly GCA_963277665.1. Lineage (NCBI taxonomy): Eukaryota > Viridiplantae > Streptophyta > Magnoliopsida > Santalales > Viscaceae > Viscum > Viscum album. Next base: position 443,170,431 of record OY728127.1, on the reverse strand, counting down.
ATTTATTATATGTATGTAAATATAACATATATAAATAATTATATTTACATATATTAATAAATATTTATTCATATATTTATAAATACATTTATATTTGTGTGTGTGTGTGAGTATGTATATTTATATATTTAGATAATATTGATAGATATAATATATATATATATATATAATTTTTATATAATTATATTTATGTCTGTGTGTAACAGTAATAATATTATTTATTAATTATTATTTTTATTATTACACCTATTTTTTTAACTATAAAAATTATATATTGGTTTTATAAATACTATACATTTATATGTTTTATTATATATATTTTACATATATTATATTAAATACATTTATATTATATATTTATGTATGAAATTATATAAATTTATGTTATATCATGTACACACATAGATAAATATACACACACATGAATTTAAATACATTCATATAATTGAAAATATATCATATAATTAAATAATATATATATATTTACTAAATTAATTTATAATTAATATGGTATACTACAATATATATATAATATAATTATATAATTAATATATGATAAAATATTTGATAATATAATATATATAATAAATATTTATAATATATTTTTACATATATGTTTAATTTTTTCTATATTACATATATTTGTATAAATAATATAGTATAAATGTATTTATACATTAATAAACAATAAAATGTTTTTAATATAATATATGTATAATATAAATCATAAAATTAATGTATAGTATTTATAAAATCATATAAATTATTATATATTTGAATAAATATATTTATAATTAAATTTACATTATGTATATCAATATTTATATTTTTATGAATTTTTATAAATATGTGTAAGAATTTATTTATAGTATTTATATAATGTCTTTATATATATATATTTGTGTGTGTGTGTGTTTTATGAATTTCAATACATTTATATAGTCTGTTTATGAAATACATATACACGCACACACAAGTTCATTCAATTGTTTGAATTAATTATAGAATTTGAATTGATATGATATTTTTTAAAAATTAAAATTAAAAATACAGATATGGTTAAAAAACCCCTCTAATCAAAGGGATTAGAGGTGTTTTATGAACCCCCACTAATTTCTTAAACTAGGGTGGTTTGAAAAACTTATGTAATATCATAAATTATATGGGTTTCACAACCCCCTATGATATATTAAATTAAAAGTGGTTCAAAACCCCTTTTAATGTCACAAAATAGAAGGGGTTCGAAACCCCCTCTAGTGTCATAAATTAAAAGGTGTTCTAAACATCATCTTATTTCTTGAATTATAGTAGTTTGACAACCCTATCTAATATCATAAATTAGAGGGTGTTCACAACCCTCTCGAATATATTAAATTAGTAGGGGTTCAAACCTCATTATAATTGTCACGACCCGCCCTCGGGGCCCGTGCCGTGACTACCCCAAACCCGCCTTCCATAGGCCAGGGGCTGGCGACTAGCACCAAGGCATAAATCCCGGTAAAAAGGGAAGTCATTTCCTTTGAAAAGTAAACAAGCACTACAGAGTAAGCAAGAAGAAAAGTAAATGGGCCAGTATACAAACCCAAACTGAAAGTAAGTACAACTCGAAAGGGAAAACAACAACTGTAAAGTAAAAGCTGCTACACCGAGCTGTCCACTGGAAATCCCACCTGAAGGGTGGGTACAGATAGCTCCACTGCTCCTCGGGTCCCGCTGTCCGCTCCGAGAACGACCCGCCCAGTGGTCCACCTCCAGGTACTGTCCTGCTCTGCAAGCCTTAACCATGATCAACGCTGTCCGTCGTCTGCAACCAACACAACGTAGTGCGGGCATAGCCCGTGCAGGGGTGAGTATAAGCTACTCAGTAGGGACCCCGAGACCCCTGAAGGTCTCCCAAAATCCACAAAGGATAAACCAGAAAGGTGAGATACAAACATGAAGTAACATCTGACACGGCTTAGGTATATGCCTATACATATACCTAAGTCATCAATTCCAATACGCTCTAACCTCCGAGCCCAAGTACAACTCAGCCCACATAGGAAAGTATATGTATTCCACACAGGAAAGCAAAACGAAATCCACACAGGATAGCACAACACAATCCACACAGGAAAGCAACAGGATTCAGCTCACACAGGTATACATCATCGATAAGGTGAAAGAGATGATCAGACATAGATACTGAATCATCTAAGCTGGGACCCACATAAGATACAAGACCCGTTGTCTTCATTGATTCATCTATACTGGGACCCACTTAGGATACAAGACCAGCACAGCTAGGACCCACATAGGATACAAGACCAATTGTCTTCATCGATTCATCTATACTGGGACCCACATAGGATATGAGACCAGTATTGAATCATCTAAGCTGGGACCCATATAGGATACAAGACCAGCACAGCTAGGACCCACAAAGGATACAAGACCAACTGTCTTCATCGATTCATCTATACTGGGACCCACATAGGATAGAAGACCAGTATTGAATCATCTAAGCTGGGACCCACATAGGATATAAGACCAGCACAGCTAGGACCCACATAGGATACAAGACCAACTGTCTTCATCGATTCATCTATACTGGGACCCACATAGGATACAAGACCAGTATTGAATCATCTAAGCTGGGACCCACATAGGATACAAGACCAACACAGCTAGGACCCACATAGGATACAAGACCAGTTGTCTTCATTGATTCATCTATACTGGGACCCACTTAGGATACAAGACCAGCACAGATAGGACCCACATAGGATACAAGACCAACTGTCTTCATCGATTCATCTATACTGGGACCCACATAGGATACGAGACCAGTATTGAATCATCTAAGCTGAGACCCACATAGGATACAAGACTAGCACAGCTAGGACCCACATAGGATACAAGACCGGCTGTCTTCATCGTCGCAGTCCACTGAGGATCCCTGCACAATCGTCGTCGTCACAATAGCAGTCGCAGCCATCACTAGGGTTCCCGCACACAGCAAGCTCGTTCGGGAGGGTCCACTCCACGAGCCGAGAGGCTGATACATCAACTGTCACAAAGTCCAGAGTTGATGTATCCAAAAGTTCCATATCGCCAACAGGAACTCAACGTAACAGATGACGCGTCAATCGGACGCCCGGTCTGAGGGTTATTGGCTTTTTCGTCTCAGGGGCCCGGTTGGTTTTAAAGACAAAACCAACCCGTCCGTACTCCACCTGCATCCAATCCTCGGGCGGAGTATTCCAAAAGATCTGGCTCACTAAGAGGAACTCAACAAAGCTGATGCCACGTCAATCGGACGTCCATAGCTCAAGATATGAGCGTTTCCGCTCCGAGGGCCCGGTCGGTTTCGTTTACGAACCAACCCGGCCGAACTCAAAGTATTCTGAAACTTTGAGTGCAATATACCGAATCGACCGTCTCGATCCAAGGATCGCATCGCCGCTGACGGTTCGTTGATCGGAGGTCCGTAGCTCAAGTTATGGGCAAAAGACCGAAGTCGATTCGAAAATGGGGGGTCCGGGTCCGGGCCGACCCGGCCCGGCCGGCGGCGCGGTCTGGCGCGGCGGCGCGGCCCAGCGCGACGGCGCGGCCGAGGCGCTGCTCGGGTGCCACGCGCGGGGGGCAAAGCCCCCGCCTTCCTCTGCTGGCGGCGCGGCTGGATGTCGCGCCTCGGATCAAACGCCCCCCCCCCCCTCACGTGGGGGGCCTTCCTTTGAGAAAAACGGGGGGGGGGGGGGCTGCCTACCCCCCCTTTGTGAAACCGGCCCCCCTCTTAATGGGGGGCCATTTTGGATGGCCGGGGGAATTAATTTCCCCCGGTTTTGCCTCCCTTCCGGCCGGCCCGACCTGGCCGGCCGGTTCTTCCTCAACGGGACCGGCGAGGCCGGTCCACTTTCCGGCTTCTGACACCGGCAGCCCGGCTGGCCGCCAGTCTCCTCGTTCCGCCGCGGCCCAGAACCGGCCGCGGCCTTCGCCGTCCGGCGCGGTGCGACGGCACCGCGCCCCTCCGCCGCGGCCCTGCTCCAGCCGTGGCGCCTTCGGTTTCCTTCGACGCGGCGCGACGGCGTCGCGTTCATGATAAAACTTTCCACGGCGCGGCGCGACGGCGCCGCACAATATTTGTCGAATGATATCTGCGTGGTGCGACGGCAGCACGCCATCACGTTTTATCCGCAAGAAACATTCAAGAACAAAGGAGGGGGTTTCGGCCATGTTTGTGCGGTCCGACCTCCCTCCCGTTAGATGATAGCACATAATCATTTATCCTCAAGATTGTCATGCTAGAACCAATAATGAGAATAAATAAATTAAACAACAACAAACCCCTACTTGGTTTCAAGAACGATGATCGTCAATGACCCGCGGAAGACGAGCGCCGCGGTGGTCGGCGTCGCGGAAAAAGGACGTCGATGTCGTGAAGCGAGGATTCGAAGCTCTTTGGAAGCGATTTCGTCGTGGGAAACCGTCGCGGAAGAGAAGACGCGGAAGGAGACGTCGACGGTGTCGCGGGTATGGTGTCGCGGAAGACGGTTCCCGAGAAAGTGGCGTTCTTCGTCGATGTCCGAATGTTCATCGTGTTCTTCATCAAAGTTTGAAGAAGATGGAGAGAATTCTTCAAAACCTCTCAAGATGGCTAAGGAGACCAACCAAAATAAAATAACCTAAGGCTTATTTTATTCACACAAATAACAATTTGAATTTCAAAGGTTTGAAATTAAACAACTCAACCCAATTAATAACCAAAGTTGTCAAGTTCATTAAAATAGGAGTTTAAAGGAGTTTTAAAAAAAAGAAGGTGAAGAGTTAGGGTTCGTGTGGGCCCACCACACTTAATCCTCTCAAGGGAGGTTAAGTGGGTGTGGGTCCCACCCCTAACTCCCTTTGGGAGAAGTTAACCAACAAGTTAAAAATAAAAAGTGTTTCCACATTTTTATTTAACTTCTTATAATTTTTCCCAAAACTAACATTCATTCCGCATAAAACGCAACCTCGGAAAAGGTCTCCTTAAGTGAAAATCGGCGCTGCGAGTTCATCAGTGTCCTCAAATTTCAATTCTGAGCACCGGATCAAAAGTTAGAAATTCCCGCTCGTTCGTTCACTGAATGTACCTGAGCCAAACTTCGGAAATTGATTCCGGGCACTCCGGGCCTCAGAATCAGGTGCCGTCAGAAACCGCTCTCTTGTAAAAATCCAAAGAAAAAAAAATCCCTTGAATTTTACGGGTCTTTACATTACTCCCACCTCAGGGCTTTACATCCCCGTAAAGATACATCAAAACTAGGGAAACAAATGAGGGTACTGAGCACACATCTGAGCCTCCCGCTCCCATGTGCTCTCCTGGAGGTTCCCGTGCTTTCATCTGATGCGCACAAGAGGAATCGATCGCCCACATAGGACTCGCTCCTGTCGATCCTCTATCTCCAGAGGGACCTCCGTAAAATTCGCCCCACCGTCAACGTCAAGCTCCCCATGGTCAATGATGTGCGTCGGGTTGTGCACGTATCTCCTCAGCTGAGACACGTGGAAGACGTCGTGCACCTGGTGTAACTGAGGTGGTAGAACCAGGCGATAAGCCACCTCGCAAATCCCGCCGAGGACTTGGAAGGGTCCGATGAAGCACAGAGATAACTTGCCTCCTCGGCCAAATCTCCGTATAATACGTCGAGGTGAGACCCGCAAGAAGACATGGTCTCCATACTCGAACTCTAGTGGCCTCCTCATCCTGTCAGTGTATGATTCTGCCAGCTCTGAGCTGTTCTCATGCGCTCCTGGATGACCTGGACCTTCTCTGTCGTGGCCTGGACCACCTCTGGTCCCATAAGAGCTGCTATGATTTCTTCTTTGCCGATTAAGAGAAATCCGGTCTCATCCCTTGGATGAACCACGTTCTTTGCCTAATACAGTCAATCCTGACATGGATGATACTAATCCATACCAAGGATGACGTCGTAAGGCCTCAATGCTACTACCAAGAGATCCAACCGTTACTCTTGCCTCCAAGGGTTGAGTCACACTGTCGGCTTCAGTGTGTGGTAACTGGGTCTCCTCCAGTATATTTCTCACAAGTGAGGGTCAAGTCAACAGTCAAAACTGGAACCTCTTAGTAACAACACAAAAGAGGACAAGAAAGAAAACATCACAAAGGTATGCATCTTTTATTATTGCAGCTCATAATACAAAGACGCTACACAATAGCAACAAGGAACTAGAAGTACAAAAGACATATCCACTAGTTCCGCTACTGTCCATTTGCTCCCAGAGCTCCATGATCGAAGGCCTTAGCTACCTGAAGCTGAGCTCTCCCATGTCCACCAACTCCCTGCGGTCGGGGCGGACCTCCTGGCGGTGGTGGTGGAAACACCTCGAAGTGTCGCCCACCATCTGCTACTCGGCCGGCTCCTCTGCCTCGTCTGCCTGCACTCTGCAGACCTCTATGGCCGAACCTCTGTCTGGGAGGTCCCTCTACCACATGTTTCTCATCTGTAGGACGAGTCGGGTAGTCTTGAGCCATGTGTCCTTTCCCTCCGCATGCGTAGGAATGCCTGCCCCTCGTGTAGCTGGCTCTCCTTCGTGTGACCCGCACAACCGAATCTTCATCCAGTGTCTGCCCATCTGATGGTCTGACCCGTTTGGACCTCTGCGTCACCTATCTACTGCCAACTGCAGAAGACCCTGCTACGGGCCGTCCTGCGGAGGGCCCTGTCACTGGAGCCTGCTCGGCGAGAAAACTTTCCACTAGAAGGGCTCTCTCCAACACCTCTGCCTGCGTCGGAATGTTGAGGGAGATCATCGAAGCCCTGATCTCATGCCTCAGTCCCTGCTCGTAGGTCTGGGCCCGGAAGAACGGGTCCCATACCATATCTGTGGAGTAGCACGAGAGATCAGTAAATCTCGCCGAGTTCTGGGCTACTGTCATGCTGCCCTGCCGCAGCTGAAGAAGCTCCTAGATACGCACCGCACGAAGGGTGGCTGGGACGAACTCCGAGCGGAAGAGGCTCTCGAAGTCCGTCCAAAGTAGAGATGCCTCATCGTGCACCTGGAGCATCAAGCTCCACCATCGTCCCACTGCTGCGTGCAGTAGGCTCGCAGCGAGGATCACCATGAGGTCTGCAGGTGTCCTCACTAGCCTAAAAACTCGAACCACTGCCTCCAGCCAGTCCTCTGCTGCCTGGGGGTCTGTCTCCCCACGGAACCTAGGCGGTCGCTGGCGCTGGAACTCATGCAGAGCTCCAAGGCGACGTGCATCGTCAGCGGCTAGTGCTGGAAGCATCGGCGGCTCGGCGGGTAGAGCTACCGCCGGTGCCACTGTTGACAAAGGGTCCTGCACCGAGGCCTCATCGCTCGGTGGGCTGTCGTCACGCTCGACTCTCAGAACCCTAGCTCGATGCCATCGTGGGGCCATCCTGAAAAGGAAACAGGTGCGCCACGGTCAGAACAGTATACCTGGTGAGCCGATATAAAGTAATCACAAAGAAAACTTTAAAACACACACGCAATCAATGTTTTCGTGCAGTAAGTCGGAAATCAGTAGTCAGGGTCCTGGTGTATGGATACGTCGGCCGCCGCACCAACACTGGAATCCATGGACTGATAACCACACTCAATACGCTAAACATTATTGCTCGCATAGAAAAGATCAGAGTTCGCGGTAGAACCGAACTCCTCTGATACCAATTTGTCAGGACCCGCCCTCGGGGCCCGTGCCGTGACTACCCCAAGCTCGCCTTCCATAGGCCAGGGGCAGGCGACTAGCACCAAGGCGTAAATCCCGGTAAAAAGGGAAGGCATTTCCTTTGAAAAGTAAACAAGCACTACTGAGTAAGAAAACGGAAAAGTACATGGGCCAGTATACAAACCCAAACTGAAAGTAAGTACAACTCTAAAGGGAAAACAGCAACTGTAAAGTAAAAGCTGCTACACCGAGCTGTCCACTGGAAATCCCACCTGAAGGGTGGGTACAGATAGCTCCACTGCTCCTCGGGTCCCGCCGCCCTCTCCGAGCATGACCCGCCCAGTGGTCCACCTCCTGGTACTGTCCTGCTCTGCAAGCCTCAACCATGATCAACGCTGTCCGTCGTCTGCAACCAACACAACGTAGTGCGGGCATATCCCGTGCAGGGGTGAGTATAAGCTACTCAGTAGGGACCCCGAGACCCCTGAAGGTCTCCCAAAATCCACAAAGGATAAACCAAAAAGGTGAGATACAAACATGAAGTAACATCTGACACAGCTTAGGTATATGCCCATACATATACCTAAGTCATCAATTCCAATACGCTCTAACCTCCGAGCCCATGTACAACTCAGTCCACACAGGAAAGTATACGTATTCCACACAGGAAAGAAAAATGAAATCCACACAGGATAGCACAACACAATCCACACAGGAAAGAAACAGGATTCAGCTCACACAGGTATACATCATCGATAAGGTGAAAGAGATGATCAGACATAGATACTGAATCATCTAAGCTGGGACCCACATAGGATTCAAGACCAGTTGTCTTCATTGATTCATCTATACTGGGACCCACTTAGGATACAAGACCAGCACAGCTAGGACCCACATAGGATACAAGACCAACTGTCTTCATCGATTCATCTATACTGGGACCCACATAGGATACGAGACCAGTATTGAATCATCTAAGCTGGGACCCACATATGATACAAGACCAGCACAGCTAGGACCCACATAGGATACAAGACCAACTGTCTTCATCGATTCATCTATACTGGGACCCACATAGGATACACGACCAGTATTGAATCATCTAAACTGGGACCCACATAGGATACAAGACCAGCACAGCTAGGACCCACATAGGATACAAGACCAACTGTCTTCATCGATTCATCTATACTGGGACCCACATAGGATACAAGACCAGTATTGAATCATCTAAGCTGGGACCCACATAGGATACAAGACCAGCACAGCTAGGACCCACATAGGATACAAGACCAGTTGTCTTCATTGATTCATCTATACTGGGACCCACTTAGGATACAAGACCAGCACAGCTAGGACCCACATAGGATACAAGACCAACTGTCTTCATCGATTCATCTATACTGGGACCCACATAGGATATGAGACCAGTATTGAATCATTTAAGCTGAGACCCACATAGGATACAAGACCAACATAGCTAGGACCCACATAGGAAACAAGACCAGCTGTCTTCATCATCGCAGTCCCCTGAGGATCCCTGCACAATCGTCGTCGTCACAGTAGTAGTCGCAGCCAGCACTAGGGTTCCCGCACACAGCAAGCTCGTTCTGGAGGGTCCACTCCACGAGCCGAGAGGCTGATACATCAACTGTCAAAAAGTCCAGAGTTGATGTATCCAAAAGTTTCGTATCACCAACAGGAACTCAACGTAACAGACGGCGCATCAATCAGTCGCCCGATCTGAGGGTTATTGGCTTTTTCGTCCCAGGGGCCCAGTTTATCTTTAAGGAAAAACCAACCCGTCCGTACTCCCCCTGTGTCCAAACCTCGAGCGGAGTATGCCAAAAGATCCTTCTCACTAAGAGGAAATCAACAAAGCTGACGGCACGTCAATCGGACGTCTGTAGCTCAAGATATGAGCGTTTCCGCTCCGAGGGCCCGGTTGGTTTCGTGTACGAACCAACCCGGACGAACTCAAAGTACTCCGAAACTTTGAGTGCGATATACCGAATCGACCGTCTCGATCCAAGGATCGCATCGCCACTGACGGTTCATTGATCGGAAGTCCGTATCTCAAGTTATGGGCAAAAGACCGAAGTCGATTCGAAAACGGGGGGTCCCCCCCCCCCCCCCGGGTCAGCCCGACCCAGGTCCGACCTGGCCCGACTGGCAGCGTGGTCCGGCACGGCGGCGCGGCGGCACGGCCCGGCGCGGCGTCGCGGCCTGGGCGCCGCTCGGGTGCCACGCGCGGGGGGCAAAGCCCCCGCCTTCCTCTGCTGGCGGCACGGTTGGATGTCGTGCCTCGGATCAAACCCCCCCCCCCTCACGTGGGGGGCCTCCCTTTGAGAAAAACGGGTGGGCCGCCTGCCCCCCCCCCCCCCCACCTTTGTGAAACCGGCCCCCCTCTTAATGGGGGCCATTTTGGCTGGCCGGGGGAATTAATTTCCCTCGGTTTTGCCTCCCTTCCGGCCAGCCCGACCTGGCCGGCCGGTTCTTCCTCAACGGGACCGGCGAGGCCGGTCCCCTTTCCGGATTCCGACACTGGTGGCCCGGCTGGCCGCCGGTCTCCTCGTTCTGCCGCGGTGCGACGGCACCGCGCCCCTCCGCCGCGGCCCTGCTCCGGCCGTGGCGCCTTCGGTTTCCTTCGACACGACGCGACGACGTCGCGTTCATGATAAAACTTTCCACGGCGCGGCGCGACAGCGCTGCACAATATTTGTCGAATGATATCTGTGTGGTGCGACGGCACAACGCCATCACGTTTCATCCGCAAGAAACATTCAAGAACAAAGGAGGGGGTTTCGGCCGTGTTTGTGCGGTCCGGCCCCCCTCCCGTTAGATGATAGAACATAATCATTTATCCTCAAGATTTTCATGCTAGAACCAAGAACGAGAATAAATAAATTAAACAACAATAAACCCCAACTTGGTTTCAAGAATGATGATCATCAACGACCCGCGGAAGACGAGCGTCGCGGTGGTCGGCGCCGCGGAAAAAGGACGTCGATGTCGTGAAGCGAAGATTCGAAGCTCTTTGACGGCGATTTCGTCACAGGAAACCGTCGCGGAAGAGATGACGTGGTAGGAGACGTCGACGGTGTCGCGGGTATGGCGTCGTGGAAGACGGTTCCCGAGAACGTGGCGTTCTTCGTCGATGTCCAAATGTTCTTCGCGTTCTTCGTCAAAGTTTGAAGAAGATGGAGAGAATTCTTCAAAACCTCTCAAGATGGCTAAGGAGACCAACCAAAATAAAATAAGCTAAGGCTTATTTTATTCACACAAATAACAATTTGAATTTCAAAGGTTTGAAATTAAACAACTCAACCCAATTAATAACCAAAGTTGTCAAGTTCATTAAAAAGGAGTTTAAGGGAGTTTACGGGTCTTTACAATAATGTCATAAATTATAATAATGAATTTGAAGGGGTCAAAACCCCCTCTAATATCATAAATTATAAGGGGTTCAAAACCCACTCTAATGTGATAAATTATAAGGGTTACAAAACCCCCTCTAATTTCATAAATTATAAGTGGTTCAAACCCCATTAAAATTACTGAAATTAGAAGGGGTTAAAACCCCCTCTAATATAAGTGATTAGTAGCGGTTCATGAACCCCATATAATGCTTTAAATTAGTGAGTGTTGTAACCCAGCACTATTTATATTTTTTATAAAAAAAATCCATTATATATATAGCCTATAATATCCAAACAGATATTATATATATATATAACATCTCTAAAATCCAACCGAAGATATAAAGACACTAATAATTAAATTTGCAATATTTTTGACATAATAACCTCTAAAATCAAACCAAATATTGAAAAAAATAATTATAAAAAAATTATAGGGGTTTGTGAACCCCCTCTAAATTTGATGATTAGAACTGGTTGTGTGTAACCCCCTCTAAAATTAATTTAGAGAGGGTTATACATAAACCCCTCTAAAAAACAAGCACTAATATGCTTTTATTTATATTGTTAGTAAAATACATGTTATCTACTTTTGAGAATAATTATTTATGAGGATTTACTTAGAAAAAATACCAATTCAATCTGAAGTGTGTTTTCAACTATAGATTGGAATTGAAATTCTATTTGAGTATGTCCAATTTTTAGACTTCTTGGATAAATAAAATTTTTTAAATGAATTTATGTGATAAAAGTTCTAATTATGATATGATTTCTATAAAATAAATAATGTTTAAAAGGAAGTTTCATAAAAATTTCCATGTGACTTATGAATTTATCTAAATAAAGTACCATGTTTAATTTTTTTTTCTTAACTAGTAATTGAAATTAATTTGAGTCTTTACCTTCCTTGACTAATTAAATTAAAATTAAGGTGATGAATTAAAATGAATCCGTTAATTGGTTCCTTAGACCATCCCTCATGTTAGGCTTAATTCCTATGTTTCTTGAAATGAGAATGTGAGTGTTCCCTCATGCCTCGTTTTTATAGCCTTAACCTTAGATAAAGGTGGTAGAGCCTAGTGAATTTTTCATGTTGTGAAATATATTTGGGGTTGGTGCTTTCTTCCTTTATAAGGAGATAGACTGAGGAAGGTATCTCCCTTAAAACATTAAAAACATTCTAAATTCTTGTGAATATTTCACGGCATGTGGTATTGTTCAAGTGTTGTAGTCCCTTGTAGGAAACATAGATTCTAAAAAACACTTAGGATAGATGGGTATTAATGATGTGTTTTGACCCTCGTTACAAGAATGATCATCATGTAATTCTCAATTTCAGTGGGATGGACATTCCTAAGGCATGGTCAATTGCTTGGTAGGTCATGTTAGCCTTATTCATCCTCCTCTTCAGTGTTGAATGACTTAAAAAGTCATCATCCTATTTTATAGTAATTTGGGATAATATGAATTTATGATGGTTATTTTTGTGGGATATAAAATACTGTGATTCAAAGAGCTGATAATCCTATGGATAGTATCAAAGATGTGTCATTTTTTTCAATAAATCTCGAGGTAGTATGTGTTGAGACATGTGTCACCTGTCATGTTTCTTATTGGTACAAAAAAATGTATGATTCAAGTAGTAATAATTAATGAAATGAACTATTATGCATCATTAATGGTTCATTTCCAGAGTAGAGTGACCTGGGTCTAAGATGAAATCAAACACATCTGAATGCTCAGGTTGATGTTGTGAAGGGATCAGGTGTTTTGACATGCTGGTCAGTTGGTTTTGGATTTTATAACTAATTTTATGATGTCTGTGGATGTAACTTAAGTGAATTTTCATGAATATATATAAAATAAAATATTTTATATGACATTTTTATGATCCAAGTATATCACTCATATGATTTTTACATGTTCTAAATCATGTTGGCCACATCCAAAACCTGTGTTTAGTGGTCGATGGAGCGTGTGTTATGGGATGAGATCCCCTTCATAGAAAATTATGAATATAAAAATCCTAAGGTGGGGAGAATCATGTCAAATGTGTAATAAAATGTTTCCTTCAATGTATAAGTAACACAACCTAGGAAGAAAATTTGTAAATGCTTATTGATTTTTTTGAATACCCATGAGGCTGGTAAGTTGGGGATGCATCAGTGCATGTGAACTGATACAATGATAATATCGGTGGGTTTTTATTCAATATTTGAGAAAAACCTTAGTCTGGGATAGAATTGGGTGGTTGGTCTTGAGTGATCACTAGATTCCTTGGGTGGTGAAGGAATTATGATCAATTATTAATGGTGTTTTAGTAGTTACAATTGAGTTTCTTCCTAATAATCGGTTAGTAATGGTTCGACTGTCCTTTCTTTACATAGTTAGAGATGGATGGTTCAAAACCATACCAATAACTTCATCTTTTATATATTAAAAGTTTCGTGGTCGTTCTTTGTAATTATTTCTCATCCAATTACTATAATCTTGGTTTATAAATGTTTTTTACCCCTATATTAACATCTTCCGGTGTATAATAAGAGAAGAATAGAAACATGCCAAGCTAAAAACATAAAATAACTTTATGTTTTGTTAAATAATATCCATGGGAGTTGTTATTTGGAAGCATGGTTGGTTATTTAGTCATGGTAATTCCTAATTTATATTTGGGTTTCCAAGTTGGAACAATTTTGGGAGACACATGGACACCAGCCGACTCTTTGACCTGACCACTGTTGGGCGCAGTTAGTGTTCTTTTTTCATTTCTTTTTTTCCTCGAATGTCCTGAAGACCTTATTTTTATTTTATTATAGATAATACCCCTTTTAAGGGTTGAAGGGGAACCCGTACATGACCCATAGGCCCAAGACACAAGGCCCGACATGACCCGCAATACATGACCAGATGGCCCAGAGGCCTACCGTGCCCATTACATGACCCGTAGGCCCAGCCCACTAGAACTACCCCTCTCCAGAGTTTGGAATCATTGATCTCCTTATCCCCCCCATGCATTGCGGATCGGCTAGCATTTCCCCGTACAAAGCTGCACGGTGCCAGGTCCTGATGGCGGATGCCATACCCTCTCGTTCTTCCAATCCGGTTAGCTCTGCATCTGGTGGCTGCTACTCCTGTTGCTCTGATCCTATTTTGGGGCTTGTTCTGTGTGAACTGGGCTACACCATGGTCTACGTGACCTGAAGGCCCTATGACCCAGAGGCCATTGATGACCCGAATGCCCTGGAGACCCGTAGGCCCAAACTAGTGGCCCGAAGGCCCAAATCGGGTGAATAGTTACGGCTGCTACAATACCAAACAGTAACTGCTATAATGAATGCTACAGTACTGTTACAGTAGTGTCACAGTACCCCATAAATTTTCCGCCACTCGGTTTTGAACCTGGGTCTCTTAGATGCCAAGCAGGAGCCCTAACCACTCGAGTACGGGGTCGTTGACAGTTAGTGTTCCTAATAGTTGGATATTCTACTATATATTGATTCCTCACATAAAAATGTTGGATTATAGACTAACTTGTATCGTATCCTTTCCTCCAATTGATTAAACTGAAGTTATCCCATACTTCAGTCGATCTTGAATGAGATGTTGAATGGTTGATAATCCAAGTGTACTATATTGTGTGTCCACCTATATATGTTCATTCTAAGGCATGACAACATAATAAAATATTGGTTGGAGACTTCATCGAAAGACAAGTATTATTTTTGGTGAACATACTTAAAGAAATATTGATTTCCTTGGATAAAAGTATTTAGGGTTTCGTTTTGATGCATTGTCCACTAAAGTTGAGCATTTACAGGATAATTAGCTAGTAGTGGAACTGAATTCTTTCCATTTGTTTATTGAACAATGTCGGAGAGAAACAAGTTTAGGAACCTCGTTGGGATGAGGTATTTGTAGTGAATGGTTGTCTTGAAATTTTCATAAAAATATATCCTGACCAAGATAATTAGGGTTGAGTGGAAATCAACCGTTCGATCAAGTTGAGAATCATGTCATGAGCATCGTTAAGCATTATAAAATAGGAGATATTGAGGGTAGAGGTATTGTTGCATCTGAATTAGTTGTTCATGGTAAAACCATTGGTGGGTAACATAATAGTTATGTTGATAAAAGAGATGAAGACATGATCATATCTCAGGTTATATGGAATTGAGTAAGAATCATCTCAGTGTTTTGGTTTTTAAGTTCAAACGTTTACTCATGTTTCTATTTCTTATGTATTGTATAATTTAATAGATACTTGGTGGGTTTTTGGGAGAGGGAAACACAATGAGAATATTTAAACAAAAATCCATGGTTTGAGTAGGTTGAGTGATGTTTTGATTTTTTTCTTAAGGAATATTTGGGATTAGAAGTTTTAAAGAGGGGAGATTGTATCATCCCACATTTTGGATTGAATTAAATTTTCAATGGAATTTAAATTTTTTCATTTAGGTTTTTTTTTTAATTTTGAGAAATATAGTAAGGTTTTGAGGGTTCCAATGTCATGAAATGGTTTTTTGAAACATATTTTTTTTGGTTGAAGTCCCAAGGGTTCAAAAAAATAGTGGAGGAATAATGTATAATCAGGATACTGAAAATAGTTATTGTGAGTTTTATATTTCATGTAAAGTGTTTACACAATGTTTAACCGTTTCATGGGGTACATACCGATAGATTCAAAATATGAAATCATAGGGTGTTATTCGGAGGGATACACAATAAGTATAGTTTATATGAAGTGAAACTATTACATGGTGTGTAACAATTACATGTCGTAAAATATATGGGCATTTTTTTAAAAGGGAAGTAGGATCTTGTCCCCTTTTTTCGTTACACACAGAGGGAACCTCATTCGGAAGCACCTCCCTCCCCTCTCTAAGGGATTCTTAAGATATCCTTTGTTAGTTGTTAATTTTTCTTTACATCAGTCACGTTGGATGTGTAGAGGTAATCTCTCTACTCCGATTCCTTATTTTCTTCATTAATCTTCCCATATTTAGTATTATATTAACTTTATATGATTCTCCCTATTTTCAAGTCATTTATTAAAATTTTCATTTTTTATAAGAACCATATCAATTCGATCCTCAATATTGAATGTGTAGAGAATATTAATCACTATGTAGGTGGTATATATATATTTTCCATTAATGTATCATTGTTTATAAATGTTGTTGTTATGTCGTGTAATATAATTGTTTGGTGATGCCTCTTAAATGTGAGGATAAATTTTCTGAGACTAATACCTTAAATCTAGTACCCCTTTTGAATTAAATTATCATTTTTTGTGGTCTCGAACCTCAAGTTTTAACAAACTATAAGGATGTTTCATCGATTTCCTTCAATTAATTAATGTGTTTTCTAAAAAAAAATTAATTGAGGAGCGTTGTATTATAAAATTTAAATGGATTGTTTAATTTGAATGTGAAAGAATGTGACAACACAATATGTTACACCTTAGTCACCAACCCATATCCTAAGTTGTTATTGGCTAATCCATTTGTAAAAATTTGATAATTCTATATATAACATATGTTAGATTTTCCTACCTTATGTAATTGTATGTATGGTTTTATCTTTAATGGGAAGAAAACCTACCCTTAATGTACTAAAAAAATCTTGGAGTTACTTAATAATGTAAATGACCACATAATAAATTAATGAAAATGTTATGTGTGTGGGCCTCTTTTAGTGTCATTATTTTGAGTTATGGAATTCTTAAGTACCTATCTTTTTTTATCCTTTACGTGAGTTGGTAAACATGCTTTTACCACCTTTATAGTACATGAATAGTGATCTGGTATACTATGAACATGGATTTATCATTTAATTTAAATGATTAAATGAAATAAAATTTTCCTTGATAACTAATCAGGTTCTATTTATAGAACACATTGAATGGTTTATATATACCTTGGGTGATACATGGGCATCATATTATATAATTTCAAGGATGGGATAATAGGTTACTTGTGTTGTGATACACCATGATTAATACTTGGTATTCCATATATGGGCTCACCCTATGGATTATATACATCCTTATGAGTGATAAAGATTCCCTAGGGAAGAAATTGTGGATAGGTTAGTGTTTAGATGATTACAATAGGCCACATGTGATGCTCAGTCCCCTATGTGCGATACGAGGGATGGACTCAAAGGTTTTTTCTTGACTGCACACCATTTTAGGTGTGATACATTTGTTTCCATTTATAGATAGGATTGTAAGAACTGTTACAACATTGGTCATTTATGTTTCCGCTGGAGAGATACTTGGGATTTCTTTCGAATCACCTTGGATGGGCTCTGGGTTCCTCCTACTAAATTCAAATAAGGAATTTTATATTCAATGAAAAAAAATGCATAACTATTTTCCCAAGGATAAGCCCACCATTCCAAATATCATTATTGGGTTTGGCCAATCTATTAATACATTTTATTTGAACCCCCTTATTACACCCATTTCATATATGCATACGTTGACCTAGGTTCATAGATATTACAAGTTGCGCTAAAGTAAGTATGGTAGTCCAGGTGTCCCAGAGGAACCTAAGCTGACTTGTTTACTTGGATTATTTATTTATTTTTTTTAGGCATGAAAATTATTTTAGTTTATGTTCATGAACTATAAAATTATTTTGATCCATTTTTTATTGGATACAGAGTATATTTCACACCCTTATCGGGCCTCCGTTGCACTGCGGTACCCGAGCAGACCTCATGTTTCCATACCTATGGATTATTTCTTGTAATATTATTCTTGTACCTGGAGATGGGAGTTAGAAGCATAGGAATGAGCCAGAGTTTATGATTCTCATGGAGTCTTCCAATGGGGTTTTTTCCCTTTCCATTATACATGTATTATTTCACCTAATGCTTTTTTACTATTTCATCTATATAGCCTCTTCCAAAAACATGCATAGTTTCAAATTTTTTATTGTGGCCCTGATTATTCAGTCATTCTATTTATATTCTACTGCTTTGTATTTATTAATATTTATTCTTATTTTGATTGATTATTTATTATCTCTTATACCGTTTTGATACTCTTATCATGAGGGTATAGTATCCCCATTGTACCACCATTAGACCCTCACTACTAGTCAGAAACCTCTGGAATATAGGGACCTATGCATGAGGCCATTAGAAGACCGGTCTAGCTACTGTTTTCATAGTCATTTAGGCTAGGGTGTTAAATCATTTATATGATAAATTACTTCTAATAAATTTTCATACCTAGAATTTTATACAAGGTATGAAAATATAAGATTTCATTTTCTTAAACTTTGAATTCTGTTGGTAATGAAGTCATGTGGTCAAATTTATAAGTATGTTACAGTTTATATATATATATATATATATATATATTAAATATTAGAGTTATGATGTAATTATAGTATCACTTGAGTGAGGAATCATGGGTAGGGGGAATTTTGATCAAACAAATCACTATCATGGAGTCTTAATTCTAATTTAGAAAAGTGGGGGTTGGATAAATATCACTCCATCCATACTCTTGTTATGATTTTTTTGTTTCAAATAATTCAAACATTTCAATAAAGGGGTTTAAACTACCTTATAAATGAGATTCATTTTGATATTTGTAAATATATTTGGATTATATTTTTGGGTTAGTAATATAAAATATGAGTTGTGAGAGATTGATGCAATAATATTGTTTGAACATATTAATTTAGTAGAAGGAATTAATATTACTAAACACTAACATTATAAGCAGGCTTGTGTATAGTGATAACATGAGATATAAAGATCATATGGGTTTCACCAGTTACGTATTATATGAATAGAGTTCATATCAGAATTTTGGGTCTAATAAAGTGTATCAAATACTACATATGATATTAATTCCAAATTAAAAACATTTTAAGGACTCTATTATTTATTAAGAGTAAACCTAAATGTTGGTCTCCCATGGATAATCTTGTGCATAAAATGGAGGATTGTTCTAACCATAAAATTTAGGTAACCGTGTATTTTTATGAGAATTTTGTGGAAACAAACTTTGAAACCCTAAAATTTATGATTATATTGGAATATAGTTGAATTTATCCATTTAATGGAATTTTTTAAACGTTTTTATATGAAACTATCTGTGAGATATATTGGGTATAATTTACACGATGGTTAACCTAAATAGTTATGTGATGTGAGAGGCACTGAATATTAAACAAAATATTGTGAAATATGAATATTAGATTATTAAATGGACATTAATCAGGGGATAATAATTATTAGTAGGAGTAGTATTAGAAGAATAACTTTTTAAAATGACATAAAACATTATATTCGCCCATATTTATATCTTTGTTTTAGATTTTGGAGAACATCATGATTATAATTTTTAGAAATTTTATATCTATGAACTAAATATTAATCCAACATGGATATATAAAGAAGAGAAATATTATCGAAGAGAATAATTATGGGAACATAAATATGTATATCATGGAAATAAATTTCTCTAATTTTGAATCATAGGTATTACACATTGGGTGTACTTCACACATTTGTGATGATAAACATAGACTAAAAAATATGTGATAATTATTTAAATTATATTTAAATGTTATAAATTGGGTAATATTTTCTGTATTTTAGGTTGGAACATATGATCTAAGCCTACCAAGTGGATTACTAATGGAATTTTAAAACTTTTAATATATTTTGAAAATAAATTGAAATATTATTTATAAATCTATTTTGGAAAAGAATGTATTTTAATTAATCATTAAAAACATGTGTAATTATATATATATAAATGAAATGTTTTATGCAATTGGAAATGTGGTAAATGGTTAATAAATTATATACATCGATTTTGAAATATATAATATCCAAGATATGAAGGCCATGGGTTGATTCTAAGGTCACTTCTATTTGGATCTATTTCCATGGATATATAAATGAGAAAATGGAAAATGGAACCATAAGGATGGATTATTAGAATCATTAAATGATGAATTATTTGATAATTGTGAATCCTTATTATTAGAGAAAATAACGAAATCACTATTTAGTGAAAAAGGTGATAGGTCTAATTTATTATTGGATTTTATAAATAGTGATGCATTCAGACTAATGTGTAATTATTAATGAGGTGGATGTGGCTTCTTTATAACATTTACTAATGACTTAAATCAATAATTTTATGTGTTTCAAATGAGAAAAAAGTTTTAAACCTTTGAAAATTTCAAGATATTCAAGGGTGAAGTTTAAAATCAACTAGGAAAAATATTAAGATTCGCTTATCATATCATGGTGGTGAATACTTAAAATAGGAATTTACTTATCATATTATATATTACGTAATTGCTTCATTGAAAAATCATATAAAAACCAAATAGAATGGGTTTTTAAGAGGATGAATTATACCATATTGGATATAATGTAGTTAATGGTATGTCATTGTGGTTTTCCTACATCATTATGGGTATATTAACTAGAATAGGTATCTTTGATACTAAAATATGTTTCATTTAAGTTACTTGTAAATAAAATATGTGCAATATGCACTAAAATTTGACATAATCTCTCCTTCAAGAGGGTTTGTGGGTTTCAATCACATATATGGTGTTTGGTTTCAAATTAACTTGGCCCAAGATCAGAGAAATACCGTTTTGTTGGTTATACCAAAAAAATAGTTGTATATTATATCTATAATACTTCTGAAAAAAATATTTCTTTCGTTTTATTTTTAATATAAGTTATGAATTATAATTCAAATAGGGGTTTTGGTGTCAGGAATATTGACTGTAGAGAAGTTCAAGACTAATAGATAATAATTTTTCATGATATAGAAATTAACAAAGTTCCATAAGTGGTCATGGATGGAGAAATGTATTAGTTTACAAAGGTACTTTAAGGTATGATAGGATTCATCAAGAGCCTAAGATATGTAGATTTATAATGGAAAATTAAAGTGAAGTAATGTGCATATTTTATAAACCTACTAGCTATTGATAATCCATTGAGAGTTTTGATTCCACTAAATTAAGGCCACGCAATATGAGTTGAACATCATATAAAATAATCAATTTCATATTTTCATATCCTCATTTAAATTTTATATATTTTCATTCTACATTTTTTTTAACCATTCTTGGGGTTTTATAACTGATTATTTCATAATTTTGATGTTTTCTGGGCATGGTCGTAGGTAGCACATGGTTTGGCCAAACCATTTGGAATTACCTAGAAACCATGCGACATTTACTGTTTTTTAAATTGGTGTTTCACTTGGTCAGTTCATGGTTAGTAAAACCATGCGACCAAATATTGTATCTTCTCACATTAGAAAAAATGAGTACATGGTTAGCACATGGTCTGGTAAACATTGTGTCCAAACTTGTGACGTTTATTAAGTAATATAAAAGAAATATTCTTTTAACCTGATATTCCTCAAGTTTATCTAATTATTCCAATAATATCCTTGTATATTGACTCTTTGGGTTCTAATTGGACATTTTTTTATCTTAAATATTATAGAGATAGTGTCTAATGGATCTTCAGTTTTGGATCTGGGAAACTCAAGCTAAGAGCCAATTATTTATTTTTGATCAATATTTTCATATATTTTCTCTCTTTATCTTGAAAGGAACCATAAACATAGGATTTTTTGTCTAGATTAATGGATTTTATCATGATCTAATGAAAATTTCATTTGGTCTATTGTGACGAAGGAAGAAGGAGACATGATTTATATTGGTCATTGGGCTATTCTTCTGGAATTAGCTAAGTAAGTGGTTTATTTATTCTCTGTTGATCTAGAGTTTTATTAATCAGGGATTATTGACATAATTTTTATTGTATAGGTCTTTAAATTTAATATTAGGAACCAATTTTTCTCTTGGAATGTGGATCCCATTTTCAAGTTTAAAATACCTATTTTTTTAAAGAGGTTGTTTCCTAAAAAAAATTATTTATTAGTCCATGAATTATATGCCTTTTAAAATTGGTATTATAAACCTTTTAATGGAATTAATTATGATTAATTAAATGATATAAATGATACTTTTCCATAAAATGGATGTCCCATTTTGTATTGAAAATAGAAATGGATTTCACAGTATGTTTTGTTGTGAATTTGGGAATGATGTCTAATAAGTTTTCTAAATGATTTGAAATGTAATAGTGAACTCCTCTAAATGTGTGTGTCATTTTTGAAATAGAAAGACTCCATGAATGGGTATGGAACATGGGAAATTGGGATACTTAGGTGAAGATATATTAGGAAAATCACACAATGATCATTTCTAGCTACCCATAATGGGAATATACTACAATTCTAACTAGCCTTTATTATGATAAGGGTTCAATTATTGATGAGTTATCTTATCATTGTTCAAATTTCCTAGAGATATGTTCAAATTTAGTCATTTTATCATTGAGGTATGAGGTTACTTGATAACCCCGATATAAACTAATCTTGGAATAGTTCCCAAGTTACTTCATTTTGGAATTTTTTATTTGTAAATTCATCAAGAAATTGTGTATTCATAGATGATTTGAAGATGGATTTTTTATGCATGTTTTATAAATTTTTCAAAAGGGTGAATTTACATGTTTTTTTAAAACCTATGTATTGTTAAATTTCTTGAAATTTCTTTATTTTAAAGAGATTAATTGGTTTGTTTTATAAAGTCCGCATATGGATTAATTGGTGGGATCCTACTGGGATAGTTTTTTTTTCACACCCTACACATAACTTTGGATGTGTGTGTATATTTTTTTTTTCTTACATGGGTAAGTAAAAGGTATAAAAAGGAGAAAAATGGTGTCAATTTTACTAGAATTTGGGAGTTTGTTTCTGACATGATGGTATGTTTTCCCTATTATCACATGAGATGGGTTTTTTATTGTCTATGTACATTGTTTTATATGTTTTGGTTATGTAATAGTATCTTAATTTTACTTTTTTCTTCCACTATAATTATTTTTATTAAATGTTTTTATTTCATTTCTATAAATGAACTATTTTTTATTTAGTTTATTGTGGGATAAATAATTACCCAATGTATTTATTGATTCACAAACACTTCTCTCTTGCTGTTGGGGATATGTAATACCCTTAACACCTAGTCCTAGGCTATTCAGGGTGTCCTGGGATATATTAATAGAAATGAGATAGCATTTTTAGTAGTTAATGGGTAGGTTACAAGTGAGTGTTTGGCCATATTTATTCCTAATTGCCTTAAGTTGCCACAATATTTTTTTAAGTGTGAATCTTTTATTGAGTATTGATCTAATATCAATTATTTACTTATGTTGTCTTTGTACAAATTTAGATCTTTCCCTTGTATGATGGTATATTTTATTTCCTTAATGTTGTACCATACCCCATAAGGCTTAATAGAGGTCATCAAGATAGTGTTATGGATTATTTAATTAGAGGATACCCTCCAATCGATAAAAATATTAAGGTTACAGTAGTTTTAGTGGTTTGTGCTATAGTCTAGACTGTCCCTCCCATCCCAGAACAATAAAGGGATGAAAACCCATGGACTGTAGGAGATAATGATTTACCTTTAGAGTTTATTTTAAATAAACCAAAATCTTTCCAAGGATTTAATAATCATCAGGAATCAGAGTAATAGTTTGTAAATACCAAGTGATTTTTTTTTGGAAGTTCCAAATTCTATCAATGTGAAGTGTTCCTCCTTCAATCCCTAAGGCCCTAAAAGGATATAGAGGGATATGATAATTCAAGGAAAACAAAATGATGGTTTTTAGTTTAAGGACTTAAAGACCATATTTTTATTTTATTTTTCACTTAATATTTGGTAATGGATAAATCCATGGAGTTATTCACCAATTATCAATGTCATCAGATTATGAAGGAATATTCAAATTAATTTTTTGAACTAGTTTATTTCAGAGAATAAATTGTATCTAATTATAATTTGAAGTCTTAGAGGTTTCAGAAGGTCTTGTGATTGATATTCAATATTTATTTTTTATATATAATTTTACAACCTATATTGAGGATGTAGTTAGAGCCATGATGGATGAATTTTCCATGGAAGGAATGTCGAGATTACTTGGGAATATTTTTTTGTCTAGTTGTGGTTATAGAGGATCCTCTACAAATAAAAGGATATGAAACGAAATTCAAAATAGTGGTGGTGGTGGATCCCAGTAGTATACTTATACCATGAATTCAGTAGCCACTAGTAGTTAACCTTTGACTTTCTACCAGTTTGAAAATATTGGGCGCATGAGACTTACTAAAATCATACCTACAAAAATCTATTACTTGTGTGGATATTGAGGTAACTTATATAAATTAAATCTGGGATTCTCTACTCTAAATTATGTATTAGGAACATTTGAACATAATGAGTATATGGAACAATCAGATGCTTCCAAGACTACTAAGATTCAACAATATGCTTCTATAATGAAGCAGATACACACAATGGAATAGTCTCCTGTGGATGTTGATAGATGCCCTATGACTGAAAGAGGTATTATGATTAATAATTCATATTAAGAAAGTGATTTATTTGATATTGGTACTGCTCATTATTATATATCTACTAGCTTTGTGAATCTTCTAAAACTCATAATCGAATTCAGGACCATTATTAGGTATTTTGGGACATGTATTGGAGAAAATAACGAAAAAGGTTTTCTATGTCCCTCGTGTTCCCTATCGATATCAGATTTTACTAAAATTTATATTTTCTAGTTCTGAACTTGGATCTATTTAATGATACCCTCAAGATGGATTCATTACTTTCCCATAAATAAAATATTGATTTCTAACATTAGTTGGTATTCATTACTACTTCTGATAGGAACTCTCATATGTTTCATGGGGTGTGGTATTTGATGTCTGGTCGAGTTGGAAATCCTTTACCATAATTTTGGAAGTTAATATCCTCTTTTACATTTGAACATGGGTACAAAGTTTCAGGTTTTAACATTTCATTGGTGGTTATATAATTTCACGGAGTGTTTGTAGCTAATTACTTTGATCTTCCTCCAGAAAAGTAAGTTGAGTTCATTTTGATTCAGCAATGGGAAATTCATTGTTATCCATTCCTTTATGTCATATATATTTAGTGAAATTTAATAAAATTAAGCTATTGTTGGATGTTTTAAGAGGTAGAAGCTTCATTCAGCAAGCGTATCTCCTTGATTAGCCTCTATAATTTTGACACAAAAGGATGATGAGATGTTTTTTTATGTACCGACTATAAAAATTATAATTGGGTGATGATAAAGAATAAATATCATTTCCCCATATATAATACATTTTTTATCAGTTAATGGGGGAAATTTGGTTCTCCAAATTCATCCTTTGGTAGGGGTATCATTATTTAAGAGTTAAATATTTGTATATTCTAAATACTGGTCTTTGATACGGGTAAAAGGATACTTGTTCTTTATCATCACCCAAATAAGCTTCGAATAATCAACATAAAAAGTGGAGAGTCCTTTAATCCTTTTTTTAGAAATTATTGGGGATACCAAAGATGATACACTTAGATGAATTATGCCATTATCATTCAAATCATCCCACTAAAGATTCAATTCCTCCAATTCTTGTTGAACCAAATGGTACTAAGGAATGGATATCGGCTGAGATCATGCAACTAAATTGATTTGAAACAACACTTCCCTATCTATAGGAAGAATAGATAAATTATTTGTAAACACTTCAAGAAATTATTTTACCATAAAAGGAAGATCAAAACCCATAGGTTCATCCCCATGTTCAATTATGAAAGTGGAAATTAACTTCCACAATTTTTTAAATTGATTTCCTACTTGACTAGACCTTGAATCCCACTCACCCTAAAACACTAAGTATTTACCATCATAGGTTTTAAATAATACCCACCAATGATAGAAATAAATATCTAATTTATAGTCAAATAATCAATCCATACAAGGTATAACATCAAAGAGATCCAAGTATAGAACATTAAAATACTAAACTACCTTGAATTTTTATATCAATATAGAATATTGGGGACACTAAAAACCTAGTTCTTTCTTCTTTACAAGATTCATCACCATCTTTAAAACAAAGGGAATTAGTTCTTCTGGGAGTTTTAAAATATTCACAAAGTGGGATAATATAGATGGATCAAAGGAAACAATATCAAATTATATAGTCTCTAATGTGAAGGAAATAAATGTAGTACATCTCAAAGTCACAAGGACTAAATCAAATTACACCTGATACTCTTCCAGAACATGTAACTGAATCATTCTAGAAGCATGGGACTAAAGCCCAGTAGTCTTTTGAAGAGTCTGACTACACTACAGACCCTTTTGGTGTTAATAATCCTAAACCATAATGTGTTGTGCAAAAATCCATCAATAATTTATATACATTACTTTAGTGTCTAAACATGTTACATATTTTAAAATGTGTGGGGTAGGTAATTATGGTGTTTACTATCATGCCACATTACTTGTGATTAAATGGTACATTTCTAGAAGTTACTGATGGTGTGGTAAAATACCCCACTGGGAGCCACCAACCCCAACCATGAAAAACTAATTACACTTCTTCTTATTATAATAGAAGCCACCAGAACAACCACTAGACAAAAACAAATCCCAACTTGTGTTCCATGTCAATTCATTCCATGGTTACTATATCCACAACCTTAATAGAGGTGGAAGTATTGTACAAAAAAAGATCAAATATGTCTAAAAAATACCATATGAAACCTATGAGCCTTAAACTTATCATTTGATTCTATATTAGGTGAGAAATGAACCAGTTCAGTAAATTTGTTTGACAATTCCATCATTTTCCAATCACATTGATGAAGGGTGATAAACTAAAAAGAATAATTCATTTTCAGTGATTTAGGGAAAAAATTTGAGAAAAATATAGTCTTGAAGTCTTTATACTCCAAAACTTCGTGTTTTCATCCACAATTATCTTGTCCCACCATCTCTAGCTAGGGCTTTCAATATTAAAGTTTTCACGTTTCACCTTTTTTGAATTAGGTGCTTCCAAAAATTCAAAAAATGTACTCGATCGTTCCCAAAAAGACCTCTACTTGTTGAGGGTCATTCTCTCCTTAAAGGAATGGTGGTTTAATGGAAATAATCTATTAGGATCAATATTTATCCTCTCAAGTATGTAGTCATAATTCCTTATCTTTAGAGAGGGTATGAAAAACACCTTCATCTATAGTAAATAAAACTCTTACTATATCTTCAATAAGATTCTGATCTATTCGAGGGTTTACTCTTAAAACCTCATCAACAACACCCACTAAGGAACTCTTGGAAATCTTTTGGGTGGACTGGTACTACATCAAAGAAAGAATATATCATGTTAGAAAACTATGAAACCTTAGTTGGTACCAAGATAACATAATAAAGGAATTTATATTAGATAAAACCTCAACATAAGAGACACACTTCCTAACACCATGTTGTAATTTAAGGCTTGTGACGATGATATATGACCTAGAACTCAGTCATAGCCTGACCATTATGTCCTTCAAATCGTATCTCCAATCAATAAAAAACATCCTAATACATGAGACGAATAGTCAAAAACTATCCTTTGATATCACTATTTCACAAACCAACCTCAGTCATCCCTGAACTAGATATATGATCCTACATGTGGATAGACTCGTAGAGAATTCCTGATGCCCACTAGATAGATACAATCTCTTGGGAATCAGAAACTACTATTGAGAATGATTTCCCCCATAATAAACCAAAAAATAGTTATTAAATATAAAAGAAATAAAAAAATCCAATATAGATTCATATAGTGGAAGATAATAGAATACATAAAATACAGGTATAAAACCAAAATAGAGAAACCAAAGTACATAGATAATAGACCACCCGTCTATTCTTATATAAGGGAACCAATGTCACCATGTCATTGTCAAACTCCCACATTCCATTAAAATGGGTACCCACCACCACCATGTGGTTTCTTACCTATACCTTTGACAGATAAAATAATAACAACAAACACCCAAAGGTTTGAGTAGGGTGTGATAAAAAAATCTTAGTAGGATCCCACAAAGTGTTCCAGAAGACTTGTTTACAAAACAGACCAATTATACTCATTTAAATAAAGATAAGGCCTCAAATATATCTTTACATAGTTCTCAAACAAATATATAATGTCACCCTCTTTGAACAATTTATAAAACCTGTGCAATCAAATTTCCTTCAAATAATTTTCAAATAAACCATTTCTCAAGCAATTTATAAATAACTAATTTCAAAAATGAATCAACATGGAAAATAGTTCTAGAATAGGTTAAGTCTAGGTTATCAAGTATCCACACACCCCAATTATCAAATGACTATGTGAACAGATATCCCGAGGAGACATTCCTAGGGATTAAAGAAGGCCTCATCAAGTGAACCCTCTATCATAAAAAATTTTAGTTAGAGTAGTAGGTTGTGTATATTTCAAGTATTCATTAACCATCCTTGAATGAATAGCCTAATTTATCACCCAATTAAGTACCCAAGCCCCAATGATTCATATAACACACTTGGTGACATTCTATTTCACAAAAACCCCACACTTCGAGGTTTTCACATTTATTGTATAAATAATTTCAAACTAATATCATACATTATTCCCTGATTCAAAATAAAACTTCCTTTGAAATTAATTTTCATTTTTAATAAAATAGGGGAAAACCATATTATGATGAATTATAATTTATAAAATTTAAATAATAATATATCAAAACAATTTTTTTGAAAAAATCAATTTGAAATGAGAAAAAAATCATGTTTTATTAAACAAAGTATATTCATGAAACCAACTATTTAAGAAACATTGTACTTTCAACAAATTAATGGGATCCATACACCTAGAGAAATAAAGGATCATAATAAGAAAATTAGACCTAGTGACCATGAATCTCATGTAGATAAACCTGTATTAAAGAAACTCAATATCAATGGAGGAAAAAAGTAACCTCTTATCGAGAAAATTCCTGAAGAAGTGAACAATAACAAGTATAAACCATATCTCTTTCTTCATTCCTTGTAATAAATTTAGTATAAATATCATTATATTATGAAACATCCCATAAAAGTAAACATAAAATCTTTAATATATGGTTACATTCAAGATAAAGGTATAAGATCAAGAAAAATTAATAATAACAATGAAGAAGAGACTTTGACAACGAGTTTCCTATATCCAATGACCTAATATCCCTTAGAATCTCTCTCTGGATGAGTTAGGAAACTCAAAATCTTTTAGTGGAGCCCAAATAGTTGGTATAAAAGGATTTTATAGTTATATTGATAGATATATAGCATTATCAAGTTCAAAAGTAGTTTTTAGATATTTTAATTCTCATTGAATAGTTTTACCTATGTATTAACAAATCATGCACCAATTGTGTGCATATTGATATTTACTGGGAGAAGGCATATAATTTGGTTGAAAAATTTAACTAAAAATTAACCAATTATTTAAAAAAAACACTACCATAAAGCACTAAAAAATTCATGATTTTCATAAAATAAAAATAAATTTATGTTAACGTGTCTACCTAAAAATGACATCTCTTACCCAAAGGTGACAAAAAAATTCATGGTATTGACTATAAAGAAATTATCTCTCTATTTGTGATGATAAAGTATATTTAGATATTAATTTCCATTTTTTATAATTATTTTTATGAGACATATCAATTATATGTCAAAAAAACTTTTCTTATTATGAATTTATTTGAGGAAATTAATGATAATGTTTCCAGTATTGTACTTCAAAATACTTTTAAAAAATGGATTTCATTGTGTATTACATAATTGTTCTAAAATATGTTTATGAAAATTAGGGAAATTGAATTTAATAAAATGGTTTCCATATTTTTATTTATAATTTCCTAATTTTTTAAGTAGTTTAATTTCATTTTAGGAAAAATGAATAATGAAAACAATAAAAAATGCTACCACAATGAGGGTTTATACGAGTTTGTCGGGGGTTAAACTAGGTGATAAGGATTAAAATTCCACTTAACCATTTATAAAACTTATTGTATATTGGTATTTATAATATATCAAATATTACCTTTAAATTATTTTTCATTTTTCTCCACTTTCACATGAAATTCAGATTATATTACATAAATGTTTTATGTAATTACATGTGTGTCTTTCCCCTCACTTATAAAAGGGAACTACTTCTCATACCATGTTCATAATAATTAAGAACTATAACTAAGAAAATCCATTTCCTAAAACCATCCCAGCTTACCTACATATATTCATGATATTCTTCTCTTACCCTAAGGCCATACTAAGAATACTTATGGCGTATGCCAATAGAGGTCTCTCAAATAACAAGTAATAATCATACCGAGATCATTCAAAGTTTATTTATTATTATAATTTCTCTAAATATGATGTATACAAACTAAAATAACCAATAAAATATAATAAATATACTTAATATCATTATGTTAGGACTATTTTTTATAACATTTCTCATGAAGTGGGAAAAGAAATCATATCTCTGTGTGTGTGTGTACGAGCTACTATCTCTATGAAGTGGTGTATTTAATTTTCCATCACAACCTTTTAGTTTAGTTATTATGTGGTATTTAATGTTTAAATATAATATTTATTATATAATTATTATTCTATAATTAAAATATCATTTCTACTTTCTTACCCTCATATCTATTGTAAAGTGATAATTTCATCCACGTGTACATGTGAACTACTATCTTCACAAGGAAATGTGAACTTTTTTTAATTTCTAATTTAAATTGATGGTAATAAGGATATATTTAATGAATAAATTTTTATATTTATTATATCATAGTGATTCTAGAAATTTGAATTATTATTGACCTTTATTTCATTCCATCCATAAAAAAGTGGAATCATCACTCATGCATACGTATATACTACCATCTCCATGATGTGATGTAATTAAACTTTCAAAACCACTTTTTACGAATTGTTATAAAAGTGTATAAAATGAACAAATATTCCATTTTTAAAAAATTTATATTCTTTATATAGAGTAACCATAACCATGTTAAAATAATCAAAACTGTAAATCTAACATATGCATTCAAAATGTTCTTGTTTTCAATCGAATAATGATTTTGATGAAAATTTTTTAATAAAAAGAGTAGTTGGAAATTAAAAGGGAATTATTTATAGTAATATATATATATATATATATATATATATATATATGAATATAGGTCTGGTATATATTTTTGTTAAATCTATATATATTATGCATGAGGTTTGAATGCATATGAAGAAGGATTGTAAATAAGACCTTGAAATGGAATTAAAATTTTATTTAAAAAATGGAATTAAAAAGAAGTAAATAAGGCCTTGAAACATAACCCCTTATAAAACCTACATATGACCTAAGGTTAAGGTGTATAGTTCTTAAATATTCACGGTTTGGCTCAGCTAACATCACTTGAGTGGTAATTTCCACTTACTTGAATTTCTCCTGTATGAAATTTCATTCATCATTCACTTGTTGAAGATTGGCTTGGGCTTGGTCAAGAGAGAATCCCATCGAGGCTACGTACCTCCCATGTTTTAAAAAATGAGCTTCATATGGCTGGAATATACTAGTTGATGCCATCATTTTTCCTTTCTGCATTAATTATACCTTTTCATTTCTTCTTATAAACACTAACCATAACATTAAAATTATTATAAAGAGTATAGTTTTTAAAATATATGTTGACCAATTATCATAATTGACCAATAGTCACATAATGTATGAAACCCAATAGTAATATTTCAATTTATACCCACCTCATTATTAAAGAGATATAGTTTTTTTGTATAAAATAATAGCACACACATTTTTTTTGGAAAAAAATTACCATTAAAAAATTTCAGGTTGTTATATTCTTCCCACCTTAATAAATTCATCCCCAAAATTAAACATCATTATCTCAGTTGAGAAAAGGTTTGGGTACTTCTACCACAATGTTTCATTTGGTTCCAAAATCACTTCTTTATATATATATATTTCCTCCTCAACACTTTTACATGGTGGGTAGTCTTGTTGCAGAGAACATTGTCTCTATAGTCCAATATCTCCACCGGCTACTCCTCATAATAGAGGTCATGTTCTAGTTCTATAACCTTAGGATTTTTTACATGTGAAGGGTATATAATGCACTTAATAAAGAGAGATAAATGGAATACATCATGAAATTGAGCTAGATTTGGAGGGAGTAAAAGACAATTAGACACTTCTCCTATGAGATCAAGGATTTCTTAGGGTCCAAAGTACCTGAGGGCTAAAATTCCTTTTTTTCTCAAACTATATGACTCTCTTCCATGGTGAAATTGAAAGGAATAATTTTTTTTCCTTCATAAAACTATAATTCCATTATATGGTTGTTAGTATAGCTCTTATATAGACTCTGAGTAGCCTTTATGTGTTGTTGGATGGAAAGAATCTTTTATGTCCTCTCTTGCATAAGATTAGGCCCAAGAAGCTTTCGCTCACCAACTTCATCCCAACAAGGATTAGTTCTGCATTGTTTCCTACATAGAGATTCATAGGGTTCCATTTGAATACTCTAATGGAATCTATTGTTGAATTATAACTCAACTAATGTGAAATTTTTATCCTATAAAACATTAAATTTCATCTAGAATGTTCTCCTCAGGTCTTTGAGTGTCTCAATAGTTTTTTCAGATTGTCCATCAGTTGATGGGTGACATTCCATACAGAAATTAAATTCAGTATTTAAATAATTTTGAAGAATTATCCATAGTATTGATGTGAACTTTGGATCATGATAATAAATAATATAATGTGTAACTCCAAGAAGCCTTACCACATCCTTAATGTATATCACCATGAGTTGTTCAAGAGAGAAACTATCCCTAATAGAGATAAAATGGGATGTATTGGTGAGATGGTAAAATATAACCCATATCTCATTATTTTCATTGTATTTTCCTGAGAGACCAGTGAAAAGGTCCATAGAGATATTTTCCCACTTCCAAGTTGGTAGGGGTAGTGGTTATAATACCTCATTAAGATGTTATTTCTTTGTCTTCACCTTTTGACACACCAGGCATCTCATAGTGTAGTAAGAAACCTCTATTTTAATTTACCCCACCAATAATGATCAGTAATGTCCCTATAAATTTATATGAATCTCGGATGTATAGGGAAATTGGATCTATGAGCTTCAACTATCAACTCCTTCTTTATTTGTAGAACAGATGGAACACATAGCCTTGTAAAAAAAATCAGCACACCTTCTTGATCAATATTTAACCCAAGAATCTTCTAATTCTTCACATCCTCTATATTCTTCTATAAAAATGGATATTATATTTGATATTTCTTGATATTATCTAGTAATTATGGTTGATAAATCATTTGGGATAGTGTTTATGAATTACCTTCCCTTATGATTCCCATATCTAGGTTTACTAAGTCATTGATCAAAGGATCTCCTTGAATCCTCATCATTTCCGGCACAATAGGGCCTTTCCTACATAATGCATCATGAAATTTATTTTCTCTTAAAATATGAATATTAATTGGACAATCATATTCCTTAAGAAGTTACAATAATCTCCTCTGTTTTATGTTTGATTCCTTTTACAAGAAAATATACATTAATCATTAATGGTCTGTGTATATATCACATTTATAACCATAAATATAGAACCTCCATATCTTTATAGGAAAACAACGGCATCCATCTCCAAGTAATTTATAGGATAATTCTACTCATGATGATTTAATTATTGAGATACATAAACAATCAACTTTTCATTTTTCATGAGGGTACACCCAATCCCATTCAGAGATTCATCGCTAAAAATAATGAATCCATATCCAATATAGGTTAGACTAAACATAGGTGAAGTAACCAATATATTCTTTCATACTTAGAGACATTCTTCACACTTTTTTATCCATATGAACTTGGACCCTTTTCGAGTTAACTTGGTCAGTGTATTAGAATGTTTTGAATTTTTTTCACAAACCTACTATAATATCCTATTAAACCAATAAAACTACTAATCTTAGTTACTATCGAAGGATGAGGGAACTCATCCAAAATATTTTTCTTTGTAGGGTCAATTGAGATTCCCTCATTTGTTATAATATTACCCAAAAAAGTAACTTTTCTTATCCAAAATTCTGATTTTATGAACATTAAAAATAACACCTCCTTCCTCAGAGTAGGAAATATAAACCTTATATGATCATCATGCTCCTCAAAAAATTTAAAATATATCATGATATCATCAATAAAAACTACAAAAAATCTATTAATGTATTACTTAAAAAATCTATTCTTCAAATCCATAAAATATCAGGGGTACTAGTCAATCTTAAGGGCATAAAAAAAACACATAATTCCTATATCTTGATTGAAAGATAGTGTTTATAATATCTTTTTTCTTCACATTCAATTGATAATAACCAGACCGAAGATCAATCTTAGAGATGAATTGATCCCCATTAAAATATTAAAATAAAATATCAATCCTTTGAATAGGGTACTTATTCTTTATGGTGATCCCATTAAGTACTCTATAATCAATGCATAACCGCTTCGATCCATCCTTTTTCCTCACAAACAGAATAGGTGATCCCCAAGAAGACACACTTGGTTAGATAAAATCCTTCTCCAAAATATATTGGAATTATTTCTTTAATTCCTCTAGCTTCACATTTTCCTTTTTATATGGGGTTTTTGATATCATATTAGATCTAGTAATGAGATCAATGTAGAACTATACCTCTCTTTTTGGAGGAGGTCCAAGAAAATCCTCAGGAAATACGTTAATGTAAACCTGAATGATGGGGACATTCTTTATTTATATACATTCATTTACATATTCATATTAACTAATCATTTCCATAAATAAGGATATGGGAGGTTCTTCTAGACAAAGATCAGGGTGAGAGATCTCTCTATTAAAAACAATTTTAATTTGTCATTTCATTACTATAGATATTTCCTTACTTCTGCAATTGATATTATCATTTTACTTTGAGATCTTGTCCATCCCTAGTATAATGTCAAATTACATCATTGGAAAGACTACTAGATTTGCGAAGATATTGTTCTCTACAAAGTGAATAATAGATTTTTTATACATTATTGATGATTGTATAATACATCCATGAGTCTTTAATGACAACTATACTTCTAGAAGTTTATGTATTGATTCTATATTATTTAAAAACATAGAGGAAATAAAGGAATGTGTAGAACCAGAATCAAATAAAGTACTTCATATATTGAGAGAAAAATAAGAGTATTGGCTACAACGTTATTTGGAGCTTCAACTTAAGATATCATGATAGAAAAATCCAGACCATTCTTCATTATCCTATGGTGAGGTTGATGGTGATTCCCCTCCATTAACTTCAGATTTGGACAACGATTGAAAATGTAACCAAGATTTCCACACTTGAAGAATTAGACTTCATGTTGGGACTACATCATCATGCATTTTTTATTATTTTGGTGTTAAAAGTTGAGGCTTCACCTTACGATGATAATTATGAGAAATAAAACCACATCATCCATACTTGTAACATTTCTTACTCTTCAGCAAGAAGTTTCTCAAATGCTTCTTCCCACATTTTTTTCACATGGAAAGTTGAACTTTCTTTCTTCATCTTCTGTGATCAAAGTTATTCCACACTTTTGGCACCAAATATTTAATCTTTTCATTTGATTTGTATGACCACTTCATCTCACTGAACTCCATTTTAACCATCAGAGAACTCTGCACTATATCCTCATACTTTTCATTGTCTCGATTGGGCATATTCTTCTAAATATATGGTCTTATTACAACAAGGAATCTATCAACCTTACCATTAGTATCCATGAAAATTTTAGGGGTGTAACAATAATTTATTGTAAATTTCATCTCATATATTTACATAGATTTGTTTTCCTTGTGATCTACCTCTTGAAATTCCTTCTCCATTTTTGTTCACAACAACTTGGGAAATATTTTTTGAAAAAGGTTTCCCTGAACTCATACCACTCCAAAGAATAAATATTCATTCTTGGCATCATTTTTTAATCAATTACACCAC
Source organism: Viscum album (assembly GCA_963277665.1). NCBI lineage: Eukaryota > Viridiplantae > Streptophyta > Magnoliopsida > Santalales > Viscaceae > Viscum > Viscum album. The sequence goes on along the minus strand of OY728127.1, from coordinate 443,134,256 downwards.
TAATAAACTTCTCACTCTAATAAGTACATATCCAGGGTGACTTTATCTTATAACTAACAATGAATTACATTAATAATCATTCCTATAGAGATTACCTATTTTTGATAAATCAATGGGTCAATATATCAACTGAAATATAGTGATCATTGAGATATAAAGGGATCAATTGACATTTGAGTCTATCTTAATGAGGTTTTTTTGTTTTACCTTAACATAAATCTGTTCTAGATCCAAATCTACTTTTCCATATCTAGACAGAGATTTCTTTGCTCAGAAACCACTTAATATTTCAACAAAATACCAGGATGTTTTCATATATTTTAACTTATCTATATGGTTCTTCCCAAATATATAAAATCCTAATTTAAACATATAAAAAATAATCATTTTATACCAACTATGTAATCCCACCTTTTTAATACATAAATTTTCATTTATATAATACAAATAGAGGTTCTTTTATAGTTTGACTGCTTGGAAATAAGGTTCACAATACATGAAAACCTAAAATATTCTTCCAATCCACTTAAAAGTTCTAATAATAAGATAATTATAAGTAAATTTACTTAATCTCATAACCCGATGAAATATATCAAAGAAATGAGTGAGTAGAAGGCCTAATAAGTTAAAGCCAGGGAAAAAACTTACATGTGATCTTGAGAAATATCAATAAGAACTTGTGGAATATCATAAATTCATGAGAAAGAGCCATACCATAATAATAATGATAACATGACTCATTAAATTTAAATGATTCTACAACATTTAATTTATACATTCATAATAATATCATAAAGTTTTTTCACCGAGGTTTCATAAAAATTTCCCATGTTATTCTCCAAGGTATCGTAAAACATGTCATCTCTCTAGGTTAATATCTTTGCCTAATTCATTGAAGCACGATAAGGTAACACCATTAATATTTCTTAATTTCCATGTGTTCCAAATATATAATAATAAATAATTTCATAAATTACCTACATATAATAAATGAAAATAGGTTTTATATCAAAATCATGACTTTTCAAAAGTGTTTTGAAAACATGATCATTATGTCATTTTTAACCCCAGTAAAGGGAATGAGGGTTTTATGTATGTCAAAACCAAAATAAAATAAATAGTTTTTAAATATTTTATAATACACATGGAAAATAAATAGTTTTTGGTATTCAAAGAAAGAAAATAAAATAATTTTTTTTAAATAGAAGATCTATATTTTAGAAGTAAAATCGACAGCATAATGAGAATAAAATGCATTTGAATAAAAGGGTTAAAAGATTTGGGAAAAGGGTAACCAATTCATAAAATAATAGTAATAAATTAAAGGGATATAATTAGTTTTACATAGGTACATAGTTTTTAAATTTTAATGATATACCACATAAATAGGAAACTCGAATGAAAAGAGAAGTGAAGATTTCCCATACCCTAAATAGTAGGTCATAGAACATGATGATCAAGACCTTGGGGGCTTGAGGAAACCTTTATAAGACTACATGGGAGGTAAAAATACCATAAAATATTGGATTTCGAATTTTTAGTGAATTTAATTGAATAAAATATTGGGTATTTATAGAAAAAGTTGGGTATTTGCTTTTAAATTTCGGAATTTATGCTTTAGACACCTAGGTAGTGGTAAATGGAAAATCTTGGTCTTGAACATGGTATTTTTCTTTTTTATTGGGAAATTGGGTCATATTTTATTATATTTTAATCCATCAGAGTCTAACATCATTTTATATTACTTATTTTGGTAAGGAAAACTAAAGTTTAAACAAAAAAACAATTTTACAGTTAAAGTTTCCATTTTAGAATTTGGAATATAAATTATAGATTTTGAAAATTATTTAAATCTATTAAAATAATTTATATTAATTAAATAATATATTTTAGGTTTTATATTGTAATTAATTAGTTATTACATCATTATGGAATAATTATAAATTCATTAAACATACTAAAATAGTCAAACTGTATTTCTACTATTTATGAAACAAATAAAGTATTTCAGAAAATTATCATAAATTCATCATAACCAAATTTTGATGTTCTGATTTCAAAAAGGATATATATTTTTTCATAATTATTCTATAAATTTTATAATTTTATCCTTTAAATATAAAATCCATATTTATTAAAAATAATAGTGGATTTAAAATTCATAGTAACATTTTTGAAAAATGATGAAAATAAAATTATTTTATCATTTATAGATAAATAATAGTGATTTAATCATAATATTTCTTTAAAATAAACAATAATAATAATAAATTATTTTATTTTATATATTATACCTTTTCTATAGAGTATACTTTATATCTTCAAAATCAATTTATCAAATTTATCAAATTTTTTATTACAAAAAACCAATCATAAAATAAAGTAGATGGAATTATAAATTATATATACAATGTAATAACACTGTATGTAACTAAATATTTGAAACAAAACCCCTTATAACACCCGCAAATGAACTAAGGTTTTGTTGTGTGAAGGAGATAAATTCATGGGGCAGATCGACTAACACTGCTCGAGTGGTGATTTCCACTTACTTGAACTTGTCCCATTGGTGATTTCATTAAAGCTTCACTTGTTGAATATTAGCATGGATTTGGTCAAAATAGAAGCCCAATGTCACTTAATCCCTCCCAAGTTTTGATAAATGGGCTTCGTATGACATGAATCTACTTTATGAGGCCATTATTTCTTCATTCAATATTAACTTTCATTTTTTTCATTTCTACTTATAAAAGTTAATTATATTGTTAAAATTATTATTGAGAGTATAGTTTTCAATGATCATATTGACAAATAATTTTAATTGACCAATGTTCACATAACGGTTGAAACTCCATGGTCACATTTCAATTTATACTCACTTCATTATTGAAGAGATATAGTTTTGTTGTGTATAAAAAATATAACACACATTTTCAAGAAAAAACTATCATTAAAAAATATTAGGTCCTTATAAGGATAACAAGATCAAGGTGAATGAGGAGTGGTTGAAAACCTCTGCTTAATATAATAAAATCCCTACCATTTTATTTTCAAGAAGTGGAAAAAATTAAAGTTGAGAAATATAATCTATAAGTAAATAAATGGTTATTGAAAAATCTAGAAGAAAAATATCTCAAAAGAAGATAGTTATGAATTGATACTTATATGGAATAATATATCCCAACATGAGCATGAATTTAGAAACCCAAGGGATCAATGGTGTAACACAAACTTATGCATCAACATCTCAACTGTGAAGTGGAGAAAAGTGGTTTGATTTATATGGGAGATGTTTTATTTGTGCTAAAAATAGACATATGGAAAAGTATTATAGTAGTAGGAGAACCAAAGAATTCATAAGGTAATACCAATTTCCTATCACATAAAAGTAAATGGTTTACATTAAAAGTAAATTTTTTAATGTGGAATACATATTGATTTTTTTAAAGTGGAAAAAGGAGCTCAATATATTGTAAAAAAATAACCTATGATGATGAACACAAAAAATACCTCTTCAAAATAAAGAAAAAAAATATTAATAATAAATTAATATAATCTGGTTATAAGGTAGATGAAGGAAAATGGAAATAAATAAACACCAAAGACAACTAATTCCAAAGTAGTTCTAATTGCCATTAAAAATGAAAAACCTGAGTCATGAATTAGTGGATTCCTAAAAACACCAAAAAGAGTAAAATTTTGGATTAAGATCCCTCATATGGTAGAGAAATCATGAAAAACGTTTTACCTAGGTTTCATTAAAATATGAAACATGTACCAATGTGATTATTCAAACTATAGAGAAGGATCCCAAGCCAAGGATGAAACAAACTATAAAATAACCTCTAGAATGTAAAATTTAAAATTGGTGTAGTAAAAATATCCAATTATAAGGCTTTGAATCATGTGATAAACATTGGATTGGTTTAGCATGATCATTTAAGTCCTAAAACCAATTATTTGATATATACCATTATCACTAAGTAATTAAATGTTTATAATATCTATTAAAAGTGGCACAAGCATAAAGTGGAGATATGATCCATGGGTTGTATGTACTCAAAGGATATGGATACATTATAAGAAAAATATTATACTGAATGATGATATTTGTATATATTGGCGGAGGATGTGATGAGATGCAAATAGAAAAATTCAATAAGTGGATTCAAAATTATTGAAATCAATAATCAGTCTCAGGCTTGAAAAGGAATGTATAAAGTTTTAATATAACTCAAAAAGTGGTGTCAAGTAACCAATTTAAATTCCAAATATAAATATTGGACTTACGTACTAGATTTTAGGGGAATAAACTAATAATATCATGATCTAAAATTAAAGTGTCTTAAAAGATATATTTTAATGTTCTAATGGTTTTAAAGCCTTATTTAATGTAATTAGTGAATTCGGCCATATATTTAGCAGTTTTAAGCCACTAGAGAAATTAATATTACTTAGTAAATGATTCATCAACATATATATATTCCAGGATTATCTATTTAGAAACTACCAATTTGTATTATCTAATGATATTATGGATATAAATAATCTTCTAGAAGAAAATAAAATTGTCCAAAACTTGTTCCCCATAATAAAAATCATCTCAAGATATGGTGTTAAGAGCCTAAGTCACTTATTACAATTTGGTGATTAGTACATCCAGGTAATTTAACTTAATCTAAGAATTAATTTTCCCTATATAAAATGTATGATCATGTACATCGAGTGGTAATGATTGATTTTATAAGATATTTTTTGATAAAACAATAAATCCATATGCACCCATTTATTGAAATTAAGTGATTAAAAATGAAAAAAATTAGATTTTAAAGATATAATCCTATTTCAAACCTTGAACCATGAATTAATAGTATTAGATTTTTTATTTATAACAAATATTCCAACTTGTGAATACACAAACTAAAATATTTAGGAAAAATATAGCTGAGTTCAGAAGTTTTAAACATGCACAACATTTTTAATGAAATCTTTCAAAATGGTTCACAAATCCAAGAAGATTTTATATACTCATTAATGGTGTAATAAAATCTTGGTGTAATTATATGTTAAAGAGGGAGATTAATCTCTCATTATATGTATTTCTAAAGTTGAAGGGGAAATTATTTCCACAACATGTCTTTGAAATTCATTAAAAATATTGTGTGGAAATATTTATTATCCAATTGAGAGTGAGAATATTATAAATCCCTTTTATATTCCAATGTGGGAATAAATGTTTATGGAAATTATATTTTCATGTCAAAGGGGGAAGAAGTGAAGGAATAAAAAAATATAAATCAATAACCTTTTAGGTATTCAATATTCTAGATAAAAATAGATTTCTGATTTTATTGAAAAAAATCCAAATATGGGTAATGTTAGAACCAAATGTATGTTGGAAGTACAATTTATTAGAAATAAAAATTTGAATGGAAGTTCCTGAAAAAAGGATGAACCTGAAATGGATTTCTTTCAATAACTAAATAAGGAATCTTTATATCATGAAGTATCAAGAATATATTTATAGATCTATAATTGATGGAAGGAATAATGTTTAATACACTTATTGAAGCATATTCTTTATTTTATGGGAGTTATATCTTACAATGAATGATATTGAGATAAATGAGGCAAAGATTTAAAGAATTTGGAAATACATAAAGTATTTGGAAATTAATTGATTGGGTATAATATAGAAATTTTAGTTGGGTTTTCACAATAGGAAGCCCAACTATGAAAGAATGTGGTAAATGTTAAATATCTCCATACCATGGTCATCCATGAAAATCCATAGAGGCATTTACATAGGCATCCAAGAATAAAAATTTTAGAAATAGAAAATTATTAATGAAAAAATATAAATAAATGGGATATCCCAAAATGGGCACTATTGGAGAATGTTCGACCACCTAAGGTAGTGGAAAAGACTCAATAGTAGTTCCTAATAGAGTAGTATAGAGTATGAGAGGCTAACATAGGTCAAAGTGAATTGGATTGAACATATCTAGTTGTAGAGTGATGTTGGGAATAGTGGTTATAGTGTGGGGTGGAATAATAAGATGAAAAAAATCATACATGGATTATCGATACTTATCAATGAGAGGCCAGATCCTAAATAAGTCTTATTAGGTCTAAGGATATAGAATATAGAAACCATATAAAACCTTGAAACCTTTATAAAGTAAAAATAAGAGAATGACACCATAGAGCTAAAGGACCACACCATAGTAATTACAAAATTTACAGACAATTGGAACAATGCTATGGTATATGATGTAAAAAATGTGATATATATATGAATTTTGGGGGAAATGGAATAGTCTAGAATGAATTTGAGTACATTAGTAAAAATGGGTTGCTGGTGGTGATCAGACCATTATGGTCACCATAATGAGTTTTGGAGAGCCTTATGGGGAGTTTGGAGGACCACTATATGAATTTTGGTTACCATGGAATACATGTTCAATAAAAATTTTCAAAAGGAGGAGATCCATTCCAACGTAGTATTAATTATAGTGGGTATCTAGTCTTTTTAGTTGAGGTAAAAAAAACAATTCGTGTGGGTGTGGTGCTAGTAATTTCAAAGGGATTTGCCTATAATTTCACTAATCCAGGGAAATATTTCAAAAAGAATTATTTAACTAAAGTTTATGCTTTAAATTAATGTCTAACTTAGGATTTTATGAGATTATTTCATGGATTTCAACATGTGTTCGATGAGCTGGATCCCTAAAAAGGGTGTTTTAGATTTGACCATGTCATGGTGGAGTGGAACCTAGATAAAATGAATAATTTTTTTTATTCATAGGTGTAAATTATAAATCCATATTGGGAGTAATTATTTGAATAAAATAGTTACATTTAAATAAAATAAATCATTGTGGGACACTTGGAGAAATCATAAAGCCTAGAGGAACAAGGTGATATCCAGACCATTGATGGGAAAGGAATGGAAGGTTGATGTTCTTGTTAATATATTTTAAGTAGTTCTGAAAAAATGGTAACTAAATTTCAAATCTAATTTTGAGAGAGAACAAATAAGGAGTTAGATCATTATTGAAAAATATGGTTCATAGAAAAATAATATTAATGGAGAAATACGACAGTTGTATGTGTTTTTTTAGAAGAGAAGACTCAAGAGAAGAGTGAAATAGTTCCATAAAAGGATCTAGTAATAGTGGATGTAGATCCACATGATAATTCTAGGTCGATATTATCATAACTCTGAGAATTAGTTTTTATGCAATGATTTGTTGAAGAAAATATGACTAAAATTTCACATTGAGGTGCATGTCTCATCTAGAGATGAAGAAGGCGAGTATAGAAAAAGCCGATATTAAAGGATAATAGACCTAGTGATAAATATTTCAAGTATATCAGTAAACTATGATGAATAAATATAATTCCAAAGGTTGAAAAACATTTGAAGAAGATATATATGTTTATAAACTATCCATCCTTGTCTGAGAGTAGTCTATCTGTAAAAAATAATAGTGAGTGCCCTTGATTGGTAGCATTCCTTCCCAAATATATTCGTAACACATACATTGAGTAGTTTTTTATTATCACACACTATCAAAGCATCATGTGTGTGTTCATTGGATTAGACCATAGTGTTAATCCTTGTAAAATACATGTTTATGTATTATTTACATTCTATATCTATTTTATTTTTGGGGTCTGAAACATAAAAGATTAAGATATTGACTATGATCCTCTAACAAGGGAGGAGTATTCATATGGATAACAATACCACTAAAAATAAAAGTCTTAAACTATCAATACCCTCATTCTTAGGGTATTCTGGGTCAATTTGAAAAAAAATCACCCAATTTTAATGCATTCAAAATAAATAACTAAGCTCTAAATTAAAATATTGAATCACATAAAACTAACATTCAAAAAAAAAATCAAACTAAAGAACACTCATAAAATCTATAACATATAAACAAGTATTTACGTGGTTATACACTTGACCTACTCTTTGAGAGAAATATTTCAACCCATATATTGAGTTCAAAATAAGAATAAAAATTTATTTTTGAGTTAAAATCTTATAATACTATAATAATAAAAAGAAAAAATAGATGTAAATAGAACTTCATTTTGTTCAGCCTCAAAGTGACCCCTCACCCTTTTATAGATGATAATAGAAAAACATAGATATATTTTTTATATAATTATCCTTGATCCATAAAAATCTGATCTTTACACTACACAGCTACATCAACTAAATAAAATGTTGGCTGAAAATTACTCAATTGGATGAACATAAACATCTATAATTGGATCCAATACTCCCAAAACTCATCCTTCTATATTTTGGACTCCACCATCCTAGATCATATGTTACTACATTCACTCATCTAGTTCCACAACATCCTTCTGTGATAATACGTCCAATAGTTTAGTTAATTTTCCATAAAACTTTCTTCATGTTTTGGATCGTAACACCGCCCTAATCATTCTATTTCATTATTCTCAACCATTTAATAAAAAAAATATTTTCCAATCTTTAATAAATAATTTTATCAGTAATTTAAAATATTAACTGATTAATAAATCCTCATTTAAATATATATTAATTCTCCAAACACATATAATCACAATGAAAGGACAAAACTATATTTATTTGAATGAATTAAATTCTCATCTAGGTAAATATATAATATATCTAAAAAAGGAAAACATTTAATAGTTTATAATAATTTTTAATTTATTTATCACACATTCTATAACAGGTTTCACAATATAAATAGGTAAACAACAAATGCGCATACCTCAAAGCATTTCCTTGAATTAATTTATTAATAAAAACAACTCAAAAGTAACTTAGAGATACCTAGGGAATAAAAAACAAAATTATATAATTTAAAAAATAAAAATAAAGGGTTTTGTCATGTATTGAGTAGATGAAAACTTTCTAACTTTTTTTGGAAGTTGATGATTCGTTTATCAACAAGTGTTAGAGACAAAGAGCAGTACTTTACCCTTCCATGTGAAGATCCCATTGAATATTTTGGTTTTCACCATCCCTTGAGAAAAACCCCAACTTTTAATCCCAAAAAAATATTGAAAAGATGATAGAAAGAGGGAAAAAATAATATAGGAAGATAAATAATGGAAGAAGAATCATAGTTAATCTATCATTCAAGATCTCATGTAGAGAAAATAAAAGTATCTAGGGGAAAGGGAAAAGGTTTACCCCACAATTTTTGTGAGAATAGAAACCAATAAAGCGGGGGTTCTACCACTATTTTTCAGATAATAATATTTAAATAATATTAATTTAATTTTTTTAAATAATTTGTATACCATTAATATAAAAATTTACTCTTTAGATTTAATATTTATATTTAAAAATTATAAATGTTTAAACATTTTAATTATCCCATAAAATAATTAAATTAATGTTATAATAGTTTTGGAGACAATTTCACAAATGATTAATAAATTTTAATTTAAAACTAGGATTACAAAAAACATATAAGAATGATTAGTAAATAGTGTTTTAAAACTATGTATCACATTTAATTATTCCATGTTTTAAAAAATTAAAAGAAAAATTTAAATAAAGTATAGTTAAATAAAATATATTTTATTAAAAACTATGGTGTAACCAACCGTGAATACGTCTACCCTTATAAATTAACTAAACTTATCATATGATAGCTCCCAAATAACTAGTGAGTTCACTAACATTGAATCGACAACTCTTGAACATCACTCCTTAAAACATATCTCCCGACTATAATGTATTTCACATATGCCACCATTATTTGTTAAGCCCCTATTTAAAACTCAATAGGAGGGCTAAGAAAAAACAATCATTGACATATGTGCTCATCCAAAGGATGAAGTGGCTGAATTTTATCTTGATTACGTCTGTTATATCAAACATGCACTCTTTTCCAAGATCTTCTGTATTTCCATAATGGCTGCTCTCAAATTCACACCTGTGAATACTGCTGCTGCAAATACCACTGCTGCTATTCCTACTGGATCGTCATCCGCTATGAGGATGACATCACATACTCAGCGTCTTCAACGCTGGGTATCAAATGCGCTGGTTAAGGAGTACCGTCAACACGGTACCATCCCAACTCTGGAGGCTGCCCGACAAGCCCTCCAAGTGAACAACTCACACAGGTCGTCCGGACAACGACGACCAGTGATCAAGAGGCAGGCGGTGCTGACTACCGTCTCCAACTGTTTCGGGTCGTTATCCCCGGAACGCAATTTCCATTCACTCCTTTACTTTGAGGAAGTGAATGAGCAGGTCCCTCAGGGCCTTAATTCAAAAAGACAGGAGTCCTTCTTGAGGGCTCCCATCAACAATCGCCGCCAGACTCGTGCGGCAGTGTGCCCTCAACATGATGAGGGTACCGACTCCAGGCATTCAACTCAGGTTCCTCGAACCCGAACAGGCAAGACGAACTGCCAGAGACGGAATCCGGTTAACAATGGGCAGGTTTTCATCCCTGCCATCTTCAGAGAAGTCCACCAACCTAACTTGGTGGCAAACAACAAGCAGGCACACACACCTGTCCGTTTTAATTCCGCTGTCCAGCAGACTCGTCTGGCAGCATCACGCCAATCCCGCCAGGAAATTCTGGCGGAGTGTTATAGGCAGGAACATACAACTGCTTATACATCACCAGTTAGTCAGCAGGCTCGTCTGACTACATATGATGGATCTCGTCAACCACCATTGGCGAAGTGTAATCAGCAGGCACATACACCTGCTAGTACTAATCAAGCCTACCAACAGTCTCGCATTGTAGCGCACGGAGAAGTCAGTCGGAAAGCTCCGACGACAAACAGGAGGCAGACTCAACTCTCTGCCTCCACACTTGAGTACTGTCAGGATTCACTAACAAGAAAAGGAGGACAGGAGCAGGCACATACACCTACTCTAAACCCGGAATGGACGTATATTCCTGTTCCGGCGGCTGAACTCACCAAGCATATTTTGTCAATGGTGAAAGAGCAGAAGAAAATTCTTGCTCATATTCTGGATGCTTGCCAGGATATCATAACAGCTTCAGCATCATCTCAGGGAAAGACACATAAATCTATCCCTAGTAGTGGAGTGACACAACAACGATTCACTCCGGAACAGACACACACATCTGTTCCAGTCCAAAAGGGTTATGGGGCATACTCCCCCATATCATACGGACAACCAAGTCAGGCACATACACCTAATTTGAGTGGAGATCGTCAGCCTAACCTGACCATCTTTCCTAATCAGGCACATACAACTGCTCAGAGCAATCACTTTCTTCATCAAGTGGTTTCTAAAGCAAGTAAGAAAGCAACTAAGAAAAAGATCCTCCCAGCATAGTCAGGAGATCAAAGGCCAATCTGTAACCAAGCCTTGCTCGATGCTGGAGTTCTTGAAGCCCTCAGACATTTATCTGTCGGAATTCAAGATTCTACTCCCTCAGTTCCCAATAACGAGAACATTAATTCTGAAGGTCTTCAACAAACACTTCCTCATGAAGGCTTGCTTCATGAAAATTCGGTCAATCTTGAAGTTTCTTCTTCAGATGAGAGCCACTGGAACCCTCTTTGTGGTCAGAAGACCAAGGAGCAAGAGATCTCATCTTTTGTTGTAACCCATTATGGTGGTTCTCCCCATGATGATGAATTTAGCTGCGAAAGTCCTCTGCGCAGTAGTGATTCACATTGCCTGGAAAATACTCCAGTGGACAATGTAGTGCCAAGAAAGCCCTCTTATCTTGAGGCACTTGCAAATGTGAAAACAGTCATGTCTGATGCTTTATCACTAGCAGGTGAAATACTTTCTCAATCAGAAGATAGCCTAGGGTGTAGGTCATTCTCCGAACCACCCCTAAGTCATGCATCTTCTAGTTTGATCAATGATCTCTCTACCAATCTTGTTGAATCAGATGAAGCAACAAGTAAACACCAACTCTGGTCAAAACAGGTAGAAGAATCTTCATTTAATGATAAAGAGGAAATGCTGAACATGTGGAAAAAACTGGCGAAAAGTGAGGTACCAGTCATATTTTGGCATTTGGCTGACTCCCAATATGACATTCCAAAGATGTTGACGGAAGATGGAGTCCATGATATTCATCTCAACATATGGAAAACTCTTTGTCAATTGAAGAAGAAGGTATTATCTTATGATGAATATGAAAATCATCTTAAGTAATAGAAGGGCTACAACGTCAGATTGATTTGGCATCTCTATCAGTCTCTCGGTATCTGAAGGCTGAAAAGCAACAGAGAACCCTTCAACGTTCATGCCTTGGCGCACTAAGAAAATTGCGTCAATTAATTGCAAATGCTCCATCTGGTGTTCATATCAGAGGATGGGGTGTTCACGGTGCACTACATTTCACAGTGCTTTCCAGTCAGCAAAGCCCTCCGAAAATGGTCTCATGCAATGTTATTGCCCATGGATGGCCACAGTCAATGGACTTTGTTCATAATCAAAAGATTGCTCAAGAACAGGCTTCAAATAGTTCCTCTCAAAATCAAGCATATAGAGAACAAGTTGTTGAATTGCTCCTACATCAAGCTTGCGAGAATATTTCACAAGCCTCTCATATGGAGCAAACAAATCATCAAATGACAGAAGTCTCGGAAATCATCCAACGGTATGTTGAACCAGGTGATAAAAGTGGATACAGGTTAATGCATCCAGCTAATTTCCGAACTAAGATTCGCAAGATCAAGAGAGTTTTTAAGAAAGTCTCAGACATAGCATGTCAAGAGCCACCCCAGATTGTCAGACTGGGGACTCCTTTAACCCAACCCTCAGAGTCAACCAATTGGATTCGAGGAGTTGAGCGGAATCATCAGGAACATCCCCAGTTCACGAGACTGGGGACTCTTTCAAATCATCATTCCCCTTCTCATAGAATGTTGGTCTTTTCTTGATTAGGGAAGAAACCCCAAGAGGAATGAAGAGCCAAATTATCAGAAGATTCCCTCCAAATTATAGCTCGTCAAGAAGTTCCTAAAGGATTAAATCAACAAAAGGCAATGTCTCATCAAAGACATGAAAGAAGACAATATCACAGAAATGTTGATAGAAGGGATGTGATGCATTATGAATCAATCAATGTCATCAATGCCGTTGTTGCTAATCCACCAGAGGAGACTCACTCAGGGGACTCAGATGAAGAGCGTCCTGCTCAAGAAAATGTACGCACCAATACAAATGAAGAAAGTGTGCGTACACGAAGTCAAAGGATTACTCAAAACCTAGGTAATCCACTTCCTTCTCTCTAAAAATTATCCAATAAAGGGAGGGGAAAGAATCAGGTTACATATCCTTCCTCTGGAGAAGGTCAATCGCTCTCATTAGAGAAAAGATTTGCACAACAAGAGGAAGAAATGAAAGAATTAAGAAGATTGAATACAGAACTACTTCATAGTAGTCTTCTTCTTAAGAATGATGAAGTCCGACAGTCGAAGGAATTTGTTGCAGTTACTGCGATGGATCAGGAATATACTCCTTTATCATTACAACCTTAGAGGTCTAATCCTATGGGTCAAACGCAACAATGGTTGGAAGTGCTACCATAAGTTGCAGCACCAATCACCACATCTGTCCAAGCTCCATTCATTGCACATACTCAAGACCAGATTCAACCGGATGTTTCTCAAAAGTTAATAACTACTATTGAGTCATTAACAGCTCGGTTAGAAACTATTGAAGGGAAACGAGCGCAAGTTCAACCAGAAAAGAAAGTTTACCCTGAATGGGTAGATTCAATTTCTCCTCCATCTAGTTTTGGAAACCCTGTTTTCCCTACTTTCAATGGATCAGGCGACCCTGAACAACATTTGACGCATTACGTGTCTTGTTGTGATCCTATGATGGGAACTCCAGAGCAGCAAGAAGTAGTGAAACTCAGATGCTTCGTGCGAACCTTGCAAGGACCAGCTTTTGTCTGGTATACAAGCTTTCAATCCCGGTCAATCATCGGATGAGAGGATCTTCGTCAAAAATTCCTTCTTTAGTTCAGCTCAACTTTGCCAAAAACGACAGTTTTCGATCTTACAAACTGCAAGAAAAGGGAGAATGAAAGAGTCTCTGATTTCATTGCTCGTTGGAAGGGATTAACGTATTCCCTGAGTTTAGCACTCCCTCAGGAAGAGCTGTTTCCAATCTGTGTGGCAAATTTGCGTGATGAATTATGCACGCCATTGATCCCTGTGAAATACACAGGAGGGTTTCGAGACCTTACTTCAATCTCTCAGCAGATTGAAGATTCCCTTATACAGGCTAAGGTTAAATCTTGTGTAATTCCATCAGCTTCAGGAAGGAGAATGGGTAAAGCAGAAACTGCTAAAATTATGCTTAAACAAGCACCTGTACCTATTTCTACTTCAAAACCTTCATCTTCTCGAAGGTCTCCACCTCCTGAACGCCAACAACAAAGGTCGTTTCGTCCAAATGATCAAAGAGATCAACGACGAAAACAATTTGAGGATATGAAGAGTAAAATGTACTCCTTACGAAGTGAGCAAATTCCTGGTTACTTTATTTCAGCTCTGGAAAATAATTTGGTTCAATTACCAGTGCCCAAGAGTCCAAACAAAGAAGGAGATGAAGACCGTCCCAATTATTGTCCCTTTCATCAAATGTTAGGGCATCCCATCTAGGAGTGTTTTGACTTCAAAGACCTCCTGCAAAAGATGGTAGACTTGGGACAAGTCAAGTTGAAAGGTTCTTCGACTCAGGTAGCATGTGTTACTGCTACAGTTCCAGAGGAGGAAGGTGAATGGAAAGAAGTCAAAAGCATAAATGCACAGAAGTATGATGATTGGATGGTCAGAAAGACAATAAATCGGACTCATTCCATTTTGCGAACACAATTAAGGAAACCAATTGTGTCTTCTTCCATGAATATTGTGGTAAGACCCTCTTCGTCATAGGGAAAGTCCTCAAAGAAATGGTTTGATTCAAAAAAGGAAAAAGAATCAGAAGAAGATGAGTATGTGTCAAAGCCTAAATTATATTTGACTCTGGCAGACTTTATGCCATCTACTTCAAAACCACGGGCACCGCCCCATCAAACGGCATAACCTAAACAGGCTAGTCAGGTAGGGTCTTTATTAGATGAAGAGTTAATCTTCGGTTCTGTTAATATGATTCAATTAACAGATCCATATTCCAGTCGTAATTTCAATTTTGATGAGCCTGAATTCCTTGTATCAAATAAGGGAATCCGAGGAAGTTCCAGAGGTTCAGGATACAGAGGAAGACATGGATCTTTCCGAAGCCACTACTCCAATTCTACCCCTGCTAGCACTGTGTATGCAGCAGAAACTCATGGTAGAGCCCTTCAGCAAGCCCAAAAAGAATAAGCAAGTTCTTCTGCCAATAGTCAACTCAGTCTTGGCACAGTTATTTTGGAAGACAGATTGAAAATTCCATTTTCTTTATCTCAGCAAGTAAATGGATCTAATCGGTCTAATCTTCCCAAACCAAGGATGTTGCCAACTTCTATCCCAATACAAGATGCATCAGCTTCCAAAGCATCTTCTTCCAAGGTACCTGCTAAACCACATATTCCTGTTGGGAAACGCAGACCTCTAGATCAAAAGTATGATATACTGAAACACTTGGCCCAAGTACCATCCAAGTTAACAATTTTGGATGCTTTTAATCTGTCAAAAGATCTTCGGGAAGCACTCATCGAAGCTTTGTCAAGTCCTCAGGAGTTTGAAGCTGAAATTGCTGCAGCTGAAGTCTATCACATAGAGAATAATCCTGCAGAATTCCATACAGTGATATCTTTTACTGATAAAGATGAAGATGATGTTGTGCATGGGCACATAAAACCTCTCTACTTATCTGGAAAAGTCAATGGTGTAGATATCCGAAGTGCTTTCATTGACAATGGTTCAGGAGTCAACCTCATGCCCATTCGTACACTTCGTCGATTGGGCCTCACGGAATCTGATTTATCTCCTTCTACCATGATGTTACAAGGATATGATAAAAATGAACAAGAACCACTGGGAGAAGTTACACTTAGAACTCAGTTTGGAGATCTTGTATCCAATTCAGATTTCATGATTGTTGATCAAGACTCAGCTTTCAACGTCTTTCTTGGAAGAACCTGGCTACATCAGCATGCGGTTATCCCTTCATCATACCATCAATGTCTCAAATACTGTTTCAATGGTCAAGTTGGAACATTGTATGGTGATAAGGCCCCGTTCAAGACATGTGAGTCTCAATACATTGAGGCAGAATTTTATCACATGAAGGGAAGAGAAAAATCTACAATGAAGGAAATTACCAAAGTTAATGCTCCATATGGTTTGGAGAAAATTCCAATAAATCCTTTTACACATGTGAGTACAGATTATGTCTTACCTATCAGTCAAATTGACAAAATAGGCCCAAATCAAAACACACTTATGGAAATATCCATAATGTCAATTACGGCAGTTAAGCCAGACAACATGGGAGAAATTGGTAACCTACCAAACAGTGATGAAAGCACAAGTGGTGACGTCTTCATTTAATCTTCCGAAATCCAACAAGTCTATACATTTCCAATCAGGCCAGAAGAAGTTATAACAACATCAGAGGTAAATAATGATGTCAATTCTCAATCCATCATCTCCTCTTTATTTCCCAAAGAAGGCCCTTTATCATCAATAGGGTCAGAAATGGAAGCGTCTTCTTCAAAATGTGCAAATTTTGAAATCTGTTATGATCATGAAAATTTCGTTTTGTCATCTACTATGCAAGTAGAAACGGAAGAAATAACACATGATGAAGAGGAAGAGGAAGATCTTAGAGATTCTCCTCCAGCATTTGAAGAGGGTATCTCTACCACTGTGGATGAACTCAGAGAAATAAATCTGGGTACAGAGAAAGATCCATGCCCCACTTTAATTAGTGCGGCCATGACCCTTGAAGATCAAGAGATGTATATTTATTTTCTAAAGCAAAATAAATATATTTTCGCTTGGAACTATACAGAAATGCATGGGCTTGATCCTGATATTGCTACTCATTATTTGGGTTTACCAAAAGAACATCGAGGATTTAAGCAAGCCGCGAGAAGAACACACCCAACTTATGTTTCCAAAATTGAAGCTGAAGTGGATAAGCTGATCAAAGCTAACTTCATCAGAGAAGTTCAATATCCCAAGTGGTTGGCTAATATTGTCCCTGTAAAGAAGAAGAACGGACAAATTAGGGTTTCCATCGATTTCAGAGATCTTAATCGGTATTGTCCTAAAGATGATTTCCCAGTTCCGATTACACAACTCTTAATTGATGCGACGGCTGGTTATGAAGTACTTTCCTTCATGGATGGATATTTCAGATATAATCAGATCCGAATGGCCCCAGAAGATGAGGAATCTACAGCCTTCAGAGCCCCTCAAGGTGTGTTTTCTTACCGGGTGATGCCCTTTGGTTTAAAGAATGCAGGTGCAACATATCAACACGCCATGCATCGTATCTTCAAACCTTTTTTAGGGAAGTTTGTTGAATGCTATGTAGACAATTTGGTGGTCAAATCCAAAACAACGTTCTAATCACTTGGCTGATTTGGAATTCATATTCCACAAGCTTCGACAACATAATTTGAAGATGAACCCCTTAAAATGTGCTTTTGGGGTAACCTCAGGAAAATTCCTCGGCTTTGTTGTACACCATCGTGGTATTGAAGTTGATCCTGAGAAGACCAAATCAATCCTTGGTATTTCACCTCCACAGAATTTGAAAGAATTAAGAGGACTTCAAGGACACTTAGCCTATATTCATCATTTCATCGCCAATTTGGCAGGCAAAAGTTTACCCTTTACCAAATTATTGAAAAAAGGAGTCACTTACCAGTGGACTGAAGAATGTCAAGAAGCGTTTCATGTTCTCAAAAAACACCTCTTGAGTCCACCAGAACTCATGCCACCTGTTGAAGGAAGACCACGTATCCTCTATGTGACAGCTCTAGAGCGATCATTGGGTGCCTTTATCGCTCAAAAGAATGATGCTGGGAATGAAAATAGCCTCTACTATCTCAGTAGAACTATGATTGAAGCAGAAACCCGGTATTCAAGTATTGAGAAGTGCTTCCTGGCATTAATATTTGCAGTTCAAAAACTGAGACACTACCTGCAACATCACGAGGTCCAATTGGTATCTCGCAATAATCTGCTCAAATTCATCCTTAGTCGTCCAATGGTCACAGGACGTCTAGCAAGGTGGGCAGTTATTTTGCAGCAGTTTGACATTCAGTATGTATCTCAAAAGGCAATAAAGGGCCAAGATCTGGTTGATTTCCTGGCTGAACATCCTTCAGTGGAAGACACGTCTTCAGATATTGAACTCCCTGATGAGGAAGTTTTCTCTATTCAAGAGAGTCCTCAAACATGGGAAATGTATTTTGATGGTGATTCCAGAAGTCCAACAGGGAAGAAAATGGAAAATCCTAAATTCAACAAAGTTGGTTTAGGAATTGTACTCATTTCTCCAGATAAGGCATTGTTACCTTATTCATTTTTATTGTGGGAAGGTGGTACTAATAATGAAGCCGAATACCAAGCTCTTATCACAGGCTTGGAGTTAGCGCTTCAAGCACAAGTGAATCACTTAAAAGTGAAAGGTGATTCAGACTTGGTAATCAAACAAATAAATGGGGATTATGCCATCAGAAAAGAAGAGTCAATCCCTTTGTATGATTACGTCAGAATGTTAATGATTGAATTCCCTTCAGAACTGACATTTTCTTATGTCCAAAGATCACAAAATGCTCAAGCTGATGCACTGGCTAATATAGCCACAGCTCTAGAAGATCCAAATCAGGACGAGACAACCATCAGTATTGCCCACCGTCGTGCAATTTCACCTTATGTTCAAGCCAGAACAGGGGAAATTAATGAAATTAGTCCCATTCCTGAACCGTATGGTCATACTACAGGATGGATGTCACCTATCAGGGAATACCTTCAAAATGGAGCACTTCCACCTGATAGAGCCGAGAAAGAACAAATCCGGCGACGTGTGGTCAATTTTACTCTTTATGATGGCCCAAACCACCTAGAGAAAATTCTCTACAAACGTGGTTCTGATGGAGTTCTCTTCAGATGCATTGATGGTGAAGAGACAATGGCTATCATGAAAGAAGTGCATACAGGAGTCTGTGGTGCCCACCAGTCTGGACATAGATTGTCTGATCAAATTCGAAGGCTTGGATACTTTTGGCCTTCAATGATACAAGATTGTTTTGATTTCACAAAGAAGTGCCATTCATGTCAAGTACATTCCAACTTCATTCATCAACCTCCAGAGTTGCTTCATACAGCTAAATACTCATGGCCATTTTCCACATGGGGAATGGATGTGGTGGGACCTTACCCTTCAGCTACGGCCAAGCAGTTTAAGTACATTTTTACTGCTACTGATTTCTTTTCCAAATGGGCAGAGGTAGTACCTCTCAAAGAAGTCAGTTCTAAATGCATTGTTAGCTTCATCAAGTCTAACATCATTACTAGATTTGGTGTCCCTCATACCATATTGACGGACAACGGCACCAACTTCTGTTCTTCTGAGGTGATGAAATTGTATAAAGAATACAACATTAAATCCAACCATTCATCTCGGTATCATGCGGCAGCCAATGGCCAAATAGAAGCCTTTAACAAGACTCTTTCAAATATACTGCAAAAGATGGTGGATAAAGATAAGAGGTCATGGCCTGATAAACTCTTTCATGCTTTATGGGCTTATCGGACTACCACCCGCAATGCAACGTGGTCAAATCCATATTCATTGGTATATGGAACAAAAGCAGTCTTGCCAATTGAAGTTCAATTGACCTCACTCAGAGTATCCATTTGTGATCAGTTATCTACAGATGAGAAATCCCAAAAGCGATTGAATCATTTGGAACAGTTAGATGAGAAAAGATTGTGCACTTTGCACCACTTGGAAATCTATCAGAATCGAATATCACGAGCTTTTAACAAAAAAGTTCGTCTTCGTTCATTCATTCAGGGAGAATTGGTATTAGTTATCAGAACTACAATGATACCATGAAAGAAACCTCCCAAGCTTGAGCCAAAATGGGAAGGACCTTATTCAATACATAGGGTCTACTCCAATGGAGATTATTCATTAATCTCGATGGATGGAGAACTCATTACTACTCCAACAAATGCCAGATTTTTGAAGAAATATTTTGTATAAAATACAAAGTATTCACATTATGTCCCCGCAACATGACACTAATCTGTACAGCACCAGTTCGTCCTTGCTATATGATGTTAAACTACACAGCAATGGTCCTGTATGACCTTAAACTGCAACTTCATCCCACACGACGTTAAACTGTGAAAAAGTACCCTAAATGGTCCAGTATGACCATAAACTGCATCATCAACGGTCCATGCATATGACCCTAAACTATTTGCAAGTCCCTTATGTCTAGTAAGACGTTAAACTGTGACGTCCTAACTACATGACACTAAACTGTATAAAAGTCCCTTATGTCCAAAAAGATGTTAAACTACATAATCATCAAAGGTCCTGTATGACCTTAAACTACACCACCTTCCAGCATGACATTAAACTGCACCATCCACGGTCCATGCATATGACCTTAAACTATTCGCCCTTCCATCCAACATGACGTTAAACTGTGGGAAAAAAATCCCCAATGCGTCCAACATAACGTAAATGGTGTGTTATTTTGTCCTTACTGCATGACATTAAACTGCGCAGTCCCCCTTTCGTCCAACATGACGTTAAAATCTATTGTCCCCATCGTCCTAACTACATGATGCTAAACTGTACAGAAAATTCATGATATGTCCTACATGACATTAAACTGTATTTTGTCCCTGCTACATGACACTAAACTATGCAGCACTAATAGTCCTAACTGTAATACTTTAAACTGCATAGTCCATTTATATGTCCTACATGACATTAAACTATGCATCGTTAAAGTTATTGTTACCTCTTGTTTCTCACATCGAGTATGACTCACGTGAGCTTAGAGAAAACATCAACCGTAACACTCTCTTTGGTCCGCTAACCATGTATAAGTCCCAACAACATTTTTTTTATTAGATCGTTGTCCCCAAGAACAACTTGATCATTAATTCATTCTTTAATTGAACTACACGGACTTTGATCCTTTCCCTCCAGGCTGGGTATGTAGGCAACCTCCTAGGGTTCAAGCCCAAAAACAATCTCTTCACGTCGGGTTCACCATTTTTTGTTTCCCTTGGAATTCGGGGATGACCTCCTAGATGGGAGATTCAAACGTTCCGATCGGTTTCTAGCAGGTTTGTTCGTAGAACTGGAAACATCCAATGATTCCACATCCATTTGGACCTACTTTCCAAAGGTAGGCGCTCATTAGCTTGTGGGCTGATGAAGCTTAGGAATTTGCATTGGTCGAGAGGATGGGAGGTCGGACTCATCACACCTTTTTGAGGGGAATTATTGTCTATTCCGGGACTATCTTTATAGATTTAAGTTATGTTCGTGAATCCTTATTACATAACCAAGTATAAAATGAGATTTTCCTTTAGTTTTGAAAATCAATGATTAAATATGTAATAAATTTATAGAATCTTTTATATGTATTCGAGGTTCTTCATCAATAGAGAATCATCTATATCTATTTAGAGATTCTTGATCAATGGTAACCTTCAAAATATTTATATAAAAGTCTCTTGGTCATTATGATGACCAGGCTGGTTTTAAAGCCACTCAGTGGGGCACTTGAAGTTTATTGTCATTCAGAAGGACAATGAATTATTTCAGAGTTGGGATTGAACCCGTAGATGGGCTACCTACGTATCCTTTGTTTTGGAAAAGGAATCAGAATCCTTTTTTTACTTGAACTACGTGGGTTATGATTCCTTTTCCAAAACAAAGGATACGTAGGTAGCCCATATATGGGTTCGATCCCAACTCTGAAATAATTCATTGTCCTTCTGAATGACAATAAACTTCAAGCGCCCCACTGAGTGGCTTTAAAACCAGCCTGGTCATCATAATGACCAAGAGGCTTTTATATAAATGTTTTGAAGGTTACCATTGATCAAGAATCTCTAAATAGATATAGATGATTCTCTATTGATGAAGAACCTCGAATACATATAAAAGATTCTCTAAATTTATTACATATTTAATCATTGATTGTCAAAACTAAAGGAAAAGCTCATTTTATACTTGGTAATGTAATAAGGATTCAAGAACATAACTTAAATATATAAAGAGAGTCCCGGAATAGACAATAATTCCCCTCAAAAAGGTGTGAGGAGTCCGACCTCCCATCCTCTCGACCAATGAAAATTCCTAAGCCTCATCAGTCCACAAGCTAATGAGCGCCTACCTTTGGAAAGTAGGTCCAAATGGATGTGGAATCATTGTATGTTTCTGGTTCTACGAAAAAACCCTCTAGAAACCGATCGGAATGTTTGAATCTCCCATCTAGGAGGTCATCCCCGAATTCCAAGGGAAGGCGTGCAAGTATTGCGGGGGCGTGCAAGTATTGGTCGCGCAGGTATACCTGCGCGACATGTGTTGTACTTGCACGATGGTCAACCAGCATTGAAATACTTGAGCGATGCTTTATTAAAGCCTTTAGAATCCTCTTGAGGTTCTTTCAGAAAAGGGACGCGCAAGTTCTATCGAAGGAATAAGGCGGCGCGCAAGTGGGACCACTTACCTTAAGGGCTGGCCACTCAGGCGCGCAAGTGTTGATGAGTTTCAACACTTAGGCCTTCCTCCCTCTCTTTGGATCTTCCTTTCTAGGTAAGAAATTACCTTAGAAGTGTTCTGGAAGCTTTGAGAAGATACTTGGGAGTCGGGAGCTTCAATATGAGTTTCTGGAAAAAGATCCTCAAGAGGATTCTAAAGGCTTTAATAAAGCGTCGCTCAAGTATTTCAATGCTGGTTGACCATCGCGCAAGTACAACACATGTCGCGCAGGTATACCTGCGTGACCAATACTTGCGCGCCCCCGCAATACTTGCGCGCCTTCCAAGACTTGCGCGCCCCTTCCTTTTTGGGTGCCTTTCTTGCCCATTTCACCCCTCTTAAGTCATTACATCTTTTTTTTCAAGATTCAGTCTTCAAGACACTCTTCAAAGCCATTTATGGCATGATTTCTTGATTTGACTTCCTTATCTGAAAGTAATTCAGTGAAATATCTCTCAAAACCTAGTGATTTAAATATCTTTTTTTTCACTAAATATGGAGAGTTCATTCATTCAACCTCATCCTTTAAGATGAGAGAAATCCTTAACCTGGGTCTCCTTTTCAGGAATAAGTCCCAGTCATAAATATGGGCATCCTTCTTTGGAGTAAGCCCTAATCTCAAAAATGGGAATCCTTCTTAGGAGTAAGCCCCAAGTCCTCTAATTTTGGGCATCCTTCTTAGGAGTAATCCCCAAGTCCTCTAATTTTGGGCATCCTTCTTAGGAGTAAGCCCCAAGTCCCTTAATTTGGACATCCTTTTCAGGAGTAAGCCCCAATCTAAAATATGGGCATCCTCCTCAGGAGTAAGCCACAAACCTTAATCCTTAACCTGGGCTTCCTTTTCAGGAATAAGTCCCAGTCATAATCTTGGGATTCCTTTTAAGGAATAAGCCCCAAGTACCTTAAATTCTCTTTAACCAGTCCTAATTTACGTTTGATCTGGGATTCCTTCTCAAGAGTAAAACCCAGTTATCAATCCTCTCTTAATTTGGGTTTCCGTTTCAGGAATAAGTCCCAAGTTAGAGTATTCAAATCTCCATGAAGCACATATACCTTTATGGACCATGTTCCTGGATTTTATCCTTAAAGTAAATCCTCTGGGCAGTCATACATACATAAGCCCCAAACTATTTCTTATGATTTCATCTTTCATGGCACAATTGTCTAATTTTTAACAATACATCTTGTTTCTCACACCGAGCATGACTCACGCGAGCTTAGAGTGTAAAACTAATTGTGACATCCTTCTTTGAGCCATCAATCATAACACATCATACTCCTTTACTCGAACTACGTGGGTTTTGATTCCTTTTCCAAAACAAAGGATACGTAGGTAGACCATCTATGGGTTCGATCCCAACTCTGAAATAATTCATTGTCCTTCTGAATGACAATAAACTTCAAGTGCCCCACTGAGTGGCTTTAAAACCTGCCTGGTCATCATAATGACCAAGAGACTTTTATATAAATTTTTTGAAGGTTACCATTGATCAATAATCTCTAAATAGATATAGATGATTCTCTATTGATGAAGAACCTCGAATACATATACAAGATTCTCTAAATTTCTTACATATTTATTCATTGATTGTCAAAACTAAAGGAAAATATCATTTTATACTTGGTAATGTAATAAGGATTCACGAACATAACTTAAATCTATAAAGAGAGTCCCGGAATAGACAATAATTCCCCTCAAAAAGGTGTGATGAGTCCGACCTCCCATCCTCTCGACCAATGCAAATTCCTAATCCTCATCAGTCCACAAGCTAATGAGCACCTACCTTTGGAAAGTAGGTCCAAATGGATATGGAATAATTGGATGTTTCCGGTTCTACGAACAAAACCGCTAGAAACCGATCGGAATGTTTGAATCTCCCATCCAGGAGGTCATCCCTGAATTCCGAGGGAAGGCGTGCAAGTATTGCGGGGGCGCGCAAGTATTGGTCGTGCAGGTATACCTACACGACATGTGTTGTACTTGCGCGATGGTCAACCAGCATTGAAATACTTGAGTGACACTTCATTAATGCCTTTAGAATCCCCTTGAGGTTCTTTCAGAAAAGGGACGTGCAAGTTCTATCGAAGGAATAAGGTGGCGCGCAAGTGGGACCACTTCCCTTAAGCTCTGGCCACTCAGGCGCGCAAGTGTTGATGAGTTTCAACACTTAGGCCTTCCTCCCCCTCTTTGGATCTTCCATTCTAGGTAAGAAATTACCTTAGAAGTGTTCCAGAAGCTTTGAGAAGAGACTTGGGCGTCGGGATCTTCAATCTAAGTTTCTGGAAAAAGATCCTCTCTGATGGGGGGCCCACATGGTCTATTTATAGGCAGGAGAAGACCCTGGGCGGTTACCGGGCGGTTATCACTTAGGCCGCGCAAGTCACTTGCGCGACCAAGGGCGTCGCGCAAGTGGACTTGCGCGATAGTGATATAACTTGCGCGGTGAACTTTATTTTGATCCTTTGTTCATGCCTTTGTCGATTTTTGATATTTTCTTCAAAGGTTGAATCACTTTGAGCTCAGATATTCTCCTTTTCTGATTTTTAGATTCTGTGACGAAAGGAGCGTCAACAAAAGTCCCCCCTCAGAGTTGGATCCGGAGAGGAATGAGGATTTGACTCTGAGGAAATCGAATCCATCCAAAGGAAAAGGGGGCGTGCAAGTCTTCCGGGCATAGTGGGTGGCGCACAAGTTCTCTCCGCGCAGGCCTTAAGCGCACTGAGTACGGCGCGCAGAGTCCCGACCGCGTCTATAAAATACAGGGCTTCACTTCCGTACAAGCATCCGGATTTCCGGACTTCAAACTTATCGAGCTCTCGTTGTGCAGGTTATCTTAGCCACGCAAGATGCTCTATTTTCCAATGTTTTTCCTTGATGTCGCGCTATTGTAAAGGTATTTGTACTTGCGCAATTTACACTTGCGCGTCAAAAACTAGCGCGGCACACGAATACTTGCGCGCCATGTTTTATACTTGCGCGCCTTAATGCCTTAGCCATTTTTTCAAAATTTCTTCACAAATTTTATGAAAAAATAAACCCATTTAAGAGTTAGTTTATTCATCTTTTGTGCAGATTCAGTGGTTCCCAAGGGAATTGGGACGGCTGATGAACTGGCTAGCAAGCAGATTGATGACATGATGAACAACATTGGCCATGATTACTAGGATATCTACAACAACACTCTCCCAGATTTGGCTAAGTATTTGAAGAAATATCATCCTAATTTTCCACAGAGCATCCATCTGCCTCTATGTGGTCATGGTCATCTGCAAGGAGTCAATGTTCCAAATGCAAACAGCTATACACCTGAAATGAAGCTGCACTAATACTCCTTCATTTCGATTATGTTGTGCATTAAGAGAAACAAAAATGGTGTGAACTTTCAAATTCTTCTTCCATGTCATTTCCTTGCAGATATGAAAATGGAAAACCCATGGGATAAAATGTTTTCCACTACCGGTTGGTGGAGAGAAGACAAACATGGTATTAGAGAAATATCTGAAAAGAGTACTCTCCCCAAATGGCTCTTTACTTCCAATGCTCCATTCTCAAATCCATGTATCCATCTTCCAAGCCTCTTGGACAGAAACAGAGTCACTGTTTGATTAGAAATTTTTTTTCTCAAACCGCACTCAAGAACATCCTTTTACAATTGTTCCAAGAAGAGATGGTATCACTGCATCTCTTATTGTATCCAGTTGAATGAATGAATTCCAGGTGGTTGCTGATGAAGCTCGGAATGTCGTAAATCAAATGAAGTGTTATGTTGAAAGCCTCTTATAATTCTTGAAAAAAGATAAGAGACTCCAGTCTGTGGATGTCCTTCTAACTCTTGAGCATCAATGAAAAACACTTTCACTTTCACTTATTTGTACCTTCATTCTCTCACTACATGTTTAAATTTACTTAAACCAATGGGCTTAGTAAGCATAGTTTGATTTTACTAAGATTATTATAAATAACCCTACAAACTTTTAACCTTTTTAATTTTCTCAATATTACCTAAATCATACAAAATTTATGTTTAGTGAGCTGGAACATGACTTTTATCCAGATTTCCTTTGTCTTTTGTGGGCAGTTTAAAGTCTTGCATGCCGGATATAAAGGGGCTAATGTTTAAGGTCAAAATAGCTTTGACCGAAATGGATTAGAATTGACACAATTCCTTGAAAGTTCATCTGAAAACATACTACCATACTCAAGTATGAGGGAAAATATGTAAACTGTAACACCCCAAGATTTCATAGTGTGTTATTTCTTCAAAATAATTCAATAACTTGCACTACACGCAACACCGAGTTCAATCACACCATGACTAAAAAAAAGGTCCATTCAAAAGAGGTTATGAATAGTATTATCTAAATTTTAAACTTTATATAATCCTTATAATTTTAGAATCCATATTATGAGTTTCTTAGATATAATGCAAGAACAAATTCATTTTCAGTATTGCACTTTTATCAACTTTTAATAGTGAACCCTTTTTAAATACAATATTTTAAACTTTTTGACTAAATGGGGACATCAAAAATTTAAAATAAAACATCCCAAGCTTCCACGGTACGCTTTCCTTTGAATAATACAATATCGTGTGTTGTACGCAACTTCGAGTTTTAACACACACCACAACCGATCAAACTAGCCGTTATGAATAGTAATACCTACTTTTTGAAATTATATATATTTTATATTTCAAAATGGACTTCATTTTTGGATTCGGGATATCGAATTTAGCCTAAGGTAAAATTTTGGTACATTTCGGATAACTTTCATATTTTGATGAATAGTGAAAATTACTAAATTTTAATTAAAAACAACTTTTTTAATCAAAATAATTAATAGTGATAAATTATGAATTTTAGTAGTTTTAAAGTATATTTAGAATATATTTTTACCATTTAATATAATGTTGGTCATTGGACATAATTTTACAATTAAACCGAACATAAACAAGTGTCAATCTTTTGATAGTTATTATCTCTTAAAAACACGCTTTTTGTTTTGACAGCGGGAATTAATTTTAAATTAATTTCTGCCACTACTGTGTTTTGAATTTAGGAAAATGGATTCCATATTTGGAATCAGGATGTTCAAATTGTGTAAATAGGTAACTTTTATTTTTAGACATTTTGAATAATTACTGCGGTAAATATTTTATTTACCATGGTTAAGGGTAATTCCGGTAAATAAGGGTTAAAAAATAATATTATAATAATACTAAATTACCCTAAAACGTGTCTTAACCCTATTGGTTGATACATGGTCGACCATGGGCATCTTTGGGTCTATTTTGGGACCCCATGGATCCACTTGTAAGTGATAATGACACTTTATTTTAATTAAGTTAAAATGAATACAAAAATGACACAAGCATATATCTTTTAGCCAAACAATTTTTACATTGGGTTATACATGTTGGATTTTCAATTATAAATATTCATTAGAAAGCTAAAGAGATTTCCTACATAATGATATTTTATTTATAATTTTTAGACATTAAATAATTTATTTTATTTATGACACAACGATGATGCAGTAATTACTATAATAGTGAAAAATTAAAATAATTGATATTATAAATACCCAAATAAATATAATATGAAACTTTTAATGAATTAAACTAATTTTCTAGGATACTATGATATATTAGGATTGATTTAATGGACTTTGTTAGAAGTAATCAATCTGTTATGAGTTTCACAAAAATCAACTATTGAATAGTTTCAAAATTGACATAAAAGAGTTCTTAAAACAAATATTATATTATTAATTGATATTAAATTCCTAAAAATCTAAGGTTCGGCCAAGAGACTTATATTATGATAGGTTAATCATTAATGGACCACTTGGGGGTCGCTTGGATGTATATAGTAAGTTTATTAACCATATTATATAAAAATACAAAGAGACATTGTAAAAGTGAAACTAATTAACTTAGAGTTAATACTTAAAGATAAGGTTAATATAAGTACCCAAATCTGTCTAAATTCTATTGGATGAGTTGTTTTCGACCTATCCCCACCTTAGCCTTTGAATAGTCAACTTGGGAGCCATTGGAAACCGAATATGAATTTATTATAAATTAATATTTCTAGCTTTTCCAAAGGTGCCCCTCACCCCTCTTATAAAAGGGCACTCCTCCTTCTCTTTTCCACACACCTCTCAAGCCACTTGGCTCATCCAAACTCTGCCCAAATAGGCTCCCCACATCCCTCTCCTCCTCCTTGAAGCTTCCCCTTAGGCAGAAAGCATTTCAAGAAGTCCTTTGGTTCCAACCAAAGTGAGTTACCTAGATTAAAGGTAACGATTTCTCTTAAATTATTTTCATTTATTTTGCTTCTCCAACCCCCAAACTCTTTTTATTTCCTTTCTTTTGTAACAACACCAGTATCCTCAATATACTAGGATGTTGTTATAAGAAGGATTAGAACTACACATACACACAACTCCATCTAATGGATGATGAACATAATGTTTCTGTGGATGGCAAACTAACGCCTCACGAAACGATGATTGTTCAAATACATCTTACCACCTCTCATGGTGGCCATTATGATGGCACTGTAATTAAATATGATATTAATTATATATATTTTATATATAAGCTTCTGTAATTCCATTTTATTTCATACCATTATTCGTTTCATGTTGTATATACATACGATAATTTCATTTGAGGAAGTGCGAACTACCGCCCCCTTAAAATGATATGACTCGTTCATACCACACATGGAACGTATAAAGGATGGTGTTAATGAACTTAAGTAACATATATAAAATATTATATTATACTTTAATACTAATATACCTATGTATCATTTGGATTTGATTCTTTTAAAATAAAAATTAAATGGAAGTAGCGTTCGTGCGTACGTACGGACTACCGTCTCCACGAACGCGATAAGATTCATTCTCCATCATATCCATTCAAGTATTATTCTCATTTTAGGGTTAAAAATAATGTTAATATCATTCTGATTATGAATAAGATATAATCTATCCATTACAAACATGTCTTACGTAACCAAACATTTAAGAAGAACGAATCGATTATCACCCGAAACGACGATAATACTAAGATATTATTAATAAAGCAATATTAAAAGATCATATATGATATCATATTAATGTATATGATTCTTGTATAAATTAATAACAATTATTTCACCATTATACAGGAGGTTAACCTACCCCAACAAAGGAAAAGTACAAGGTAAGGGTTATTTCACAATCTCTTCATTATCCGAGGTTGTTTATTTGTAATAATCTACTGGGATCTCTTTATCATCCACATCCATGTTTCTTCAAAATGTATTTCAAAACATTTTTATTATTTACAAGAATATGGGTTAAAGTCATTTATACCCTTGTTTGACTTTTTATAAGAGGTTTATAAAGGAATCTTTCCGTCGTTTTCAAAACAAGGTCATTTTTAACCTTTTCGACAGAATTAAGGTAAGAACGTTTTTTTAAACTTATACGGCGGGTGCGGTTATTATCCGCCGTTATAAAATCATCAAAGATTTCCTTACAAGCTTACAATAATATTTTCAAGAAAATGTTTTATTTTATATGGCTCTTAAATGTTTTCAAAAATAGAAAGAGATATTTCTCTAAAAAGTGTTTTGATTTCATCTATGTCAACATCCTTCGACGGATTTTACTCTTAATTGAAGTTGATTTATTATGATACGAAACTTCTATATTGTATTGAAGGTTTTGTGATATGTTTGACTGTGGATGTGCTATTTTTATACCATTCATAGTTTATGGTGAAACTATTGACATTTCGTATGCTAGTTTTAATCCGAATGTTTATGTTATATTTCAAACTTTTCTTCAGATGAATGTGCTAAACAAGTATGTTCCGGGTTGGGGACCGGTAAAAGTAAGCCCTCCAGGTTGGGGACTGGTAAAAGTAAGCCCTCCAGGTTGGGGACTGGTTAAAGTAAGCCCTCCAGGTTAGGGACTGGTAAAATTATGCCCTCCGGGTTGGTGTCCGGTTATTAGAGGCACTCCGGGTTGGTGTCCGGTTATTAGAGGCACTCCGGGTTGGTGTCCGGTTATTAGAGGCACTCCGGGTTGGGTTCCGGTTAGAAGTAACCCCTAGGTCTTGGGATGAGGCCTAGACAATGAAATTAACGTTTGAAATTATGCATTCCAACATTATGAAAGTGGTTATTGATTTTTGCATGTGATTATTCGATTAGTAGAATATCCATGTGAATAAGTAAATGGCATTATTTCATTTTATTTATGCCATACCATGTTGAAAGTTCATGTTTGAAATGCTTTTGTTTTAGTTATACATTGCCTTAAAAGTTTATTCTTATTTATGAAAGTTTCCGCTATATTGTTATCCTTACTGGGCATTTGAGCTCACCCCTTTTCTATGTTTTACTTTTCCCAGGATGTGAAGAAGTAAGTTATGAATGATCTGCAGGGATATCATGAGGGGATAATAGTGTGGACTGTGGAGACATTACGTTGTTGTAGTAGTTTTTCATTATATGATGTAATGTAAAACTTAT
This sequence comes from Viscum album, assembly GCA_963277665.1. Lineage (NCBI taxonomy): Eukaryota > Viridiplantae > Streptophyta > Magnoliopsida > Santalales > Viscaceae > Viscum > Viscum album. The sequence goes on along the minus strand of OY728127.1, from coordinate 443,102,995 downwards.
GAATATATCTAGTGTTTCCAAGGCTACTAAACCAATCGGTCTTTCGGGATTTGATCTTTCTTGTGATCATGCCAATGTTACGAAGTAATGCACCGACTCTGGGTAGCTGGGGTCGGGGTGTTACAGTTGGTATCAGAGGAAGTTTAGTAAAAACCTTGGAAGCTAGATTTAGATAAACTCTGATTAGAGCACGTAGACCTAAGATTAACTTTGAGGATTAGTATAGAAGAACTTCCTAGAATTTTGGTATTGTAGAGATTTTGTGAGTTTTCCGAGAAATACATCCCTGTCTGGATACGAGCAGGTAGAGGTGGCTCTGGCACAGATGTACCTAGGGGTAAAACCCGAAAACACCGCTTTGAGCTAGACTCGAACGGGAACTGGTGCACGACAACGGGCCTTGCTGCACTCTTGGTTACGACACTCCCGGGGGATATGCTTAGGATAACTCTCATTTTCTTTACAAATCATCATGAAGGGTTTATGAGTATATACTTCCTCAAAGGAGGCATTTTTCTGATTATGGATTATATCCATAAATAGTTCAATTTATGTTAAGTGTTTTATAAGTATGGGATTATGTATTTTGATTCATAAACTGATCTAGTGTATGCCATTGTTTAGAAATGGCGCCCAGTAGAAGGAATGAGAACTCTAGCAATGCACATGATGCAAAGAGAAAGAAGGATCATATATTTCATGGTCTTAAGCCAGAATTTATAAGAGAAATAGTCTCGCATGTATTATCATCATATGAAGAAATAATATCATGTGTTGATAAGATAAGTAAAGAGTTTACTGAGTCTTATGGCTTTGAAAGGAAGCAAGAGGAGAAAAGGATGGAAGAGAGAAATATGGATAAAGGTAAGAGGGAAAAGAAGAATTTTCCCATATGTGGTAACTGTGGAAAGAAACACCCTGGAACTTGCCTGAAAGGAATGGGAGTTTGTTATAAGTGTGGAGGAAAAGGGCACAAAGTACGTGACTGCAAGGGTAAGAAAATGGTTTCAAATGTACAATGCTTCATTTGCAAGGAGTTTTGACACTACGCGAACCTATGTCCCAGTCATCAGACTATGACGCAAATGATGCTATTGGATAATAATCAAGTTATGATACTACCACAGATAAAGAGGAATGATTAGAGTTCTTATGTTGATTATGTCAATTGAGTGTTGTATCAACAATGTACTTGTTATAATAATTATGGAGTATATAAGGATTGTACTGCAGTACTATTTCATTAAGGACTTGAGATTGTGTGGAACAAAGAAAAGTGACTCAATAGCATGATAAATTTTTGGAAAATATATGGTTGAGAGAAAGATAAATCATAATATAGTTCTGATACCGAGGTAGTGATTTTGGAATAATACATGATTGTTTTGGACAAATTATATTGGATATTCTTGACTACCATGGAACTGATTAATGATTTGTATATTCCATCATTATTGGGGTTTAAAACATTTTTGGATTGAAGAATTATATCCAGCATTCTATATGGAATAAGGGAGCATGAATGTAACCAATAAGTATTATGATAATTTAGGATGTTTCAGTGTTTTAAAAGAATACATGATGAAGGTATTCATATGCTATTACGGGGTAAAAAGGATCTACATTAAGTTTACATTCCTTATAAATATTGGACAGTGAGTTTGGATAGAAGTATTTTGGATAAATTCTAGTTTGAGATTAATTTTTGATTACCATAAAAGGACAACCCAGAGGTCGGGCGGCAACCCGTCGCGACTGGCAAGGCCGCAAGACTTGAACCCGCAACCGAAGGGCGACAAGGGTGTATCACCTACCACTATCCCACGAGATGTCCTGTATTAAATAAAGCAGTTTTTTTAAAAAGATCTGGTAGATGAATTATAAATTCGTTTATTTTGGAACCCTCTATGAGTAGTATAAATAGAATTTTTTTTTTACGAGTGAATGATGAGTTTTTGGTAGAAATTTATTAATGGATAAAACTCTAATTATAAAGTAAGTATGTCTCCTTATTATCTTAGCCAATCTCATAAATAAATTCCTCAACATTAATAAAAGGAACATAGAACAAAAATGTTTTCCTAGATGGTACCTTAAATCATCACTAATTTATGGCTTTGGGATTGTTGACCTTTCCATAGCCATGTTCTCTACCACTCTCCATCAGATAATTGATGGTTAGATTTCTCCTCCATATCCATATTTTCCTACATGGAACCCTAGTATGTGTTATTTTCGGTAATCTTCATACTTTCCACTCTTTATTTTAAATAGAGGCCTCATTAATTCATTTTTCGATGTGGGATTTCAACTAAGATATTTGAAACGTCAAAAATGTGTTATCCCAATACCCTATGTTTTGTTGAACCGATGGTATTTCAAATCATCATAGATTGATGAGTTTAAGGACCTCAATTTTATACATGTTTGTGATTGATGACCTCAATCACTACCTATAAATATTTACGTTTTTCCTCCAATTATATGTCTCTAATTTCCACCAATGTTCTCCTAATCGAGATCATAATTTGGTGGTGACCCTTTAATTTCTCTTTTCCTCATATTAAGACTAAATTTTAGTAACCCAATTTCCGATGTGGGTTTTCCCACAAATATATTTTCTATTTTCAACCTTTTATTTTCGAAGAACAATTTCAAATTGCGAGGACGCAATTTATTGAAGGAGGGGAGAATGTAACACCCCAAGATTTCATAGTGTGTTATTTCTTCAAAATAATTCAATAACTTGCACTACACGCAACACCGAGTTCAATCACACCATGACTAAAAAAAAAGGGCCATTTAAAAGAGGTTATGAATAGTATTATCTAAATTTTAAACTTTATATAATCCTTATAATTTTAGAATCTATATTATGAGTTTCTTAGATATAATGCAAGAACAAATTCATTTTCAGTATTGCACTTTTATCAACTTTTAATAGTGAACCCTTTTTAAATACAATATTTTAAACTTTTTGACTAAATGGGGACATCAAAAATTTAAAATAAAACATCCCAAGCTTCCACGGTACGCTTTCCTTTCAATAATACAATATCGTGTGTTGTACGCAACTTCGAGTTTTAACACACACCACAACCGATCAAACTAGCCGTTATGAATAGTAATACCTACTTTTTGAAATTATATATATTTTATATTTCAAAATGGACTTCATTTTTGGATTCGGGATATCGAATTTAGCCTAAGGTAAAATTTTGGTACATTTCGGATAACTTTCATATTTTGATGAATAGTGAAAATTACTAAATTTTAATTAAAAACAACTTTTTTAATCAAAATAATTAATAGTGATAAATTATGAATTTTAGTAGTTTTAAAGTATATTTAGAATATATTTTTACCATTTAATATAATGTTGGTCATTGGACATAATTTTACAATTAAACCGAACATAAACAAGTGTCAATCTTTTGATAGTTATTATCTCTTAAAAACACGCTTTTTGTTTTGACAGCGGGAATTAATTTTAAATTAATTTCTGCCACTACTGTGTTTTGAATTTAGGAAAATGGATTCCATATTTGGAATCATGATGTTCAAATTGTGTAAATAGGTAACTTTTATTTTTAGACATTTTGAATAATTACTGCGGTAAATATTTTATTTACCATGGTTAAGGGTAATTCCTGTAAATAAGGGTTAAAAAATAATATTATAATAATACTAAATTACCCTAAAACGTGTCTTAACCCTATTGGTTGATACATGGTCGACCATGGGCATCTTTGGGTCTATTTTGGGACCCCATGGATCCACTTGTAAGTGATAATGACACTTTATTTTAATTAAGTTAAAATGAATACAAAAATGACACAAGCATATATCTTTTAGAAAAACAATTGTTACATAGGGTTATACATGTTGGATTTTAGATTATAAATATTCATTAGAAAGCTAAAGAGATTTCCTACATAATGATATTTTATTTATAATTTTTAGACATTAAATAATTTATTTTATTTATGACACAACGATGATGCAGTAATTACTATAATAGTGAAAAATTAAAATAATTGATATTATAAATACCCAAATAAATATAATATGAAACTTTTAATGAATTAAACTAATTTTCTAGGATACTATGATATATTAGGATTGATTTAATGGACTTTGTTAGAAGTAATCAATCTGTTATGAGTTTCACAAAAATCAACTATTGAATAGTGTCAAAATTGACATAAAAGAGTTCTTAAAACAAATATTATATTATTAATTGATATTAAATTCCTAAAAATCTAAGGTTCGGCCAAGAGACTTATATTATGATAGGTTAATCATTAATGGACCACTTGGGGGTCGCTTGGATGTATATAGTAAGTTTATTAACCATATTATATAAAAATACAAAGAGACATTGTAAAAGTGAAACTAATTAACTTAGAGTTAATACTTAAAGATAAGGTTAATATAAGTACCCAAATCTGTCTAAATTCTATTGGATGAGTTGTTTTCGACCTATCCCCACCTTATCCTTTGAATAGTCAACTTGGGAGCCATTGGAAACCGAATATGAATTTATTATAAATTAATATTTCTAGCTTTTCCAAAGGTGCCCCTCACCCCTCTTATAAAAGGGCACTCCTCCTTCTCTTTTCCACACACCTCTCAAGCCACTTGGCTCATCCAAACTCTGCCAAAATAGGCTCCCCACATCCCTCTCCTCCTCCTTGAAGCTTCCCCTTAGGCAGAAAGCATTTCAAGAAGTCCTTTGGTTCCAACCAAAGTGAGTTACCTAGATTAAAGGTAACGATTTCTCTTAAATTATTTTCATTTATTTTGCTTCTCCAACCCCCAAACTCTTTTTATTTCCTTTCTTTTGTAACAACACCAGTATCCTCAATATACTAGGATGTTGTTATAAGAAGGATTAGAACTACACATACACACAACTCCATCTAATGGATGATGAACATAATGTTTCTGTGGATGGCAAACTAACGCCTCACGAAACGATGATTGTTCAAATACATCTTACCACCTCTCATGGTGGCCATTATGATGGAACTGTAATTAAATATGATATTAATTATATATATTTTATATATAAGCTTCTGTAATTCCATTTTATTTCATACCATTATTCGTTTCATGTTGTATATACATACGATAATTTCATTTGAGGAAGTGCGAACTACCGCCCCCTTAAAATGATATGACTCGTTCATACCACACATGGAACGTATAAAGGATGGTGTTAATGAACTTAAGTAACATATATAAAATATTATATTATACTGGAATAGTAATATACCTATGTATCATTTGGATTTGATTCTTTTAAAATAAAAATTAAATGGAAGTAGCGTTCGTGCGTACGTACGGACTACCGTCTCCACGAACGCGATAAGATTCATTCTCCATCATATCCATTCAAGTATTATTCTCATTTTAGGGTTAAAAATAATGTTAATATCATTCTGATTATGAATAAGATATAATCTATCCATTACAAACATGTCTTACGTAACCAAACATTTAAGAAGAACGAATCGATTATCACCCGAAACGACGATAATACTAAGATATTATTAATAAAGCAATATTAAAAGATCATATATGATATCATATTAATGTATATGATTCTTGTATAAATTAATAACAATTATTTCACCATTATACAGGAGGTTAACCTACCCCAACAAAGGAAAAGTACAAGGTAAGGGTTATTTCACAATCTCTTCATTATCCGAGGTTGTTTATTTGTAATAATCTACTGGGATCTCTTTATCATCCACATCCATGTTTCTTCAAAATGTATTTCAAAACATTTTTATTATTTACAAGAATATGGGTTAAAGTCATTTATACCCTTGTTTGACTTTTTATAAGAGGTTTATAAAGGAATCTTTCCGTCGTTTTCAAAACAAGGTCATTTTTAACCTTTTCGACAGAATTAAGGTAAGAACATTTTTTTAAACTTATACGGCGGGTGCGGTTATTATCCGCCGTTATAAAATCATCAAAGATTTCCTTACAAGCTTACAATAATATTTTCAAGAAAATGTTTTATTTTATATGGCTCTTAAATGTTTTCAAAAATAGAAAGAGATATTTCTCTAAAAAGTGTTTTGATTTCATCTATGTCAACATCCTTCGACGGATTTTACGCTTAATTGAAGTTGATTTATTATGATACAAAACTTCTATATTGTATTGAAGGTTTTGTGATATGTTTGACTGTGGATGTGCTATTTTTATACCATTCATAGTTTATGGTGAAACTATTGACATTTCGTATGCTAGTTTTAATCCGAATGTTTATGTTATATTTCAAACTTTTCTTCAGATGAATGTGCTAAACAAGTATGTTCCGGGTTGGGGACCGGTAAAAGTAAGCCCTCCAGGTTGGGGACTGGTAAAAGTAATCCCTCCAGGTTGGGGACTGGTTAAAGTAAGCCCTCCAGGTTAGGGACTGGTAAAATTATGCCCTCCGGGTTGGTGTCCGGTTATTAGAGGCACTCCGGGTTGGTGTCCGGTTATTAGAGGCACTCCGGGTTGGTGTCCGGTTATTAGAGGCACTCCGGGTTGGGTTCCGGTTAGAAGTAACCCCTAGGTCTTGGGATGAGGCCTAGACAATGAAATTAACGTTTGAAATTATGCATTCCAACATTATGAAAGTGGTTATTGATTTTTGCATGTGATTATTCGATTAGTAGAATATCCATGTGAATAAGTAAATGGCATTATTTCATTTTATTTATGCCATACCATGTTGAAAGTTCATGTTTGAAATGCTTTTGTTTTAGTTATACATTGCCTTAAAAGTTTATTCTTATTTATGAAAGTTTCCGCTATATTGTTATCCTTACTGGGCATTTGAGCTCACCCCTTTTCTATGTTTTACTTTTCCCAGGATGTGAAGAAGTAAGTTATGAATGATCTGCAGGGATATCATGAGGGGATAATAGTGTGGACTGTGGAGACATTACGTTGTTGTAGTAGTTTTTCATTATATGATGTAATGTAAAACTTATGAATATATCTAGTGTTTCCAAGGCTACTAAACCAATCGGTCTTTCGGGATTTGATCTTTCTTGTGATCATGCCAATGTTACGAAGTAATGCACCGACTCTGGGTAGCTGGGGTCGGGGTGTTACATAAACTATGGCTTAAGAATATTTGAATCTGAGGAATGATATGAAAAAGAGCTAAAAGGCATTAGAAGAAGTAGTTTCCAAGAATGAAGTTACTATTATTTAACAAAACCCGTTAGGGGGTTGAAATATGCAGGGCCACCTAAGGGAATTGGCTGCATGGTCAAATAAATAGTATCTTTCGGCTGACAAGTCTGTTATGTGGACTGTTTATGCAAGGCCACCTATGGGCACGTGCTGCATAGTCAGGCAAAAGAACTCCCAGAAATTTACTTTCCTAGTGCTAAAAGCCAGTGAAAGTTTATGGAGATTCAAATTTTCTAAAGTATAGAGTTTGTTGTATAGAAAGAGGTACTTGAATATGGAGAAGATACTTACAGACGAGAATATCGGAGAATTGAATGAATATCACTCCTACGAAGGTCTAACCCAAACGTAGGGAAAGAGAATATGGAGAGTATAAACCATAGACATGAATACTTTCAGATCATGAAAAAGGACATGGGACAAATATGTTAAGGATGGCTATTTTTTGCAGATCCCTACATACCATTATTTAAGACAATTAAGGACAAAATAGGCATTCTTCCCAAGAATGAAGTTACTATTATCCAATAAACCCGTTAGGGGGTTGAATTATGTAGGGCCACCTAAGGGCATTGGCTGCATGGTCAAATAAATAGCATCTTTCGGCTAACAAGTCTGTTATGTAGATTGTTTATGCAAGGCCACCTATGGGCACGTACTACATAGTCAGGCAAAAGAATTCTCAGAAGTTTGACATTTTTGTGACTAAAAGTCATGAAAAGGGTTATAAAGATCTGAAAATATTTATGTTTAGGATTATAACACATAAAGATGGGTATTTTCCAATGTATATAGAGATACATAGGTCAATAATAACCATAATTATGTTGTGGATGGGTCCTGAATTGAAATTTTGGACTTCACTACATATCTCATAAGAATGAGAATCAAGCCATACGTAGTTCTTGAAATGCAGTTTAACGTCGTGCAGGACGAAAGTATGAGAGATCTTAGTTTAGCGTCATAGAATTCGGACCATAATAATGAATACACAGTGTATGTTTTCATGAGGACTTTTCAGCCAAGGGACTGAAAGTGAAATTTGGGGTTAGGCCCAAAAGACTTGGGACTGGATTCGAGGGACACCCGAATGTTCCTACGTATCCCATAAGGATGGGAATCAAGCCCACGTAGTTCTAGAAATGCCCTTTGTACAAATTTGGTTCGTACGGGTGAAAGGGGACTTTAGTGCAATGATGTTTTAACCTAAGACAAAAAGTTTAGGTATTACCACGTATGCATGTAGTCTTTTGAGATGAAAACCATGATTGAAAAATCAATGTCAATAATAGTTCTCTCTCAAATGAGGAAATCAAAGAGTATTGTAGTTTATTGTCATACCGGACAAAAGTGTTGCATAGTTTAATGTCATATAACAAGGACGGAAGTGAATCAATGTAAAGATATTGATTCTAGGGGTGGTTTCACGAATCAACATCATATGAGATGGTGGTGAACCGATGTGAAGATATTGTTTTTGGGCTTGAACCCTGGGAGGTTTCCTACATACCCAGCCTGGAGGGCAAGGATCAAAGTCCGTGTAGTTCAATTAAAGAATGAATTAATGATCAAGTTGTTCTTGGGGACAACGATCTAAAAAAATGTCGTTGGGACTTATACATGGTTAGCGGCCCAAAGAGAGTGTTACGGTTGAGGTTTTCTCTAATCTCACGTGAGTCATACTCGGTGTGAGAAACAAGAGGTAACAACAACTTTAACGAAGCATAGTTTAATGTCATGTAGGACATATAAAGGGACTATGCAGTTTAAAGTATCGCAGTTAGGACTATTGGTGCTGCACAGTTTAGTGTCATGTAGAAGGGAAAAAATATAGTTTAATGTCATGTAGGACATATCATGAATTTTCTGTAAAGTTTAGCGTCATGTAGTTAGGACTATGGGGACAATAGAGTTTAACGTCATGTTGGATGAAAGGGGGACTGCGCAGTTTAATGTCATGCAGTAAGGACAAAATAACACACCATTTACGTCATATTGGACGCATTGGGGATTTTTTTCCCACAGTTTAATGTCATGTTGGATGAAAGGGCGAATAGTTTAAGGTCATATGCATGGACCGTGGATGGTGCAGTTTAATGTCATGCTGGACGGTGGTGTAGTTTAAGGTCATACATGACCTTTGATGATTATGTAGTTTAACGTCTTTCCGGACGTAAGGGACTTTTATAAAGTTTAGCGTCATGTAGTTAGGACGTCACAGTTTAACGTCTTGCTGGACATAAGGGACTTGCAAATAGTTTAAGGTCATATGCATGGACCATTGATGATGTAGTTTAAGGTCATACAAGACCATTGCTGTATAGTTTAACGTCATATAGCAAGGAAGAACTGGTGCTGCACAGTTTAGTGTCATGTTGCAGGGACAATAGTGTGAATACTTTGTATTTTATATAAAATATTTCTTCAAAAATCTGGCATTAGTTGGAGTAGTAATGAGTTCTCCATCCATCGAGATTAATGAATAAGCTCCATTGAAGTAGACCCTATGTATTGAATAAGGTCCTTCCCATTTTGGATCAATCTTGGGAGGTTTCTTTCCTGGTATCATTGGAGTTCTGAGAACTAATACCAATTCTCCCTGAATGAATGAACAAAGACGAACTTTTTTGTTAAAAGCTCATGCTATTCGATTCTGATAGATTTCCAAGTGGTGCAAAGTGCACAATCTTTTCTCATCTAATCGTTCCAATTCATTCAATAGCTTTTGGGATTGATCATCTGTAGATAACTGATCACAAATGGCTACTCTGAGTGAGGGAAATTGAACTTCAATTGGCAAGACTGCTTCTGTTCCATATACCAACGAATATGGAGTTGACCGCGTGGCATTGCGAGTGGTAGTCCGATAAGCCCATAAATCATGAAAGAGTTTATCAGGCCATGACCTCTTATCTTTATCCACCATCTTTTCTAGTATATTTGAAAGAGTCTTGTTAAAGGCTTCTATTTTGCCATTGGCTGCCGCATGATACCGAGATGAATGGCTGGATTTAATGTTGTATTCTTGATACAATTTCTTCACCTCAGAAGAACATAAGTTGGTGTCGTTGTCCGTCAATATGGTATGAGGGACACCAAATCTAGTAATGATGTTAGACTTGATGAAGCTAACAATGCATTTAGAACTGACTTCTTTGAGAGGTACTACCTCTGCCCATTTGGAAAAGAAATCAGTAGCATTAAGAATGTTCTTAAACTGCTTGGCCGTAGCTGAAGGGTAAGGTCCCACCACATCCATTCCCCATGTGGAAAATGGCCATGAGTATTTAGCTGTATGAAGAAACTCTGGAGGTTGATGAATGAAGTTGGCATGTACTTGACATGAATGACACTTCTTTGTGAAATCAACACAATCTTGTTTCATTGAAGGCCAAAAGTATCCAAGCCTTCGAATTTGATCAGACAATCTATGTCCAGACTGGTGGGCACCACAGACTCCTGCATGAACTTCTTTCATGACAGCTATTGTCTCTTCACCATCAATGCATCTGAAGAGAACTCCATCAAAACCACGTTTGTAGAGAATTTTTTCTAGGTGGTTTGGGCCATCATAAAGAGTAAAATTGACCACACGTCGCAGGATTTGTTCTTTCTCGACTCTATCAGGTGGAAGTGTTCCATTTTGAAGGTATTCCCTGATAGGTGACATCCATCCTATAGTATGACCATACGGTTAAGGAATGGGACTAATTTCATTAATTTCCTCTGTTCTGGCTTGAACATAAGGTGAAATTGCACGATGGTGGGCAATACTGATGGTTGTCTCGTCCCGATTTGGATCTACTAGAGCTGTGGCTATATTAGCCAGTGCATTAGCTTGAGCATTTTGTGATCTTGGGACATAAGAAAATGTCGATTCTGAAGGGAATTCCATCATTAACTTTCTGACGTAATCATACAAAGGGATTAACTCTTCTTTTCTGATGGCACAATCCCCATTGATTTGTTTGATTACCAAGTCTGAATCACCTTTCACTTTTAAGTGATTCACTTGTGCTTGAAGCGCTAACTCCAAGCCTGTGTTAAGAGCTTGGTATTCGCCTTCATTATTGGTACCACCTTCCCACAATAAAAAGGAATAAGGTAACAATTCCTTATCTGGAGAAATGAGTACAATTCCTAAACCAACTTTGTTGAATTTAGGATTTTCCATTTTCTTCCCTGTTGGAATTCTGGAAGCACCATCAAAATACATTTCCCATGTTTGAGGATTCTCTTGAATAGAGAAAACTTCCTCATCAGGGATTTCAATATCTGAAGACATGTCTTCCACTGAAGGATGTTCAGCCAGGAAATCAGCCAGAGCTTGGCCCTTTATTTCCTTTTGAGATACATACTGAATGTCGAACTGCTGCAAAATAACTGCCCACCTTGCCAGACGTCCTGTAAGCATTGGATGACTAAGGATGAATTTGAGCAGATTATTGCGAGATAACAATTGGTCCTTGTGATGTTGCAAGTAGTGTCTCAGTTTCTGGACTGCAAAGATTAATGCTAGGCAACACTTCTCAATACTTGAATACCGGGTTTCTGCTTCAAGCATAGTTCTACTGAGATAGTAGAGGCTATTTTCATTCCCAGCATCATTCTTTTGAGCGAGAAAGGCACCCAATGATCACTCTAGAGCTGTCACATAGAGGATAAGTGGTCTTCCTTCAATAGGTGGCATGATTACTGGTGGACTAAAGAGGTATTTCTTGAGAACATCAAACGCTTCTTGACATTCTTCAGTCCACTGGTAAGTGACTCCTTTTTTCAATAATTTGGTAAAGGGTAAACTTTTTCCTACCAAATTGGCGATGAAATGCCGAATAAAGGCAAAGTGTCCTTGAAGTCCTCTTAATTCTTTCAAATTATGAGGAGGTGACATACCAAGGATTGACTTGGTCTTCTCAGGATCTACTTCAATACCACGATGGCGTACAACAAAGCCGAGGAATTTTCCTGAGGTTACCCCAAAAGCACATTTTAAGGGTTTCATCTTCAAATTATGTTGTCGAAGCTTGTGGAATATGACTTCCAAATCAGCCAAGTGATTAGAACGTTGTTGGGATTTAACCACCAAATCGTCTACATAGCATTCAACAAACTTCCCTAGAAAAGGTTTGAAGATACTATGCATGGCGCGTTGATATGTTGCACCTGCATTCTTTAAACCAAAGGGCATCACCCGGTAACAAAACACACCTTGAGGGGCTCTGAGGGCTGTATATTCCTCATATTCTGGGGCCATTAAGATCTGATTATATCCGGAATATCCATCCATGAAGGAAAGTACTTCATAACCAGCCGTCGTATCAATTAAGAGTTCTGTAATCGGAACTGGGAAATCATCTTTAGGACAATACCGATTAAGATCTCTGAAATCGATGCAAACCCTAATTTGTCCGTTCTTCTTCTTTACAGGGACAATATTAGCCAACCACTTGGGATATTGAACTTCTCTGACGAAGTTAGCTTTGATCAGCTTATCCACTTCAGCTTCAATTTTGGAAGTATAAGTTGGGTGTGTTCTTCTCGTGGCTTGCTTAAATCCTCGATGTTCTTTTGGTAAACCAAAATGATGAGTAGAAATATCAGGATCAAGCCCAGGAATTTCTGTATAGTTCCAAGCGAAAATATCTTTATTTTTCTTTAGAAAAGAAATATACATCTCTTGATCTTCAAGGGTCATGGATGCACTAATTAAAGTGGGGCGTGGATCTTTCTCTGTACCCAGATTTATTTCTCTGAGTTCATCCACAGTGGTAGAGATACCCTCTTCAAATGCTGGAGGAGAATCTCTAAGATCTTCCTCTTCCTTTTCATCATGTGCTATTTATTCCTTTTCTACTTGCATAGTAGATGACAAAACTAAATTTTCATGATCATAAGAGATTTCAAAATTTGCACATTTTGAAGAAGACGCTTCCATTTCCGACCCTATTGATGATAAAGGGCCTTCTTTGGGAAATAAAGAGGAGATGATGGATTGAGAATTGACATCATTATTCACCTTTGATGTTGCTATAACTTCTTATGGCCTGATTGGCGAAGTATAGACCTGTTGGATTTCAGCAGATGAAATGAAGACGTCACCACTTGTGCTTTCATCACTGTTTGGTAGGTTACCAATTTCTCCCATGTTGTCTAGCTTAACTGCCGTAATTGACATTATGGATCTTTCCATAAGAGTATTTTGATTTTGGCCTATTTTGTCAATTTGACTGATAATTAACACATAATCTGTACTCACATGTGTAAATGGATTTATTGGAATTTTCTCCAAACCATATGGAGCATTAACTTTGGTAATTTCCTTCATTGTAGATTTTTCTCTTCCCTTCATGTGATAAAATTCTTCCTCAATGTATTGAGACTCACATGTCTTGAATGAGGCCTTATCACCATACAATGTTCCAACTTGACCATTGAAACAGTATTTGAGACATTGATGGAATGATGAAGGGATAACTGCATGCTAATGTAGCCAGGGTCTTCCAAGCAAGATGTTGAAAGCTGAGTCTTGATCAACAATCATGAAATCCGAATTAGATACAAGATCTCCAAACTGAGTTCTGAGTGTAACTTCTCCCAGTGGTTCTTGTTCATTTTTATCATATCCTTGTAACATCATGGTAGAAGGAGATAAATCAGATTCCGTGAGGCCCAATCGATGAAGTGTACGAATGGGTATGAGGTTGACTCCTGAACCATTGTCAATGAAAGCTCTTCGGATATCTACACCATTGACTTTTCCAGATAAGTAGAGAGGTTTTATGTGCCCATGAACAACATCATCTTCATATTTATCAGTAAAAGATATCAATGCATGGAATTCTGCAGGATTATTCCCTATGTGATAGACTTCTGCTGTAGCAATTTCAGCTTCAAACTCCTGAGGACTTGACAAAGCTTCGATGAGTGCTTCCCGGAGATCTTTTGACAGATTCAAAGCATCCAAAATTGATAACTTGGCTGGTACTTGGGCCAAGTGTTTCAATATATGATACTTTTGATCTAGAGGTCTGCGTTTCCCAATAGGAATATGCGGTTTAGCAGTTACCTTGGAAGCAGATGCTTTGGAAGCTGATGCATCTTGTATTGGGATGGAAGTTGGCAACATCCTTGGTGTTGGAAGATTAGACCGATTAGATCCATTTACTTTCTGAGATAAAGAAAATGGAATTTTCAATCGGTTTTCCAAAATAACTGTGCCAAGACTGAGTTGACTATTGGCAGAAGAACTTGCTTGTTCTTTTTGAGCATGCTGAAGGGCTCTACCACGAGTTTCTGCTGCATACACAGTGCTAGCAGGGGTAGAATTGGAGTAGTGGCTTCGGAAAGATCCACATCTTCCTCTGTAACCTGAACCTCTGGAACTTCCTCGGATTCCCTTATTTGATAGAGGGAATTCAGGCTCATCAAAATTGAAATTACGACTGGAATATGGATCTGTTAATTGAATCATATTAACAGAACCGAAGATTAACTCTTCATCTAATAAAGACCCTGCCTGACTAGCCTGTTTAGGTTGTGCCGTTTGATGGGGCGGTGCCCATGGTTTTGAAGTAGATGGCATAAAGTCTGCCAGAGTCAATGATAATTTAGGCTTTGACACATACTCATCTTCTTCTGATTCTTTTTCCTTCTTTGAATCAAACCATTTCTTTGAGGACTTTCCCTCTGACGAAGAGGGTTTTACCGCAATATTCATGGCAGAAGACACAATTGGTTTCTTTAATTGTGTTCGCAAAATGGCATGAGTCCGATTGATTGTCTTTCTGACCATCCAATCATCATACTTCTATGCATTTCTGCTTTTGAATTCTTTCCATTCACCTTCCTCCTCTGGAACTATAGCAGTAACACATGCTACCTGAGTCGATGAACCTTTAAACTTGACTTGTCCCAAGTCGACCATCTTTTGCAGGAGGTCTTTGAAGACAAAACACTCCTGGTTGGGATGCCCTAACATTTGATGAAAGGGACAATAATTGGGATGGTCTTCATCTCCTTCTTTGTTTGGCCTCTTGGGCACTGGTAATTGAACCAAATTATTTTCCAGAGATGAAATGAAGTAACCAGAAACTTTCTCACTTCAGAAGGAGTATGTTTTACTCTTCATATCCTCAAATCGTTTTTGTCGTTGATCTCTTTGATCATTTGGACGAAACGACCTCTGTTGTTGGCGTTCAGGAGGTGGATCCCTTCGAGAAGATAAAGGTTTTGAAGTAGAAATAGGTATATGTGCTTGTTTAAGCATAACTGTAGCAGTTTCTGCTTTACCCATTCTCCTTCCAGAAGCTGATGGAATTACACGAGATTTAACCTTAGCCTGTATAAAGGAATCTTCAATCTGCTGAGCGATTGAAGTAAGGCCTCGAAACCCTCCTGTGTATTTCACAAGGAACAATGGCGTGCGTAATTCGTCACGCAAATTTGCCACACATATTGGCAATATCTCTTCCTGAGGGAGTGCTAAACGCATGGAATACGTTAATCCATTCCAACGAGCAATGAAATCAGAGACTCTTTCATTCTCCCTTTGCTTGCAGTTTGTAAGATCGAAAACTGTCATTTTTTGAAAAGTTGAGCTGAACTAAAGAAGGAATTTTTGACGAAGATCACCCCATCCGATGATTGACCGGGATTGCAAGCTTGTAAACCAGACAAAAGCTGGTCCTTGCAAGGTTCTCACAAAGCATCTGAGTTTCACTGCTTCTTGCTACTCTGGAGTTCCCATCATAGGATCACAACAAGACACGTAATGCGTCAAATGTTGTTCAGGGTCGCCTTATCCATTGAAAGTAGGGAAAACAGGGTTTCCAAAACTAGATGGATTAGAAATTGAATCTACCCATTCAAGGTAAACTTTCTTTTCTGGTTGAACTTGCGCTCGTTTCCCTTCCATAGTTTCTAACCGAGCTGTTAATAACTCAATAGTAGTTATTAACTTTTGAGAAACATCGGGTTGAATCTGGTCTTGAGTAGGTGCAATGAATGGAGCTTGGACAGATGTGGTGATTGGTGCTACAACTGATGGTAGCACTGTCAACCGTTGTTGCGTTTGACCCACGGGATTAGACCTCTGAGGGTGTACTGATAAAGGAGGATATTATTGATCCATTTCAGTAACTGCAACAAATTCCTTCGGCTGTTGGACTTCAGCATTCTTAAGAAGAAGACTACTCTGAAGTAGTTCTGCATTCAACCTTCTTAATTATTTCATTTCTTCCTCTTGTTGTGCAAATCTTTTCTCTAATGAGAGTGATTGACCTTCTCCAGAGGAAGGATATGTAACCTGATTTTTTCCCCTCCCTTTGTTGGATAATTTTTGGAGAGAAGGAAGTGGTTTACCTAGGTTCTGAGTAATCATTTGACTTCGTGTACGCACACCTTCTTCATTTGTATTGGTGCGTACATTTTCTTGAGCATGACGCTCTTCATCTGAGTCCCCTGAGTGAGTATCCTCTGGTGGATTAGAAAAAACGGCATTGATGACATTGATTGATGCATAATGCATCGCATCCCTTCTATCAACATTTCTGTGATATTGTCTTCTTTCATGTCTTTGATGAGACATTGCCTTTTGTTGATTTAATCCTTTAAGAACTTCTTGATGAGCTATAATTTGGAGGGAATCTCCTGATAATTTGGCTCTTCGTTCCTCTTGGGGTTTCTTCCCTAATCGATAAAAGACCGACATTCTCTGAGAAGGGGAATGATGATTTGAAAGAGTCCCCAGTCTCGTGAACTGGGGATGTTCCTGCTGATTTCGATCAACTCCTCAAATCCCATTTGTTGACTCTGAGGGTTGGGTTAATGGAGTCCCCAGTCTGACAAGCTGGGGTGGCTCTTGACATGCTATGTCTGAGACTTTCTTAAAAGCTCTCTTGATCTTGCGAATCTTTGTTCGGAAATTAGCTGGATGCATTAACCTGTATCCAATTTTATCACCTGGTTCAACAGACCGTTGGATGATTTCTGAGACTTCTGTCATTTGATGATTTGTTTGTTCCATACGAGAGGCTTGTGCAATATTCTCGCCTGCTTGATGTAGGAGAAATTCAACAACTTGTTCTCTATATGCTTGATTTTGAGAGGAACTAGTTGAAGCCTATTCTTGAGCAAGCTTTTTATTATGAACAAAGTCCGTTGAATGTGGCCGGCCATGGGCAATAACATTGCATGAGACCATTTTCGGCGGGCTTTGCTGACTGGAAAGCACTGTGAAATGTAGTGCTCCATGAACACCCCATCCTCTGATATGAACACCAGATGGAGCATTGGCAATTAATTGACGCAATTTTCTTAGTGCACCAAGGCATGAATGTTGAAGGGTTCTCTGTTTCTTTTCAGCCTTCGGATACCGAGAGACTGATAGAGATTCCAAATCAATCTGACGTTGTAGCCCTTCTATTATCTTAAGATGATTTTCATATTCATCATAAGATAATACCTTCTTCTTCAATTGACAGAGAGTTTTCCATATGTTGAGACGAATATCATGGACTCCATCTTCCGTCAACATCTTTGGAATGTCATACTGGGAGTCAGCCAAAGGCCAAAACATGACTGGTACCTCACTTTTCTCCAGTTTTTTCCTCATGTTCAGCATTTCCTCTTTATCATTAAATGAAGATTCTTCTACCTGTTTTGACCAGAGTTGGTGTTTCTTTGTTGCTTCATCGGATTCAACAAGATTGGTAGAGAGATCATTGATAAAACTAGAAGATGCACGACATAAGGGTGCTTCGGAGAATGACCTACACCCTGGGCTATCTTCTGGTTGAGAAAATATTTCACTTGCTAGCGATAAAGCATCAGACATGACTGGTTTCGCATTTGCAAGTGCCTCAAGATAAGAGGACTTTCTCGGCACTACATTGTCCACTGGAGTATTTTCCAGGCAATGTGAATCACTACTGCGGAGAGGACTTTCACAGCGAAATTCATCATCATGGGGAGGACCACCATAATGGGTTACATAAAAAGATGAGATCTCTTGCTCCTTGGTCTTCTTACCACACAGAGGGTTCCTGTGGCTCTCATCTGAAGAAGAAACTTCAAGATTGACTGAATTTTCATGAAGCAAGCCTTCATGAGGAAGTTTCTGTTGAAGACCTTCAGAATTAATGTTCCCGTTATTGGGAACCGAGGGAGTAGAATCTTGAATTCCAACAGATAAATGTTTGAGGGCTTCAAGAACTCCAGCATCGAGCAAGGCTTGGTTACAGATTGGCCTTTGATCTCCTGACTGTGCTGGGCGGATCTTTTTCTTAGATGCCTTCTTACTCGCTTTAGAAACCACTTGATGACGAAAGTGATTGCTCTGAGCAGGTGTATGTGCCTGATCAGGAAATCTGGTATGGTTAGGCTGACGATCTCCACTCAAATCAGGTGTATGTGCCTGACTTGGTTGTCCGTATGATATGGGGGAGTATTCCCCATAACCCTCTTGGACTGGAACAGATGTGTGTGTCTGTTCCGGAGTGAATCGTTGATGTGTCACTCCACTGCTAGGGATAGATTTATGTGTCTTTCCCTGAGATGATGCTGAAGCTATTATGATATCCCGGAAAGCATCCAGAATATGAGCAGGAATTTGCTTATGCTCTTTCACCATTGACAAAATATGTTTGGTGACTTCAGCCGCCGGAACGGGAATATACGCCCATTCCGGGTTTGGAGTTGGTGTATGTGCCTACTCCTGTCCTCCTTTTCTTGTTAGTGAATCCTGACAGTACTCAAGTGTGGAGACAGAGAGTTGAGGCTGCCTCCTGTTTGTCGTCAAAGCTTTCCGACTGACTTCTCCGTGCGCTACCAAGTGAGACTGTTGGTAGGCTTGATTAGTAATAGCAGGTGTATGTGCATGCTGATTACACTTTGACAAATGTGGTTGACGAGATCCATCATATGTAGTCAGATGAGTCTGCTGACTAACTGGTGATGTATAAGCAGTTGTATGTTCCTGCCTATAGTACTCCGCCGGAATTGCCTGGCAGGATTGGCGTGATGCTGCCAGACGAGTCTGCTGGACATCAGAATTAAAACGGACAGGTGTGTGTGCCTGCTCGTTGTTTTCCACCAAGTTAGTTTGGTGGACTTCTCTGGAGATGGCAGGGATGAAAACCTGCCCATTGTTAACTGGATTCCATCTCTGGCGGTTTGTCTTGCCTGCTCGGGTTCGAGGAACCTGAGCTGAATGCCTGGAGTCGGTACCCTTATCATGTTGAGGGCGCACTGCCGCACAAGTCTAGCGGCGATTATTGATGGGAGCCCTCGGGAAGGACTCCTGTCTTTTTGAATTAAGGCCCCGAGGGACCTGCTCATTCACTTCCTCAAAGTAAGGGAGTGAATGGAAATTGCGTTCCGGGGATAACGACTCGAAACGGTTGGAGACGGTTGTCAGCACCGCCTACCTCTTGATCACTGGTCGTCGTTGTCCGGACGACCTGTGTGAGTTGTTCACTTGGAGGGCCTGTCGGGCAGCCTCCAGAGTTGGGATGGTACCGTGTTGATGGTACTCCTTAACCAGCGCATTTGATACCCAGCGTTGAAGACGATGAGTAGGTGATGTCATCCTCAGAGCATATGACGATCCAGTAGGAATAGCTGCAGTGGTATTTGCAGCAGCAGTATTCACAGGTGTGAATTTGAGAGCAGCCATTATGGAAATACAGAAGATCTTGGAAAAGAGTGCCTGTTTGATATAACAGACGTAATCAAGAAAAAATTCAGCCACTTCATCCTTTGGATGAGTACATATGTCAATGATTGTTTTTTGTTATCCCTCCTATTGAGTTTTAAATAGGGGCTTAACAAAAAGGTAAAACAAAATTTTAACTTGGTTAAGGATTCACGTCAGGTTCACCATTTTTTGTTTCCCTCGGAATTCAGGGATGACCTCCTGGATGGGAGATTCAAACGTTCCGATCGGTTTCTAGCAGGTTTGTTCATAGAACCAGAAACATCCAATGATTCCACATCCATTTGGACCTACTTTCCAAAGTTAGGTGCTCATTAGCTTGTGGACTGATGAGGCTTAGGAATTTGCATTGGTCGAGAGGATGAGATGTCGGACTCATCACACCTTTCTGAGGGTAATTATTGTCTATTCCGGGACTCTCTTTGCAGATTTAAGTTATGTTCGTGAATCCTTATTACATTACCAAGTATAAAATGATCTTTTCCTTTAGTTTTGACAATCAATGATTAAATATGTAAGAAATTTAGAGAATCTTTTATATGTATTCGAGGTTCTTCATCAATAGAGAATCATCTATATCAATTTAGAGATTCTTGATCAATCGTAACCTTCAAAAAATTTATTTAAAAGTCTCTTGGTCATTATGATGACCAGGATGGTTTTAAAGCCACTCAGTGGGGCACTTGAAGTTTATTGTCATTCAGAAGGACAATGAATTATTTCAGAGTTGGGATCGAACCCATAGATGGGCTACCTACATATCATTTGTTTTGGAAAAGGAATCAGAACCCACGTAGTTCGAGTAAAGGAGTATGATGTTTTATGATTGATGGCTCAAAGAAGGATTTCACAATTAATTTTACACTCTAAGCTCATGTGAGTCATGCTCGGTATGAGAAACAAGAGGTATTGGTAAAAATTAGACAATTGTGCCATGAAAGATGCAATCATAAGAAATGGTTTGGGGCTTATGTATGTATGACTGCCCAGAGGATTTACTTTAGGGATAAAATCCAGGAATAGGGTCCATAAAGGTATATGTGCTTCATGGAGATTTGAATACTCTAACTTGGGACTTATTCCTGAAAAGGAAACCCAAATTAGGAGAGGATTGATAACTGGGTTTTACTCTTGAGAAGGAATCCCAGATCAAACGTAAATTAGGACTGGTTAAAGAGAATTTAAGGGACTTGGGGCTTATTCCTTAAAAGGAAGCCCAATATTATGACTGGGACTTATTCCTGAAAAGGAAGCCCAGGTTAAGGATTAAGGATTGAGGCTTACTCCTGAAAAGCATGCCCAAATTGAGGGACTTGGGGCTTACTCCTAAGAAGGATGCCCAAAATTAGAGGACTTGGGGCTTACTCTTAAGAAGGATGCCCAAAATTAGAGGACTTGGGGCTTACTCCTAAGAAGGATGCCCATTTTTGAGATTGGGGCTTACTCCAAAGAAGGATGCCAATATTTATAACTGGGACTTATTCCTGAAAAGGAGACCCAGGTTAAGGATTTCTCTCATCTTAAAGGATGAGGTTTAATGAATGAACTCTCCATATTTAGTGACAAAAAATATATTTAAATCACTTGGTTTTGAGAGAAATTTCACTAAATTCCTTTCAGATAAGGAAGTCGAATCAATAAATCAAGCCATAAATGGCTTTAAAGAGTGTCTTGAAGACTGAATCTTGAAAAGGAAATATGTAATGACTTAAGAGGGGTGAAATGGGCAAGAAAGGCAGCCAAAAAGGAAGTGGCGCGCAAGTCTTGGAAGGCGTGCAAGTATTGCGGCGGCGCGAAAGTATTGGTCGCGCAGGTATACTTGCACGACATGTGTTGTACTTGCGCGATGGTCAACCAGCATTGAAATACTTGAGCGACGCTTTATTAAAGCCTTTAGAATCCTCTTGAGGTTCTTTCAGAAAAGGGACGCGCATGTTCTATAGAAGTAATAAGGCGACGCGCAAGTGGGACCACTTCCCTTAAGGGCTGGCCACTCAGGCGCGCAAGTGTTGATGAGTTTCAACACTTAGGCCTTCCTCCCTCTCTTTGGATCTTCCGTTCTAGGTAAGAAATTATCTTAGAAGTGTTCTGGAAGCTTTGAGAAGAGACTTGGGCGTCGGGAGCTTCAATCTGAGTTTCTGGAAAAAGATCCTCTCTGATGGGGGGCCCACAGGGTCTATTTATAGGCCGGAGAAGACCCTGGGCGGTTACCGGGCGGTTATCACTTAGGTCGTGCAAGTCACTTGCGCGACCAAGGGCGTCACGCAAGTGGACTTGCGCGATAGTGATATAACTTGCGCGGTGAAGTTGCTTTTGATCCTTTGTTCATTCCTTTGTCGATTTTTGATATTTTCTTCAAAGGTTGAATCACTTTGAGCTCAGATATTCCCCTTTTCCGATTTTTAGATTCTGTGACGAAAGGAGCGTCAACAGTCATTCAAAAAAAAATTGATACATTAAAGAAAATTTAGTCTCATAGAGTTTTAAAATTTATTTAACCCCCTTATATTTTAAAATAACACTATATTTGATACAATACAAGATATGCAACACTAAAGCTAAAAAATAATGAAAAATTAGTATTTAAATGTGATCATTATAGCATATCTTTTAAATTTAAGGGAATGTATAATTTTGGCCAAATTATGAAATATATAATTATCTTACTCATTTTTATTGTACTAATTAATTCTTTTTGAATTAACACTTTATTTTTAGTAAATACTTTCTATTCATAAAAAATATGCCTCCATAAAAAATGTTTTTTCTTGATTTTTATGAGGGAATATTATAATACATTTCTAGAATTTCAAAAAATTATATTTTATAAAAATAAAATAATTTTCAAAATCAATATATTAATATTATCTTTGGGTTATGTTTTGGTATTTTTCTGAAAATATTGATTTTCCAATGAATAGTGAAAAATACCAATTTTTATAAAACATTCATATTATTTATATCCAAAAGTCCATTCAGGACATGAATTGTATATCATTTTAAATTAATTAATATTTAGTTTGATATAATCTAATTTATAAAATTTTTATCATACTAAAACCTTAATTTTGTATAAGTACATTTTTAGACATAAAATGAATTTAAAAAATAGTTTTCATTGCATTTTTGGAAATTGATTTAAAATTAAAATTGGAAATCTCTATGAGTTCAATATTGAAAAATTCATTCCATATTTTTAAGAAGTGGCTAAAAATATGGTCAATAGGCCCCTTTTATTTTGGTTTTTATGAATAGTCACTATAAAAATTTTATTTCCATGATAAGGGTAAATTGGGCAATTTAGGTTAAACATTAAATGGTATGGACTATAAAGTTACCCTATCACATTACATGGTCTTATAGAATGATTATATTTAGTCTATAATATTCAAATTTTTTAAATGAAATTTTATGTCCATTTTTATGACATTATGACTATTATACTATTTTATTTATGTAAAAGTCAAACATGTCACTGTTTTGTTATAAATAACTATTATATTTTTAATAATGGATTAACCAAAGAATATGTTCGAATATAAATAGTTTTATAAAATCTAAAATATTAATCTACATCATAGTAGTAAATCTTTAATTTTTATTTAATAATTAATTAAATTAAATACGTGCACATCGTTGATGTAGACACTATTCAATTATTGGAAAAATAAAACAATTGATATTAAAAATATTATAATTATTTAAATTTGAGATAATTAACAAGATACATGAATTTTATATATGAAAATAACATGTTAGGTATTTATTAAAATATTTTTTTTTTCAAATATATATTGTTTTATTGATGTTATTAAAATAAAAGTAATAAATAGTGTTAAAATTGATAATAATAATAATATTTTATGAAAATAATATTTTATCAAATTATTGAAAAATTATAATAAAATATTAAATAAGGAAAATGGGATAATATATGGTCTAAAATTTCATATAATGTGCATTTATATAACTTTTTTAATCATTTTTCTTAAGAATAGTCTTATTATATTTTAATATTTAGATAAATTCCAAAATTTCCCCTCACTTGAATTATAAAAGGGCACCTCCACCCTCACTTATTTACACTATTTAGAGGCTTTTAGCTCAACGGTAACCTGAATTTTTGTCTCTTAAAACTTATCAACCAAATTATAGAGGTTTTGGTCTCCTCAAAATATCTTCCTTAAAGACCTTAAGAGGAGATCTAAGGGAGTTGTCTCAAAGAAGAGATAATCACCTTAACCAATCACTTTATTTTCTATTTTTCTATACCTACTATAAATATGTTATAAAATTTATAAAATAAAAAATTAAGTATCCTAGATATTATTAAATGTAATTAGGATTATCAAACCATAATTATCCACCCATATTCTATCAAATGGGATATGAAAGTGCCACATGTGCATAAGTACGACTTACCATCTCCACGTAGTGATAGATTTCATTTTCTATAAACATTATCCATGGATTGATATTTTAATGGTTATAATTTTTATATATTATAGATATTAAATAATTATACTTATTTATGATAATATAAAATCTATCTTCTAATCTTACAATCCTTTGGGAAATGATAACGTCGCTTGTGCGTACAAGTGGACTACCACCTCCATGAAGCGTTGTGATTCATTTTTCATTTATATTTTAATTAGTTTGTAATGATGATGTATTTGATGAATATTTATGATTTATAATAGATAATAATAATTATATAATGATTAATTATTATTTATCTTTCTTTTTTTCCATCCATTTAAAAGTGTAAATTGCGTACATGCATACATACGGCCTACCGCCTCCATAAACGGTGCGGTTCATTTTTCTATCTCTAAATTTTATAGGTTACTATAAATAAATATATAATGAATATATATGGTTTTTATGTAATTATAAACTTTATATATATGATGAAAACATGATCAAGGTATAAATATATAAGAGAACACACTAAAATATAAATGAAAAATGAAGTATTTTTTACTTGAAACAGTGATCTTGACATAGAATTGTAAATAAAGAGGTGAAAAAATATAATAAGTAAGTTTTATATGGTGTGATATATACTATTATGGTTATGGAATATATGTAAAATATATATATATTTTTTATAGAGTAGTTTCATACACATAAAAAGGAATTCAGACATGTGTTAAGGGTTTATAATATAACTTTTACTTCTATGAGACATATGTCATATTAAACACTTATTTATTTTTATGTCATTTATTTCATGGTTCTTAGAATTCCAAATATACCCAAGTGGTAAGGGTTTTTTCATAATATCATCACTATTTTGGATTGTTAATTTTTAAGTCTCAATTGAGGAATATTTCTTTCTCAAGTCAATGTTTTATAAAAATATTTTCAAAAATGTTTTTTCCATTCTACAATGTTTTTTTAAATTTATTTTATCCCCAGTTTTAGTTTTTATAAAATGTGTGAAAAGGAATCTTCCTATCATTTTCTGAGTAAGGTACTTTTTAAAATTTCTAAAAAAAGTGTGAAGAAATTTTTTAAACTTATGCAACATGAAAATAATTTCCCATCAGCATGAATCCTCAATGATTTTAATCTTACATTATTATTTTAAAAGTTTATTTCCAAATAAAATTATTTCCTTATTAAATGCATGGTTTTTAAATTTTAAAATAATATTTTCAATGTAGAAGGTGTATTTTCTTTATGAATTTTTTTATTAACTTTTCAATGTATTTTCATCTATATCAACAATATTTATTGAATATTATATTTAGGATATACTATACTGATACCATCCACCATATTTAATTGGATGGTTTATGATTATTATGATGTTTATAAATAAATAAAATTATGTATGATAGTTATTCTAATATGGATAGATATTGACTGTCAAGGAATATTTATTACATTTTTTATTTATACATATAAATAATGCATTAGACTTGTTAAGGGATTTGTGGGGCCTGATATATCCCCTTGATGCATCGACATATTTCATGAGATAAACTATATTGGTTTTTGGATGAGTCCTTACCCATTTTTGTAGATGTCATGGAACAATTCCTTGAAGGTATTTTATGATGTCTTGGAAAAGGCCTCAATTTTAAGTTTTAGAAGTCCAATATTATGTATTCCATCATTATGAAATCATCTATTAATGTTTCAGGTGAATACTTGATTAGTTGGAATATCCATGTACAAGATTCAATATCTTGTGATTATTTATATGGATATATTTTATCATTTTTTATTACTTCTATATTATGATCAGGTTATTATTAAATGGAATGTTTTTTAGTTACATAACTTGACATATTAACTATCCCTTTCTGAACAAACTTAATTTATTATTGAGTAGTGATAGATTTGGTTAAACGTAGTCCTTACTTGCAATTTGGGCCCACCCATTTCTTATGTTTTCTTTTCTCGAGGTTGGGAATAAAGGTTTTATGTATGTTATTACTAATAATGTTATTTTATATGAGGATTTTCGAGGGATATGATCTTCAAATTTATATACAATCTATTTATGAAACCATTTAGTTTGAAGTTTTTCCAAATTATGTAAAACACTAAACATAAAATATCCTTGGGGATATAAATAATTAAATATTTACTTGTTATGTTGTATGTTCTGTATAGGAAAACATTGGGTTACCTTTTTGGATATCAATCTATAAATTTAATGTTCTTGTGTTTATCAGTAAATCTGATATTGTGGGTTCAGGGATGTTACAGTTCGTGTTAGATTAGGGTTTAGATAACTTTGGAGATTATGATTTTTTTTGTTTGAGGTTAGCTTAGGAGTTATGGATACCATCATGGGATTATAAGTTTAAAGATGATAATAAACTCTAAGTCTTAGACACCCCTTTTTAGGTTTTAAGTAGTGAAAAATTAGGTGTATTTTAGTAAAGAATTATGCTAATATAACCCTTGGTTTTTGTATGGGTTTCAGTGAACAATTATTTTAGAAAGAATACCTTTATATTTTTTGGACATGTTTAAAGGTATCAAAACCTTTAGGGTTTATATGTTCTTTAAGGTCAATTTAATGATAGGTTATTGAATTTCTAAGGATGTTCATCATATTTTTCTGAATGTTATAGGAATTATATTAATATACTAAAAGGAAAACCCACAAGCTGAGAGAAAACACTTCACATATGAAAATGCCAATAGGCTTTAACCCACAACTGAATGGAGACAAGGGTGCATCACCTACCACTAGATTACATGATTTAATATTTAGTATGAAATTTTTTTTATTTACATTAATTATTTAATGTATAAATATTACGTTGGTTTTGTTAATTTATATCTTTTCATATAAATTACCATGATATTTACATTGATTTGTTGATTGGGTGGTTAATGTTATTTTTAATGAAAATCACTATAATTATGGGGATAATTATATGGTTAAGGTAAATATAATGTTATGGGATTTTATTTTTGGAATAAAGTATTAATTATATTTTTAAAGAATATTTTATTTTACCCTGGGTTTTTGGTGATTCAAGTGATTTATGTAAAGGATTATCATATTGTAGATATTATATGATGAGGGAGTATATATTTTTGTCATGATACATTAAAATTTATTTATTTTATTTGGATATAAATGTTAAATTTAAGCCATGATGAATAACTGATTAAATTAATTTTCATTTTTTGGTTTTGAAATGGTTGAGAAAATTTTAAATTATTTTCTGTATAGTAATTTATGGAATCATCTAATTTGAGCTTGGAGTATTACTATTGAATTTTGAATAATAATGTGTTATTTATTTGTATGAAGGTTTATTTATTTCTTTAATAAAATTATCTTATCTTAAATTTTTTGGTTTTTGTTAATGTATAAATAAAATAGGAATATATTTTTATCCTTTTTAATCTTTTTTTATCCATAAGAGTTGGATCTAATGCTTTAGGCATGAAACATTCATCTTGAAAACACATTATTTGGAGAAAAGGATGAGTTTCTATTTGAACTTTATTAAATGATGAAATTGTTAATTTTGATAAATTATATTTTCATATGTTATTAGGATATATTTAAATAAAATTAAAAAACCTTGGGAAGAGTATTTTGAAACAAAAAATGATATCTGATTACCTTGTTTTCTAATGAATTATGGTATTTTAACTAATAGAATATTTATTGTTTTGGAATGGTTAAATTTTGCATGAAAATGTTCTATATCACTCTCTATTAATCCTTTGGAATTATATTTATCTTTAATATCCATTATGTCACTTTCCACTAATGTTTTCCTACTTGTAATCCTAGTTTTTTGGTGACCTATGCATTTCCCTTTCACTATTTCTAAGAGGTTGTTTTTTAACACTTTTTTATGATGTAGTGATTCCATAAATAAATTTTCAAATGTAAAACCATTCATTACAAAAGAAAAGATAAAAGTGAAAGGATGAAATTTATTGAATGGAAGATAATATAACACCCTAGTATTTTAAAATAACAATATATTTTATTACATACAAGATACACAACTCCCAGATTTAATGAACAATGAAATTTTTTTATTTAAATGTGATCATTATAACTTAACCATTAAATTAGAGGGAATGAATATTATTAACAAACTTACTAATTATATTGTTTTCCATCTAATTTTTAATGTATTTATTAATTTTGTGTGAATAAGTTTATTTTTAGCGAACTCTTTTTATTCTTTAAAAATATGTTTTCTTCAAAAATTGTTTTCCTTCCATTTTATGAGTGAATATAATAATACATTTCTATAACTTATATGAATTTTATTATATAAAAATATTATTTTTTTAAATATAAATATTAAAATTATATTTTTGTGAATTATTTGGGTTTTTTGAATTGATTACTTTTCTATTTAATAGAGAAAATACATATTTTTAAAATACCATCGTTTCTTTATATTTAAAATTACATTTATGATTTTCATTTGATCTAAAAGTAAGTTTAGTATTATTTATTTATATATATTCTAATTAATTATATTTTCATCTTCTTTATACCTTATTTTTTATATAAGTACATTTTTTGACTTAAAAAAACCCTTTTCCAGAAAATTGGTACTGATTGCGTTTTGCAGGATTAATTTGAAATTAAATTATGAAACTTAAGTGGGTTTAATAATGAAAAATGAATTCCATATTTGGTATAATTGGTTATATTTTTTTTAAATATTTCCATTTTATTTTAAAACATTATGAATAGTAACTATAGTAATTTTATTACCCAAATAAAGGTAAATTAGGTAATATATGTTAAAAATAAAATTATAAGGACAATAAAATGACCCTAAAACTATATATGATCTTATTTTATGAGAAAATATTCTAAATAATCACCCAATATTATTTTATTTAGAATTTTCTAGACATTTGGATGATATTATGATGTTTAGAGTATTTTATAGAAAGAATAGACAAGCATGTCACACTACGGTTTTTAATAACTATAATATTATTAATATGGTTATAACCAATGAATCTGTTTTAAATTTTTTTTTTGAAATAGAAAATATTAAAATTGATAATTTTAATTTATTTTTAATTTTTTGTGAGGAAAAATTTATCTTTAATTCGTACACAACGCTGATGCGGTAGTTGTTCAATTAGTGAAAAAATTAAGCAAATAATATTAAAAAATTAAAAAGTATTACAATTTGAGATAATAAATGTAATCCATGAATTTTAAATATTAAAATTAAATTTTGGGTATGTATTAAAATATTTGGTTCAAATTTATATTATTTTAATTATGTTATTAACATCAAAATAATGAATAGTGTCAATTTGATAATAATGATATTTTATGAAAATAAAATTTTATTAAATTATTTAAAATTAATAAAAATATTAAATAAGTACAATGGGGATAATATACGGTCAAAAATTCTATACCCCATGAATTTATAGGATATTTGGAATTGCTTTTCCCTAGAGTCCTCTATTTATATTTTAATATTTTGAGAAATTCTAAAAGTGTCACACACTTAATTTATAAAAGAAAACCTCCCCCATCACTTATTTACACAAATTAGAGCCTTCTATAACAACCATCCTATAAAAAATTCTCTCCTAAACTTTCTTATCAACATTTTATAGGCCATGGTATTTTAAAAATCCCAACCTTAGATCCCATAAGAGGTGATCTACAGAAGTCATCGCAAAGAAGAGGTAACAGCCCTAACCAATCACACTTTTCTATTACTATTTACCTCCTATAAATCTATTATATTATTCATAAAATAATATATTCAGTATACCAAATATGAGGAAATGTTATTATGATTATTAAATCAAAATTATCCACCCTCGTTCTATAAAATAGGAGGTGAGATTATTGCCCGTGCGTACGTACGACTTATTGTCTCTACATAGTGATAAAATTTATTTTCCATCACCAAATTTCATGGATGGTTATTATGATGGAAATAAAATTTAACTATGATATCTATAATATTTTTATACTTCGGTAATGAAAATATCATATCTACCTTCTTACCTTCCAAACCATTGGGAAAACGATAATGTCGCTTGTGCACATGTGTGGACTACCACTTCTAAAAATTGAAGTGATTAATTTTTCATCTATATTTTAATTGGATAGTAATGAATATGAATTTTCTAATTATGTATGACTTATAATTCATAATAAAAATTATATAAAGGTGAATTATTTTTTTCCTTTCGTTTCTTCCATCCACGAAAAAGTGAAAATAACAATAATGTGTTTGTATGTCCTACAGTCTCCAGGAATAGTGCAATTATTTTTTCTATATCTAAATTTTATGGATTAATATAAATAATTATATAATGAATATATTTTATATTTAAATAAATATTAATATTATGAAGATTATGGAAACTTGATTAATGTATAAAGTGTGAAACCATAAAACATTATAATATTTCCGTTTTAGAATAAATTTAATTTTGTTACTAGCTTTATTTACACACAACACCAAGTGAATATTATACTACATGAAACACTAAGATTATCTTGTGGTACACGCAATACTATGTTGTCTTTTGTTACATGGAATATTGAGTTCCTTTAATAGCTAATATTACACATTAAGTATAGTTATATAGAACTACAATATGATTAGTTAATATGGTAGTTTTTCAACTTGTTGTTGTAATGTATGGTATAAAAAGAATTAACTAAATTTTTAAATATTTTTTACAAAATTTTATATATTTCTTTTGTGACCAATTGAATATGACAAAAAAAAATTCATAAAAATTATTTTTTTCTCTAAAGGATTATAATATTAATATATTAAATTAATAACTTTTAATGGATGATATTAATGAATTATATATATTATATATTAAATAAAATATTTTTTAATTAATATTATATAATTTATTTCCTTAATATAATAACAAATCCAATTTTATTTATAAAAACATGTATTTTTCTAAAGGTAGTTCTCTTGCCATTTTATTGCACGCTTATTTTAAAATTAACATTTGAAACATTTATAAATTTTTTATTATATAATAAACTTCATTTTCGTAATAAATACTTCATAATTATCTTAGGGTGTGTTTTTTTTATTTTTTTGATTAGTTTTAGTTTTTTATGTATAGTAAAATATACTAAATGTGAATTGATTTTTTTTTCATCTATATAAATTATAAAGTAAAATTATATTTTAAATTGGTTTTAGAGTTTATTTTGATAACTTATACATCTATAAATCCAATTAATGTAATGTTAAAAAAATTTATATTATGTTTATATATATAAACTTATTAAACTTTTGAACAATTTAACTTTAAAACCCATCTTTCTTTCCCAGTTTGCAGGATTAGCATTACATTTAATTTTGTCACTTATATTAATTGAATTTAAAAAATAGACATACATATTGGGAATCAGAATAATATTTATTTTATAATAATTTCATCATAATATTTTACCAAAATAATTAGTAAAAATAGTTAAAATTAATTAATGAGATTAAGGTTAAAACATGGTTTTGTGAAAAACACGTGTTTGTATTAAAATTAATTTTACACATACAATGCATTTTTATTTAAATAATTGGAATTAGTAATCTGTACATAAATATTATTTACTAAATATATTTTGAATTTTATTCATAATGATAAATTACATAGGTGGATAAAAAGATACAATTTACCATAGTAAAAACTATAATGATAAAATTATGTAAACATAAAGAATAAGGATCAAAATGATAAAAATGATTTTCTTTTTATGAGGTGTATATTTGGATAGTCCATAAATTTCCTAGAATCAATTATTTTTCAATTTTGGAAGAAAATGAGGTAATGGATACGTCCCAATAGTTTTTTCTTTTTTGGGTTTACAAGAATTTCACTCCTCCACTATAAAAAGGAACTCACTCCCCTCACTTATTCAAAACTCTAACACCATTTGGCTCAACTGAAACCTTATAAATTAAACTCCCAACATCCCTAAATACATAATATAAGACTCTATTTGGGAATAAATCAAAATAAGGAAGTCCTTGGTGAAATCGAAAAGGAGTTACCCAAAGAAGAGGTAATATTCTTCAATCATCACTTTTGTTTTATTTCCTTATCCACCCTTTAATTTTTTTTATTATCATTATTATATAATAAAATCCAGGTATTAAAAATTTTAAGGTTTGTAATAATGATGGATATATTTTTTATATATTATATATATTTTATTTATGTTTTATTTATTCTTATGAAATTATTATATAACCCATAACTTCAAGCAATCCATTTTTCACTAATACAATTACATCGTTTGTGGACATGTGGACTATCCCCTTCCCAAAGTGATGTTATTCATTCATGCATTACATGGATTATATTAAGGATTTATTTAATAATAATATGTGAAATTTATGAAATAAATATTATGGTTTAATTATAGTTTACATATATTTATATTTTACTTTTCAGTCATCTCATACAACAAGAGAATGAAAGCAATGTTCATGCATATGTGTGACCTACTGTCTCCATGCACGATGCATTTCATCTCCTATCACTAAATAATATGGATTAATATAAATAAATATATAATGAATATATATTATAATTACATCATGTTTTACATTTTTTATATGATTAAATCATGATCTTCATAAGATGAATAAAAATTAAGAGTCAAAACTTACTCGAAAAACTAAGAATTTAATACCCAAAATAGTGAAAATAATGAAAGACTATCAAAAAATGGGTAATAAGTTATTATAAAAAGGTAATATATGATATTATAAATATTATTAGGTTTTTATTTTAAGTTAATAACATTATTAAAACCATTATAAATGAAGTTAAATATTGTTCAACTAAAAGGAAGTGCATGGTTAGTGGAAATCTAGTCTCTCTTTTATTTCTGTGAGTCTTATTCCATATTCACTACTCATTTTTTTGTGTCGTGAATATAATACCCTATGAAATTTTATATCATGAATATAATTTATTTCCTAATATTAAAATTTTCAATTTATGTTATTATATCATAGATATTACGATTCAAAAGTTACTCAAGTAGTAAGAGATTCTGTCTCAACCCCATTTCATTGAGGGATATTTGTTTGTTATGAATAAATTTCTTGTGTACAATGTATATATTTTTCTTTTGGGGGTTAATATGATAAATAGTTTTTTATCATTGTATTTTAGGTTTCAATTTGATCCATTTCATCTAATGGTATTTTATTTTAAAATTTCCAAGTAATGATTGTAATTGTGACATCTCATATTCTTTTGTTATTATTAACTTTATCTTGAAAAAATCACTTTATTATAATAATATTTAATTGTACATTTTATTTCTATGAAATATCCAAATTAATGGGTTATGGATATTATAATTTCTTAAAATGTGTACCATATTTACATATGGTGTTCACATTGAAATTTATTTGATTGTCTTGGTAAACATTGATAAATATCTATTATTTACTCAATACAGAAATTTGATAAGGAATAATTTTTATAAATTTAGTTAATTATTAAATATATTAGGAATTCATTGTAATTTTAATGTTATGTTTAGGTAACTCTATATCCCCTCGAGGCATTTTTATGTTTCATGAGAGAAACTAGATATGGTTTTGGTTGAGACCTTACCCATTAATTATATTCATAGCATAAATCCTTATTTGTATTAGATTCCTAGCAAGAATATTTGAATGTTTTAGATTCTTATCATGAATACTTGGTAGTATTATATTCGTGGAATGAATCCTTGATAGTAATAGATTCTCGGAATGAATCCTTGATGGTAATTATTAAATATCCATATTTATGCATTCCATCATTATGAATTAAGTTGTTGATATTACATGTGATTATTTGATTAGTTAGAATAACTATTGCCAAGTTACATGATCATGTGATTATTTATATAGAATTATTTGTTCATTTATAATTCCTTCCATATTATGCTCAAATTATTGATAAATGGCATGTTTCTAAGTTATTTACCTTTATATACTGTTTAAGCTCATCGATTAATTATTTCTTCCACTATGCTTAACCCTTACTGAGCATTTGGGATCAACCTTATTTTGTTTCCTTTCCCTAGGATTCCATAAAGTTTACTAAGAAAGATATAAGAGGATATTCAACAAAGAATATAGTTATTATCAAAAAATAAAATTTAAAATCATGTTGTAATTTTTCTAAACATTTATATTACCAGAGTCATGTATGTATCTAGTTTACCAATACTACTATACTGATCAGTCCTTTGAGATGCATACACTTATATCGTACGCCAATGTAATGGTATCAGGCAATGAATATAGGCTTATGGGGTTGGGACACTATAGTTATTATCATAGGATATTTTGTAGACACCTTGGAAAATGATTTATAAAAACGTTGATTAGAGAACATAACGCTGTGATATAATTTAAGGATAAGTATAGAAGAATGTCAAAACGAAACCATGTTTATGATTCTGAGATTAGATACACATAAATTTTACAATTTATGTTAATTATTTAACTAATTTTTAGATTATATATTATGTTAAATAATGATATGATCTAATCTTGTGTATGCCATCTTTTAGAAATGGCACCTAGTAGAAGGAATAAGAACTTAACCAATTAATGTGATCCAGAGTGTATGAAAGATCATATATTTTATGGTATTAAGCCAATATTTTGAAGGGAACTATTCTTGAAAACATTCTCATCACATTAGAACATAGTTTTATGTGATATAAAGATAGATAAATAATTCTTCAAATCCTATGGCTTCAGAAGGAAGCAATAGATGAAGAGGATGGTAGATAAAAATTTGGATAAAGGGCAGAAGGGAAAGGAGGAATTTCCCACATGTGATAATGGTAGAAAGAATCAGCCTAGTATGTTCTTGAAGGAACTATAATTTTTTTGTAAGTGTGTATATAAGGGTCACTAAGAAAAATAATGTAAAGGGAAAGATAAAAAGTCTTCTATTCAGTGTTACAATTGTAAGAAGAAATGACACTATACAAATGAATTACCCAATCATCACAAGTATATACCTTGAAATAAGCTAAGGGATCAAGGTCAAGATTATTCTATTGATATAGTAGATGTGTAATGCCTAATTTTCTCAATATTGGGCTCATTTAATAATGTTTTATGTGTATGTTATCAATGATATAATTTTAATAAGTACTATGTAATGTATAAGGATAGTACTATAGTACCTTTTTTAAGTATTTGAAATCATTTGATGAACAATATAGATGATTAAGAAAAAATGATTCAGTGATATGTTGAACTTCATGTAAAACATATGATCGAGGGAAAGAAAATTATTAATATGGTCCTGTTGAAGAGATAATGTTTTTTTGTATAAAGAGATGATTGAAATGGATAATGTAAAATAGATATTACTAACTACCCTAGAACTGATTAATGATTTTTGGAAAATGTGTTTTATGCTATCATTGATGGAATTTATATCATTTTTTGGATTTAATAGATATATGAAATAATCTATTTTTCATTTAAGGAATAAGTAACAATGAATGTTTTCAATAATGTTTTACAGTAATTTCCATGTTTTAAGAGAATACATGATAAAGGTATTCACATGTTTTGTATGTGATAATTTAGATCTAGTTCATGCTATTTTGGATTAATTATAAGATAATTTTGAAAATTCAGTGAACTTATAATGTTTTTGGATATTAATATTTTGGAAGGTACACAAGTTTAATCATTTACAAAATGGTTTAAGATGATCTTTGGACATGGTTTTAGAGGTAAATGTATTACTTCACCATGTCATGCAACTTTTGATAAGAGATGAAGTATAAATAGTTAAAGGTACAACCAAATGATCAAATTTTTCTTATTGAAACATATCAAGTAATAATATTTACTTATATTCTTTAAGAGTGAATAGATTCCTCAAATCTAGGAAAAAGTTATTGAAACAAAAATGGTTTCTTATTATCATAATTTTTATAATATTAATGACCTTTTCCAGACCTCTAGTTTATAGCTTAATGGTAATTAAATTTATCTAAAAAATGTTCTCTATTGCTCTCCCTTGGTATTTTAGTGTTATTTTTCTCTTCAATGACCATGTTTTCATTTCCCACCCATGTTCTCCTATCTAGAAACCTAGTTATGTGGTTATTCTAGATGTCCTTTTTACATCCATTTCTCTCTTATTAAGATTTTTTATTAATTATTTTATGATGGGGTTTTTTTAACAATAGATTTTTCAAATATCAATCTGTATATTACCGATATAACGTTCGAATTATGGGGATGGAATTTATTTAAAGTGGGGAAAATGTAGCACCCAAAGACTTTAGAATATTTTCCTTTTGAAATAAATTTAATTTTTTTCCGGATTTTTTTTACAAAACACTATGTTAATCTTTTATTACACATGAAGAAGATATTATCTTATGGTACACTTAATTCTATGTTGGTTTGTGTTACACACAATACTAAGGTTCTTCGATAGATTGTGTTAAACAAAAGAACGAGTTTTACATTACTAAATATTATTATTTAATATAAAAATTATCAACCAGAAATTTCTATGGAAGTTATCAACAAGATTAACTAAATTTGGAAATATTTTTTACACACATTTATATAATTCTTTTGTGACCACTTGATTATAAAGGAAATGTTTTTATAAAAAAATATTTTTGTATCGAAAAGGTATTTTATCTTAATAAATTAAATTAATCACTATTATTGAATGATAATAACAAATTTATATATTATATATTTGATAATGTTCTTTTAATTCATCTTATTGATTTTATATACATAATATAAGAATAAATCCAATTTTACACATAGAAAGATGTATTTTTCTGAAGGCGGTTTGGGATCTTTCAGTGGTGGACTTATATTAAAACTATATTCTGACACATTTATAAATTTTATATGAAAGCATAAACTTCATTTAGTTCTTCCAGATTTTCTTAGGGTGAGTTTTCTATTTTTTCTGAGAAGTTTCCTTTTTAAGAATAGTGAAAAATACTGAATTTTAATTAAGAAACGATTTTTCATCTAAACAAATTATAATGTTGAATTAAATTTTCAATTGGTTTTAAGGTTTAATTTGTTCTATTATAAATATATTAATCCAATAATGGTAATTATAATCATTTTTATATTTATTTTCGATATACAAACTAAGTAAACTTTTGAACATTTCAACTTTAAAACCCAACATTCTCTGTACTTCTATATGATTGAAATTAAATTAATTTTTTTAATTATGTGAATTAAAATTAGAAAAAATGATATAAATATTGGTAAAAAGAATAATATTTATATTATAATAAATTAAACATATTTTTTTATCTTATTAATTATTGAAAATAGTTAAAATTAATTAATGTGATTAGGGATAAAATAAGGTTTTGTGCATGACATGTCTTTGTATTAAATTTAATTTTATAGACACATATGATTTTTAGTTAATAAATTTGAAATAATATTTAGATTCAGTATGAAAAAATTTTAAATTAATTTTTTTTAAATTATATTCTTAAAGGATAAATTACCTAGATAAATAAAAGGATACAATTTTCCTTAGTAAAAACTATAAAGATGAAATCGAGTAAACTTAAAGACTAAGGAAAAATGGTAAAAATAGTTTTATTGTTTTGTGGTATATGTTTTTATCAACCATATTTTCCATTAAATCGATTATTTCTCAATTTTTGATGAACATGAGGTAATGGAGACCTCCCAATAGGGTTTTCTTTTTGGTATTTACAAGAATTCAACTCCTCTATTATAGAAAAGAACTCACTCCCATCACTTATTCACACTAATAAAGCCATTTGGCTCATAAAAACCCTACAAAAATGAACTCAAAAAATAATTTCCATAATACTAGAAGAATAACATGGGGAAGAAATAAAAACTAGGAAATCCTTTGATGTAAAATAAAAGGAGTTACCCGAAGAAGAGGTAATGTTTTTCAAGGAACACTTTTTTTATTTATTTCGGCACCCATAAATTTATTTTTATATCACTATTATATAATAACATAAGTGTATTAAACATTATGATATTTTTTATGTTAATGTTATGACATAAAATTTCGCACACTTCAATAAAATTGGATACACAATAATTGTGTGTGTGTACGACAGACTACCGCCTCTCGAACTAATGTCATTCATTCTTCCATTACCAACATTCAAGGTTGGGAATAATGATGGATTTAGAGTTCATATATGATATTTATAATTCATTTATAATTTTTAAATTATTACCTGACACATAACTTCATAATTTATATTTTTGGTAATATGATTACCTCATTTGTGGACCTATGGACTACCACCCCCGCAAAGTGATGTGATTCATTCACACATTACATTGAATATATTAAGGATGAATTCAACAAAAATATGTGAAATATTTAAATTAAATAATATTATGGAATTATAATTTACATAAATATAATTTACTTTTGTTTATATTATACTATAATAAAATGGAAGCAACATTCATATGTACGTAAGACCTATTATCTCCATGAATAGTGCATTTCATCTCCTATCACTAAATATTATGGATTAATATAACTAAATATATAATGAATATATAATATATTTAAATCATGGTTTACATTCTTAAGATGATTAAATAATTATTGACATAATAAGAATAAAAATAACAAGTCCATGCATACTCAAAAAAACTAGGAAATTAAGTCCTGAAATATTGAAAATAATAAAATATCATTAACAAACATGTAATAAGATATTATACAAAGATAATATATGATATTATAAATATGATTATGGTTTTGGTATAAGTAAAAAACTTTATTAAAATCATTATTCATGAGGTTAAACAGTGCTCAACCAAATGAATGTGTAAGGTTAGTGGATTTTTTTTCTCACTTTTATTTCTAAGAGACATATTTCATATTCACCACTCAATTATTTTGTGTGTTTTTTATAATTCAATTTGACATATTATATTATGAATATAATTTATTTCATGATATTAAAATTTTAAATTGAAGTTATTATTTCATAGATCTAGTGATTCAAAAGTTACTCAAGTAGTAAGGGATTCTGTCTCAACATCCTTTCATTAAGGCACATTTGTTTTCTATGAACCAATTTATGTTATATAGTGTATATAGAAATACTTTCTCATTTAACATAACGAATAATTTATTCATTGTGATATTTTATGATTCAACTTGAATCATTTAATATATGGTGATTTGATTTGAAAATTACCTAGTGTTGAATGTTATTTTGAACTCACACATTGTTTTGTGATTATTAATTTTCTCTTAAAAAAAATCATTTTATTATAATCATATTTAATTTTGAATATCATTCATATTAATTATAAATATTCTTGGGTTATGGTTATTATTATTTCAAAAACCTTATAAAATTTTTACATTTGGTGCTCGCATTTAAATTTATTTGATTATCTAGGAAAATATATATAAATCTGTATTCTTTACTCAATACAGAAATTAGATAAGGAACATTATTTATAATTTTAGTATATTATCGAATATATGGGTAATTATTTGTACTTTTTATGTTATAGTAAGTTCCTTCTATATCCCATCAATTAATTTGTAGGTTTGAATAGAAAAAATGGATATGGCTTTGGCCAAGGTATTACCAATTTTTTAGTTTCTTAAAAACACACCTTGACATTATTAGATTCCTGGAATGCAAATATTATACTTTTTGAAGTAATCCTTGAATGTAGTAGATTCATGACCAAAATATATAAGAACCTGGTTATTATTTTTGAGATACGGGTTTTTTCTTTTCAATTTTACTTAAGTGTTTTTTAGAGAATATGGAAACTGGGGAAAATCCTAAATTTTGGAACTACACACCATGTACTTTTCCACATGTCGTGAACTTCTGGCCGTGTTGAATGAGTACATAGGGCGTGTGGTCGTGTCGGCGATGAAGGGTGTAGGAACCAACTACACGCTGTGTAGTGGTCCTTTACATGCCATATAGTCAGTCGGCAGGATAATAGTAAGGCAGTGGCTAGCTGTGGGGAAGCACAAGCCATGTTATCATGAAGACATGCCATGTAGGCATGTCAGCAGGTGAACAGTGTCGCGTTGGCGGGAAGCTGTTAGAGGAACAGTTTAAAAATGGGAAGTACACACATTGTACTCGGAAGTACACACCGTGTACTTTGTTTTTTTCACTTAAAATGGGAAATAGCCTCCCTTGTTCATAGGGAAGGCTTAGAATGGGAAGAGGGAGCTCGGGAGAGGAGGCCAAAGCTTTGGAGATCCGTCAATCGCGAACCAGGAATCTGATTCTGCCTCCGTCGATCTCGTTGGAATCGCACGGGTAATATCTTCCTTCTCTTGGTGTTTCTCTTGCCAATTATTTCCCTAGAGGGAGTTATTTAAGTTTAAACTGAGTTTCTTATACTTCAAATCTAAGTCATTCTTGGGCGTTTCTGGAATCGACGTTCACATATATCGTTCATTGGCATTTAAGGTAGGTGGCTTGGTGTTTATTTTTCCAACTACTGTGTGTTTTGTATATTTTAGTGCCACAAACCCATGTTGGGGTGTTTTGTGGCTGAGGCCGTGGCTATTTTAATTACATATAACTATATATGTAATTAAATAGAATTGTAAAATTATTGTTTGGGATCGTTTCATGGATCCAAGACCACCCTGGGGGGTACGTTCCTCTATTTAGCCATTTGTCCAGGATACCCGAGGGTAATCCTTGTTTATGTTATGCCTTTAAAGTAATGATTTTAGAACTGACTTGATATAAATTGGTTGTGTACTTTTGGTTACATTTTGGGCATGGCCCGGTTACCTATTTAGCCTGAGGGAAGTGTTGTGATTAGCCTGTGGCCATTGTACTACTTAGCATGTGGAAAACTTCTTCCGTGCCTATGGGCAGTTGATTATGTGCCTGTGGGTGACACTTCTTATGCCCGTGGGCAATATACGTGTTCCTGTGGGAATATTCTTGTGTTTGGATACTCTTTACCTGAGGGTAAGGGTTTACGTGTCTGAGGACGTTGGTTGTTTACTTAGAATATTCACTATGGTGATATTTTAAATAAAATGAGTAAATGATATTAAAATGGAAATATAACTGGTTAAGTTAGTTACTTTTTAGTACTGCTTACTTTATTGAATTTTACTACTGCACACTGTTGTTGCATGTTTACACACAGTTGAGCACAGGCCTTTGGTGGGTGCCTT
The DNA here is from genome assembly GCA_963277665.1 of Viscum album. Classification (NCBI taxonomy): domain Eukaryota; kingdom Viridiplantae; phylum Streptophyta; class Magnoliopsida; order Santalales; family Viscaceae; genus Viscum; species Viscum album. The sequence goes on along the minus strand of OY728127.1, from coordinate 443,061,366 downwards.
CTGGGAATTTATTTCTCACACCCTGTTTGGGTCATGCTTTTTGGCACAAAAAGATTACGTTTATGCAGGCGTGGATAGGGGAAAGAGTCCCTATACAGGTACTTGATTTCTGCTGGGGTGTAGGAGAGCATGTGACCGAGCATTGGCTCACAATGCCGTTGGCTGTTCTGTTTTTCTTTTCTCTACTTGTACTTCAGTTGTAATGTAATGTATGCAGTGTAACATGTTCTAGCTATTTTTTAGAATAATGACATGATGCATATTCATATAAATATATGACTGCTTTTTTCCCTTTTTGTTATAAATTATCCATTTCAGTTATATATATTTTTACTTCTTCTGCTGTTTTTGTATGTTTCTTTTGTATTCCGCTGCTCTACACTTTGAAACATGAGGGCATAGTTTTCCCACTATCAGACCTGGGCCCTCGCTGCTAGTCGGCAGCCTATGGCGTTTAGGTAAAGGCTCTTGAGGTTATGTGGTGAACCGGGTTCGGGGCACCCGTTGCGTGGCACCCGGAACTGGGACGTTACAAAATACATTATTTTATGTTTTATAAATCCATTTTTATACTTTCTATCAATATGACTTCAGTTATTGATATTAAATGTTATTATTGGATTAGTTAGAATATCCATGGTTAAGATTCATTATTATTTGAATATTTATATCGATTTATTTTATTAGGTATTATTCATTCCATATTGTTCTCATGTTATTTATTAAATGGAATGCGTATCAGTTATTTACTATTCTATATTGATTATTTTCATTGATTCATTATTTTTTTGTTGTAATTAACCCTTAATATGCATTTCTTCTCAACCTTATTTTGTTTCCATTCCCCAAGATTCCATGATGTGTACCAAGAAATACATAGGAGAAAATTATGGAAGGAATATAGTTATCCTAGAAAAATAGAAGGAAACAAATTGTTTTAATTTGTATATTCATTTTAATACATGAATCATTTATGTATCTAGTTTACCAAGACAACTAATTTGGTCATTCCTCTAGGATGTTTTTCCTTTTATCTTATTCCAATAAAATGGTTGGAGGAACTATCTATGGGCTTCTTGGGGTAGGTCTCTATATAAATACTGAAACTGTCAAACTAAAACATATATGAAAAATGAAGCATTATTTACCTAAAATGATAATTTTACCAAATAATTGTTAATAAATGCATGATAAATGTTAATTAGTATGTAATATATGTTATGATATATGATATTAAGGTTTTGGAATATATTTATAATAAATATATATTAGTTATATAAGAGGTTATTACACATACAAAGGAATTCAAGCCTGAATTAAGTGTTTTCTATCTCAATTTTACTTTTATGAGACATATTCCATACTCACCACTTATTTTTTGTGGGTTATATAACACCCCATAGATATATTATATAATTATTCAATTTATATTCATTTTTTTAATGTTTCATTTCAATTTATTTTATTCATGTTAGGTAAAATTCCAACTACACTGAAGTGTTAAGGGGTTATTTCACAATCTTATCATTATTTAGGATTTTTTATTTTTATGTCTCTACAGAGGGATATTTATCTTTCATGTCTATGTTTTTTAAAAAAATACCAATTTTTTTATTGTCCAAATATTTTTTAAATTCACTTTTACCTTTTTTGGCTTTTTTAAAAATATTTTATAAAGAATATTCCAATAATATTTCAAAAGAAACTTTTTGAATTTTCATATAAAAGTTTAAAAGGAATATTTTTTAACTTATATGACTTGAATTATATTTCCCCACATCATGAAACGTAAATTATTTAAAGCTTAAATTAAAATTTTATAGGGTTATTTCTGATGAAATTTATTTCTTTATTACATGCATGGTTTTCATATTTTGAAAATATAATTTCGAATTAGAAACGATATTTTTCATAAGAAATTTTCTTGTGAAATTTTTAATGTTTCTAATATATTTCAACATCCTTTGTTGAATATTATATAGAAGAAATACTATAATGATACCATCCACCATTTTTCTTTGTATTGTTTATGATCATTTTTATAGGGGGAAAATATTGGCATTCTGTATTATCATTCTTCCTATATGGAAAATTATTGATTGTTAAGGCATATTGATTTAGTTTTGTTTTTTATTAATATGAGTAATGAATTAGACATTGTATGTAATGGCAGGTCTCGCTATAGCCCCTCGATTCATCTGCAAGTCTCATGAGACAAAATAGCTTGGGTTTTTTTCCTGATTCTTACCCATTTGTGTAGATGTCATCCCATAAGGCAGTGATGTTATTTTAAGATGTCGTAGACAAGGCCCCGATGGTATGTTTCAGATTTCATACATTATGCATTCAATCATTATGAATTTAGTTATTTATTTTCCATGTGAATATTCAATTATTTAATATATCCATCGATTTGTCTCAAGAACATGGGAATATTTATATTTCTTTATTTGATCATCATTTATTCGTATGATATAATGATAATCTTATTGAAAAATAGAATTTGTTTCGGTTATTTTCCTTTACAAATTAATTATCCCTTATTGAATACGATTTATTTATTATTGACTCATGATAACTTCTGTTTTATGTAACCCTTACTGAGCATTTGATATCACCTATTTCTTATGTTTTCTTTTATCTAGGTTGTTAAGAATGGTTTTATGTTTTTTATTCTTAAAAATTTTATTATATGTGAGGATTCTAATAGGAGATGATATTAATCTTTATTAACCCGTTTTTTTATGAAACCATATGGTTGGAGGATTTTCATAATTATCTAAAACTCTAGACTTAAAAGTTCCATAGGAATATGAATAATCAAATATTTTCTATTGATGTTTTAATTTTCTTATGGAATAAAGTTGGGTCACCTTTATTGGTATCATGCCATAAATATAGTGTTTTTGTATTTAACACCAGATCCGAGAGTTTGAGTTCAGGGCTATTACAATTTTACTGTACTTCAACCCATTTTATATCCCAACTATAACATAACTCCTTAATGGTGGAAAAATAAGACATTAAAGTATTTATAACCATTAATAACATCAAAAAAATCATCAAAATTATTTTTTGTTTAAAATTAAATTAAATTACAATAATACCTTAATAATTATACCACCCTTGTCTTATTATACCAAAATCATAAATATCAAGATAATAATTGAATAAAAATAGTAAAAAATAAATACCTAAACCATCTTCAATACACATAAGTACTTTATTAATCTTCTTATAATCCGAGTATCCTTGGTCTTAATGTTTCTGCAATATAAAACTTCATAACCACAGAAGAGAGTCTCAATTATCTCCTAAAGAAATATGAATTAAACTCTTTTATCATTAAAGAAATAATATGAAATACCCAAAATATTAGTCTTATTCCACACGATAATAAATCTATAACCACCCTTTCATCACACTAATTTTTTTGTGTCTTATTATAATTTGTAAAAACCTGACTTAAAATAGATTCTCATAGGTCTTAAATACCTCCTTTAACCTTTAAAAAATACCTTATATGGGTTTACCCAGTGGTTATGTTTTAATTTCCAACTATTAGCTTCAATTTAATATGTATTTGGGATAAAATGTATATTCACTTTAAAAATTATTATTTTTAGTTTAAATTTCAATTTTGACATATCTTAATACATATTATATTCTTAATAACAAATTACTAGGATTTAGGCTGATTATTAAGGATTAAAGGGAATATATTTTTTACATGTATGATTAGTGGCCTAGTTCTCAACCCATGTAGAATATATTTCCCAAAAATACATCACACATGATCAGTGTGCACAATTACTTAATTGTGTATACCATATTTATTCATCTATTATACTTTTTGAAAACATTCTTCATTTGTGGGATTTTTCTAACCAACCATGTAACTAATCATATGACTTATTGATGCCCAATTTTTAAAATATGGCCACAAAAATTTAATTTTATGATCATGAGAATAATTTATACCTAAAAAAGACACATTCCAACCATTGAAATCCTTTCTAATATTTTTTCAAATATTTACCCCTATGTACCTCATTTCAATGTACTATTTTACTCAATTCTTGAATCGATATTAACTTTATATATATTCATTCCATTTTCCTCATATAAAACCTCCTTTCTTAAATCATTGTATATTACACATGATCTAATACCCAATAACACATTATAATTCAAATCCACAACCAACCTATTATCTATCTCTAGAATAATTTGTAGTTTAATTTTAATGGACAATACTTTAATATATATTATTTTTCATCTAAATAAACATGTGTGTTATATATATAAATATTGTATATTATTAAATACAAGAACCACATCATAAAAAACCCAAATCACATTATTATAATAATATTGGAAATTCAATTTAGAAAATAACTATACCTGATAAAATTAATAGTGTAATGGGATAATAAGTCAAAAAAATATAAAATAGGAAAATAGGGATCATTTTGGTATCCTATAAATATCACACTCACAGATAATACTATAAAAATGAAACAAAATTTTAATAATGTATTCACCATTTAAAAAATAAATAAAATATAATCTTGAGAGTAATTAAAGTGAGTGATGAATGAATGGAAATAGGAGGTATTTATAGGAATTTTAAAAATAATATTATTTTTAGAAGAGTAACTGGATAATTAGAATGTTAAATTGATTGTTAGGAATAATAACATGACCAATTAAATTGTAATATGATCATTTGAATATTTTTGTTAAATAATAAAATAGTAAAATTATATTTATTTATTATTTAAAAAGAATATATTAATAAAATATAAATATTAAATAACCCCAAAATATATATTCAAATTAGAAACTCAAAGAAACTATAAGTAATTTTTTTTTTAAAGTATATTTTATAGAAAAAAATATATTATTTATATTAAATATTAAAATTATATAAGTTCAAATTTGTTTTGATAAAAGGAATTTTATTTTTTTAATCATCATGTTTTGATTTTGTATGGGTTAATTTATTTTAAATGTAAAAAAACATAATTTTTTTGTGAATAGTAAAAATACATTTTTTCAATAAACAATATTGTTTTAATTACATCATTTGTATTGTAATAATGACATAATAAATTATATAATTGGACTATCATAGAAAAACATATAAATAAACCATTTAACAAATATAAATATAAATTCACAATCTAATAATTAATTTCCAATGTTTGAAAAGTAAATTTTTCTGTTAAAAATCATTTTTTAATTTTTTTATTTCCTTTTGAATAAAAAATTAAATTCATTATAAAAGGGATTACAAAGTTATATAAAAAAATATTTTAAATTTTTTTTATTCATAATGGTAAAAATATTAATTTTATATGTTTAAATTTTGAAATACTAATTTATTAAATATTTTAACCAAAACGTGCATCTCCACTGATGTATATATACCCCCTCTTCCCTTGAAAACTCAATACTAATACTCTTATCAAGCCTGAATTTATACCAAATTACCTCCTCATAAGTTTCCTTATAACCATTCATAATTTATGGTTTCATAAAACTTTAATCCATCAAGGATTAAAGGGTTTTAAAAAAGGAACAACATTAAGGAGGTAAGGTTCCCTCATTTTTTTCCTTTCATTTTCCTGATCTATTCATCTATAATTCCATTATTTTATAATAAAATGCTTCTAAAAATAATTAAAGAGTATTTTAACAAGATATTAATGATGTTTATTTTCTACATAATTATTATTTAGAATTTATGAACATATTATATATATTTGTCTCTTTCTCTCTCCTTCTCTTTTGGTAATGTCTCATTAATAGCCAATTAATCGCCTATGTGGAAATTATCAACTCTTTACATATAAAAACATTAATTTATGGTTAATATAAGTTATATTTACTATATAAATATGTTATATTATGTATATTTAATATTATGAAAATAATTTCACTAATGTATAATTTGAATTGAATCAAAATCAAGAAGTCATAACAAAATGGGCAATTTAAAAGAAATCATGACATCAAACCATCCACCATTAACAAAAAATATTTAATAAATAAAATATTATAATTATATTTAATTATTATTAAAAAATATAATTCAATTTTTTTAATAAACATATGTTTAATATATAGGAGGAATAAACATGATGAAGTAAAATGAGACCTAAGGTGAGGGGAACTCCCAAACTCACCTATTTATTTCAAGTTGTCCAGTTTTCCTCTATATATCATTTTAAATTAATTACAAATTACCTATTAATATTTTTTCCCTTTTCATTTCTATGAGGGATATACTTTCTTCTACATCATTGAGTTGATTTCATTGCCACCTATAATGGTTTTTGAAAAAGACCTTTTTCTCCAAAAAAACTCATTAATTCCTCTCGAGTTGTTTCTTTTTCTCTACATGACCTATGTTTTTTTTCAAATATTTACTATAAAAATATATTTTTCCTTTTTATTTTTTATCCCCAAAGTTTATTCATTGATTTTTAATTTATGACATGATTGTGAAACACATTCTTTCTTTTTGGATTTATTTCTTATTTTGGATTGTTTTCATTTTACTTTCGATATAGAATGCATGATTATGATTATTATATAGTCTAAAGGGTGGGACTAGAACTATATATAATTAAAATTTATTGAAAAATGAGATATATATCAAGAAATTATTTTTATAATGTATGTACATGACTCTTTCTTTGTTCACAATCTATGAACTGATTATTTTTACAAATATGTGATTCGTGAACATGATGATATATTTGGTCACAACGTTTTCATGGACATTGAGCACAATGTTATTATGTTTCATTCTTATAAATATTACACTCTATATGTATATTTAAAATGATTCTTTTATACTTATGATAATGATCTATTTCTCATGATATGATAATGATGATAATGTTAACCCACGTACTATATTGATTAATGTCTCACATAGCTTCCCTATTATTCCTCCCCTAATGGGGTTTTTAGCCCACACTTTATTTGATATATTTAATTGAATTATTTTATATTTTAAGAGTATAATTGAATATTTTAGTATGATAATGATTAATAATTTTGATAATTTATGGAATTTCATTGGTAATAATGGTGAATAATCCAAATTTTCCCTCGACACTAAACCTTTAGATTTTGTATTGTATTATAGTTTTTTATTTTATCTTAAAAATGATATCATTATTATATATGAAATATGATTTTTTATATACTAGGTATCATCATAAAGATTAAATAATTTGGTAGTCGTGTTATTAAAAAATATTTAATGATAAACATAGGGACCACATATGTGAAGATATTAGAACATATTTACACTAGTGAATATGTTTCTATCAATGATTTGTTGACTTATATTTTTTAACCATTTTTATCTTATATAATAGTGCTAAATGTGAGAAATTATACCATAAACTTCTGTTATGGGAAGTAAAAGGATTATCTTGATGATATTCATAATGAAATTGGAGATTGAGATCAAAACATTATGGTGGAACATAACCAATTGTACAAAGTTATGAATAATAACTTGAACCATTTTGAATGTGATTCTTCACCAAGAAAGGGTAAATTATGTTTCTATTCCATTATATTCCAATGAACACAAATATACAGTAAACATTCTGATCCTATTTTTATGGAATAATTGGTTAATTCCATTGAAAATGTCTTTTTCATCTTCGTTATTGCAAGAAGGAGAAATTTATTATACTCATACACTATATAAAAGGAGAATCTCATTAGTCATGGAAATTGATCAAGAATATAAATCTAAAGTATGAAGTTAAATCTACCAAGTGGGAAGATGTTATTTTATTTTATTTTATTTATTTTTTTACTGCTAAATGAGACTAATAAAAAAATAAAAAAAGTTACTAAAAGTTTGAAAGATAGTAATTTAAAAAAGCCTTTATTAAAGAGTGAAATAATATAATCAAAAAGAGCCAAATAATCTGTGATATTTTCACTTTAAACTCGTTTTTTTCTATCCCATCAGTAAGATAATTGGAATATTAAAAAACATGTGTGATGATGAAATTAATTTTTTAGAGGGACTCTGAGAAGTTTATCCACTAAGTTGTCAGTTTCCAAGATAAATGAATACTATCGATTCTCAGAGATTGAACCATGGTGGTTGAGTCACGTTCAAACCATATGTTGTTCCATTCCTTTTTACAATAATTTTAAACTTCTTTGATGATCTCGAACATTATTATTTCAAGAGATTATGAGAAACCACTTAGGCCAAAGAGGGAACCATTAATCATCCCGTTATGATCATAGAAGACCACACCAAAGCCAGCATGATTAGGGTTCCATCTTAAAACTACATCAATATTTCATTTAATCTACCTAATGAAATGTAAATTCTATTCAAATTCAAGATTTCATTTCATAGGACAATAATTAACAACAACATTTAAACAATTTAAAACAGAGAAATCAGAAATAGATTTGTTGTAATGCCCTATCTGAAGAGTGTTTTCCTCCTGTACAACTTTGATTATAAGATCCTAGTCAGTCTGTATGCTACTTTTTGGAAATCCATGCTTGAATTTTTTTCTAAGAGACCAAACCATATAAAGAAGTTCAAACATAGCATCTATGAGAAGGTTTTTAAGTTTCATTGACAACTAAAGTGTATAACATTCTGTAATCCAATTCTATATAGAATCTGAGTGCAGTAGGTGTATCCAAAAGAAGTGAGTCACCTTCCTATAGAGAGATAAATCTATATTTTAACCTAAGAACAGATTATTTACATCCTCCTTGTGCTGATGAAAAATGTAATACCTTTATCATATTTGTTTACCAATATACTGAGCACCATAATCCACAAATATTTTGTTGAAAGAAGTCCCCCAGACCAAAGTTAATCTAGATGGTCATAGCCATTTTCTCTAAAAATCATAGATCCACCCATAGACATATCGAGAAATGAGGCATTTATAATTAATCTTAGAGTAAATCATCCTATTAGTGGATGGTTCCCAGATCATAATGACTTCTTATTTAAAAAAATGATAATCCTTCAAATCCTGTCTGATTTTCTCTGGAGTATTTTCTAGATTAATGACCTAGTCTTGTATAGGAATATCTAGATACACCTCTTGTTCTTACTAGTTGATCAAATCCACGAGAGTCCTCTATGTAAAATACTTAAACTAGAAGTTCAAGTAGGAATTTATAGTCACCATCCAATGTGAGTTAACATAAAACATACAAAAATTATTTTTAATAGTTGTCCAGACTGAAGAGTCAAAATTATTCATGTTTATCAATTTTAACTAACTCAATAATATAAATCCAAGAAATAAAATAGATACATCATTTCCATTGATCAGTATCCACAAAAAAATGATCTTATAGGTATTTATTGAAGCAAGAATGATTTTTAATTTTAAGCCCTCCAAGAGCTACTAGTTTATAATAGTAAATCCATGGGGACTGTGATGATATTTATTTCAAGGATTGGTCCACTCCAAAAAAATGTTTTTTCATGAGATAATTGATGATATTAAGTAAGATTGTGGCCCATTTACAAACCATGAATGTTTAAAAAAACATGGAAACAATAGTGTGTTTTAGAATAAAAACTTTTCCCATCTTTGAGAGAGATTTCCCCTTCCACGATGATAAAATCATTTTGACCTATACCACAATGTTATTGAAATAAATGGATTTTTTCCTTCCCTAGAAGAGAGTAACACAATGATAATTATATGGGACAATACCCTATTTATTTACAAAATAATTGATCATATCCACTTTTCTATAGGAAGAAATGTTTTTACAAAATAAAATGAAGGATTTATTCTAACTGATCACTTGTCCCATGAATTTTTCATAATGAATCAGCGCATTATTTATGTTGATGATATTATTCCTATCACCATTTGTAAAAAATATGATTTCATTATCATAGAAAAGATGTGAGGGAACGAGTAAATTTTTAGAGGTCCTTATAGTCTTCAAAGTACCATTTTCCACTATGTTAAGAAGCAATCTACTAATATAATCCTCTATTATGGAAAAAATAATTGCTAAAAGTGTGTCACATTTCCTAACTCCTCTCAATCATTTAAAGTATCCCTATATATATATGTTTTTTAGGATAGACATCCGTGCTAAGGTTAGAATAGTTTTGATCTAAACAAGAAATTTATCACCAAAACTAATGTTTATAAAAACCATGAAAAATAAACTCAATCTATTATGCCAAAAGATTATTTAATTTATGACTTCAAAGAAAAGTTACCTCTACTATAGAACATTATTAAAAGATTCACACATTATGAGGATATGATAAGGCAATCTTAAATTATTCTACCATCGATGAATCCTAATTGATTCTAGGTGAAAAGTTTATATGTGATTGTTAACAGTCAATTAGAAAGTATTTTTCCAATGTGAATAGTGTTCACCAAGGAAATCGGCCTGAAGGAGATAACATCTCTTTAATTTTCCGTATTTTGAATTTGGGAAAGAAATTGAGAATAGGTTCTACATGAATTTGAACCACCTCTAAAATGTTATTTACAAGTTTATAGAAATCTTGTTGAGTGGGATCACAAATTGAAAACAACATCTTTAATTCCAAAATCCAAAGGCAAGGATTTCAACATAGAATTATCTTCCTCAGCCACAATTATTTGAATGACACCCTCCCTTAAATCATAATTTCAATAATTTCCATTGAAGAGGTTTTTATAGGATGAGGTCACATGTTCAGTAATATCCATCCTATCACCCCCATTAGATCACTATCTTTAAGTAGAGAAAGTGGAAGGTTTTTTTACTTACCATTTATAGAGAGTAAAATAATTTATTATTTTTTTTCTCCCTCATTTAATTACCTGATTTTGAATCTATCTTTTTGAATTTAATCTTTGAGATTTAATAGATTATTTATCTTGTAAGTAATCTCTAACTCATTTTATAGACCATCTATGAAATTAGAACAAGTTCTTATTTCCCGTATCATATACAACCACGATTCCAGAGTAGAAATCTAGATGTCTAGATTAGTTAGAGAGGCCCCTATCCATTGTTTGATTCATCTTTGGATAAATTTTAACTGGTAGATATAATCCATAGGGTTTCCCCTATAATCAATTGAGTTCGATGACTCTCTCATAACCTGATCTTATTTTAGATGAAGATCCCATTCAATGTTAAATATAAAAGGCAATACTAGGTTTATTTCCCTTCCAATGAGATGAAAAAGGATAGGGTGTTGATCATCATTCATCCCTTACAAAGTTGAAAAATAGAAGGAGGAATAGAAAAGTTAATGAATCTACAATGGATAATGTTCTTTCAGTTTTTCTTTCCTGCATTATGCTAAGAACCATTATGTACCATGTAAATTTGTCCCCCACAATGATTATTTCCATGATATTGCTACATTTAATGAAATACCTAAAATCCCTTTAGGTTCTCATGTTACTCATGGATCCCAAATTCTCATCCAGACTCCTAATGGAATTAAAATCACCTATTATCATCCACGGTTCCTTGATCATTTCAAAGAGAGAATAATTTTCTTCCAAAAGGTTATACTTTCTTGATAATTATTCATGGAATAAAAAATGTAACAACAATGTGTCTTCCATTCATATTTTAAATGATAGGTAACAATCTACTCACATGACTGAATGATAGTTGGGTTCTCAAATTAGAATGATCCAAGACCCATGATCTTCTTACATTAGAGTCTAAATGATTCATTCCCACCAAGTGAAATCCCCTTTTTTTAGAACCAATAGATCTTTTAGAAATGGAAAATTTGGGTTTATCCAAGTAAACAATCCATGGATTTTGATTTTTTATGAAAATACTTAAATATAAAAATGTGTTAGGGTTGGATATTCCCTAATAGTACTAAAATATAATATTCATTTTAAAATAGTTTGATGGGATCTAAACCCTTTATTTTGATCCTTTAATTTTTTTAATTCTTATAGAAATTATAGGCTCCACCTTTGAATTAGAGGTAGTGAAACTAGAAACAACAACATTGAATATGTAATTTGAAATATCACTAGTAATTTTTATCTTTAGAGGAGATAATAGTGGAGAATCTGGTGCAGAATATCCTAGTAATTCCTCATTTTTTCTCTCCACTAGCAAATAAGATTACTCCACCAGTTGAATATTATTCTAATAGGCCATTTTATGCCATTCTCTAGAATTTAGTTAAAGAAATAAATTAAAATTTTAGTAAAAAGGTCTGTTAGTAAACCATTATCATTCATTATGTCTAAAAATTCAGCCTTTATAACCCCTAGTGTGTCATTATTTTATTCCTAAAACTACTACTCTGAAACCAAGAAAATAATTTCATTGTAAATCTCCACCTTCAGAGTGTACTCATAATTCTTAGGATGAGAAATTTACATAGTACCATTATTGATATCATCACTGGGAACAACCTCTTATATAGAAATATTAGTTGGATCATGTTTTTTCTACCTCACTAACAAGTGAATCCCAGGAGTTTCCAATAGTTGTGTTTTAAATTTCACCTTCACAGATTTTTTAACCTCATTATGATTCATGACTTCTTCCTTCTAATATTTAGAGGTTTTTTTATATTTTTATTGGAAACAAACCAATCCTTAAATTCATTACGAGTTTTCATATTCTTCTAGATCACCTTGAAGTTGGTTAAGTTATGTCCAACCATTTTACAGTACCCACAATACGGAGTCCTAAATTCACTTTCCATCTGCACTTCAAATTTTTGATCATTAACCATTAGATAAATCATTCTTGGTGTCTTGATATCTAGATTTAAATCAACAAGGACTTTAGAATACATGCTAATTTCACCAAGGATGGTTCTTTGAACCACCCTTAAATGAATTAAAATACATGTAAATAAATCATTTAGAATCAAAGGATGCCAGAACACCCATGGAAAACCATGAAGTCAAAACCAAACCTGGGTAATAGATAACTTCTAGTTGAAATTTTTGAAGTTTATGTCCCAAATAGAGAGGCGCAAGAGCCTGGGTTTCAGTTTCAGGTTACCAAAGTTCAAATCTCTATTCATATCCTTCTTACTATCAAAAATAAAATGAATTTATCCCTTTATAATCAAAATCACATTATAGTTTGAAAAAGTACATTAGTGTTAAATACATTGTTTAGGCTCCACATTGTCCTAAGGTTTATCTCCTTTTATATAAACTATCTGTCCCAATAGTGAAAATTTTCAAATATCCAGTATCTATTTCAATTCATCTAGATCATTTTTCCCTAAAAACTCCTATCTTTTTTTTCAAATATTTTTAGATCTGTGAGATTCTTCTTTCGTCAGATTTCATCTTGTTAGAACTTCAAAAAAAATAAATTAATTTACCTTTTGAAAGAGTATGTGTATCCTCATATTCAACTAAATTACAATTCAAGTCACCTTTAGCCAAATTTTCTTCTTCATCTACTCCACAAACTTCCCCTTGAACGATCTTTCCCACTCATGATTATATTCTTCCATAGATTCACTTTCAATATCAATGATTTATGCATCGATATTGACAATTTGAAAGAATTCGCTTCCCTCTCTTAATGCTTCCATGTTTCTCTAAGAGGGTGCACTTCATGAAAATATTTCATAAAAAGTATTTTCCTTGAATTCTTCACACAAAAATGGATAGAGATTCTGTAAAGATTACGTAGTAAAAAGAATTTTCTACAACTTACATATTAAATTTCAAAATAATTTCAAGGTATAAATTGTGATTTATTTTCTCAGTAGTGATATTAAAATAAAAATATAATTTAGTGGTTTAAAACCACATATATAAAAATCTATATTTATCTAATACATTTTGAGTTATATAGAAGTGGTCTAGTGTTATATCAAGGTAGAGATAGAATTTGGAGAATGGTATCATCTACAAGGATATAAGAAGAGATGTTTGAAGTTTCAAGATAGAGGATCAAATGTTAAAGGATGAAAGAAGATATTAACACCAAAAAATATAATTTTTGGAATGAAATATCATGTAAATTGCCTCAATGGAATCAGTAAATCCTTCAATTGTTAAATTTAACGACATAAGGATCGTGAAAGATTAAGAGTATGATTGATTTGATGGAGGGAAGGAATGATCTTCTAAATTCACCACATATGGTAAAATGATTAAAAATAAAGGAGTATGTTCACTATGAGATATAGTAAACTAATCCAAGGGAATATTAGGGTTATAAATGTCAGCAAAAACCTAAGATAATAGAGAAATGAAAATCTTATAAAATCACCACCATTGAGTTTGATCATGAAAATCAGGTAGTTAAAGGTACACTTTATATTTATTAAATGATAGTGAAAGACTTACTTGATTCATGTTCTATTAATTCCATTGTGTCTTGTTACTTTTCTAAAAATATGGTATCACCTATATGATCCTTTTAAGTATATATTTCTATTAAAACACATTGTGGTGAAATAATTGCAACCTAGTTGTTGCGGTCTTCACTAATTAATGTCTACGAAAAGATTATTATAGTGAATTTAATAATACATTATTTAGATGATTTGATGCTATAAAAGTCATGGATTAAGTCTAATTATATATAACTCACGTGAAATATCAGAAATTGAAAATATAATTCCATCTCCTGAATAATCATGTTATCTTGTATAAATACAAGGAAGAATATGAATCTCATTTAGAAAAAATATGAATGGTGTTGGTGTTCATAGCCAATAAAAAATATTTATTTATCGAATTAATGAGATAAATTAAAATATGCACCTTTAGAATAGAACAATTGTACGAAAATATACTAATTTATTTCCCCATTGATTTTTATTTATTTCCCATAGATTATAAGGTATATTAATAAAATGATTTTATAATAAGAGACAAAAATGTATCCCAGAGACCCTATAGTATATCCCTCATATAATTAGAATAGTTAATGAATTAACTAAAAGAGAATTTAGAAAAATGTATGATATGATTTAGTGTCTCACTATAGGGTGCACTAGTGCTCATTTTCACGAATATGGTTGGATCAATATGGGGTTTCCTCCACTATCAAGATATTTAAAAGATCAACATAATGAAAAAGTATCTGCTACCATGGATTGAGGACTTGTTTTACCAATATCATACGGGTAAATATATCTTAATGGAAATCATAATTATAGATATAATTAGCTAAAGGTGTAAATGAAAGATATTATAAATTTAGATTTATATATAATATATACACACCTTGAGTTCGTAGTGATTCCATTAGATT
Source organism: Viscum album (assembly GCA_963277665.1). NCBI lineage: Eukaryota > Viridiplantae > Streptophyta > Magnoliopsida > Santalales > Viscaceae > Viscum > Viscum album. Next base: position 443,046,096 of record OY728127.1, on the reverse strand, counting down.
TCAAAATTCCCCAAAATTATTTTTAGACACAATGAAAAGAGTCTTTATAGAGTACCTAAATAAATATGGAATGTTCATTATTTATGATAGTCATATATAATCAAAAGGAAAATAGGAACATGAAGTGAATATGAGGATAATACTAAAGACTTTAAGGAATGATAAGTTGTATGATAAGTTTAGAAAGTGTGACCTTTTGGATTAAGAGAGTTACATTTTTAGTGAATATGATCAAAAGTGAACGAATTTATGTGGATACTACAAAGGTAAAGGAAATCATGGAATAGTTTATACCCACTAGGTTCATAGATATTCATATTTTCATTTGATTAACTAGGTACTAAAAAAGTTTTGTACGTAACTTCTCATAATTTTCAATCCAACTAACATTATTATCATATAAAGGGGTAAGGTATATATGGATGTCAGTATAGTAACCCAAATTTCATACACATGATATCAAATTATTTTACAAATAAAATTCCCTAATGAATATAACTTGAGAATCCAAAGGTTGAGTGTAGTTGGAAGAATTAAGAAAAACAAGAACATTTAACTAAAAAAACAGTTGTCTTTCTTATCAAATTAACATTTTTCTCTATATTAAGAACATTTTAAACCATATTTAGTCTTAAATATATCCTATAAATTCTCTACACATGATAGTTTTTTATATATAACTAATATATTACTTCCAACTTTACCTAGGGAAATAGAAACCTAAGAAGGGGTGAGCTAAAACATTTTGTAAGGGTATCCATAAGTAATAAGAAATCAAAGATCATAATTGATAATAAGAAGAACATATGGTCATGAGAATTTAATCAAGTACCATGAACATAATAAATAAATTCATACCTAATAATACCTAAATTATAAGACCATAATCATAGCATGAGGATTTATCATAAAGAAACTGATATCAAATGATCTTGGAATCATAATATTATGTCCACAATATAATACATGAAATCATTATCAGAAGTATAGGTTCACTCCCAAGAACATCATCACATAGTGGTTAGAGTCTCATATTGGATTTGGGTCAATCTTTAATCCCATATATAACACTTCATGATATATAAATCTTTACCAAATTCATTGAAGGGATATATAATTCTATGACCACCCATCACAACATATTTTGTATTTGTATACGTTTTCCACATAAAAAACAATAAAACTTTTATCAAAGAAATATTAACCTGAGAAAGAAATGTGTTTCATGATTATTTTCACAAAACATGAAAATAATAATTGAGAGAAATTAGGTGTATTTTTAGAAATAACATACCCCTAGTTAATAAAGGAAACATAGAAGCACGTTGGTATAAATGGAAAAAATCCTTTAAAAAATAATTATTCAAATAACATAACATAAAAAAGGGATCAATAATTGGATTGCTAATACCATGATTTCAATCCCCTAAAGGATAAATATAAATAGTGGGTTAATCATGAAACAATAATAAAAATAAGTTAAATAATTTTAAAAATTAATAGGAAAATGGATGTTAAATCATAAAAGGGTTTTAGAAAAAATTAACATTCTCATAAAATACAATATTGCAAGTCACTTTAGAAAGACCTTTTAAAAATGTTAAAGTGAAAATGTTGAATACATTAAATTTGAAAATAAAATTCAATAATGATTTAAGGGGCACTTAGGGATATGGAAAACACTGAGAGGGAATTGAATAAATGTTGGTGATTTTTTTAAGCCAATAAATACTTGAAACACCTTTAAATTTTAAAACTATTAGGATCTTGATTCTCTTATTATCCTTTCATTATCATATGTATGCATATGAAAAAAAGTAAAGGATAAGTCATAATGTTTTTACAGGGCTCAATACTCAGTAAGAGTAGCTAGTTCATATCATGTATAGTGTTGACTAGTAAATTAATTCTATACTGTAATGAGATACCGAGTACATTTGTTTAGAGAAAAAATAATTTGTGGCCCAATTGAGGTTCCCAAAACATTGGGAGGGGAATGGGAAAATATATTTTCCCCCTATACTAGAATTAACCTCATCTTACATGAATATATCTCCTTCTTATTTGTATAACACATGTAGAAAGTCTCCAACTCTACTTCTTTAGATACATTACAAGATCAAGAAATTCCTCCACCAAAGGTGAATTCTATTGGATTTCATAGTTCTGCTTCGTTCTTATTCCTCTATTATTAATAAAATATCATTGTTCAAGAAACTCTAATTTTTTCCTTATATCAGAAAACTGAAATATTCTTTTTCATTATCTTACTACTTCTTCTGAAACTTTTATATTCAATCATTCCATATCATATTATCCATTTAATGAAAGTTCATCCAGTGAAAGTTCATCTGAACCATTATTCTAAACCATGTTCGTCTGATATCAATTGATAATAAAAACTTTTCTCATATCACTTAATATGGTGTCCTTTATCCTATACTTATTTTTCTATTATTATCTCATTTGATCACTTCTACCTTTCTTTTTCTAGTGTTTTTTTGATGAGTATGGTGCTTTGACTCCATCTGTTATACCCATCTTTGTCTAGTACATATTCATCTGAAACATCAACCAAAATGATAATTAAACTCAATATTAATGTTAATAACATTATAATGGATCTTATCTTATTAAAAATTAAGAAAATCCACAATAGATACCTCAAAATGTAGCAACAACCTCTTCTTAGTACCTCTACCTCCATTTATAAAAAAATCATTTCATAAAAAATAAATTGAGAAGTGTGAACTTGAATTTAAATTTACCACATCCAAATTTAAATTCCCTCCTCAAATATTAATTTCTTTTTACCTCGTTTAATCTTTCTAAAATGTAGGATTCAACAAACATTGTAAGAACTCTCCTAAGATCTTAGCTTATACTATTGGACTTTTTTATCTTTGAGTATCAATATGACTAATTACTCTTCATAAGGAGTGATGGAGGAAGGATCGTGATTCAAGACAAGATTTTAGGAGTGCTGAAGATAGTTTAAGCTAAGATCTAAGGAGAGTTCTTACAATGTTTGTTGAATCCTATATTTTAGAAAGATTAAATTAGGTAAATAGAAATGAATATCTGAGGAGGGAATTCAAATTTGGATGTGGTAAATTCAAATTCAAGTTCACAATTCTCCATTTATTTTTTAAGAAACGATTTTGTTATAAATCGAGGTAAAGGTACTAAGAAGAGGTTGTTGATACATTGTGAGGTATATATTGTGGATTTTCTTAATTTTGAATAAGAGAAGATCCATTATATTGTTATTAACATTAATATTGAGTTTAATTATCATTTTGGTTGATGTTTCAGATGAATATGTACTAGAAAGAGATGGGCATAACAGATGGAGTCAAAGAACCATACTCATCAATAAAACACTAGAAAAATAAAGGTAGAAGGGATCAAATGATATAATAATATAAAAGGAAGTATAGGATAAAGGAAAGCACAATAAGTGATACCAGAAAAGTTTTTATTATTAATTGATATCAGACGAACATGGTTTAGAATAATGGTTCAGATGAACTTTCATTGGATGAACCTTCATTAAATGGATAATATGATATGAAATGATTGAATATAAAAGTTTCAGAAGAAGTAGTAAAATAATGAAAAAGAATATTTCAGTTTTCTGATATAAGCAAAAAATTAGATTTTCTTGAACAATGATATTTTATTAATAATAGAGGAATAAGAACGAAGACGAACTATGAAATCCAATAGAAGTCACCTTTGGTGGAGGAATTTCTTGATCTTGTAATGTATCTAAAGAATTAGAGTTGGAGACTTTCTACATGTGTTGTACAAATAACAAGGAGATATATTCATGTAAAACGATGTTAATTCTAGAATAGGGGGAAAATATTTTTCCCCATTCCCCTCCCAATGTTTTGGGAACCTCAATTGGGCCACAAATTATTTTTTCTCTAAACAAATGTACTATCTTCAGCACTCCTGAAATCTTTTCTTGAATCACGATCCTTCCTTCAGCACTCCTTATGAAGAGTAATTAGTCTATTGGAATTTTCTATTGGACTTTTCTATTGGAATTTTTCTATTAGTCTATTGGACTTTTCTATTGGACTTTTCTATTGGACTTTTCTATCTTTTAGTATCAATATGATGTCATTAGTCTATTGGACTTTTTCTAATCGCCTCGATATGTTGGACTCTTCTTTATCTATCTATAAAAATATTATCTAGAAACATCTTCCTATGTAACATTCATAATGTTGATAACAAACTTCCATATCTAAAAACCAATGAATTTGTTATAGATATAAATATATGATAACCAATAATCATCAAAGTTAAATTCAAATTCTTAAAAAATCATTCTCCTTCATGTAATATGTATACCCCAATTTATCCAAAGGAAATAACACCATTAATCTTCCTTTATTATAAAAATTCCTAGAAACTTCTTCTCTTCTTAATCCATTCACCCACATAGGATCAAAATTACTAACAGGCTTGGATATATCAACCTAACATTCTAGAAATTTATTCTTTAAAACCTCTCCAACCTATTAACATCAATGGAGTATTTCTATTTCATTAATTATCATTAGAAACTAATGTTAACCATTGGAAAAAATAAAACCCACACACAAAGTGTTATCTACAATCTATACCTTTGTATTTGTTGGAAATACCTTCAATGTAACTTCAAAATAAGTGTGTTAACATTTGAATATTTATATTCACTCTCTACCCTTTCTTCTCAAAAATTAATTTCACATTCACTACCCCCTATTAATAATAAATAAAAATTAATTGTGAAAAATGGTTAACATTTATTCTTAATCATTGTTCCATCAATCATTTCCCTCTATGTCAACATGATATATCTTTATTGTAAAAAGGGGGATTTTTTTATACATCTGAGTTGTCCAATACCAACTAATCTTGATACATAATTAAATGAGAACACATTATCTTTTATTTAAGGGTTTTCTGCTTTTATTTCTGGATAAATATACCTATTTTAATATAAAACTATTTTTGAATAAATCAACCTAAATATCATACACAAACTTTAACACATTTTTAAGAAATTCATGTTAAAATAACCTGATAAGAGACCATGGTACACATTTATTATTCCACTTTTCTTTAGTAACTAATTGATTAAATTTATCCCCTTTGGGTTTTTATTTTATTTATGTAGCTAAAGATGATTGATTCATAAAGAAGTAACTTTTAAATCACTCTAATTTAATAATATTATAGAATAATCAAATTTCTATGAAGTAATTATTCACGAACTGGATTCATCATTCTCCATCTCCCCATATGGAGTCCTTTACTATAATATTTATCATGATGAATCTATTAAATTTTCATGATTTAATAAATTCATGTTGAGAATGAACCAAATTGTATCATTCTTAAGTTTTTAGTTAGACTTCTTAAAATTTTAACATATTTTCCAAAGATTATCTTTCTTTAATATCTTCCTTTAGAATAATGAATGTAATGTAAAACTAAAATGGTAACTTCTTCAATGTACTATCATGTTTTGATATAAAACACTTTTAATTCATCAAATATGATCTTCTTATAATATTTTTCATTATACCAACTTAAGAAACATACCATGATGAAAGATTCTATAACAATTTTTCTAATCATTGATACCTAATCCACTTTCTCAGATTCTTCCCCTGAGATCATGCTTGACTTTTACTTCACTATTTTGAAAGAAAAAAACACAATACAAAAATGGTAAATGAAAAAATATATATTTCTTTCTTCTCAATGTTAATATCAAGATTTATATAGTTTTCTCAACTGTGTTCCAACATATTCTATAGTATTTATATTTCCACATCTCATATTCTATTATGATTTATCTTGGGGTAAAAGAGATATTATCACTTATTTTTTTAATTTGTGTAGAGAATATTTTTTCTTAGCAATTATTTTAGTTGATTAATTATTAATTATTTTAATGACTATATCTTGTTTCAAAATAATAATCATACAAATAATTGAATTGTGACCATCTATATTGCATCTCCCACATAAAACAACATTATCACAAGAGTCATCTTATATTTACAACCTCTCATAATCTTTGACTTCTTCATTTGGATTATTCTATTTTGAATTTTCACTATTCTATTATTACGATTATTTCATTTTCCTTTAACTCTATAAATATTAGATCTAGATGACTAAAACATAATTAGGTGAATTATTAGTAATCTTGGGTTGTCTACCTATCATCTTTTAAGTGTCATTATGCTAATCTGTTCTTCTGGATGTTTTACTCTTTTTTAGGTTCTTGGATTTAGAATCTAAGTACTTATCATCTTTCCATTCTTTATATCTTATGTTGACAAAAACGATTACAAATTTTTTCTTCTTACTTACCAAGGGTTCATATTATTCTTCAAAAAAAATTGGTCTTATTTTTTATCTGATTTTGATACATGTGAATATGAAAATTCACTAACATTATGAACACCACTATTGAAAATGTCATAGGTATTTTTAAGAATTCTGAATCTGGTTGAAGTATACAAATTTTTCTTACTCAATAAATGTTTCTTATTCATCTATATCTTTCTCCCCCAAGACATGGGTTCCCTTTGAGCTTTTTAAATTAGAGTATTGTACTAACAATCCAATTCATAATTCCTAAATCAATTACAAAAACAACATTGACATAAAATCCTTTATCTTCATATATATATATATATATATATTACTATTTTTGGAACTTATACATATCTTTTTCATCTCTTCATGGGGAATATACTGCCTTAATTTTTCTTCTATCCACTATAGAAATAGTGGTATATTTCTTAATGATTTTCTTCTTCCATACTTATGTGGTTTTTTAATACTACACTATTCATGAAACCATATTTAAACAAAACATAATATGAAGGTATGAATGGTATCTATTTCTTCAATTCTTCATGAGATAGGTCATTAAATAAAGTCATGATATTCTTATCACATGTTATAGGTCATTAAATATTAAAGCCATAAATTGAGAATTTGGTTGTAGTATCAACTTTATTCTTATTTTTTGAATATTCAATATATGTCTTATCAAGATTTAAAAACATGACATCCAATTTCATACATCTCATATTAAGGGTTTTCTTTGGATATTTAATAAAAACCACATTTACTTTACAATCCTTCTTCAATCTATCAATATCTTCATCATACATCTTAACATTGATTTGTATTAATGAGTTATGTTTCCTTATCTTCTTAGATTTCACTTCCTATTGTAAATCATTGACATAATTTTTTTTCAACTTTTATTCATGTACATTGATATTCTCTTAAATATACTTCCAGAATCCACTATTTTTTGAACAATTGTGACCTATTTACATTAAAATCATGAGGAACATTCTTGAAGCTCCACTTTTCTTATCTTAGTGGTTCCAACATTCATAGAGATATTTAAACATTCTAGAACATTTTCTTATAATTCCTCCTCCATATTTTCTTCTTCTTCTCTGAAACTAGGTGGACTCTTCCTACATATATTCAAATAATAAAAAAAACAAGAGATATTATTTCTTTGGGAATGCAATGAAGAATATCTTTCATTATACTAGCTGATATATCTTGAAAATTTATAAATAGATATTCATCACCACTTATAATTTGAAATTCTATTTTAATATAGTTTGTACAAGATTTTTTACATACATCATGGTCATTGGATCGTGATCTACTAAACAAAGAGATATTTTCCTTATCCTTGGTGGTATGTTGAGTGACTTGTTCTTTAATTTCTAATCCATATATGTATTCATTGTTATCATGGAATAGAGAAATAGAAATTCTTTATTCCTCTATGTTTAAGAGTGACATATTCTTCCTATTTCTTTTCTCTATCTTTCTTATGTTCATCATTTTCTTGTTATGAATATAATTCTTCTTATAGAAAAATAATTCTTCTAAAAAACCACACTTCATTATTAATATAGGAAACAAACTCATATCTTAAAAAGAGAACAAATTAAAATTATAGAAACAAATAGAGGTAAACCTATATCTGATGCAACTTATAAGTACAATTTTGGGATATGAACAAAATTTTGAGTGGGGTGTATCGATGTTTATGACTTTTTTTGAAACAATAAATACATTTTATCTATTTACCTCTTAGTCCTTTTAGGATCTTGGTCTCTGATTCTATTTTCATTATAATATGAATGTATATGAAATAAAGTAAAGGATAACACGAGATTTTTTTTACAATGAAAATTATTTCAGAATAGTATATAGTCTTTTTTATATATATTGATGACAATTACACTAATTATATATTGGTAGTTTTATTTCCATTATTTTTTTTGAATTTAATAAATCCTCAAAATATGTTTTTTATATATTAATCATAATTTAGGGCAAATATTTTTAACTTTATCAGTTTTTAGTTTATAGTTTTTTCTATTATAAAATTATAATACAAATTACATATATCATTTTTGAAAGAAAATTATTGATATTGAAATAAAATAAAAATACCTATATTTTATTCCACTATGAAGTAGGATAAAATATCAATTTAAATGATCTAAAATTTGACCAAAGTCATAGTATTATTTCATTTATATTTTATATTTTTTAACTTATTTTTTATAGTTTATCAATGATATCTCTTGATGGATAATTATAAATGAGTAGTTATTTGATATATTGGAAATTTATTGATTTTTTCTACATTTATGTTATCTTGAAAAATTTCTGATTCAAATGTTTTGAGGGTCTAAAAATCACTGAATATTCTGAGTACAAGTCACCACATGTGTTATTTTAAAGTGACTTAATGTGTTATTTTTAAGTGATTTTATAGTGTTTTATGTGACTCTATGTTGTGTTTATAAGGGACAACATTTTTTTCAAGTGACTTCAAAAATCTTTTCTAACCTATCACATGAATCTTTTATTGAATCTACTATATAAGTTAACTGAACATACCATCAATAAGGTGGTATTTCACAACTTAAAGAATCATCATTGAGTTTATATATTAAGATCACATCTATAATGATCTCCATAAGTGCATTTCATACTTTTATGGTACTAAAATATTAGTCTCACTTTTCCTCACATAGTGCCCTATGAAGTTCTTTATTTCTCTCTCAAACTGGATCCACTCATCATATACATTTATAATATCCTACATTTAGCATAGTTCTCTATCAAATTTTATCATTCCTTTATTATATAAATTAAATTCATATATCTCATTTATCAATGCATGAGGAGTCACACCCTTGACTTCATGAGTATCATGAATCGATCGAGTGCCACTCGACTTCAGAATGTATTTAGTTAAACACATTTTGAAATAATTCAATGTGAATATAGGTGACATAAAATAAGAAAAGTTTACAAGTGACTCTAATTCAATGTACCTCATTCAAAACCTCATGGAAATTAATTCTACCATAGTGCATCGACCACATAGTAAGTGAACCTACCACACATTGAAATTTCAATCGACTATACTCCTTATGGTAACATATGTGACTACACATTATAATATCCATAGAGTCAGTATATTGAAAATAAGAATACCTCAACCAACCACACACTTTGATGTCATGGTAAGTTAACTGATCAAAAGGTAAATACCTCATGGTCACTCGATACTCATGATTAGATCAAAACTCCATTAATTTTTCTAAATCTATATTTTTTCAACGTGCTATATTTTTCATTATTTTTTTATCTAATTTACTCCATTATTATATTAATTTTTATATGTATATTATTTATTTCTAAAATACATATATAATATTTCAAAACCATATAAAAAATTTATTAATTTATTTAAATTTATTTAAATTGAGTTTAATTTAATAATATTTCACACATATACATATAGATTATATTTTAAATATAAATTTTTTAATATTTTTTACTGATTTATTATTATTTTCTAAAATAACACTTAGTGACATCAAAATTATTCAAACTTAGTTTATACTGTTTAATGTAGTACATTTATATTTTTAATAATTACTATCTATATGAAATTTGAATGTTTTTTTATATTTGTATTATAAAAAAACAAATGGATTTATGATTTTTATGGGATTTAATTGATATGTTAATTTTGTAGGCTCTTTGAATTATTTTATGAGTAATTAAAACTATTTTTAATTAGTCTTAATGTTTTTAATTCAAATGATTTATTTTATGATTACTCAAGAACAATAATTTTCTCTCTATTGGATAATTATAAAGTTTTAATTTAAATTATTTTACCCATATGAAGATTGGTTTGTTAGTTTTTTGGATCCTATTGGGTGTATTTTGGAGGCATTAAAATAAATATTTATGAGAACATGAACTTTTGAGGACCGAAACATCTCTACTCTGAACATTGAAGTTTTATAAAAATAAAGTCCAGTAAAATCATGTTTTTATCTACTAGATAGAATTTCAGCTATTAAATAAAAACTTAAACAAATTCTATTACTGCCTTGATGAGATGACATGATGAATTACTCAAGAACCAGTGTATGTTCTTTTTTTCTTTTATTTCATCCTAGTTTCCGATTTCTATTAAATTACTTCCAATATCTCACATATGATCAAACATTTTTTACCTTTTGCATTAAAAATCATTCTTTCTCTTTTATTGTGTTGTGACTCCCATATTATAAATTTATGACCATTCGGGTTGTGACTCTCATATTCTAATGTTAGAGTTACAATTGGGTTGTGACTCCCTATACAAAATTCAGGTGTCTTCGTTATACTTTCACTAGAAAAATTGGGTTGTTATTAGGTTATTATTACCCATCAAAATTTGTTTTATTTCAAAACATATCTCTCACATGGTATAGACATATAAGAGTGAACTAATCCCAATTTTCTTCTCAAGACTATAAAAAGTTCTTGCCTTCTTTCATTTATTTACTGCTATTATGTAACGTTGTAACATCCATACCCTCACCCATTAGTTTTGGAAGTGGCGGTGGGTGTAACTAGGCCTCTAGGGACATACCAAGACACTAAAGTCTAGAAATAAATTTCAAGTTCCTCAAGAACATTTGGGGGATGATTTTCACTTTAAAAGATAAATATACAAACCATAAATAAAATAACCAAAAAAACCTTATATGATGACTGAGTTTAAAATGAAACTCAACATAACAAAAACAATAAACATAAGAAAGTATAGAAAAAATCCAAAAGAGCCACCGGAATCAAAAGATAAAAAAACACAAATAGACTAAATTAATTCAACTAGAAACTCTAAACCTTCTTTAAACTCCAACTCAAAAATCCACACACACAGTATCAATAAACATAATTAAAGAACAGAGATACCTTTCCATTTCCTATGTCATGATAGATGACATCTGCAAATGTGCAATAGTTCCCAAGTAGGTGGTTAGTCTAAACTCTATAGTATTTACCCAATGACTTCCCATCCTATTCCTCTAGGAAAAAACAATTTTGAAAAATTATATCAAAAAATATAAAATATTTAAATAAATGAATATCAAAGATAAAATGGTTTTCCATGGAAATTAATAAAAATAAGACTTTAAACCCTTTATGAAATCCATTTGGCATACCCATTCCATGATTCAACATATACACACATGAATTATCATGTGATAGTTCCACACTCATGAGTGGCATCTAAACAATCTACCAAGTCATCATAAGGAAAAAAATACTAGGTGCCCTAATGGTAGACACCCCTTCCATAGGGTTTTGTTTAATGTAAATGAACTCACACCAACCATGTATTCAAAATTCCATGTTAATCCATTTCAAATAAAACCTTTAATTATTTAAAAATTTTCAACAACCATTTTCCTTGGATAAAATCAAAACCATAATTTTAAAATTACCATTTTAATGTTATGATCAAATAGGATTTTCCAAAAAACCATCCAATTTACACAGTTTCCCAATTCAATCACTAAATAGGTTTTTATAAATAATCACACATGGGTTTCAAAATAATATTAAGAAAACATTAATTTCAAGATATTTCATTAAGTTCTGATCATGTGGGGTTATGATAGAATCCACATATCTCACAATGGTTGGTGAAAATAAATAATCGCACAACAATTCTCTACATCTGGGCATAGATATCATTTCCTTCAATAGATAAAACCATATAAAATCATGATTAATATCATGTAACATGGATCTTTCTATATCTAATTAGACATAAATTTTTAGGAAGGATGAGGAGAAGAGATCTCAGAAGAATAACCAAAATAGAGACTTACTTGTGAATCTGGAACTCCAACGGGAATGGAATCACCTGAAAATTGATCCTTGATAAAAGAGAATTTCCTCTTAAGCCTTGGGAGGAAAATGAATTTCTTATTATGAAATATTAGGAAACTAAATGGGTTCTTAAGAAGTAATCTGAGTTAGATCCACAAATTTTGAATGTGAAAATGTACACAGTAGTATTAGGTCATACATATTATAATATCATACACGAATAGTGTGGGGATACTGCATTAATACAACCTCGCACAGAGTTGGATCAAGAGGTTATATAAATCATTCACTAACTATTATTTTCACCACTATTCATGCATGCATTGTTACCTTATGGCATCTTCCCTTTTTGGCCAAACCACGCACCAACTGTGCAGAGCTACTGCCTCTCCTACCAAAAATCACCTGATTTCCTCAGTGGGGTACATGGTTTGTAATATGTGTGCTCAAATCATGAAACACTAGAAAAGCCTCAAAAAATGCCATAACAACACTAAACCTCCGAAAACATAACCTAGTCATTATACATACTTAAAAGACATAATTAAAGTGTTAATTACATGAAACTAGGGGTGATAAATTATCCCCACCATTAGTCTTTATATCCTCAAAACTATAAAACTAAAGTTTTTATAGAATAGTTTAGGCCACTACTCTAACATTTCTTATTCAGGGTCCCATGTTTCTTTATGAACCAGAACATTTTTCTATAAAACCTACACTATATCGATTATATTTCCATTATACACTTTCTCTTTACTTTCCACAATCTCTATCGGTACATGATCTTATGTATCATTCAGATCTAGGTCAATATGGTCTCATGGAATCACATGGTTAGGATCAGTTTAATACATATTTAATTGAGATATATAATAGTTATTATGCACTGAACTGAACCTCAGTTGAAAATACAACTGATTTTCCACCTCACCTACATAGTTTAGTATTTTTGAATGTCCTATGTATCATGTGGATAACATTCCCTGATTAATAAAATGATAATTTCCAATCCTTAAAAGGATTATGAAGAACACATGATCACTCATATAAAACAACAATGGTCATCAACTATGATCGGCATATGATTTCTGATGACTCTAAGCCCTCTACATTCTCTTCCTAATAAAATAAATTTTGTTATTGTCTCTTGAATAAGGTGGGGTCCAACTAGTGATGTCTCTCCTATTTCCACCAAACATAGTGGAGAATGATATGTACTCCATTACAATGCCTTAAAAAGATCCATATATATCAAGTCTTGGGTACTTTTTTTATATGATAACACCACTAATGGGTTTGGCTCCTCCCATGATCCACCAAAATCCATTACATAGGCCTTAAGTATACCATAAAATGATTGGATCATCTTTTCAGATTTTCTATCAATTTTTGAATGATATATAATTCTAAAATTCCACTAATTCCCAAGGTCTTAATGTAGGGATTTCCAAAAACAAGATGTAAAACATGGGTATATATCAAAGACAATCGAGATTATAACTCCTTGTGGCTTTATAAATTCTTGAGTATAGATTTTGGACTATTCCTCTACCATATGGGATTCAAAAATAAGGATAAAAAAGAGTTGACTTCATGAGATGGTAAAACATTACCCTTATGGAATCGTTTTTCCAAAATATTTTTGGTAAACATGTCACAATATCTACAGCTATCTTCTCCCATTTCCACATAGGAATCTGTAGAGACAACAACATGCCCGCTGGTCACTGGTGTTCTGCCTTGACACGATGATAGGTGAGGTATCTTAAAACGTACTCCACTATAACTCTTTTCATGAAAACCCACAAAAACTGTAATTTCATCACTATATACATATTTTGATTGATTATATAAAAATCCCATTTAGAATGGTGGTAAGAATTTGGAATTTATGCCTAAAAACAAAAGTTACCATGATAATATCTATAAACATTAAAAATAAACTCCCATCTAGCTTTAGTCCCTCCATGGTTACCACACCATTGAGTTTTCAAATCATGGTAACACATTCAGAATTCGATATCTGATCCTCTTTCACCTGAAAAACCAAATCAGGTACAAATGAAACTTTAAAGTAAACTTCAACATCACCATGGTCGATACAATCCTGGTGCATTTCTATTATAACTAAAATCATCTTCTGGTGATCTAAACCTTATTTATCCAATTGATTATATGAAATCATTCTTAATTAATGGGCCACAAAATTTTATTTACCTGATGTATGCCTCAAGTAAAAATCAAATATTTGAAGGTGTTCAATCTATCATATTTTCTTGAGATTCAAATGTCACAATGAGAAAATTTGTTTCACGCTCTTATGATTCCAAAACAAAATAAATTTATCACCAAAAACATAATGAATCTATGTCTTCAAACCATGGTCTATGCCAGTTAATTATAAATCCTGTGTTGGATAGTCTTCCGCATAAAACCATATCTATTGTGAACTATAAGAAACAGTAAGACCACTCTTCATGAAAAACATCTTAACTGAGATCTAATTCATCACAATAGAATATGTATCACTTTCTAGACACTAGAAACATGAGGATATGTACTTATGTGTGTCTAAAATTAAGTTCATTCAAGTATTTATGACATTAATAATTTTATTGGAAAGGATCACCTTACCTCATCAAAGATATCATCGATGATTCCAAACATGAAAAATCACATATAGTATCGATATTATCTTGTTTAGCCAAGGAAACTATGAATCTAAAATAAATTATTCAGTGGTTTTGAAGAAATAATAGCTTCTATATTTTCTGGGTCTATAGAAACATCTTTTTCAGAAATTACATGGCCAAGAAAATTTACCTCTTGTATCAAGAAACCAAAAATTTATGACTTGGAATATAAAATATTATCCAAAGGGATACCCAACACTATAGTTACAGATTACTCCTGATCTTAATTTGTCCTTGAATTCACCAATATATCATCCTCAAATACCACCACAAAGGAATACACGTACATTGAAAAATTTACTCATTATTTCCATAAATTTGGTTGGTGAATTTGAAAGAATTCAAGTCCTTACAATAAACATATATTGGACATAAAAACATATGAATGTTGACATTGGAATATCATCTTTAAAAATATGAATTTAGTGATATCCCAAATGGAATTCAATTTTAGGGATCCACTAGACTTCCCTCAACTGATCAAATAGATCATCAATGTGTGGAAGATGATACTGACTATTTATTGGTACATTGTTAATATGTTGAAAATTCTAACAAATCCTAATAATTCCATATGCCTTTATCGTAAAATGAACTAGTGTATCCCATGGATATATAATTGATCAGATGAACCCTTTAAATTTAAACTCATCCAGTTGATCCTTAAATTCCATTAATTCTATTCGTGGCATCTAATAATATGGAAGGGAAATATTATTGGATATAGGTAGGAGATCAATCGTAAACTCCACTTCTATTTTGGATGGAAACCCTGAGATGTTTTCAGGAAAAACATCAAGGAACTAGTCCATTATTGTTGTAAAATCACTATTCGTGATCTCATCTACCTATTCTAAAACAACTAATGAAAACAGGTAAGAGATAATTCCAACCATGGTTACCAAGGGTATTTATAAAATTTCAATGACTATTCAATATCATTTAAAGAGATATCTAAAATCATTAGAAGATTTAAAACTCACCTTTTATGCTTAATAATCGAGATGGGACTCATATTTTGTCATCTAATCCATTTAATGAAGTCAATTCATAGACATCCATCTCTCTAATAAATAAATACCATTCCAACCCAGTCTCATCAATTATTATCAAACATGCTGCACATTTAAATAATTGACACTAATTGTCCCAAATGTGTTTGGAATTTCAAAATAGAAGGAATCATCTCAACATGTAAACCCATCAGATCAATAACCTGAGAAGCAATAAATGAATGGGAAGAAACAAATCTTTCAAAATGATAGAATTAAAAATAATTATACCTATCACATCCAAAGGTCCCAATTGATCATCCATGATCATTTTCTCAACACCAAGAAGTTCCTTAATCACTTCACTTTTTTCTTCACTACCCTATTGAGATTTCATAGGATGAAGAGTCATGGTGTTCTTAGAATTGAAATGGATAAATCTATTCTACTGACAAGAGTTATCTTATAGAACTCATCCCATCACAGTATATGATTCCTGATAAGCATGAGATTTGTCTTTGGAACCCAACCTAGGAGCACTACGATAATAGAACTAAATTTGTACTATCTAATCTCAATTGTGATAGGCTATAGGTGTTGCCCTAAAATAATGCTTCATATGCTCAACAGAACCACAATGAAAAAAATCTAGGCTTACACTTCGGTTATGGAAGTATGTTGTTCAATTTCATGTTCTGATTCTAAGATATACCTCCTCTATGAGAATAGGTTTCCCTCCTATACTTATTTCTTGCACTAGACTTCCCACCTATTCAAATAAGAATAAATATGATTCTTCGGATCATGTTTCTTGAGATGTCTAATTCTTCCACTTTCCCTCTATTAACCACTTCTATATAATCCGTAATATAGAGAATAGAAATTTATGAGAGAATTTTTGTTTTCAACCCTGACCCAAAAATGTGTTCCTTTAAGGACACACTTATAGAAACATCTACCGAAAAGTTGACTAAATTCAAAAATTTAGCTACAAAATATATTACATAGATATTCCCTTGCTTCAATATGAACAATTATATTTTTCCAGTAGTCATGAACATGTGACTATATAATTATTTATTGAAAATTTCTTCAAAATTTTCACATATCATTCCTTGTTCCAATTTAACCTAAACTGCTAAATCACACCACTAGAGTACTAGATCCTACAACATATAAGTTTCTAACATTAATTTTATCTCTTCTAGTGTCCCATAAAAATCAATGTCTCAAGTCATCCTATTTAATCAGACTTCTAATTTTTTCCAACTCAGAATCCCCTTGAAAGGTGGGTGGGTTTTGCTTCTGGAACTAAAATTAATGATCCACCTGTATTGGTTCAACCTTTATTATTCCTCTATATATAGTCTAAAAATACTATACAATAAATTGGAATAATTATTGGTTAACCTAGGGATCAAGTGAAACCACATTCTCAACATCATCATCTAGTCGGTTCTTATAGTTCATACCTGATGTCATTATCTACAACCAAAACGAACTACATTTAGTCGCACTCTCTAAAAACTAAAAACATGGCTATTTGAAACTACCATTTCACAAGTTCAAAAATAATGTTAATCCATAATAATCTATTTTCACCATTTTTAAAATACGACAATTAACCCCTTCCAAAATCTAACCATTAAAAAAATTCTCATTTCTCTCAAAAATCAATACATCCTGATATTTCTATAAATCATTAACTCAATAATGAATAATACAGTCCAAGTGGGAATTAATTCTATCAATTCATTCCATAAAACTCTTTTCAACTAAAACCATGATGATTAGGTGACTACTCGCCTAGAAAATTCTAAAACTCTCATGTAGCCAATCCCCGTGGTTATTTGTTGTTCAAAATAAATCGGTTAGCTATGCTTTTTTATGATATACATTTCACGTTTCAAAAATCCTATTCCTTTTTAAAACCCCATGAAATAACCACACATATCATAAATGATACCATTTACATCTCCAAGAATAAACAAGACTGTTATTCAAGGATTAAAAAAACTGATACTATTTGTAACATACTGCTCCTCACACATTGGCTTGGGAAGAGGAAGTGGGTGTTTCTTGGCCTTAGGTGATATATCCAAAACACAAAAGACTAGGAATAAATTCCAAGGTCCTTAATAAATTTTTCGGGATGATTTTCAATTTTAGAGATATATATCCAAACCATAAATAAAATAACCAATAAAACCACTATATTATGCCTGAGTGCAAAATACAACTCAAAATAACTAAAATAAAAATAATATTCGAGTAATAGAGGAACCCAGAAGAGATAAAGAAATAAATATAAAACAAAACCCAAAGACACTAAAGATATCCTACTAGAAACTCCCAAATTACTTCAAGCTCCAAATTGACAATCCACACCCATGGTACAAAGAAGCATCACTAAATAACTAAGATTCCTTTCCTTTACCTCTTTCTTGATAGATGACATCTTCAAATGCACAATAGTTATCGAGCATGGGGTGAGTAAATACTCAACAGTATTTCTCGAAAAACTAACCAACTCATGCCACTAGTACAAAACATGTTAGAAAATTTATATAAAATGTTTAAAATAGTTAAAGAAGTTTATATCCAAGTCAAAAAAGTTCTTCATGGAATGAAATAAAAATAAAGACTTTAAAACCTTTATCAATTCCATTTAGCTTACCCTTACCTTCAGTCCATAAATCCACATATTCGTACATACATTCCCAAGGGATAGTTACACACTCATGAGAGGTATCTCATCGATTTACCATGTCGTCACAAGGTAACCAACACTACTAAAAATACGACATTTATCAGCACTAAAAACGGACTTTAACAGCGCTAGAAAAGCGCTGTTAAAGCCGGCGAAGATAAAGGGGGGGTCCCCTTTATTAGTGCTTTGTTTTAGCGCTGATAAAAGACCCCTTTAAGGGTGCTTTTGTTTTAGCTCTGATAAAGGAACCCTTTTATCAGCTCTTTTTTAAAAGCACTAATAAAAGGTAAAAAAATAAAAAAATTTAAAAAATTTAAAAAATTAAAAAAAATTAATAAAATTAAAAAAATACTACCAATTGGGGGGGCTTTATAGCACTTGAACCCCCCCCCCCCTTTATAGCGCTTTTTTCACCCCCCCCCCCTACGGTGCCCCATGTACCCCCCTCCACCCTTTAATAACGCTTGCTCCAATATTCCCCCATGCGCGTGCACCCCTGGCTCCACCCGGATTTGAACTCGAGACCTCCCCCCATGCGCGCTTAAGCCCTTACTACTCCACTATTTTGATTTTTTCCAATTCATGATATATATATATATATATATTTATATATTTAGTTATATTTATTCATATAGTAATATATATTTATATTAATATATATATATAGTTATATTATAATATATATATATAGTTATATTAATTTATATATATATAGTTATATTAATATATATCTCTACTTATATATATATATTTAGTTATATTTATTCATATAGTAATATATATTTATATTAATATATATATAGTTATATTAATATATATATATTTATATTAATATATATATATTTATATTAATATATATATATTTATATTAATATATATATATATAGTTTTATTAATATATATATATCTATATATATATATATAGTTATATTTATTTGTATAGTAATATATATTTATATTAATATATATATAGTTATATTAATATATATATATAGTTATATTAATATATATATATTTATAGTGGTATTAATATATATATATATATATATAATGATATTAATATATATATTTATAGTAATATTAATATATATATATGTAGTTATATTAATATATATATATAGTTAGATTAATATATATATATAGTTAGATTAATATATATATATATAGTTATATTAATATATAGGTATATAAATATTCATATATTTTTATTTTAAATAAAATGGATATTAGTCATTATTTAGATAAAGCTAATATATTTTATATGTAAATATATTTTATTATTTATATTTATAATTAAATTTTTAGGTGTGAATATATAAAAAATATGTATATATTGTTATATATTTTATTATAAATATCAGTGCATTATACAAAATGATGAAATTTCAAAGACATAATATCAATATGAATGTAATAACTTAGAATAAATTCAGTCCCCACAAAAAAAAATCCAATAATACCCCCTTAAATGAGGCTGAAAATCCACAAAATGTTAAAAAAACGGGGTACCTTGACTAAAAACTCAGTTTTTGAGGCCTTATGGACATCTTTTAGCCTCTAAAATCTTTTATTGGGGACCCCTTGGGTCACAGTGACGTAGAGATCGTTGCAGGATTCGATTTGATATGTGGAAGAGCTCAAACAGACACCCGTATCAAAAGTTATGGCCGTTTGAAGTTCGAGTTGCGTTTTCAACATATTTTGAATCTTTTTTTTTTAATTTTTTTAATTTTTTAATCTTCTAATTGTTATTAAATGACTATTAATCCATGATAATTAGCAAATTATTAATTAAAAGTATTTTTTTTAATTTCTTTATAAGCCATTTTCACTAAATATATTATATATTAAATATATTATGTGTAAATGTATATTTATACTTATCTAAAATATATTTAAAAATTATATATTATATTTATATCAATATAACTATATTTATTTATTTATATATTTATATATTATTTTTAATTTTTTTGAAGTCGACCCTTTATCAGCGCTTTTAAAAGTGCTGATACAGGCCCCCCATTATGAGCGCTACTAAAAAAGAGCTGATAAAGTGGGGTGCCTTTATCATTGCTGAAAAAAGCACTGATAAAGGGGTGCATTTATCAGCATTTTTTTATCGCTGATAAAGGCACCCCCTTTATGAGCACTTTTTCATTAGCACTGATAAAGGTTGGCGCTGGGAAAAACTATTTATGTTGTAGTGCAATACCAGGTTTCCCAATGGAACACACACCTTCCATAGGGTCACATCTAATGAAAATGAACCCACACCAACCATGCATATCAAAATTCATATTAATCCATTTCACATAAACCCTTTTTTCTTTAAAAAATTTCAACAACCATTTTCCATGGATGAAATCAAAACCATAATTTTAAAATCACTCTTTTAAAATTATCATCAAAGAAGATTTTCCACAAATCCATCTGATTTCCACAATTTCCCAAAAGCAGCACTAAA
Organism: Viscum album; assembly: GCA_963277665.1. Classification (NCBI taxonomy): domain Eukaryota; kingdom Viridiplantae; phylum Streptophyta; class Magnoliopsida; order Santalales; family Viscaceae; genus Viscum; species Viscum album. The sequence goes on along the minus strand of OY728127.1, from coordinate 443,024,973 downwards.
GAGGCTTCAAAAAAGAATAACATGATTTTTCACTATCATTTTAATCAAAACATTCATTGCAATCTAAATTTCTTTTTCTAATCAAGTGGTGTTAAGGGAGAATCCCCCTACCTTACAATGATTGGAAAAATAAAGAATCACATAATGACTCTCAAGATCTAGGCTTGGATCTTCTTTCCTTTAATATATATAAATAAAAAACATCACAATTCCATTTATGGAATAGAGATATATTCATATTGGACTAGATCTAAGGTTATGGGAAAGATGAGGAGAATAAATCTAAAAAATACTACCCAAGAACAAATACTTACTAGATAATATGGATCTGCAACGAGGTTTTAATCACATAAAACATTCCAAGGGATCGAATTGAATCACCTCTCAATACTTGGGGAAAAATAAATTCAGAATTATGAAATATTAAGAAACTAAAAGGGGTATTGATACTTAATCTGAGTTAGATCCAAAAAATTCAAATCTCCAACTAAACGCCACATGGTTAGGTAGCAGTATTTGGTAGACCATACGCCAACCATGTGGTGATACTGCCGTAAGTTAACCCCTTTCATGGTTTCCTTATACAGTAAGACAAAACATGAACAAACCATTATTTAACCCATTGTCTCGACAGGAATGGTTTTCATCGTCCATCAACCATGTTTAGCCAAACCATGTGATTACCAAGCATAAAAACTGTCTTTCCTTCCATAAAATGCATGATTTCAGGGTGGGGTGCATGATTTTACTAACCATGATCAAACATTCCATATATTGAAAAGCCTATAAATCATGACATAACTCATCAAAATATCATAAAACTTAATCCATTCATTATATATATTTAAAATACATTAATAATGTAGAATGTTCCTAAAACATTGGGTGTTAAAAACAATTTTAGTTATCTTTGATAATAATTCTATCTAGTTAAAATTCTTGATATACACTATTCACCCCTAGATGATGTGTTATAAACCTTTATAATTCAATAATTGTTATAAAAGGTAACCCAATAAGGATTTATTAGTTTAAGTCTACTCTATTTTTATTGATTTCGAAAATTAGTATTAAAGGTTGACCTTTATAAAGATAGATTAGTTATACAGTTTCTCTTCCTAATATAAACCAATTTGTGTCAAGAAATTATTCCTCTTGTTTATAAAGTTTTTTTCATATTTAATTATGTTAACCCCTTCCTATACTTTATAGTATAAGGGTAAGATCTTTAAGATGTAAGTAATGAATATAAATGATGCATTGATTCTTCTGAAGCCACCTCACTTTAATGGAAATGATTATGGTTTGCAGAAATCTACAGTGGAGTCATACCTCAATAATTTAAGCATAAAAAACTAATCAATCATAGTAAAACAAAAAACTACCAAAAGTTAACCCATATACACTTATAGAAAATGATGTTGAAAATTATTTTTCAAATTTTAATGTACTAAATAATTTATATAATTCTATTAATAGAATTGTTTTTAATTGTGTTTCTAAGTGTGACAACTCATTATTATTGGAATACTTTACAATTTATCCACCTTGGATCATTAAAAATTAATTTAAATAATCTTGGAATTCGTCATGAAGAGTACCAAGACTTCAATATGCGTAAAGATGAAACTTTGAACTAGATGTTCCATCAATTTACAAACACTATGAATGGAATTACCTATCATGGAGAAATTTTATAAAATCTATTACTTGTTGAATGAGTCCTAAGTTAACTACCAAAAAATTCCATACAAGAAGTTCTTATTAAATCAAATAAATAAATTCAATTATTACACTCTTGATGAATTAATTGGATCACTTATTTAGTAAGAACAAGAAATGGAGAACATTATTGAAGAGGAGAATACATAAATAAAATTATATAACATTCAAATATGTAAATTTTATTCCAACTGAATATTCTTATTTTGAACTACAATATAGTTAAAAAAATATTTCTCAAATTGTGACTGCAATTTTCAAATGAATGAAAAATAAATGATTTAAGAAAGTATTTAGAATAAATTCTAAAAATGAAAAAAATAATAGGAGGTAAGAAAGGTTTTATTAATTCTAAAACCTCAGTTATTACTTATTTAATGTTCATAAAGAAATGGAATATCAAGAACAAATTTAAAAAACTAAAGAATAATAACAAATAAAAAAAATAAGGAGAAGAAGTATTTAAAAACTAGTAAGTGTTGTTTCATAGAATTTTATTCGGTTACAAATATAGAAATGAGAAATAATATAAAATCATACTATTCATAATTTATCTGAATGAGGTTAGTGATTATACATTTTATTCTACATGTTCTGATTCTAACTATGATTTTGAAAATATAAATGTTTCTGAGATAGAAAAATAAATTGAATGATTTGGAAATGATGCTTTTAGAGATATTGTTTACATAATAATATTAAAGAAAATAATGAGAACCATGTTTCTAAAAATAATTTTCATTTACTAGAGAATGAAAAAATAAGAAATACTTATTCTACATCTCATTCAAATGTTTGTAATGAGTAGAATTCTGCTCAAGATTGGAAAAAATTAAAAAGTAAGTTGAAGGTGTTAATAAATGTTTGTCTTATTGTATTCATGGAAATAAAAAGTATTATAAAATGATGTCTATGAATAAAATAATTTAAAACAAATATGGTATTGGTTATGAAATTCTATTATCTCAAATGTATCAAAATCATTTAGGGAAATTTAAAAAATTGTTGTCCTTCTGTTGTTATATTTTTTTAATGTGACATGAAAGTACATTATTAAAATGATTGTTCTATTATATTTAAGAAATACTTGGTACATAAAAATAATCATATTTATAAATACATTTTTTATCTATATTATAAAAAAAATAATTGTTTAGATTTTTTATGGTTACCTAAATTTTTTTTACTAATCTGATTGGAACCAAAGTAGCTTGGGTACTAAAATTTTCAAGTAATTTATTTTTTTAGGAAAAATGTCATGGAAGTCTCAGGAATGACATATAGTATATGGATAGTGGATACTCTAGCTATATTAATAGATACCCATAAATGTATATCACTTAAAAAAATGTGATGGAAGTTCTTTTACATTTGGAGATAATTCGAAAGGAAAACTAAAAGGTTTTAGTAAAGATGTTATTTTTAATTATACTTTTATTACTATGGTATTATATATTTAATGTTTAAAACATAATTTAATTATTATATATCAATTATGTGATGATGGAATGAAAGTTAAATGTAACATCCCAGGTAAATAAAGAATATAATAATTTCATATTTATTAATATCTGTGAATTAAATATTAATTTTACTTTAAAGAGGATGTTATGTTTGATGGCTTACCCGATACGCAACAACGGGTTTCTTTGAAATCTTACACTGCACACTAATAATATTATATTATTATTTTAAATAGTAGTTAATGACTAGAAATTTTATTGGCGGGAATGAATAGAACTAACTACAATATTATTATACATGTTTTTTAAAAGTTTTTACATTTATCCAATTAAAGTTAGAGGCTTAAAATAAGAAAAGAATTCGATTTTAAGCAGAAATATTCTAATATTCACTAAAAGGTTGATTTACCGCCTTTTTAGGGACAACCATATTTAAATCTAGTTTTGGTCACTTTTCTACATTCTATTTGAAAAAATAATATTCTTATTTAGAATCGGGAAACCAAAATGTACTTTGGGTAATTTTTTGGTATTTTTCTGATAAAATTCATTTTTTAATGAATAGGGAAAATACTGTATTTTAATTCAAAACTATCTTTTAATATAAATTATTTATATGTTTATATTATCTTTTTAAATAGTTTTAATGTCTAATTAGATTATATTTTTACCATTTAATCCAATTCTGGTCATTGGATGAAATTTCACTTTGAAATTGGGCGTAAACTATTTCTAATCTTTTGATTGATATTGTTTCATAAAAAACGCTATTTGTTTTGACAACATGAATTAATTTTAAATTAATTATTGAAACTTCTATGTTTGTAAATTTTGTAAAATAGACATAATTTTTGAATTCGGAATATCAAATATAGTTTCATTGAAAGTTTTTGTATTTTTCTCAAAAACATCAATTTTTGATTAATACTGAAACCAATATGTAATAGTTAAACAACTAACTTTTGAATTTAAATTTAAATTTACCACTTCTATGAATTTAATTTCTAAAATCTGACATACATGGTTGTTATTAGTAAGTAAAATTTGGTTCAATAAGATGAAAATAATTTTTTTTATGAATAGTAACTTTTGACGTTTATTTACTGTCGTTAAAGGTAAATAGGCTTATTTAAGGTAAATAAAATATTATAATAATAAAAAATTACATTAAAACTTGTCCTAACCTTATTGGATGAGTCACATCCGACCATGGACATCTTTGGGTAGATTTTGGGACCCCATAGAGCCACATGGAAGTGATAATGACACTTTAGATTAATTAATTTAAAGTAAAGACAAAAATGACAAAAACAAATATCTTTAAGTAAATCAATTTTTAAATGGGGTATATAAGTTATATTTTCAACTATAAATATTAATTGGAAATATAAAATGATTTCCAACATCATCGTATTAGTTTTATAATTTTTAGACATCAAATAAATAAAATTATTTATGACACAAAAATGATGCACTATTTACCACATTAATAAATGATTTAAATAAATAAGATTATAAATATTAAAATAACCTAAAAACACAATCCCATTCTTATTGGATGAACTTATTTAGACCATAAGTCATCTTATCTTTGACCTTAATTATTTTGGACTTTTATAAACCGAAAATAATTATATAATAAAATAATATTTTCACACTTTCCTAAAGAACCGCTCCTCCCCCTTATAAAAGCCCTCACTTCTGACCCATTACTCACACCTCTAAAGCACATTAGCTCATCCAACCCATACCCAAATAAGCTCTCACGATCCCTATGTTCCTCCTAAAAGCCTTACCTTAGACAGAAAACACTTCAAGAAGTCCTTTTGGTGCAAACCAAAGGGAGTTACCCGAATTAAAGGTAACCGTTTCTCTTAAATTCTTTTCTTTTTTATTTTAATTCTCCAACCCCTAAAGTCTTTTCATTAATTTGTTTTTTAACAAAAGAAATATCCTAAATATACTAGGATGTTGTTATGAAAAGGATTCGAACTACACTTAAACTCACCTCCATCTAACGGGTTAAGAACATACTATTTCTATGGATGGCAAACTAACGCCTCATGAAAAAATGATTGTTCAATTATCTCCTATCACCTCTCATGGTGGACATTAATATGGAACTGTATTTATATACGATATATATTATGTTTATGTTTTCTTTATTCTTCTGTATTTTTCATTTTTAGCATACCTTTGTGATTTTCATTATGGGTAAACACGATAATTTCATATGAGGAAGTGCGGACAACCGCCCCCTCAAAGTTATATGACTCATTCATACCATACATGGGATGTATAAAGGATGTAGTTATTGAAATTATATATGATATTATACTATAATAATAATATAATTATTTATCACTAATTTTTCATTCATTTAAAAGATGAAATAGAAATGAAAGTAGCGTTCATGCGTACGTACGACTTACCGCCTCCCTAAATGGTGCATTTCATCTCTTATCTCCAAATGTTATGTACTGTTATAAATTCATATACAAACTTGATATATATGATATATAAATCATGAATATCATTTTGTAGATAATGGACTATTGACCACATGGACAACTTGTAATTATAAGGTGTTCATTTTTTACTCAAGTGCCAAATATCGACAAAATGACAATTATTAACTTAAATGATTAAATAATGTTTATAACATGGTAATAAGTGATATAAAAGGAATAATATACTTGAAAAGGGTTCTTAATCGAGTATAAATTAACTTAAGTTTTATTATTTAGTAAAAACAAGGAACAAACAAGTCAAGTCGGACACGAGGTAAGGGGTTTCTTATCTCACTTTTAATTCCATGAGACTTCCATTATTCTCCACTAATTAATTGAATGTGGTGTATTTTGTACTTAAATTTGATATATATTATAATGATCCTATTTATATTTATGTTATTATGTTAATCATTTGGTGGTTATTAACTTTTTTCCATATGACTCGATTGATTACAACGTGGTAAGGGATTTTCATCTCACTTTTTTTCCTGTGAGATTCATGCTATATTTGCCTTAATTTCCTTTTGTGCGGTGTATATAATATCCATGATTGTATTCATTGTATAATATAATTCAATTTATGGGTATTCACAGATTCATTTTATGATACTTTTTTCATGGGTTGTATGTTTCGTATGTTACCAAATCAGTAAGGAAACCTTTTAACCCAATTTCCATTTCCTTGGGTTAATCTTCTGATTCTTAATTATTTCATACTATGATTATGTGTGGAATCACTATTTATCTATTTATATTTTAAATTACACTCCCCTTTGTGTGGATATACATTTGATACACATAATCACTCCTTTGATAAATTCTCAAGCCACTAATATGAACTTGATAAGAGTAATTTTAACTCTATTTTCATTCATTGAGTTAAACATCCAAGTCACTGGTTTTGTCTTAAAATGAACATGTGTGAATTTCATATGATTTATTTACACTAAATGTCCAATCATATTGAGTGTATTTATATTTTTCACACTTAATTATGTAATTGATTTATCCTTAATCTATGGATAAGGTTTTTATAAGGGACATCGTCTCAATCTCCTTTCGTTGAGGCATATTTTGTTTTAATACACGACATTATTTTATATGCTGTAAAGATACCTTTGAATTTTCATTTCATTCAATGAGAATATTTTTCTATAAAGTGTTTACTAATTGAAAAAAAAATAATGTTTCTTTTTTAACGTAAGCGGTGACAACGACCTTTCCACCATAGCATGTATTATTTGATCTACAGCTTCCTTAACAAGCCGTAATATTTTTAAAAGGAAGGTAAATACCATCTACTCTTTTTACATATATTTTGTTTAATTTTTTTTGATAATGGATTGATTATTTTAATATATTTAAATGATATATTGTGATTGAAATGTGTAAATTTTATCTTTCCTTTATGTTTGTTTTATGTGTTATGAATATGTTATGGTTCATGAGCATTGTTACGTATACAGGTGGTTACATGATAAACATAGGGTGGGTGAGCCCGATATAGCTCTCCAATGCATTGGGTGACATGGCGGAGGTAAATGTTAATGTTTCTCCTAAGAGATTTAGGGAATATACTGAGATGGGTATTATAAATGTGACTCCCTATGTAGCCGTGATAGTTACAATGTTAGTATTTTATGAATGCCAGCAGTTACATTTATGATTTATTATTTCTACATGTTATTCATAATCTTATGATTTCATGAGGTATGTTATCATTGGAAAGTATGGTTTCATTTATTTGTATTTATTGATGAGATAGTGTTTTCCTTCCTTATTTTATAACCCTTACTGATCTTTTTATGCTCATCCCATGTTTTTGAAATGTTTTCCACTGGACTTGAAGATGAATTGGGTCAAGGATGAGATCAAGGAAAATTCATGCTGTCTAAAACATGGGAATAGACATGTCTCTTTTTTATGAGTTTTTATTTTATGAAAAATGGATACTGGTTATTAGTTTCTATATGTAATATTCAAGTTGTTATGTAATAGTTATGGTCTAATTGTCTAAAACTCTAAACCTGAAAAGATCCTCAATGTGAATTCTGGACATAATTAAATATTATGCATGGTTTAAGGCTGGGTCATTATATTAAATTTAAAAATTATAAGAATTTATAATTTACTGGTGATTTCTTATCATTTTATGATAACATAATGGAAAATATTTACACAAATGATTTTTTTGAACTAACAGTTCAACATGTTATGTGTTTGGATATTGTGAAAATGGGTATAATTTTTTAAATAAAAATATAGGTCATGTTAAATTTTTAATGTTGGAAAATATCTCTAAAAGTTATAATGTTTTATAGTTACCTACAATCATGAAAGAACCACTTCATGTTTGTGATGATTCTATGAAAAAGAAACAAAATAATGTTTTATTCAGACCTATCAATTTTATTATTACTAATGTCACTTTATAATTAGTAAATATTGATTTATTTGATCATAATAAAATTTATAACATTTGAGTAGTGAACTAAACTTTATTTATTAATAGTGATTATAGTAGATTTAAATGGGTTTATTTTCATACACATAAAAAAGATAATTTAACTAGATTTATTTATTTTTTTCATTTAGTTCAAAATAAAAAGTGTTGTATGATTGTTCAAATTCATAGTGATAAAGGAGTTTAATTTTATAACCCAGAATACGAAGTGTTTTGTGAAAGGAATAGTTATATTATTATTTTTTTCTCCTAGAATAGCATATAAAAATGATGTTGTAGAACAAAAAATAGAACTATTTTTGAAATAGAAAGAATTGTGTTAAGTGAATATAATTTTCCTAGATTTTTTTGGTTAAAGACGTTTTAGTACTTATTATAACTACCACAAAACTAGGTTTCGATAGCGCCACCCTTTATCGGATCAAAAATAGCACTGATAAAGAAAACTTTTAACGGTGCTAAAAAAATGTCGTTAAAAGTGACCCTTTATCAGCACTTTTTTTAGCACTAATTAAGGGGAACCCTTTATTAGTGTTTTTTTGTTGTGCTGATAATGGGGGGGATTTATCAGCACTTTTTCCTAGTGCTTATAAATTTTATATTACAAAGAAAATTCCTAAAAAATAATATATCATTATATAAGTATATCTATATTGATATAAATATAATATATATTTTTTAAATATGTTTAATATTAGTTTAAATAGACTATTAAAATTAAATATATAATAAATTTAGAGAAAATGGCTTTAAAATATTTTAAAAAAAAATAATTATTAATTTGATAGTTATCATAAATTAATAATCATTTAATAGAAATTTGAAGACAAAATAAATCAAAAACAATTAATTAAAGATCTAAAATAAGTTGAAAATGTAACTCAAACTTCAAAAGACCATAACTTTGGATCCAGATCTCTGTTTGAGCTCTACATCATATCAAATCGAATCTTATGATGAGATATATGTGCTAGTGTCTTAAGGGAACCTTTATACACATTTTTCAAAGCCCATATGGCCTCCAAAACTAAGTTTTTAGCCGAGATACCCTGTTTTGTTAACATTCAAATAGGTATAACTTCTGATCGGGATGCCATATAGGCTTTTATCACATATCATATCGAATATTGTTTCATTTTATTTGATTTTACTAGTTGTGAAGTTGAAATAGATTTCTGGATTAGATGTTATGGTCATTTTAACATTCTATGGATTTTCATATACACATATATATGTATTTATTTATAAATCAATATATATATCTTTGTGTGTGTGTCTGTGTGTCTCTGTGTGTGTGTGTGTTGTATATATGTATGTATATATTTATTTATTTATTTATAAACACACATAAGAAAACATATTTAATAAATGTATTTAAAACTAATCTTATAAATATATATTAATATACAAATAAATATACGGATAAAAAACTATAACTAAATATATATATATATATGTATAAATAAATATAAATAAATATTAACATACGAATAAATATATATATACTAATATATGAATAAATATATATGTTTTAATATGACTAAATATATTTATATTAATATGAATTTATATTAATATCTGAATAAATATATATGTATTAATATAACTAAATATATTTATATTAATATGAATCTATATTAATATACATGAATAAATATAACTTTTTATATTTAAATATATATTAATATATGAATAAATATATATATTAATATATGAATAAATATGTATGTATTAATATAACTAAATCTATTTATATTAATATGAATCTATATTAATATATGAATAAATATAACTATATTTATAAATATATATATCATTTAATAGAGAAAAAAATCTAAATAGCTTAGTGGTAAAGGTGAAGGTGTGTGAGGGGGGAGGTCTCGAGTTCAAGTTTGGGTGGAAGCGAGGGTGCACGAGCAAGTGGGGGATGTGTGGGAAAGTGCATTGTGCAGAGAGTGAGAGGGGTTCCACCTAGAACTAATAATAGGGGGGGTCAAGTTCTATTAAAAGCACCCCAATCATTCAATTTTCTTTTTAACTTTTTTTTAACTTTTGTCAGTTCTAAAAAAAGTGTTGATAAATTACCTTTTTTTCATCGTTTTTTAGCACAGATAATTGTCACCTTTTATCAGCGTTTTTAGCGTTCATAAAAGGGTATTTATCATAACTTTTCTGAGCACTGATAAAAGTGACCCACCCCCTTATCTTCACTTCAATTAATAGTTCTTTTCAAGAACTATTAATTCCCTTTTGTAGTGCTAATAAAGTCCATATATGCATTAGTGTATATTCCAAGTATAATTCTTATTATACCACTATTATATAAAAATCATTATGAATTATTTAAAGGATAAAAGACTAGATATTTTTATTTTATTATGTCTGGATAAAAAAAATTAATTTTAATTTGAAGGATTATTTAGATAGATCTAATTCAAAAAGAGATGAAGGTATTTTTGTTGGTTATTCTAATAATTTTAAAGCTTGTAGAGTTTTTCATTAAATAACTATTATTATTGAAGATATTTTTTCATGTTAGGTTTGATGAAAATAATTTGATCTTGAATTCTATTTTTTGTTTTTGATGAGTTAAGAGATTTTAATTTTGGTTAATAAAAGCATCGGTATAAGGATAAATCAATTAAGGGGGAGCGTAATCATTATTTACCTAATCTTTGATCATGGAAGAATCATAGAAATCATCCTAATGAAAATTTTATTTGTAATATTAACTTTGGTATTAAAACTAGAAATTATCATTTAAAATTTTGTGCTAATTCATCTTTTAATTATGATTTTGTTTCTAAAAATATTAATGATTCTTTAAATTACTCTAATTGGATCATTCCCAGTATTGATGATATCAAGTAGTTTTCTCATACTATTTTTAAACATTAGTTAAAACCTATTTAGATAATAATGTTACTGTAACTAATTGGATTTTTATAAATAATATGGATGAATCAAAAAATGTTGTTAAGAATAAAGCTATAATTTTAACTCAAGGTTATTATCAAGAAGAAAGTATCAATTTTGATGATTCGTTTTCACGTGATACTAGAATTAACACTATTAGATATTTTTTTAGTTTTCTAAAATTTTCAATGTATTATATTATTTTAAATTGTTGTGAAAATTTTGTTTCTAATTCTATATATTTCTTAATATGTTTATGTTTCTCAATACCCTGGTTTTAAAAATAATAAATTTCCCAATCATTTTTTGAAGTTATCAAAATATTTATATGGTTATAATCAATCACCCCATTATTTTGATGTTATAATTAGTTTTTTATATTGAATAATGGTTTTTAAAAACATAAATTTGAACTTACTTTATTTATTATCTTTATTTCATGTGATATTTTAATTTTTCATGTTTATGTTGATGATAATGTTTGTGTATCTTGAAATGATTTTATTTGAAAATAGTTTTAAAATTTGATAGAAAATTAGATTGAAATGAATCTTAGAGGATAATTTAAATTCATTCTCAGACATAAAATTTTTCCAATAAATAAAGCAATGTTTTTGAATCAATACAAAGATGATAAAGATGTGGAAAAATGTTTTGTTCTTGATTAATTTAATTCTAATAAAAATACTTGTGATTATTAGTTATAAATTAGATTTTAATGCTACTAGAAAATATTTTTATTCAAATTATTCATATTAATGTTTGGAGGTTTATTGTATTTAATTTCATTTAGGCCTCATATATTGTTAACTTTTTGTTTGTGTTCTAGATTCCAACCAGATCCAAATGAATTTCACATGAAGGATATTGAATTTATTATTAGTTATGTTAAAATAACTGTTAATTGTGAATTATTTTATTCTAACCAAAATTGAATTGATTTTATTAGTTACACTATATTAGATTTTGGAGACTATGTTATTGATAGAAAAAGTACGTTGGGTATACGTCACTTTTTTGGTAGGAATTTTGTTTCTTTTAGTTAAAGAAAACAAAAATCTATTTCTTTTTCAACTACTGAATGTGAGTGTATCTATGTTGTATCATGTTTCTCCTAATATTTATTGACTAAGAAAACTTTTTATGAGTATGGTTTTAATTTTTTAAATATACCTATTTATTTTGATAATTCATCTATTATTTCTATTTCAAATAACCCTTTAATTTATTCTATAACTAAGCATATAGAAATGAAATTTATTTTTCATATAGGTTATATAAATAAATATTATATCATTATTAAATTTATTCTGACTATAAATCAGATGGTATATAATTTTAAAAAATGGTTGGATTTTTTGAAGATTGAGAAAATAAAATTTGATCATGGTATGTTAGAAATTTATTTTGGAAAGAATATTTTAGTTTTTTTGTTTCCTTAATATATATTCGATAATTGGGTGTTTTTTGAACTTTTAACCTAATTTTTTCACTTATGCTTCCAATTCTATTATTTTTAAATTTATTATTATTTTCTTTTTTAAAATATTCAAAACAGGAAAAAACTATAAAATCATATTTTCTTTTTTTAATTTTTAGGAAGGGGATATTGTTGGGAGTTTTTTATTATTTATTTTGATTTTATGTTTTTGAATATTCTAATTCCATCTTATCTTTTTTTATATTAATCATATTTTCTATAAATTTATTTTACTTGATCGATTCTAATTTTATAGTTTTTTTCTGTTATTAAATTATAACATGAGTTACAATGCTAAGATTATTAGAAAACTTCATAAGATGGAAATATAATAAATTTATTTATATGTCATTTAAATATGAAGAAGGATGAGATTTCATTTAGATATTCTAAAAACTTGTTAAAGTCTATATGATTTGCTTTATTTTTTATATAGTTTTTATGTTATATTTTTTACTATTTTTTATGAAATATATTCACATATAAGTATAAATGAGGATTTCTTTGATCCATTTAAAATATCTCAAAATTATCTACATTTAAATTGATTGGATGTTTGTGGGCTCTAAAAAATCACCAAAGACTCTGATGAAAATTCATTGCATATGTTATTTAAAAGTGATTATATGTGTGGTTTTTGAGTGGTCAAATTTTGTTTTAAGTGATGACGTGTGGTTTTTGTAAGTGACCACATTTTTTTAAGTCACTACATATTATTTTCTATCCTACCACATAAGTATTTTGTTCAACCTACCACATGAGTTAACTGAGCATACCATGAAAAGGAGGGTATCTCATCACTTATAGGACCAGGATCAGGTTTATATAGAAATCTCACATATATAGTTCTTTCCATCACCACATTGAATACTCTAGTAGTACTCAAATAGGATTCTCAGATGTCCTTTCAGAGTTCTATGTATAGTTCTTCATTACACTCTTGAATCGTAGGTGATCCTCGCATATAGGTTATCACATCCTATTTAAAGTTTTCTTCTCTATTCTGTAATCTCACATATAGAAAAAGACTCATTCCTTGAATCCAAAAATAGAATACTCCAAAAAATTATCCATGCATAAATAGCTACACCCTCACTTTCATGATTGACATGAAGCTATCATGTTTCACTTGACATGCAATCCACATTTAGCGAAACTCATTTTTCAATCTTATAGTATGTATACATGTGAAATGCACTATGAAAATGAGATATGTGAAGATTATTGAATCTACCTCATTCATCATTTCATGGTAAGTAAAGTTAATATAACGAATCAATCACACAGTAAGTGATCCTTCCACATGTTGAAATATCAACTGACTGTACTCCTTATAGTAAAATAAGTGATTGTATGTCACAATATTTATATGGTAGGTATACCCTCTGCAAGACTACTTTAAATGAACAAACACTTTGATGTCATGGTATGTAAACATACTATAATAAAAATACATCATGGTCACTCAACACTCAAAGGTAGTTCAATACTTTTAAAATTTTCCTAAATCCAATTTTTTCAGCTTGCTCTGTTTTTAATTATTTTTGATAATCCGATTTAATAAATGTTTACATTAATGTTTATATTTATTTTATTTTATTATAAAATATATATTTATTAATAATAATCCATGATAATAATTTTTTATTTTATTTTAAATATATTTAAATAATTTTTAGTTTATTATTTATTCAAGAAAATTCATGCAGATTATATTTTGAATATTTAAATTTTTATATTTTGAGTTGAATTTTTATTATTTTTTAATTTAATATTTTGTGTCATAAAAAAATTTCAAAATAATTTTTTAGTATTTATTACAATATAATTATATTTGTAATACTTACGAACTTCATGAAATTAAAAAATAATAATTTGAATTATATAAGTCAAATTATCCTATAATTTTTATGATATTTATTTCTACTATTACTTTTGGGGACAATTTGAATTATTTAATGAGCAATTATAATTAGTTTGAATTAGTTTTTATATTTTTAATTCAAATAATTTTTTTTATCATTATTCTATAATGATACTTTTTTATATATCTTGGATAGTTATAATGTTTACATTTATATTCCATCACCCAGTTGGAGATTGCTATATTAGTTTTCCTCATCCAATTTAAAGGATTATAGGAACCTTCTATGTACACAACTATGAGTACACAGACATTTGAGAACAGAAAGATATTTACTCTGAACTTTGAATTGTTGTAAAAACGAAATCCTATGTAATCATGTTTCCATCTACAGGACATACTTTCAAGTACTGCATAAAAATTTATATGGATTTTATTACTTACTTGAAGAGACATCCTTGTATATTTCTTGAGAACATGTACCTTTTATTCTTTTGTTTATCTTAAATTTAATCTTCGTTTCTTTTTTCCATAACATTACTTCTAATCTCTCACATGTGATCTCATTTTTTTTGTGATTCTACATTCAAAATCATTATTTCTCTTTCATCGGGTTGTGACACAAGGATTCTAAAGGTAAGATCATTCAGGTTGTGAATCCCAAAGTATAAAGTCTGTTATTTTTATTTGGTTGTGAATCCCTATACAAAATTCATGTTTCTTGGTTATAATTTCACTTGAAAAAGTATGTTGTAGTTGGGTTATGATTCCCCTTCAAAAATTAGTTTAGTGCACAATGTATATCTCCTAGATTAGAGAGGTATAATAGTGGACTATGTACAATTTGAATAGAACCACAATAAAAATTCCCTGTTTTCTTTAATTTATTTTCCACTACTAATTATCTTTCTTAATTAACTTTGATATTAATTTTATCTGGAAAAATTATTTAATCTTGTCTATTCACCCCTCTAGACCATCTATCATCACTCTTTCTATCCCAACATTATCCTCTGTAATGAGGTACCAAGTATAATGGTTTTTCTAGAAAAAAAATCATTGTTTAAGTGCAGTTCCATTCACATTAGGAGGGGGTATAAGAAAATATCAATCAACCATGGACTGGTTATGACCTCGTCAGACATTAAACTCCCCACAAGTTATTTATACTAACTATGTAGGTAATCTTAAACTCTTCTTCTTTAGATACTTTAAAACATCATGAAATTCCTCTACTAGATGTGACATATATAAGATGTCACAATGCTTTTTTTTCTTCTTTCACTCTTCTTCGATACAAAGTAGCATGAAAACAAGTCTTCCTCTTCCTTAAAATAGAAAAATAGATGTAATTTTCTTTTCTTCTTCCTTCTTTCAAAACATTTATTTCTGCTCGTTCTGTCAGAAACTACTCTTCTTATATATTTTTTTCAATGATAGTTCATCTAAACCCTTCTTCTAAACCATGTTCATCCAATAACCATTAATAGGAAAACTTGGTTTGGAATCACTTCATTTTTTATCCACCATCCACTATATATGCTTCCATTACCACCTCATCTAATCACTTCTACCATTCTTTTTCTAGTACTCGATTTCTTTATTTGGTAATTTTGTTCTTTCTGCTAACCCCTTATCTATATAATACCTCTTCATTCAAGACCTCAACCCAAATGGGAATTACTATCCAGATTCATGTTGGTACTTCCTTACTAAACTTCAATTCTTCAAAAAAAATCATATCCATAATAACTACCACATAATATAGACACAACCTTTTCTCAAAAACAATTGTTTGAAAACTCCCATATGATGACTTAAATTAGAGACTAGTTTTCAATGACTTCACAACCATTCTTATATCTAATGTGATTATAAAATTTTTCCATCTTTCATTGTATAATTCTTATTCAAAAACTCTTCATTCGGTGGACTCTATTCAGAATAATTTTTTGTAAACTTTTTTTTATGCCACTTCTAGAAAACCTATTCATTTAATGATCTTCACAAGTTTCCTCTATCTGGTGAATTTTTTAGGAAAAAATTTCTCAATAATTTTAATTCTTATTTACTTGAAATTTTGATCTTTATGCATGTTCATATGATAGACACCATATAGTTCTTTGTAACACTTAAATCGTCACTACGTAATGTTCAAGAACTATCTTTCCACTGAGTTCCACAAATTTATTTTGTCAATACACTATTGATGGAATCATGAATTACAATGAATATTCTTGATGTCTAAATCTATAATTATGAAAAATTGATCGGCTAATTTAGCTCTCTTTCATATAGGATTTCCTATACTTCTAGAAAATATTTTTGAATCACATCCAAAATGCATAGTGATATTTAATAAATGAGAAACATGAAACCAAAAGTATTTGTGTATATTTTTTTAATAGTTCTACTTCTATTGTAGATATAAAAATAGTCTTTTAAAAAACATGGTTATACCCTCTATCTATTCATATTCATATATTATACTCAGTCTGACGTCTTTAGTCTATTAACCTTTTTCTAATCACCTTGATCCACTGGTCTCATGTTTCCATTTCAAGAATAATTTTATACAGAAACTTATCCATAAGAAAACTTCATAAGGATGATAAGAAATTTGAATCTCCAAATATCAAAATAAAAATATAGATATAAATATCATCTCACCAAAAATAATCAAAGGTAATCTCAAAGTATTTAAAAAATCTTCCACCTTTAAGTAAAAGGTATAAAAAAAATTCATAGTCAGGAACACCATTGTTTTTTTTCAAAGATAATAAGACTGGGGCCCTTATTTTCTTCATCATCAATCCATCCAACCTATATCAATGTTATAAACAGGATTTGATACTTCAACCATACATTCCAATAACTTATTATTTAAAACTTCTTCAACATATTGACATCAATGATGTCTTTATATTTTATTAACAATCATTTAAAAAGAATGATAACTAAAAAAAATATTACTTTCATGAAACGTAGGCTCTTTAGATGGATATTTAAAAAATATATCAATGTATCTAAATAAAATGTGGTATAAAAGATAAAAAATTTAATCATTTAGGGAAACCCCTCTTGATGTTTTTAAAAATACATTTGTTTAAAACCCACATCATTAATGAGGTAATAAAACATATTTTATTAAAATAGGTAAAATTAAATATGATAATAATAATAGTTAATACGTAATAGGTTTTCAAAATATGATAGGAGCACATTGGTGGGAATAATAAAACTTGGGAATGGGTGATAAACATTCATTTAAGATGATGGGAATTATTCTTTACATAGTTATATTTTCAAGAAGGAATAGAATTCATAAATAAGGATGGTTTGTATCAAAAGTGATCTCCAAAGATGAAAATTTATTTTACCATATGAAATGTAATATGAATCTCAACAAGAAACATTATAACTAAATAAAGAATATAGAGTTATTAAAAAACCATTTATTTTTCGGTTGATATAAATCCCTATCCAAATCAAGGAAGAGAATGAGTGGATTTTTTGTTTCCAAGACCGATACTAATTTTAGATATTTGAATTAACTGGTAATTATTTGTACCATAAAAAAGAATATTAGTTCATAATATCAAAACATGCCTCAATGAAGGGTGGTAGAGACAGAAAACCTTACCTTTTATCTTGAATTCTTAGAACTTTCTATAACCTCAAGTATAACAAACATAATTATATTAATAAATTATTTCATATCTTTTTAATAAATCTTATTATTTAAACTCCTTGTTTATAATAATTATTTATATGCAAATTAATTAGTTATTATCTATTTTCAATATCGAGTGTGAGTAATCTTTATTATTTCGAACTAGTTTTATAATTATGATGTTGTTATTTATTCTTCACCCAAGGTTAATCATTCAAAAATCATAAAAGGTATGGTAATTGATAATTTTTAAAAATTTATAATCTTATAGTTTCATTATATGGTGTTTTTGGTTATGTTCTTTATAGTTGAAATTAACAATGAGCAAGTTTTGGTGATTTTTAACAAATGAACAATGGTTTCTTAATTAATGAGTCAATATTAATGTTATAATTCCAAAACCAAAAGAAAATATTTATTTGATTATTTATATTATATATATTCAGATAGTATGTTCTCATATGCATACATGATATTATTTTATAGCATTGTTCAATTATGTGGTTAGACCTACCCAAACATAAATGTACCTGAATTAATGTATGACTATGATTGTGAAAGTAGTTTCTTTTAGAATAATATAATTATTATAAAATAATAATGAAAATTTTTAGATAGTTTTTATGTGGTGAATCAAAGTTTATATATTTTTAACAAATAATAAAGAATCTATATGAAATCTAGATATGTTACTTCAAGGAGTTGGTAGTCCACAAAATTCATGATTAACTTTAAAACCCAACCTGGCAATCCGCTGAACCTGGAACCCATTCTGGACTGACCAAAGGCCCAACAGAAATTCATGATCTCCATGGGTGGGGAACTTGTTCTTAGGAATCATAGGATTTCTTATGGAAATGATTTCACCCATATTAGAGAAAAAATATATCCAAATAAATAAATTCCAGATCCATAATAAATAAATATTCCAAATACATCATAACCAACTAAACTAATCCAAACCATTTGCATAAATATAAATATCATCCATAAATATGAGGCATAAAACTAGGAAAAAGATAAAAAAATAACTAAAAAGGAATGCAACATACTTGGGAAGATCACAAACCATCTCCATGAAACCTTCGGTTGCTTGCCACCACCTCAACTCACCCCACATCAGATATAATGATCAAAACTTAACCCAAAAGGTATCCTATAACCTAAAATATATAAGAAGGAGATAAAAAGTCTAGTAAGTAACCACAACCTACCGAAAATATGCAATGTGCTTCATAAGGTAATTTATCAATTCTATTTTGAAACTAAATATAGAGAGTAATATTTTCATGTATAACTTATAGAAAACCAAACAAAAATTAGAATCAACTTTCATAATAATAAAACTTGTTTTCTAAAACTAAAACAATTTTCTTGAAAATGATTCCATTGGGATAATTTATTTCAAAAATGAACTCTCGTTATCATTTTTAAAAATTAACAAAATTGTTTTGTTTAAATGAAAATATTTACCTTAAATCATTTCATTGGCTGAGAATATCTTTATAATGAAGTACTCATTTGGAAATCCACTTTCCAAACCTACACAATATAATTTATATTCAAAATAGATTTTCCAAACAACTTTGAACACTCATTTTACAAATAAAATAACCCAATACTTGACTAGGTCAAGCATATCATTCAAGAAACATCTATCACAATTCATTATAATAAATATTAACAAATAATGGTTCTATAATAGTGAAATTTTGTGAAATGATACAAAAGATAACTAGATCAAACTTTCCTATATCAGTAACCGGTTAAACAATTGAATGTTTAATGGGTTCAACCCAAGGTTATCTAACATGAAATTAATATAACCATATAAAAGTATACCAGACCAAAAAAAATCTACCAACATGTACTGAAGTACAAACCACATGTAATACAACCAGCCGACACAATCATCATTATGATGAAAATCCCTTCCCATCCCTTTTTCTTATCACTAATGGAGGGAAAATAGTGGTGTGTAAACCAACTATCAAATTAAATTATATCTCCCACTTATTACTTAGGTTCCCATGACCAAAATAGTATACATGGTGAAATATTACATAATGTAATCCTAACACACAAGGAATAAAAAATGTTTATCCCTGACCCCTGAGCACTCAATAATGAATATTCCTTTATGTCACAAGAACCAATGAATTAATAAGAACATTCCCACATAAAGGGAGTAAAAGTAATCAAATAGAGGTAAAAAACACAAAAATGGATAAACAAGTCAATGAGTAAATCTAGGGGTGTCTACCACATCAATTTTTTTTAAAAAAAAGTTCTTATTTTTCCTTTAATGAAAAAACACGGATTGAGATACCAATACCTTTCTTATTTAACAAAACAAAATTGCACCTTCAAAACATTTCAAATCCACCTATAAAATGTTGTTATTCGTCTTTGAAATCATGGACAATTCCATAGACCATCCATTTCTATCAAATACATTTCCAAAGTGACATTAATTTTTTTTTACACAAGGGAAACCACACATACATTTTTTTAAAATGAAATGGTTGTGGGTAAGCCCCTTTATTAAGAAAAAGAAAACATGAACCCTTTTAAACTGGGTAAGGGTGGACCCAAAACAAACCCATATCATAGGCCCAAAGTCATAAGGCCTTTAAAAAACATATTTTTTGCTCCTAGAAAAGTAAAAGTGTATAAACACTCATTATTTTAATTCTAACCCAATTCGAAATCCAAAACAGAATTTCATAAAAATCTTAACACATGAAAAAATTTCATTTCGAACAATAGAAAATTGAATTTGAAGGTAAAACCATTCATTACAATCTTATATCATAATGAAATGGTTTTAAAACATCACAAGGATATCACATATATTCATACATTCAATAAAAATTCATTTATAAATCAAAAGAACAATTTTAATTCTAAAATGAAATAATTTCATATAAATACCTACTTATAAGATGATAAATCCAAGATGAAACGTGTCACATTCAACAGTGGGCAAACTGATGGGGATAAAAATTTCTTATATGAACCCTAGACACCAAAAAACCCAATATAAGATGCACTCAGAACCCTAAAATCATCCACAAGAGATCTACGGTTCATTAGGAAAACCAAATCCAAGATATAATAGAGGAAGAGAGATGGAAGATGGAAAGAGGGGAATAAATACCTCAAATCCTTTTGTAATTCACAATAGAGAGGCCAATAATATAAAGTTTAAGAATTTAGAGCTCTTCCATGGCCTCTAAAGGGTTGTACGACACAATAGGGGGAGTATATGGTTGAAAAGCCTCTTAATTTTAAAAGGTAATTTTAGGAAATTCCAAATATTTAAACAACTATAAGGGTTTCATGGTTTTATTTTATAGTTTTCAAAATCATTCCCCAACTATTTGTATCCCTTTTGATAGACATAGATCACTGACACGATTTGGATTCTTGGTATTTCAAACTATATGCCATCCTCTTCCTAATACAAATAGGATTTATGGTTTCAAGGGATCTTTGAACAATTTGATAAATCATGCGGAAGTCATGAAACATGGATCTGTCACCATTGTAGTCCCATCTACATGGACACTACATAGTTACTCCTAACCATGTGGGATATCTATAAATCTCCAAGAAAGCCTTCACAAGATTTAAATTCTCGGCTAAAAACTTCTATAACTCAAACCCACCAAATATAAGATAGAATTATTCAAAATCAACAACATAGTTACATGGGGGTGTCACAAATTCCCACATCATGCCACTTTCTTCCCTCGTAAATTGTGGTCGAAATGAAAGTTGGGAGAAGATTATATATCTAAAGAGTTCCTAACTCAGAATAACCTCTCAAAACAATTCAACCTTATATATAACAACCAATATCCTCAAAAATGATCAAGATTTTCCAACACAAGGTACCAAACATATCTAAAAACAAATAAAACAACACATCAAACAATAAGTTATATAAATTATGGGAGACATAACATAGTCTCTACACCATTTAGGATTCTTAAAAAATGGTGGAACCAAAGAAAGAAATACTTATAATATATCCTCAAAAACCAAATAAACTAGATAAACATACTCTCATATAAAAAGTGCTTCCAAACCCAAAGGGAGAACAATTAAAAGGATCCTCAAGAGAATGAAACGATCATTCAACACAAGTTATGACATTCAAGGATAAACTAGGGTCAAAACCTATATCACCCCCATATAATGCATACCCAAATGGCCCAAGAAAAACACTAGATGGTATACTAACTCAACTAGTGATTCCTAAACACTAGTTACTAATTCATTCACCAAAGGTCTTTCTCATGTCCAAACAATGAACACCTCAAAGGATCAACATTAGAATGTGGAAAAGAAAAACTCTAAAGGAAGGATCACCTAAACAATGAGGCTCATAAAATGTTACTCACATCCAAGAACAAAATAATGGTGAAGACCAGAAAATATCATCAAACTCCATCCTAAAGGGAGTGGATATTTCATAATAAAAAGTAGTCCTTCAATTAATTACATTCAAAGTTGTTCACAAAAACCATCCACAAGAAACACATCAAAAGATAACCATTCGTAAGATTCTAAAAACAATAGCCAAATCTCTATAATATTAACTCATGATTACAACCATCAAATAAAAGGTCCCAAAAAAACTCATCCTCAAAAGGATCAAGCCTGCGACCTCGCCTAAAAATCAAAATACAAAACTTCTAAAGATAACTCAAATGGACACAATGGAAGAAAACCACGGGATACATAATACAAGATGTATTAGAACACCATATATCCAAACAAAGGAAGTTCATGAGAGATATATTATTTCCATGATAAAACCTTTTTCCCCTACACAATATATCATCATTCTTCTGATCTTTACAAATTATGTTATCCTCATTCCCACCCCCTTTTTTGTACATTAGATAAACTGATACACGACCCACCAAAGTTTTCCTATACTGGTAAAAATTCACTCAAACAGTTTCATTAACAACCTTTTTAAAAATATGTCAAGCCATACAAAGGTATGATTGAACCAAGATCTATCCAAATACCACCTTTTAAGAAATAATCTTTCTTGGAATCATTGATGAAAAGATTCAATGAATAGACAACCAACTCTTAGAAGTGATTGATGTGCTCCCTTACTGATCAGTCACCCTAATGATGGATATCAATATCAATCTCCTTATATAATTTGAAAATATCTATAATTAACTGCTAAAAACATCAAATAGATCCCTATACATACTATTGCACAACTGAGAAGGTACCATCGACTACCACCAAACATGGCTAAAATTGACAGGCAATCTCTCTACTTCTATCACCCATGAAGCTTAATTGTTCTTAGAGAATCCAAGATCACTGAGATCTCTTCCAAACACCTCACTAACTCCACTGACCCTTGATCTCCATTGAAATATGGTGGATGTTGCTTCAAGATATCCGAAATAGGGTCTGAGATCGAAGAATTTTCTATGTACACCACTCCACTCAGAGTTTGTGTAGGAACAAGAAATGAAGAAAATATTTGGACCATTCTAGGAGGAATTATATAAATAATTGGATACATGAACCACAATAGTTCATGCCCCCAAACATAAACTAAAAAATTCCTCCATGAACTAGGAATCAATCAAACCAACATGCCATCAGTCTAGGAAGAAATCATTCATACCAATAAAATAAACTTTTCTATTGAAACCAACAATTCCACTAAGTAATTTTGTAATCACCATCCACTAAGGGGAATTTATGAAAATATTTCCAAAATGATATTTAAAACAAAATAACCTTCATGGAAAACACATTTCCTAAACAAGTAACAACCAAAAACTCCTTTCAAAATCCCATTTCATTTTAAAAACCAAGCATCTAAATAATTCTCATCCATCTCATTTCCTGTTCCAATATAAATTTCAAACTTTTTTCAAAACCAAACCCCCCTTTTATTCCGGATAAAATTTTAAAAAACACTTTTTGAAATCAATTTCATTCCAGATAATCCAAGGAATAATGTTTGAAACTAATCATTTTTTCAAATACTATAAGGGAAAAAACAAATTTTTTAAAAATTCTTGAAAAACCAAGGGATTCTCCTTTTCCTAATATTACATATAACAATGTTGGAAATTAGACATTTCAAAAACGACCTTGATATTCCATATATGGTTTTAAAATCATGTGAAAAAATAACCAAAAAACCTTTCAAACATGGTTAAGAATAACTTCTACAAAAATGGTTAATAAAAACTCCTCAAAACACCTCAATCAAATTGGAATGACTCATGGAGAAATATAGAATCGAAAGGATTTAAAATTGGAAAACCAAGGAGGAAAATGAATTTTCATAGTTTAGACACTTTGGTTAGGAAACCACGATCCAATTGTGCTACACCCTACAAAATAGGTATTCCCTACCACACAATCCCCCACTTAGTTTCCCACACTGTAAATCATAACCATGAATCCCAAGAGCTCCCCATTCCCACCCTAAAACCAAGGAGGGACACCAATATCACAAACATAATCAATGGGGATCAAAACCACATCAATCATAATGATATCCATTAGAAACAACCAAAGCAATATCATGTTAACAATTATAAACCCAACTTCCCATGGAAACCTCAGGCCCAAGACAACGAATAGCTAGCTAGACTCTCCCCGCACATACCTCTCATTCTCCAAAAACCTTAGTATCATTACTACAAGGAAAAACCGAAATAAAAATTTATACACAAGTGTCTTAGGATCTTAAAAAAGTACCAAAACCTCTAATATTATTTTGTAATGAACTGAGTGAGGCTTCCACTAAACTCAACACTGTATTCGGCCTTCCATAAGGCCTGAAAGGAATTCCCAATAATAATGGGATGAAAACTAGTTTATAGGAATAACAGGAATACCTTTTGGAATTATTTATCATGTATTATACATAAAATACATCATAATAAATAAATACAAGATCCAAAATAAATAAACATTCAAAAATGTCAAAGAAGACTAATCTGATCGAACCCATTTGAACAAATATAAACATCATCATTAAATGGGAATAAAACAACAAGTTTGAAAAAAAATCAATTGATTAAAATAAAACGACTACAAGACAACTCAGGCTAAGCCTAACCCATCTCCATTAAACCTATTGTTTCTCACCACCTCCCCAAATCACCCCACATCAACCATGATGATTAAAACTAAACCCAACAGGGAACCTAGAACCTGAAATATATAGGGGTGATCTAAAAATCCTCATAGGTCACTAAAACCTACAAAAACTATGAAATATATTTCATAAGGAAATTCATCAATGCTAGTTTGAAAATAATTCTGGAGTGTAAAATGGAAGGTAAGGTGAATGAGTATACATGCCAAGAGGGAATGTGAGGGCCAGTAGTGGTGTGTGTACCAACTCATGTAATAAGTTATATATCCCACTTAGAACCTAAGTTCCCATGACCAAAAGGGGAAATTAGGTGAAAGATTATATAATCCAATTCAAACACACATGGCATAAACAAATTCTAATCCTCAACCCTAACACCCAAAAAATAATATCCCCATAATTGAAAATCACCACATAAGTGATATGAACATTCTCGTATAAGAGTACAAACAAATATCACATAGAGAGAAACAACCGACACAAGGTGTAAACAAGTAAAGGTGGAAATCTAGGGTTGGCCTCCACAACAACATTTTTAAAAAAAATTCCATTTATGCTTTTAAAACTGAAACACGTCTTAGGATTAAAATTGGTTTCTACTTTCTGAAAACACCTCACCATAAAAACATTTCAAAGTTAGTAATAAAACATGGGTCTTCTTACTGGGAATCTAAAACAAGGATATATCCCTTCCTTTTTCAATAAATACATTTCCAAAGTTTTATTTGGAATTTTTCAAATGATAAACCATACACATATTTCAAATAACAATTTTAAATAAAATAAATAGCCCCTCACATAGTTCACTTTTTGTACAACACCTAACTTCAAACCAATAATCTCTTTAGAATAGAATTTTCTATTCTTTAAAAATAAAACCAAATAAAAATATGACATTTTCATTAAAAGGTATTTTTAAATACACATAGTAATTTCTAAAAAATCATCACATTAAAACATTCCATTTCAAACATGAAAACATGGTATTTAAAGGGGAATCCACATATTCCAAGATCATAAGACAAAAAAATTATTTTCAAACATCACCATGATATCAAATATAATCATAATTTCAATAAAAATGACTTTAGAAATAATAACCACAATTTTAGTTCCAATATTAAATAATTTCATATAAAAACCATCTTTGAATAAGCGAAATCCAAGATCAAACAATCCACTATCAATGGTGAGCATAACCACTAGGATAGAAACAATGTATACAAACCTTAAATGAAAAAAAATCTAACATTAGATCCACCTATAACCTAAAATATTCAAAAATAGATCTAGGTTTCACATGGGAAACCAAATCTAAGAGAAAAGAGAGAGATAGAGAGAGATTAACAAGATGGAAATAGAGGAATAAATACCTCAAATAATATTAGAAATCACAAAAGGGAGGCCAAGAATAAAAGAAGGAAGAATTCAGAGCTCCTCCACGGGTTCCCTAATGTTGGTTGATGCAATATAGAGAGAATATGGGTTAAAACCATATTAATTTGAAAGGGGAATTTTGAGAAATTCCAAAAATTTAAACTTTTGGATAGGCCACATGGTTTGTCCAACTGTACTCCAAAAGTGCACTACCCACTAACTAGACATAGACAACCTGCATTGCTTGAATGTATTGTTCTCAAAACCATGATATAATTTTATACCAACCTTAACCTAAGTCAAAGTGGCCACACAGTTTCTCCGGATCTCCACATGGCTTGAAACACCATGTTTAAGTTGTGTAAAATAGCTCTATCACTAGGACAACCCATCAACACTTGAAGTTCATGGTTACTCCAGACCATGCGGGCTAACCATAATTCAGAAAAAAATAATTCTAAAACTTGAAATTATTTCCCAAATACTACCATAACTCAAAACCACTATAGATAATAAAAACTAATAAAAAATAAATAACACTATCACATGAGGTGTGTCACATATATGTTTTCATTTCAAAAAGAACGTGAGTAAAATAAGGTATATTAAAAAATTTCTCATAATAATTGTAATTATATTATATATTTCACATTTATTATTCAATTTAACTCTTATAATAATTTAATAGATGTGGTGGTGAATAAAATATAAGCATTCTCTTGGTTGAGGCGATAGTTTTCATAACACACAAATAATGGTATTGTTTTTCTTAATACAAATGGTTAACTGTGGTTAACCATTATTCCCTTAGAATAATAACATTCATTATATGAGTAATACTGATGCAATTATATATGAATTATAAAATTAGGTTTTTTAAAGTAATAAATTATTGAAATAAATTAGTGAAAAAATTACTCATGTTTAGGACATTGGTTATCCCTTAGAAGACTTTAGGGGAATTGAGGTCTTAAGAAAATCTCTTATGAACAAAGACTCAAGGAAAAAAAATATTATTATGAAGTAAGAAATGTGGGTATATTTTTAGTTTGAAATTAAATACATTTATTAGCCATGAATGGGTGATGATAGGCCCCTTTTATAAGTGATTAGAATAACAATTTTTTAAATATAGTCACCTAATGTAACACTCCGCGATTTTGAAAATTAATTTAATACTAAATTAATAAAAAACTAGGTCTCTACAAAAACCACATTGTTATAACCTATCCAGTAAACATAAAATTTTCACATCTATGATTTGAATTTTAAAAAAATGACAAACACAGTTGCGTTCGGTATGAAATTTAGAGTCATATAAGACAAAGATATTTTTTCGTGAACAGTAACATACCCTTGTGAATAGTGATAAATTATAATGAATAGTAAATTGGACAAAAAATAAAAACTTCACTCGTTAATGTATAAATACAATTCAAACATATTATATGTGAAAAAACGATCATATTATAAGTATTGGTATTTGGTATGTCATATTTATTTTTGAAAAATGGTTAGGGTAAATTTTTGTAATTTTTCTAAAATAATTGAATTTTTATGAATAGTAAAAATACAGTTTTGAGTTTTCTGTATCTTTAATGACATCCTAATGATGTAATACTTAATATAAAATATTGGTAGACTTTTTTATAGTACATTATAATGTTAAGTGTAAAAAGTGGCTAATACCATGGGAAAGCCCATGGTGTTTCAAAAACCACTAATGAGGTGTCTCTTTAAATTAATAAAAAATTCCTTCTCATTTACTATAAATACCCACTAATTATTTTATTTTATTTCATTCAAAACTCATCATATTAGATAATCTGGTATTTTACCTCCATATTATCCCTCCCAATGTGTTCTCAAACCACAAAGGTCCCAAACATCAAGTCTTAGGATTTTCTCTACAAGGTAAGAGTATTCTAAACTTCTCTTTTCCATCAAAGTTCTCTTTTATGTGGTATGTATTTAAAGTTTTCATACCATGTTATTATTCCCATATTATTCTATCCCTATAATATTTTATGATTCTTTTATTAATTTTTTACCCCTTTCCTCTCTCTTTTTAATGTTTTTTAAAACCAGGTTGTATATCTATTATACTGCAGAATTTTCTTCTCAAAATCCCTCTCTTTTTCAAGCACTATTTTTATGTTATTATCTTTTAATTTAAATTATTTTTTTCTGTAATATGAAATTACATATCCCCCTTAACTTCCATATTATCAATTAATGATGAGATACCCTTTTTCTCTAATCAAATTATTTTATGAAATGTTAAGCAAAGTCATTAGGCTCCCAATTTTTTATGTGGGATTTCTCAACTTTTCTTTTATTTTGAGTTCTTTTAATTTATTTTTCTTTACTAATCACTCTAATACAAATGATATGATAATTCTAGTACCTTACATGAACTGTAATTGTATTATTATAATATAATATTTCTTCCTCATCCCTTCTTTCCCATTCTTTTATATGAAAAATGAAAACATCATCCGAGATGTGTTGATTTACCACATTCAAGGAAGATGGGTTTTCAATTTCTACTATCATCTTCAATCATTGTCATTAAACCATTATTATGGTTGAACCAAACTATAATATTTTTCTTATGTCTCAAATATGGTTCTGGAAACTTTTTTAGATATAGTTTTGATTTATAAAGAAAATGAGTTCGTGGTCTCCAAAAAAGACCAATTAACCCAAACGATTATCATTAAATAATTTATATAATGATTAATATTCACTCTAAGTAAACAATTGAAATTTACAACCATTTAACATTCAATATTTTCAATAAAAAATATAAGTTTAATTCTAGACAACAATCCTCAATTTAAATGATTCTCAGTTCATGTATATAAGTATACTGATCATGAAACAAATGGACCCGAACAATGAAATTGAACCTCTTAACCCATAAAAAAGGCCATGAATGAACATAATAAGGTTATAAAAAATAATTTAAATTTATAATAGGTTCTGAAAATATTAATTAATCAATTTAATTTGGTTATCAAGGACACTAATATCATGTGAAGAACACCATCAAACATATGTTAAGGGGGTTTCTTCATCTCACTTCCATTTTTTGTGAGATATTCTGTATTCACAACTATTACTTGTGTATGGTGTATGTATACATCCCATTTATGTTTAATATCATTAACCTATTTATTATCATGATATTCAATGTATCATTAGATGATTATTATTTTTGGGCAAATATGATTCAATTGATTACAAAGTTGAAAGTATTTTCTAACCAAACCTCCATTTTCATTTGGGTTCATCTTATTTTCTATTCACCTCAATGATATTATTATTTATTATTATTTATTCCTAATAAATTATGTGTGAATGTTCTATTAATTTGTACCAATAATAATCCTTATTTATTTTGTGGGGAGTTTCAGGTTTTAAAATAATCTTTCAAAAAAATCCTTCTGAAATGTAAGCCCGGTTCA
Source organism: Viscum album (assembly GCA_963277665.1). Lineage (NCBI taxonomy): Eukaryota > Viridiplantae > Streptophyta > Magnoliopsida > Santalales > Viscaceae > Viscum > Viscum album. Next base: position 442,994,866 of record OY728127.1, on the reverse strand, counting down.
AGGAACATCTTGAATTATTTCCTATTTTGAAGTATAGTATATAATCTGTTTTATGCCATATTTATATTTATAAAATCCAAATATTTAACATGATAAATATTTTTGGGTTCATTTCTTATATTATTAAACAAAACATGCCTTTTTTCTTTAAAATCCTCTAATATTTTCCATAAACCACACTAAAATGTTTTATTTCGAAATCATCCTTAAAAATATTTTTAAATGATTTCACCTCAATAAGACATTATTTAAACCTAAAATATAATTTCAACGGCCTTAGATTTTGTTTTCTTGTATATACATGGTTACAATCTAATTTAATGTCAAGTACAAAGGATTTTCCAAAAGAACTCTTCTTTCCAAAGTAAAAATTATTTTTCTCATCTCACTTTTTATTTTATGAGATATATTCCTAGTTCACCACTTAATGCATACTTATGGTGTATGTAATTACCTTTTTTATATCCTATCAAGAGTCTCCTTATTCTCATGATATTCTAAGGGATTTTTATTTGAATGTTTCACGGTGGTATGGGACACTTTGGAATGTTTAGGGATTATTTCCTCATGAATTTTTCAATGGTTTCATTTAGAAGTATGCTCATCTATGGAAATATTATTTGTTGAATCTCGTAATTCATCGAGGTTTAACCCCGATTATATCATCCATCATGGTTTATTTAATGGTTTATTATTAGTTTGACTATGTATGTGTTATCATGAAACCATTCACCATATTAATCTGAATAGTTAGTGTTTATGATTAATGATTGGGGAAAGTTATTTACATTCCTTATGTTAGTTTCAATATGAATGTGTATGTTTTTTTATGTTTATCCCCATTCATAAGAGGAATTAATTGGACTTAGTAATTGTTGGGTGGGTCCCTCTATAGCCCCTCGGTGTATCAGTACATTTCTTGAGACAAACTATGGTCTTGGTACGAGGCTTTGACAAAATGGTTTTTATAGTCTTGGTACAAGGCCTTGACGATATGATTATGATGTCATGGATTATGCATTAACTCATTAGGAAAATATTATTAATAGTTCATGTGGTTATTCGACTAGTGAAATACCCATGATTATTTTATATTATGGAATTATTTATTCAGCTCTTATTCCTACGATAATGTGTTCAATATTACTTTTAAAGGAATGTGTTTTTGGTTATTCACCATTCCAAATGTTTATGTTTATATTATTTTTGGTTGTATTTCCTAACCCTTATTAAGCATTTGAGCTCACCCCTTTCTTTTCTTTTTCCTTCCCAAAGTTTTGATGAATAGATAATTTATTGATTTTTCAAGGATTCAGTTAATTATCTTTTGTTATGTATCATATTTTTTTCCTTCAAAATGTAAAATGAGTTCCATGTATGTATCTGGATTCTTTAAGACTACTAAACTGACCAGTGATTCAGGATTGGATTCCTTTTAATCATACCAATGTATTAAAATAATTCATCTGCTCTAGGATTCTAGGGTCGGGGTGTTATAGTTGGTATCAAAGGAAGTTTAATAAAAAACATTGAAACTAGATATAGAAAAAGTTGATTAGAGAACAAACCCCTAAGATAGACTTTGTGGATAATAATATAAGGACATCCTAGAAATTTGGTAAGGAATGGATTATGTGGTTTATCAATAAAATACATCCCTATATAGATATGAACATGTTGAGGTGGCTCTGGCACAGATGTATCTAGGGGTAAAACCCAAAAACACCACTTTGAGCTAGACTCAAACATGAATTGGTGCACAAAAATGGGCCTTGAGGCAATCTGTATTCGACACTCTCAGGGGATATTATATGGAAAATTCAAGAGCTTATTACAAAAAATTATGAAGGATTTATGTCCCCAATGTAACCAATGTATATGGTTCTAAGATTAATTATTAAAAAAATTATGTTATGTGTTATACCATGATAATAGATATAGAGAGTTCATAATTTTATCAGGTTATATATAATGAGAAATTGATTCGAAATACTTCCTAGTATAAGGAATGTGAACTTTTATAATGAAATTGATGAGAAGAGTAATAAGTATCATATATATAATGGTATTAAGCCATCTTTTCAATGGATGATTTTCTCCCAAGTATCCTCGTCACATGAGAAAATAATATCATGTGTTAAAAAGGTATCTAAATAATTATCTGAGTCTTATAGATTTAAAGGGAAGCAAAAGAATAAGAGGATGGAAGAGAAATATGGGGATAAAGGGAAGAAGGGAAAGAAGGTTTTTCCTACATGTGATAACTATGGAAAGAAACAACTTTGTATATGATTGAGAGGAAAAGTAATTTGGTTCAATTGTGGAGAGAAATGCCACCATGCTCATAATTACAAGAAAAGGAAAGAATTTTCCAATATTCAATGCTTCAACTATAGGTGGATGTGAAACTATGTGAATCAATGTCCCAAGTGTCAAAGTAATATACACAAAATGATGATTTTGGATAATTATCAAGTTATGATGCTACCACAGAAGAAGAAGAAATATTAATATTTCTAGTAAAGAGTGATGTCATATGAATAGTTTTGTCAGTAATGTACTAGTTGTAAGAATTTGGAGATGTATAAGGATTGTAGAATAGTACTATTTCATTAAGGATTTCAGGTAATATGATGAATTGTACAAAGGAAAAGTTATTTAGTATAAAGTTAAACTTTTAGAAATTTTTTTAGGGAAAGAAAACACATAATATATACTTGATGTTGAGATAATGATATAGAATTGATTGACTAGGATAAATATTGACTACCTTAGAAATGAATATTGACTTGTTGAGAAGTTTTCTATTCTATCATCGATGGAGTTTACAACACTTTTTGGATTTAAGGAATATATCCAATAACATATATCCTACTTAAGGAATACGAAATAATGAATGGTCCCAATATGTTTTTGATAGTAATTCATGTTATTACCATATTTCAAATGGATACGTGATGAAGTTATTCACATATTTGGAATGTGAATTTCCATGTTGATTCTTATTGATTAGTGGATAATTATAAGTTCATATTGGAATTTAGAGACCTTCATTCTAAATAGTGGAATCATTATGAAATGGTTTAAGTTTATCATTAGAGTTTAATGTCACTATATCATGTAAGTTGTGCTATGAGATAAAGTATATAAGAGATGAAGTATAGATAGTTCAAGGCACAAAAAAGGATATGATTGTGTTTATGAAATAGAGACGTATATTTTTACTATTATGGAGTCTACTAATTCATTAACTCTTGGAAAAGAGTCTTAAATATAAAAGGTTTCCTATTATCATTTTTTCCATGATATCAATGAAATTTTTCATAACTATAGTTTAAGGTTTTGTGGTCATGATCTTTCATCTGAGCATGTTCCCTATCAATTTCCATCAAAACATGATGGTTTGATTATTCTTCCATGAACGTATTGTCCCATTGGAATGCGTTGTTTCTTTTAGTAACTCATGAATTTTCATTTACTTTTATTAAGAGTTTAATTTAACCATATTCCTGATATGGGTTTCCCACAAAGGAATTTTCAAGTATCACCATTAACATTTGAAGTTTAATTTCAAATTTTGAGGAAAAAATTTGTAATGAGGGGACAATATAACACCCCAATATTTTGAAATTAAATTTAATATTAAATTCATAAAAAACTAGGTCTCTACAAACACCACTTGGTTATAACCTATCCAGTAAACCTAAAATTTTCACCTCTGTGATTTGAATTTAGAAAAACTGACATATATAGTTGCATTTAGTAATATATTTAGAGTTCGATAAGATAGACATAATTATTGGTGAATAGTAACATACCACTGTGAATAGTAACATACACTTAAGAATAGTGATTAATAATAATTAATAGTAAGTTTAAAAAAATATAAACTTCACCCATTAATGTATAAATACTACTCATACATCTTTTATGAGAAAAAAACTCACAGTATAAGTATTAGTATTTTGGTATTTCATAAATATTTTAATTACAATTTTATGATTAATTTAATAATTTAAAATAGAAATCTATTTTCATAAAATTTAATCATAAATTTTTTACTTTATTTTTTTATGGGTATAGAATAATTTTATGGAAGCTTGATTAGTTTCTCAGGGTGTTGTAAAATGAGATATAATTTTAAAGTGGTTTTTATTGAATTAATTATGATTATGCTTAAAAAATAAATTAAATTTTTTTAGAAAATTATTTTCAAAAAAATAGAGCTTATTTTTTAATTCTACATGTTGAAAAATGGTTAGGGTAAAATTTTGGGATTTTTATAAAATACTTGAATTTCATGAATAGTAAAAATATAGTTTTGGGTTTTCAGTATTTTTAATGACATCATAATAATGTAATACTTAATATAAAATTATTGCAGAATTTTTTACAGTAAAATATGATGTGAGGTGTCCCAAGTGGATTATACCATGGGAAAATACCAAGTGCAAGCCCATGGTTTTGCAAAAACCACTAATGAGGTGTCCCTTTAAATTAATACAATACTCCCTCTAATTTACTATAAATACCCACTCATTACATCGTTTTATTTAATTAAAAACTCATCATCCTCAAATATCTGGTAGTTTTACCTCCCTAGTAGCCCTCTCAAGGTGTCCTCATGCCCCCAAGGTCCCAAACATTAAGTCTTAGGAGTTACTCTACAATGTAAGAGAATTCTCAACTTCTCTTTTTCATCCATGTTCTCCTTTATGTGGTATGTTTTTCATGTTTTTATACCATATTATTATTTACATATTATTATTTCCCTATACTAATATATGATTATTTTATGAATTTTTGACACATTTACTATCTATTTTTAATGTTTTATAAAACCATGTTGCATAGCTATTATACTACAGAATTTTCATCTAAAAAATTCTCTCTTTTTCAAGCACTCTTATTATGTAGTTATCTTTTATATTAAATTGGTTTGTTCTGGGATATTAAATTTAATATCCCCCTTAATGTCCATATTATGTATGAATGATGATAAACCCTTTTTTATAATCAAAATTTTTTATAAAATTTTAAGCGACGTTGTTAGGCTGCCAAATTTTCATGAGGGATTTCTCAACTTTTCTTTTATTTTCAGTTCCTTTATTTCCTTTTTCTTTCCTCATAAAACTCATAAAAATGATTTGAAATTTACGTTACCTTACATGAACAGGAATTTTGTTATGCTAATTCAATAATTCTTCATCATCTCTCATTTCCCATTCTTTTGTAATAAAAATGAAAACATCATCTGAGATGTGCTAATTTACCACATTCAAGTATGATAGGTTTTCAATTTCTACTACCATCATAAATTTGGGTCATGATACCATTATTATGGTTGAACCAAACTATAATTTATTTATTATTTCTCATCTATTTTTCTGTAATATTTTTGAATTTATGGTTTTTATTTATAAAGAAAATGAGTTTGTGGTGTCGAAAAACCTCCAATTAACCCGAATTGTTATCATTAAATAATTTATATAACGATTCATCTTCACTATAAGTAACCAAATGAAATATAAAACCATGTAACTTTAAGGATGTTCACTAATAAAAAATAACATCAATTCTGTACAAAAATCCTCATTTTAAATGATTCTCCGTTCATGTATATAAGTATACCGATCAAGAAACAAACAGACCCGAACAATGAAATTGAACCTCTTAACCCATCAAAAACCCATGAATTAACATAATAAGGCTATAATAAATCAATAAAATGCATAATAGGTTCTAAAAATATTAATTAATGAATTTAATTTGGTTAACTAGGACACTAAGATCAAGTGAAGAACACCATCAGACTTAAGGAAAGGGGGTTTCTTCATCTCACTTCCATTTTTTGTGAGATATTTCGTATTCACTACTATTACTTATGTATGGTGTATGTATAATTCCAATTTATATTTCATAACATGAATCTATATATTTTCATTATATTTAATGTATCATTTGATGATTATTATTATTTTGGGTATACGATTCAATTGATTACAAAGTTGTAAGTATTTTCTATCGGAACATCCATTTTTATTCAGGTCGATCTTATTCTCTATTCACCAAAATGAAATTATTATTTATTCTTATTTACTCCTCTAAAAGTCTGTTTGAATTTTATATATTTTTGTACCAATCAGAATCCTTATTTATTTTGTGAGTAGTTACATGTTTTAAAAGAGTCTTTTAAAAACATCCTTCTGAATTGCAATCCCAATTCAAGGACCCTCTGAAATTCTTACATATTTTAAAGTCCAATATATAATATGTTTTATTCCATATTTATCTTTATAAAATCACAAATTTTAACATGAGAAAGATATTTTGGTTATTTTTTGGTTTTATGAAATCAAACACGACTTTGTGGTTTAAAATCATTTAATATTTTCCTTAATCCACACTAAAATGTTTTATTTTTAAAGCTTCCTTAAAAACACTTTTTAAATAATTTCACATAAATAAGACTTTATTTGAACCAAAAATATAATTTCAATGAACTTGAATTTTATTTTCTTGGATATATATGTTTATAATCTTATTTCATGCAGAATACAAAGGATTTTTCAAAATAACTCTTCTTTCCAAAGTAAAACAAGATTTTTCTCATCTCAAATTATATTTTTTGTGACATATTTCTTATTCACCACATAATTCTTAATTATGGTGTCTATAATTCCCTTTGGTATATCATAAAAAGAGTCTTCTTATTCTCATGATATTATAAGGGATAATGATTTGAATTTTTTAATGTGGTATGGGACACTTTGGAATGTTTAAGGATTATTTCCTCAAGACTTTTTCAAAGGTCTCATTTAAAATTATCCTCATATATGGAAACATCCATTGTTTAATAATGTACTTAATTGAGGTTTAACCCAAATGATATCATCCAACATGTTTTGTGGAATGTTTTATGATTATTTTGACAATGGATGTGTTATCTTGAAACCATTCACCATATTACTCTGAATGGTTAGTGTTTATGATTAATTATTGGGGAAAGTTATTTACATTATATATGTTAGTTTCAATATAAATGTGTATGTTGTTTATGTTCATCCTCTTTCATAAGAGTAATGAATTGGACTTAGTGTATGTCGTATGGGGACCACTATAGCCCCTCGGTGCATCGGTAGGTCTCATGAGACAAACTACGGTCTTGGCACGAGGCATTGAAAAAATGGTTATTTATGGTCTTGGCACGAGGCCTTGACGGTATGGTTATGATGTACCGCATTATGAATTCCATCATTATAAAAATAGTATTTATAGTTCTTGTGGTTATTCGACTAGTAGAATACCCATGATTATGTCTTATTATGGAATTATTTATTCATCTCTTATTCCTGCCATAATGTGTTCCAGATTATTTTTAAAGTAATGTGTTTTTAGTGATTCACCAAGCCTAGTTTTTATGTTTGTGTTATTTTTCTCTATATTTCCTAACCCTTAGATAGAATTTGTGCTCACCCCTTTAATTTGTTTTTCCTCACTCATGTTATTAAGAAGAGAACATTTATTGAGATTTTAGGGATGCAGTTTATTAGCTTTTGTTATGTATCATATTTTGTTTCCTTTCAAAATGCAAAATTTATTCCATGTATGTATTTAGTTTCTTAAAGATTACTAAACCGATCGGTCTTTTGGGATTTTATTCCTTTTAATCACACCAATGTATTAAATTAATGCACCAGCTCTGGGATTCTAGGGTTGGGGTGTTACACTTAATATAAAGGGAGAACATGATAAAAATATCACATGGATAAAAAAATGGAAAATAATAGAGTAACATGTGTAATAAGGTTGATAATACATTAACCATTAATTTTTCAACATGTTATAATCATGTTTTTAAGACCTTATATTTAGAATTTTCACTTTTACCATTTTTTGTTTTACTATGGTAACAAATTTTTACAAAAAGTAATTTACTTTTACTGAAAACAAATAAAACAACCATTAATATATAATTTGGAACTAATGATTCCAAATATGATATCAATTATATCAGATAAAATTTCAATATGTAATAAAAATCAATTTTAACATTAGCACATGAACACGTAAAATCATGTTCTTAGAAAATATTTTTTTTATGCTTAAAATTAATGTTTATGATAAAAATATCCATATATTTTATGTTAATGTTGTAAACTATTTTATTATAAAAATATAAAAGTTATATGGACTTAGAAAAATCCCATAAGAAATTTAAAAATGTATATATTATTTAATTAAAAGAAAATTCCAAAAATAGTTTTTATTAAAAAATATTACTTATGTTCCTAAAATATTCATAATATGTTTTCAAAATAAAACATAGTATGTTTAAATGATTTATTTTACATAAAAAATATATATTTTTATATAAAAAATTCCTCAAAATAATTTTAGTCATAAAAGTTATGATATTAGTGAAATCATTTTTTTGATATTAACCTAAAAATCATTTATATTAGAAAATCTAAAAAAACACTCTAATTTAATTTTGAAATTTCGAATTGAAAAATGAATTTTATTTTAAAAAATTAAAAATTTATAAATTTATATTTTAAATAAAAAATTAAAATACTAAGAGAAACTATTTTTATAAAAAAAATGGGGGTTTAAAACATTAATTTTTCATAATATTATTTTATATCAATGTAACGACCTGATGTTTTATCAATGAAATTCCTATATTATAATTAAATAGTAATGTGATCCTTATAGTAAACCAACCAATTGAATATGAACCTCACTATTGAAAGTATAAATAAATTTTACCCATCTTATAAGTGACAACATGATATAAATATATCATAGTATAAGTAAGTAAATATTTTGAAATTTTTAATTAAGTGTTGGTATTTTTGTTTGTCATGTATATTTAATTACAATTTTATGATTAATTTAATATTTTAAAGGAAAATTTATTTTCATAAAATTTATTTTTAAATAATTATTTTGATTAATTATTCTTATAACATAATTTTAAGAGACCTTAATTTATTTTTCAAAGTATTAGAAAATAAGTTTTAATTTTAAAAATTATATTTTTCAAGTGAATTAAAATTTTAATAAAAAATTAAATTTCACATATTTAGAAAATTATTTTCATAAAATGGAGTTCTTTTTTTAATTATAAATGTATAAAAATAGTTGTGGTGAATTTTTGGGATTTTTTTTGAAATACTTGGATTTTTTGGGAATAGTAAAATATAGTAATTTGTTGTATATATACATTATATGTTAAATACACAATTTATTGAGTCACGGATGATTTAAGCACCATGGGTTCAAAATCACATTAAACTATTACTATCATTTTTCCAAGAATCAATAGTACTTCTTTTCTTGAGCAAAATAATAAAATAATGAATAAAATATTGAGAAAACCCTCCTCTACTCCACTATAAAAACCACCCTCACCCCTCTTCTCTTCACTCCTCTCAAGTCTTGTGCCTAGTCCAAATTATGATCAAATATCTCCTTAATCCACTATCTGACATCGATCAGCCTTTGGTCTCCTCAAAAGTTCAAATTCTCTTCCCTAAAGAGGTTCTCAAGGAAGTTATATTCAAGAGGTAAATTCCTCTTTTCATTTCATTTATTTTATTTCAAGTTATTTCTATATTTTTTTCGTCAAATATTTCCATAAAAATGTTATGATAACCCAAGTAACCTACACGTACTATAATTTTGTTATGATACTGTAATAATTCATCATTATCTATAATCTCCCCTCCTTTTATACTAGAATTGAAAACACCACCAAGATTTGTTAATTTATCACATTCAAGGACAACGAGTTTTCAATTTATACTACCGTATTCAATTATGGTTATGAACCCTTATGTATGGTTGAACCTCACTATAATATATTTATTTTTATAATTAAAGGTTCTGGAATCTTTTTTACACATGATATTAATTTATAATAAAAAATCTGATCGATGTGATAAAAAACCACAAATTAACAAAAAACGGTTATCATTAAAGATTATACAATGATTCATATTCCCTACAAATAACCAAATTAATTTTATAACCATGAAATATTAATATTTAAAATAATAATATACAGCTTCAATTCTCGACAACCATTATCATCTTACATGTTTATACTAACATGTACATAAGTAAACCAATCATGAAAACCAAGGAAACAAACGCTTCCAAACAATGAAATTGAACTTCTTAACCCATAAAATAGTTCATAAATGAAATTAGTAAGGTTATAATAAATCAATATCATTAATTATAGTTTCTAGAAATACTAATTAATTAATGTAATTTTTGTATCCATGAAATTAAGATTAAGTGAAGGTCACCATCGGATTGAAGGTAAGGGATTCTACACAAACCTCCTTTATCCCTTCAGGTTTCTCTTTCATTATTTCTACCCAAATAAAGTTATATTTTATTTTTATTTACATATCATAAATTATGTTTATATTATCCAAACTCTAGTATCAAGATCCACTCATCATTATCTTTTAGGGATATAAATTTTTTAAAATTATTCTCTCCTCAATACTTACCGATAAGAAAACCCATTTTATGGGAACTTCCTGAATTATTACCCAAGTTTAAGGGAACAATATAATCTATTTTAAGACAAATTTATTTTAATAAAATCATACTTTTCTTATCAAAACATTCTTGGTACACTTATGGTTTTATATAAAAGATTAATCTCTCTTATATTTTAAATTCTCTTTAGTATTTTCCTTAAAACTGCACTAAAATGTTTTAATGCTAACATTTATTAAATACTATTCTTATATGTTGTCAATTATGTTTGACAAAACATAACATTATATGTTATTATTTTAACTTATTAGTTTCTATTTATTTTTTTAATTCTTTTCTTTCATGGACACATGTATGATACGCCCATGCATTCTGTTTTACGACATGATTATGATACCCATTTCTTTTTATGGGTACCCTTATGTTTATGTGTGATTATTAATGTGTAAAAAATATTCATGAAATTGTTAATATGGGTTCTCCTACATGGATCTCTAATTTATTGGGAAAATTTTAGTCTCATGAGACGTTATGTGAAACGATCTTGGCGGTTAGGTTTGACTCGTGCTACCATGTGCAACGGTCTTGGTAGTTAATCTTGAATTATTCTACACTATGTGAAAAAATCCTTGAATCATGATAAATTCATGTTTAATGTTGCTTCCACATTACTATTAGTATATGTTTATATGGTCCCATTTTTATTTTATATTATTCTATATGTTCCATGCCTTTTTATATCATTAGTTCTTGTCTTCTAACCCACGAGATAAAGTTTTAATCTTCTGTTTATTCCCTTACTCGGATTTTTAACCCATCACTTTATTCATGTTATCCCCAGGTTATCCTATGAAGATGAATGAAAATAATGGATGTTAAGGGATCGTTATTAAGAATAAATAACGAAATCTCTTATTTAGTCCCATGTTTAATGTTTTATGTACCTAGTCTTCAAAGACACTAGACTTTACGATCCTTGGCTTGTAATATGATGTTTAATACACTTAAAATCATGTGATGATATGTGTAAAGGCTATAGTTTCTATAATAAATCTCTAAATTAAGTAATTTTAATATTTTAGTTCATGTATACTAATATTTTAAAATTGTTACATTAAATTTATTAGGATAAAATTTAAAACATTTAAAAAAAATATTTTTTAGAAAAATATTAATTTTTCTATTAAATATTCTTTACCAAATAAAATTAAAAAAATATTTATATTCTAAAATTTTAATTTTACTAATCCATTAAATTAAATATCATTCTTTTTATTTTATAAATACATCATATCATACTTTATTAATAATAATGTTAATACATAACGCATAAAAATATAATATTTTAATATTAATTTTTCATTTCATTATTTATTATTATATTATTTTAAATTAACTACTAATAGTACAACACCTCAATAATCCTATTTAATACATGTATATTAAATTTATATATTCTCAATGACTATATTTCTAATGACCATATTTCCAACAACCATATTTATAATGGCTAGATTTAATTTTATATATATTGACATGTTAAAATCATGCATTCCATTATCACTTATTAAGTTACATTTCTCATTTAAATAATTTTTATTTTTGGACATCATTATATGATTTATCCTTTTCTGGTTATCTTTCTTATTATAGGTTTTATTTGTATATTGGTGATCCTCAAGGGTGAAGATGATCGAGGAGATATCCTAGTGTTAAATATTTTATTCTTTTCTATTCATGATACCCTTTTAATATATACACATTTAAAGGATATAATAATACATAGTGACTAATAATCCATGGTGTGTAATACTTATTTTTATGTGATTTTTTTGAAATTTCTTAATAATAATGAATAAAGTGCTTTTAGTTTTTATCCCATCATGTAAGATTTTTTCCAATTATTTTTAAATTTATTTGAACAAATAGAAAAAAATAGTTTAGAGTTATAACCATACAGTCTATAAAAGAAATATATATCCTAAAAACCTAGGGCATTATAGAAATAATGTGTTGAAGTCATTAAGGATATTAAGAATAGACTAATCGTTATTTCATTACTCGCACTCCCCTTAAGTGGAGAAGGGTTTGTGACATAAAATGATTCTTACAAGAACTTCCTAGGTTTCATACTCACAGAAAAATTATATAGTTGTATAATATGAATATTGATAATTGAGTATCCATTAGAAAAACTACCCAATGCATGATTTGGAGTTTGTTTTTTGATCTTTTCATTGATGATTTAGAGGAATTATATTTTTGATTAGAAGTGTGACAGATATATAGATCATAAGTTATTAAATTATATATTCACATAGAGGGGGTTGAATATGAATCAATGATGAATGTTGGAGTTAATCAAGGACTATTATTTCTCAATTCACTATCATCTTAGAGAGGAGAATAAGGTATAAGATTTTATTTGTATAAAGGAGTCCAATAATCTATCCATGAAGAGGATTAATAAAGATTCAATCATCATGAATATGAAAAGGATGGATATGGAAATAATTAGGGTAAGGAAGGAATCCAACCTCTACCAAATTATTACCTAAACATCTATCCAATGGAAAATCATGGAGGTATAAAATGATGATTAAGAACATCAAAAAAGTTGAGATAAATAAATGAAGGTAATAATTATGAATTAAACATTGACAGAGATGGATTCATTCTACTTGGAACATGACTTTGCATTCTGTCATCACCTTAAATAAAGAATGATCTATTCGGTGATACACAAATCTTATCCATCTCCATCCACCATAAAAGTGAAAATATGTACTAATATATTTGAGAGAACTTTTGGTGGGGAATTATAAAGAATGATATTTCTAATTACTCCTCAAAAATGTTTATTATGTATTAATGTTAAAGAAAAATGTCATAAGTCTAAATGGATAATGAAATTTTTACCAATACCAACATGAAAATGGTAGTACATAACCATTTATTTTTTCATGGGTCATCCAAAGGCATATAAAGGAAAGGATTTCATATGTGTTATGATGGGTGAGTCACTAATACTTCAATCTTCAACACCATTCGGTAAGAGTTATCACCCAATAGTCTTGAATATATATATATAAGAAGTATTGAGGTTGTATGGGGGCATAATTTTAATCATATCCAATTGAGATCTATGGTTTACCTCTATGTTTTTTAGGATTCTCTTACATTCCCTGGATATTGAGTTGAACTTTAGTATCTCTTATCACACCTAGTATTATAGGATGGAGTGTTCTTTTTCTGACATGATGAGATGTTGTAGAATGCTATCAAAGTAGTTCTTGAGGTTACTTTAGACGTTACGCGATGCGATACTTTCTAACTTTATACAGGGCTGTGAGAACCTAGTGTAGTAGACCATAGAGAGAATGGACGTAAGGGATTCTCCAGAGTGTCTTTATAATACGATGCAAGGCCACAGGGGGAATTGACGTTGAGTGCTTCCTCAAAGTGTCTGTAGATCCTCGATATGGGCCATAGGGAGAATGAGATGTTGAGTCGTTCCCCATAGCGCCTTTAGTATGATATGAGACTATAGGGGGAATTGACGGTGAGTGCTTCCCGAGAGAGTCTATTCTTTAGCTGAACCAAAGGGGTGAGACTGTGTGTGCCTCCCAGAGGGTTGCTAGTACTTGTTGGTTAAACCATATGAGTTTGGCTTTGAGAACTACCCAGAGGGTTACCTATTTGTTCTACTTACTTGAGTGGAAAATTGATTGTAAATTAAATGCTAGAAACTATGGATTGTTTGCTGTTGAGTACTTTCCTGTTTACTGCTTTCTGTATTTTTACCTGTCATGTATTCACTAACTGTTAGGCACAGATCTCATGGTGGTTGCCTACTGGGATTTTGTCTCACACCCTATTTGGGCCATGATTTTGGGCCCAAACATATTATATTGTTTTAGGTATAGATAACGGAAAGTGCCCTTCTACTTCAGGTTCTTGATTGCATTGGAGTTGGAGAGCATGGGACCAAGATGAGGCTTGCGATGCTGAGGAGTGTTTATCTATTTTCCTTTTGTACCAGGGTTTAGTACTGTATTCAGTATTGTGACTTGTTTGGATATTTTCCTATACACATTTTTATCATGAATCATTTATATATTTATCTCCAGTTGCTCATTTATCAGTCTTCCACTATTTACTGTTGTTGGATATTTACTGCTTCCGTTATTGTATAATTGTTTATCTTCCACTGTGTTACTATTCCAATAAGGTAATAGTTTCCCCACCATCACACCCAAGGCCCTCACTGCCAGTCGGTAGCCTCTGGAATTTGGGGAAATGCGCATGAGGCTATGTGACCAACCGGGTACGGGGAACCTCTGGGTGGCTTCCGAAACAGGTACGTTACAAAGTGGTACAAAAGGAATTATTTTCTCTTGATTTACTATTTGGAGCCTTTATCCAGGGGTAGGACAGAATATGTACTTGGTAATAAGTTGTGCCTAGGAGTAGATAACCAATGTATAGGGAAAATCCATTCTACCTCATTTATTGCAATTTTTCCGGTTTTCAATTTTATAGTTAATTTGATTTCACCTTGATTGATTCACATGTTTTGTGTTCTTAATGTTGACATTATTGAGATTCTATTTCTATCACTACCCACTGAGATGAGATTCTTCTATCTCATGCATCATATATGCACTTGTTAAAAATCACATGCCATGCATTCTTTCCATGCCATCTAGGATATATTAGCGACTGCATGTTGTTGTGATAGATGTTGGGTAGAATATGCATGTTTTTTTTATAGATTCCATGATAGAAATACCTGTTGTTTGATATAGTATTGTGTGTAAGTTATTGTTTGGATGACTTCCAAACTTTGGTTCTTGAGGTGTTATAGGCCCTCATGGACTTCAATTTGGTGGATCTTTGTGCTATTTTCTTGTTTATAACTTGTTAAAGAGGCCACACTTTAATTCGCGAGGAGTATGGGCCCTCACAGATCAGAATTTGGCACTTTCCGAGTTCGTTTCAGTGTTTTTTGGGCTCCAGAGTAGTTTCTGAGGCTTACTGTCCCGAAAAACCAAGAATACACACCGTTTAGTTCTGACTACATGCCATGTGTTCTTCTGTATGGGAAGAAATAGGTTTTCTTAAGTACATGCCGTGTACTTTATGTACACACCGTGTATTCTCTAACCATGTCACAGGCCATGTGGGAAGAGACACAGGATAGGGAAAATCTCATGGGAACACATCGTGTACCAGTTGTGCATGCTGTGAAGTGTAATCATAGGAGTTCGGCCGCGTGGTTAACAAAACGATCGGTGGAGTCTCCCCTTATACACGTCGTTTCCACCTTGAACACGCCGTGTAGGATGACCCAGGTACCCGACCGTGTCATGAACAACACGGTTCGGTGTTATCCTTTCGCGTACACGCTGTGTCTATAAGGAACACGCTATGTGGTCTAAGCCGTGTGTCTGAATGGGTCACTAACAACACAGGCCTGGTGAATCTTGTTCAGTACATGCCATGTCTACCTAGAACACGCTGTGTAGTTTGGTCTTTGGAGAGCCGTGTGGCTAGACCGTGTAGAAGGACTCGGGTAGGGAAAGAGGATTCAAGTACACACCATGTGTCTAGATAACACACTGTGTGTTTGGGGTGTTACATGACCAGTTTAAACTGAAGTACACGCCCATGTGAATGACATAAGGAAACACACCGTGTAGTAAAAGTACACGCCGTGTAATCATGTTTTATGAAACATGAATACTTTCTTTCTTATGATACTTTCATGTCCTTTATACTTTAGGTCTTTGATAATCTTGAATCTTAGGTGTGCATTTGAACTTGGAGAGTCATGCCACCAATACTATAACACCCTGAGCTTCCACGATACTCTTCTTTTTCAATAATGCAATAGCCTGCATTGTACGCAAGTTCGAGTTCTAACACACTGCGACTAATTAAAGTAGCCGTTATGAATAGTAATACCCACTTTTTAAAATTATAGAATTTTATATTTTAAAATGGACTTAATTTTTGTATTCAGAATATCGAAATTATCCTATGTTGAATTTTTGGTATTTTTCTGAGAACTTTCAATTTTTTATGAATAGTTAGAAATACTTAAAAACAACTTTTTTAATCAAAATAATTTATATCAATAAATTATACTATTGAGTGTTTTAAAAGTATAATTAGAATATCTTTTTACCATTTTATCCAATGGTGTTCATTATAATTAATTTCACTTTGAAATTGGACATAAACAATTGTCAATCTTTTGATTGATATTCTTTCTTAAAACACGCTATTTGTTGTGAAAGTGGGAATTAATTAGAAAATTAATTAATGAAACTTATATGTTTGGAATTTTGAAAAATAGACATCATTTTTGAATTCAGAATATCAATTATAGCTTAGGGTAAAATTTTGGCACTATTCTGAAAAACTTCAATTTTTGATGAATAGTGAAACCACTAAGTGGTAGTTAAATAACTGATTTTTTTCATTTAAATGAAATATTACCACTTCTGTGATTTGATTTTCAAAAATAATACATACATGGTTGTCATTAGGAAGTAAAATGTGGTTCAATGGGATTAAAATAATTTTTTGGTGAATAGTAACTTTTAAGTTTAATTAATTGCGATTAAAGGTAATTAGTGAAATTTAAGGTAAAATTGATATTTTAAACATATGAAATGACCTTGACACTTGTTATAAACCTATTGGATGAGTCATGGACGACCAAGAAAATACATGGGTCAGCTTGGGGACCCCATGGAGCCACTTTGGTAGGAAAATGACATAAATTACTTGTATTTAAAGTTAAAATAAAAATGTCACAAACATAAGTTGTTTTGCTAAAACAATTTTTAAATGGGGTAATACAAGTCATATTTTTGACTATAAATATTCATTAGAAATATAAAAAGATTTCCTACATCATGATAATTTTTTTATAATTTTTAGACACTAAATAAATTAAATTATTTATGACACCGTGATGATGTCGTGATTACCTCATTAATTAACGATTTAAATAAAATGAAAGGATAATGTAAAATCTAAGGCTTACACTTGTAAAAAACCTATTGGATGAGGAGCTTTCGAACCCCTATCACCTTATCCTCGAAATATATCATTGTGGGACCTTTAGAATCTGAAAATAATTTCTTAATGAAGTAACATTTCATGACATTCCAAGAGTGCCCCTCCTCTCCACTTATAAAAGGCCCCCACCACTACCACCTTACTCACACTTTCAAAGCCTTTTGGCTCGGCCAACCTCTACCCAAATACTCTCTCAAATTCCCTCCCTTACTCCTAGAAGCCTCACTTTGGGCAGAATTCTTCCCAAAGAAGCCTTTGGCTCAAATCAAAAGAGTTACCTGATTTTAAGGTAATGTCTTCGCTTATGTTATTTTGTTTTATTTTGATTATCCAACCCCCTAAAATCTTTTTATTCATTTCTTTTGTAACAACACCAGTATACTAAATATACTAGGATGTTTTTATAATAAGTATTCAAGTTACACTTACACACACCTACATCTAATAGTTAAAGAGCATACTGTTTCTGTGGATGGCGAATTTCTGCCTCACGAAACGATGATTGTTCAACACTCATATAGCACCTTCAAAGGTGGCCATTAAGATGTCACTCTATTTATAAATAATATATAATATGTTTATGTTTTACCTAAGGTTCTGTATTTTTCATTTATGGCATACCTTTATTGTTTCCATTATGGGTAAACGTGATATTTTCATTTTAGGAAGTGCGGACTACCGCCCCCTCAAAGTGATTTGAACCGTTAATGCCATATGTGGGATGTATAAAGGATGGAGTAAATGATATTATATATGATATTATAATGGAATTATAATATACCTTTATATCATTATTATTTCATTAAATACGAAATAGAAATGAAAGTAGCGTTCATGCGTACGTATGGCATACCGTCTCTATGAACGGTGCATTTCATTTCTTACCTCTAAACGTTATGGAATATTATAAATTCATGTATATACTGGATATATATGAGATATATGATATCTATATCATGAATATAATGGATATTTCACCAGATGAACAACTTGTAATTATAATAAGTTTATTTTAGACTCAAGTACCAACGATCGACAAAACGACCCTTATTATCTTAAATAATTACATAATGTTCATAACATGGTAATAAGTGATATAAAAGGAATAAAAAACTTGAAAAAGGTTCTTAAGAAATTATAAATTAACACTAGTTTCTTATTCGGGAGGTTAAAGAACGGTCGAGTCAAGACAGGACGCAAGGTAAGGGAATTTCTTGACCCAATTTCCAATCATGGGGTTAATCTCATACTTTAAAATTATGTCATGATATTATTATGTCCTATCATGTATTTGTACTTTCGTTATGTGTACTTATAGTGAATAATTATAATAGATCTATTTTATTTAAAAAATGATCTTTGTAAGGGACTTCGTCTCAATCTCCTTTCATTGAGGCATATTTGGTTATATACATAACTTTCCTTTATACGGTGTATAAAACCCTTTGAATTTTACTTTTATTCAGAAGGAATCTTTTTATACGAAGCATTTTTACTAAACATCAAAAGGAATTTTTTTTCTTACGTATACGGCGACAACGACTTCTCTGCCGCTGTGACAATTATTTGAGTTTCGGCTTCCTCTACAGCCATAACTTTTTTTAAATGAAAAATAAATCCAAAGTTTTAATTTTCTTTAATTTTGGTATTGAAAATGGTTTTGATAGGGTTTTTTTTATATCCATGTGTTGTATTGATATCTTGTGATTGAAATGTGGAAGTGTTATGTTTCCTTTAGGCATGTTTTATGTGATACGATTATGTTATGGTTTATGATATGTTTAAACCTGTTCATTTGAGGAATGCATTGGACTTAATAAGTGACGGGTGGAGCCGGCTATATCTCCTCGATGCATCGGTAGGTCTCATGAGACAAACTAGTGTCCTGGCATGAGGCCTTGGCAAAATCTTATTTGTGGTCTTGGCACGAGGCCTTGGTTATGTGGTTATGATAGTCTGGCATTATGCATTCCATCATTATGAAAGTGGTTAATGATATTTCATGTGCTTATTCGACTAGTATAATATCCATGTGAGTAAGTAAATGGAATTATTTCATTTTAATTTTTCCATATTATGCTAAAGTTCAAGTTTAAAAGACTATTGTTTTAGTTATACATTGCCTTAAATGTTAATGTTTATTTATGAAAGCTTCCGCAATATTGTTATCCTTACTGAGAATCTGAGCTCAACCCTTTCAATGTTTTAATATTTTCCAGGAAGTGAAGAAGTATTTTATGAATGACCTGTAGGGATAGTCAGAAGAGGATATGAGTGTGGACTATGGAGACTTTGTTATTGTAGTGTTTCACCTTATAATGTAATGTAACATTTATGAATGTATCTAGTGTTTCCAAGGCTACTAAACTAATCGGTCTTTCGAGACATGATCTTTTGTGATCATGCCAATGTTATGCAATAATGCACCGACTCTGGGTAATTGGGGTCAGGGCATTACAAAGATGTCCTCCAGTTGCACACCAGTTTCCAGGCAGTGATCAGACACTGGATATGGCTAATTAGGGACTTCCTATAGATCATTCTGTTGTGCCAGCCTTGGCACCAGCAGTGATACCGGTTACAGGGACCAATGTGCATTTTAGGGAATCCTTTTTGAGGATGATGTAGACCTTCTAGGGAGAACCGCCTCCTGCCTCGACTATGGAAGACTTGACGTGGGTTTTCCAACAGCAGCATCCTCCCACCTTCTTGGGGGATGGAGGACCTCAGGATGCAAAGGAATGGCTAGAATCTATGATGACTATAATTGAGCATCTAGAGACACCTCCAAAAAGGCAGTTCAAGATCGCTACCTACATGCTATGAGACTCCACCAAGAGGTGGTGGGACGTGATCTCATAGGTGGGTCATCAGCTATTTATGGCATGTGAGGAGTTTCATCACGCCTTTTATGACTACTTCTATCTAGAGAGCCGACCGAGCCCGGGAGTTCATGAGCCTAAAGCATGGTACTCTTTCTGTCATGGAGTATTCCTCTCGTTTCACTGAGCTTTAGTGTTTCACTCCCCTATAGGGTGGATATGGGTTGTTCTTGGAAAGAAAGTTTGAGGATGGTCTCAGATATTAGATCCGCTCACAGGTGAATATCTTCAGGTTGACTTCCATTTCTTCCATCAACAACTAGCCACTGATTGCGGAGTGCAATCTGAGAGATTCTGAAGCTATGTTCCAGGGAGGTTCCGCTTCCGAAGTTAGTGCTTCACCAGATGATAGTAGGAATTGTCGTATGGAGTCTATGCGCGGTGACCTTAGGCAGCGAGACACATCTTCAGGAAGTTAGGTGATATGATTCTAGTGTGGAAGGGCTAGGAATACGAGGCCCCAGTTTCAGAGAGACCCAGTGGAGTGCCGATCTTGCGGCAAGATGGGTCACCTTTAGCGCTTCTTTCAGGTTTTCTCACCAGCAGCTGGTGACAGGGGTTTATCCACGACTCCTCGTTTAGTAGCAACTCCACCAGTTTCTCAACAGTCTGGGAACTAGAGTTCTTCCAGCCATTCGAGCCAAGGTTGAGGTCGAGGATGTGGTGGTCAGTTACCGGTCTTTCAGCGACAGCAGGGTGGATCAATTGAGAGTGGTCAGGCAGGGTCATAGGGCAGTGGTATAGGTCATACTTTTGCAGTGGAGCAGACCCAGCAGGAGCAGGACCCTAGACCCTCTATAGTTTGAGGTACGCTCTTAGTAGCCTCAGTTTTATCTTCTACTCTTTTCGATATAGGGTCTTCGCATAGATTTATCTCTGTTGCTGTTGTGGAGATCCCTGGGCTCTGCATCTTTTCCTCTACCGATACTTTTACTCTAGACACACTGTTGGGGACTAGGACGGCTAGTGTAAGTTAGTGTAAGGAGTGCCCTCTAGAGGTGGTTGGGTATCACTTTCTATGGGATCTCTATGTCCTAGTGATGAACGGATATGATGTCATTCTCGGAATGGACTGGCTAGTTTTCTTCTAGGTAGTCATTGAATGTTATTTCCACAGGGTGAGTTTCATATCACTAGAGGGTGGATCTTTTCTTTATAAGGTCGAGTGGGACGTCTGGGAGAGCAGAGCAGGTCCAGAGCATCAATGGTTCGGAGAAGTTACAGCCAAGATTTATAGTCTTTATCTGGATGACTAGGGGACTTCACAATTATACTTTCCTCCAGTTGTGGATCGTTTCAGAGATTTATCTCTAGAGGACTTCTCGGGTTTACCTCCAGAGCGTGAGGTGGTCTTTTCTATTGATATTTTTCAGGAGCATCACCGATGTCAATTCCTCCATATTGGATGGCTACACCAGAGTTGCAGGAGCTCAAGAAATAGTTGGAGGAGTTTTAGGACAAGGGTTTCATCTGACCCAGTACTTCTCCTTGGGATTCGCCTATCCTTTTTGAAAAGAAGGTAGATGGTACTCTTAGGTTGTGTGTGGATTATCGGAAGTTGAACCAGTTGATGGCCAAGAACCAATATCCCTTGCCAAGGATTGATAACCTCTTTGATCAGATTCGAGAAGCCTAGGTGTTCTCAAAGATCGATTTGAGGTCCAGATATCATTAGTTGTTTGTTAGAACATCTGATATACCTCTTACAGCCTTTAGGAGAAGGTATGTTCTATACGAGTATACGGTTATGCCATTCAGGCACTAGCATTTTTCATGCCACTGATGAAAAAAGTGTTCCATACATACTTAGACTCTTTCATGGTGGTCTTTGTGGATGATATCTTGGTGTACTCTCACACTCAAAATGACCATGATACCCATCTTGAGATCATTTTGAGTACACTGAGGGAGCATTAGTTATATGCTATACTCTCGAAGTGCCACTTTTGGATGGACCAGATTCACTTTTTGGTCCACGTTATCTCAGAGATAGAAGTATTTGTGGACCCAGAGAAATTAAGAGCAGTAGTTTCCTGGGATCAGCCGAAGAACGTCTTTGAGGTGCGGAATTCTCTAGGGTTGGATGGATACTACAGACGCATCATACATGACTTTTCAAGCTTAGTTTCACCATTGACAGGTCTGAATAAGAAGGGCGTGATTTTTTTATGGTCAGATTTGTGTGAGCCAGCCTTTCAAAAGGTGAATTAGAGTTTGACTTCAACAAAGATACTAGTCTTTCAAGATCGGGGCAAGATCTATACTATCTACTGTGACGCTTAAAGTATCAGGCTAGGAGTTGTGCTTATGGAGGGAGATGGAGTCGTTGAGTACGGGTCTCGGCAGTTGAGCCCACATGAGAGGAACTACCCAACGCACGATCTGGAGTTGGCATCTATTGTTAATTCCATATGCTATTAGAGACATTATCTTCTGGGAGATAATTTTGTGGTTTTCACCACACACAAAAGTTTCAGGTACATTTTCACTCATCATTATTTGAATTTGAGAAAGTGGAGGTGGGTTGAGTACCTACAGTCCATTGACATTGAGCTTGCCTATATGCCTCGGAAAGGCAACACGATGGATGATTTATTGAGCAGGAGGACTCAGATACAAGTAGTTCAGGAGGCCAAAAGTGAGTGGCAGATTATGTCTCTGTTCTATAAGATGCATTTGGAGGTGCACGACAGACAAGGGAATACATTATTTTCTTCTATAGTTGTTACCTCTACGTTTCTTTATCGAGTTAAAATGAAGCAGCTATCATATTATGAAGGCCTATTCCTAATGGAGAGTGTGTCAGGAGAGGACCCTATTCCTATATAGACCATAGGTGTGGGTGAGAACTTGTGTTTCCAGGGATGTGTGTGGGTTCCAGCAGATATACATGAGGAGCTGATGTGGGAATTTCATTCCTCTGTTTGGGCAGTTCATCCTGGTGTCACCAAGATGTATCACGATCTTCACCGCCAGTATTGGTGGCCAGGTATGAAGAGAGATGTTGTCGGTTTCATCATGAGATGTTCTACTTTTCTGTAGGTGAAGGAAGAACATTCATGACCAGTAGTTATTTTACAGAAGTTACCTATTCCCAAGTGGAAGTGGAACGACGTCGTGATGGATTTCGTGACAGGGTTTCTGAGGTCACCTTGTGGTAATGATGTTGTATGGGCCGTCTTCTACAGACTCACAATGGATGATCACTTATTGTCGATCAAGGATACCTTCAACCTTGATGAGCTGGGGTGGTTATACATCTGAGAGATAGTACGTCTTCATGGAGTTCCACGCTCTATTTTTTTATACATGGATGCATGTTTTACATCTCGGGTCTAGCAGGGGCTTCATAAGGCTTTGGCTACACATGTACTTTTGAGAACAGCATACCATCCCCAGATAGATGGCCGGTCCAAGCGTACGATTAAGTTCTTGAGGATATGCTTCGAGCATGCTTCCTAGATTTTGGAGGTTCTTGGGAGAAACATATATCTCTTGTGGAGTTTGCCTTCAATAATAGTTTTCAAGAAACTATTCATATGACACCTTATGAGGCTTTGTATGGTAGGCCATGATGATCACCCTTGTGTTGGCTAGAGGCAGGAGAGGCAGCTTTGTTGGGGCCTCTTCTTGTTCAGGAGACCATAGAGAAGATAAATTTTATTCATAAGATAATGGATACTTCACAATCTTGTCATAAGTCTTATGCTGATCAGTGGAGACGACCTTTGGAGTTCGAGGTCGGGGATCAGGTTTTCCTGCATGTCACTCCAAGGTTGTAGAACAGGAGGATTAGGAGACACGGTAAGCATTCAACAAGGTATGTCGGGCTGTTTGATTTGTTGGAGAGAGTTGGACTGGTTTCCTATCAGCTGTAGTTACCTTATAGGTACTCGGCTATACACGATGTCTTTCACGTTTCTCAGCTCTAACCTTACTTTTCAGACCCATCTCACGTCCTTCAACCTGATGAGGTTGAGCTTGATGTGGATGCATCATTCAAGGGGCATCTGATCCGAGTTGTTGATTGTAGTACAAAGGTTCTTTTTGGCCGGTTTGTTCCTCTAGTGTGAGTACTATGGCAGCACGGGTGGGTACAGGACAAGACATGGGAGAGGGAGGCCAATGTGCGAGCATAGTGGTAGGATCTTTTTGGGGTTTCTTCTCTTACACCGCTCTAGGGAAATTTGGGGACAATTTTATTTAAGGGGGGAAGTTTGTAAGAATTTGGATCTTCTTTTTAGGTATGTTTTTCCTTTTCTTGTCGTTTTTTAGGAAAAGTGGAAAATTTGGTAATTTTCAAAGTACACGATGTGTACTTTATAAGTACACGTCGTGTACTGCGATGCCGCTGGAGGTCGTGTGTTGGTCGTGTCATCGCCACACACATGGCCATGTATGGGTGACATTGAGGCCGCTTAAACCAGAGTACGGAAAAGGTGAGCACACGCTGTGTACACCAAAATTACACACCGTGTACTTTTTTCATTAAACACATCGGGGTCACATCTAATCACCCGAATTGACTTCTTTTAGGTCATCTTCTTCCAAGAGCACCGAGCATCCGTGGATCTTCAACGAGTCCCTAACCCTCCATCCATCCTCCGATTCGAACACTGGTGAGTGCGTTGGAATCGCAGTGGTGCGTTCTCTCTTCTCCTATAGCATCGTTTCCCAATTCCTTTTCTTTTCAAAGTTATCATGGGTTTAGGGTTTTAGAAGTTTTTGTAGATCTTCGACATTCGAAGGGGATTCAAGCCCCGTGGTTCAAGTATATCAATCTCTTAACATCAAGGTAGGTGGTTTATTCCTTCCTGTTGAATGTATTTGAATATTTTGTGCAGATTCCACCAATACCCTTGAACAAGGTATTGTGTGTTTACTGTTTAGACCCTTTTGATTTCCTACATTGATTGTATGCAAGAGTAGATGATTTTGATTGTGTTTTGGGATACTTTTTAGGATTTGGAAGTGTTTTCCATGCATGTTTTTTCCTGCCTGGATTGTTGGGTCTAGTTTACCTTTTTGAATGTTGTTCTTTTCCCATGCCTAGTAGTGTAGGATGGAGTGTACTTTTTCAAACATGCCAAGATACTGTAGAATGCTATCCAAGTAGTTCTTGAGGTTACTTTATCTATTACACGACGCGATACATGATGAATTTACACAGGGCTATGAGAACCTAGTGTAGTAGACCATAGGGATAATGGATATAAGGGCTTCTCTAGAGTGTCTTTATAATACAATGTGAGACCACAAGGGAAATTGACATTGAGTGCTTCCTCAAAGTGTCTATATTTCCTCGACGCGGGCCACATGGGGAATGAGATGTTGAGTGCTTCCCCAGAGTGCCTTTAGTATGATACGAGACTATAGGGGGAATTGACAGTGAGTGCTTCCCTAGAGAGTCTATTCTTTAGCTGAACCAGAGGGGTGAGACTGTGTGTGCCTCCCAGAGGGTTTCTAGTACTTGTTGGTTGAACCATATTGGTTAGGCTGTGAGAACTACCATAGGGTTACCTATTTGTTATAATTTCTTGAGTGGATGCTTACTTGTTTGTAAATTAAATGCTAGAAACTGTGGATTGTTTGTTGCTGAGTACTTTCCTATTTACTACTTTCTGTATTTTTATCTGCCATATATTCACTAACTATTAGGCGCAGATCTCTTGGTGGTTTCTTTCTAGGATTTAGTCTCACACTCTATTTGGGATATTCTTTTGGGCCTAATCAAACTATATTGTTGCAGGTATAGATAAGGGAAAGTGCCCTTCTACTTTAGGTTCTTGATTGCATTGGAGCTGGAGAGCATGGGACCAAGCTAAGGCTTGAGATGCATGGGAGTGTTTATAAATTTTCCTTTCTATACCTGGGGTTAGTACTGTATTCAGCATTGTGACTTTTTTGGCTTCTTTCCTAGACACATTTGTAGCATTCATCATTTATATATTTTTCTCCAGTTCCTCATTTATCAGTCTTCCGCTATTTAATATTGTTGGATATTTACTGCTTCTGTTTTTTTATAAGTGTTTATCTTCTACTGTGTTACTCTGCCAATGAGGGCATAGTTTCCCCGCCATCACACCCAAGGCCCTCGCTGCTAGTCAGCATCCTTTGGCATTTGGGGAAATGATCTTGAGGCTACGTGACCAACCAGGTACGGGGTGCCTCTAGGTGGCTTTCGAAACCAGGACGTTACAGTCTTCCTCATTATTCAAGGTCGTCCTTCCAAGTTATGGTATTCACATCCCTCTTCAATTCCTTTTTATTCTTTTCCCATCCCCATTCTCTATGGTTGGTTTAAATGAACCCTAGGTCTATGGGTCAACCCATTTTTTATAATTTATTTATAGGTTAGGGTTTGGGTGGGTCTTTTCTTCCGAGATTGGGATTTCTTCATCAAATGTGAAATTTTCTAGCTCATCGTAGCTTGGTTCCTATTGATTTTTCGTAGGTTTCCTTATGTTTAGGATTTAAATTTAGGAACCCTTTGTTTCATGATATTATAAATATTTTATTTAATTAATTATTCCAATATGTAAGTGATAAATGGGGTTTTCTAAATGTTTTAAGGTATTTTAAATTAGGCATAATGTTTTTAATTATAATTTAAATTGAAACATGAAATTAATAGAACATAAAGAGTAAAAAATATTTATTCAAAATTATATTTATATTTTCTAAGTAGTGTTGACACTTTTTTGATTGATAATTAAATTTAAAATCATGGTTTGGCCACTTAAAAGTTTTCAATAAAATTTTAATTAAAATTTTAAAAGGATTTTTCTAATACACATTTTAGTGGAATTTTTCAAAATATTTTCTGAAAAATATTATAAAAATTATCTTTAAATTTAAATGGAATATCAAGTAATACTTGAAGTGCAGAGTATCAGTTAAATATTTAAATGTTTGATTTTGAATAAAAGAGTGAATTTTTATAAAATATATCTTGACATATATATATATATATATTATTGTACAATATATATATAGGTAAATATATGTGTGTTTAAGTGTACAAATTCACATGTTAATATGTGAATTTGTGATACAACACATATATAAAACTATAAAATAGGTTTTTAATATTAGATTATTAAGTATGATTAAAAGTCTCATTTGGAACTTTTAATAAATACATATATTTTTGTGTGTGGTATATATAAATATATATATAGATAGAGAGATAGAGAGAGATAAAGTGCCTATTTAACCCCATTTATATTTGTTTGACATGGATTCTGTCACTCAGGGCATGATTTTTATTGCATATTATATGATAGATTATTACTTCGGGTTATTTATTGAGAAGGAGATGTTTTGAGGGTGAATTATTTGATTTGATATGTGATTCTTATATTGAATGCGATTGATTATTTATTATTATCATTGGATGTGATCATTTCTCACACAACCATTATTTACTTTGTTCATGGGACCCCTAGTTCTAGGGTAGGCTAACTGAGATATGGTGGGATAACTTTCCACTAGTTATTAAAATTAAGTATGTTTACGCATCCCTATCTAGTGAGTGATATTATAAACTTTCACTAGATAAATGAAAACTAATGTTCTAGGTTACCTTACCTTAACATTCAAAGGGAATATATAATGAATCATATTCCTTTATTGGTAGATTGATATAGGGGTCCAATTTCTTCTTTACATTCCATTTTTTATTTTATTTGTATAGCACTTGATACCATTTTCTTCTATTAGACTTTTTGTATCAAATGAAATGGAACTTTTCGGTATTTTTATTCCTATTCATTAAATGTGTGTTAGTTCTTTATAAAACCACTTGGAAATTATTTTGAAGGATCATTTCATACAGAAACAAAAAAGGGGTGTAATCCCATTAAATGTTTTCTAATTGATTATTTTCATTTAAAAAAATAAATGAAATGTTTATAAAATGTTTTTGAAAATGTCATGATTTATACATTTTAAACTAAAAACCCATTTTAAATAATGTAATTTAGAATATAAATAAATGGACATATAATTTAAAGATTATAATTTGGGTTTGGTATCTCTTTGGAAGTCCTATTGAGCTTTATCTCACACATATCTATTATTTTAGTTTCAGTCTTTCATTCAGTTATTGGTAACTATTTAGAGCATTAATTGGGTGAGGTATATCTATTTTTTTATTTTCATTTTTACTTTAACTAATTTTGATTTTATTTCATACAATTTATAGAGGGTATTTATATCTTATAGTGTCTAAATTAAAGGAATTTAGAGGTGGATTTTCTTATTTGAATAATCATGGGAGGGATACAAGGGTTGATCAGAGGAATTTTTGGTTTACTTTAGATTACTCTAATACTACTTTATATTTTATTTATACATGAATTATTGGGAAAGGATATCTAATATATGGATATATCTTTCCATTTTTTTCATTAAATTTTTGTTACTACTTTTATTCTCATTTATGGATGAAACCATTATGAATATATTTATTTTCTTCCCTGGTGATTGTTTCGAATTTTTGGGTATCAATAACTCCCCCCAGGCCCTGTCACAGGCTGGTTCAGTTGTCGAAGGGATGGATGGCTCGAGCTGGTTTGTGAAAAATGGTATTTGATATAGGTAATTTTTTAAATAAGAACCTTGGATATTTCTTGATTATCAATTTTTTTATATGTGGTGTCACGATAGGATCAAGTTAGAATTAGTTATCAGGAATCGAGAGGTTGTTCATCAATCAGTGCAGATCATCACCTATCAGAACAATTATTGATTAAAAATGGATATTTTATATTTGGATTTGGATTATGTAAATTTATTTTATTATTTTTTATAATTTATTGATCCTCATAAAAAATATTTATTTTCCTTAGGTAATATTGGAATTTAGGGTGAAAAAATTAATGGATCATGTTGGGTGGGTTGGTTTACACTGCCATAGAAGACTTACAATGACCAAATATTTGATCTTGAGATGTCTTGTGAATTATTTCATGGTTGAACCATGGTCCATTAAACGATGTGTTCCGGTTAAGTAATATTCTTCACTCCCTTTATTTTTAATATTTAGACTACCTTTGGTGATACGTAGTAACAGGGGTAAACTCAAGAAAGTATTATGATATGCTTGGTCTTTTGGTGTATTTTATAAATTAAGGGTTTTATAAAAGTGATATGGATTTATTAAAGCGATTTTAATGGGAAATTTTGGAAAAGTTTTATGAAAATGTTCAGTTTCATTTGACATTTTTCAATGTGATTTAATTTTTATATTGGGTTTAACAATGTTTTGAAAAGTGAATGATTTAGAAATTTTTTTAGAAGTGGATGATTTTGAAAATGGGGTTTTTGTTTACGTTTTATGGATTATATAAGGAATGGTTTTAAAAGAGTAAATTTGAACAAAATAATTTTGTAACGCCCCGACCTCAGCTACCCAGAGTCGGTGCATTACTTCGTAACATTGGCATGATCACAAGAAAGATCAAATCTCGAAAGACCGATTGGTTTAGTAGTCTTGGAAACACTAGATATATTCATAAGTTTTACATTACATCATAAAATGAAAAACTACTACAATAACATAATGTCTCCATAATCTACACTCATATCCCCACATAATATCCCTGCAGGTCATTCATAACTTACTTCTTCACTTCCTGGGAAAAATAAAACATAGAAAAGGGGTGAGCTCAAATGCCCAGTAAGGATAACAATATAGCGGAAACTTTCATAAATAAGAATAAACTTTTAAGGCAATGTATAACTAAAACAAAAGCCTTTCAAACATGAACTTTCAACATGGTATGGCATAAATAAAATGAAATAATGCCATTTACTTATTCACATGGATATTCTACTAATCGAATAATCACATGAAAAAATCAATAACCACTTTCATAATGTTGGAAATGCATAATGCTAAACGTTAATTTCTTTGTCTAGGCCTCATCCCAAGACCTAGGGGTTACTTCTAACCGGAACCCAACCCGGAGTGCCTCTAATAACCGGACACCAACCCGGAGTGCCTCTAATAACCGGACACCAACCCGGAGTGCCTCTAATAACCGGACACCAACCCGGAGTGCCTCTAATAACCGGACACCAACCCGGAGGGCATACTTTTACCAGTCCCTAACCTGGAGGGCTTACTTTAACCAGTCCCCAACCTGGAGAGCTTACTTTTACCAGTCCCCAACCTGGAGGGCTTACTTTTACCGGTCCCCAACCCGGAACATACTTGATTAGCACATTCATCTGAAGAAAAGTTTGAAATATAACATAATCATTCGGATTAAAACTAGCATACGAAATGTCAATAGTTTCACCATAAACTATGAATGGTATAAAATAGCACATCCACAGTCAAACATATCACAAAACCTTCAATACAATATAGAAGTTTTGTATTATAATAAATCAACTTCAAATAAGCGTAAAATCCATTAAAGGATGTTGACATAGATGAAATCAAAACACTTTTTAGAGAAATATCTCTTTCTATTTTTGAAATCATTTAAGAGCCATATAAAATAAAACATTTTCTTTAAAATATTCTTGTAAGCTTGTAAGGAAAGCTTTGACGATTTTATAATGGCGGAAAATAACCGCACCCGCCGTATAAGTAAAAAAAACATTCTTATCTTAATTCTGTCGAAAAGGTCAAAAAGGACCTTGTTTTGAAAACGACGGAAATATTCCTTTATAAACCTCTTACAAAAAGTCAAACAAGGGTATAAATGAATTTAACCCATATTCTTGTAAATAATAAATATGTTTTGAAATACATTTCAAAGAAACATGGATGTGGATGATAAAGAAATCCCAGTAGATTATTACGTATAAACAATCTCGGATAATGAAGAGATTGTGAAATAACCCTTACCTTGTACTTTTCCTTGGTTGGGGTAGGTTAACCTCCTTTAATTTAGGTAACTCACTTTGGTTGGAACCAAAGGACTTCTTGAAATGCTTTCTGCCTAAGGGGAAGCTTCAAGGAGGAGGAGATGGATGTGGGGAGCTTAGTTGGGCAGAGTTTGGACGAGCCAAGTGGCTTGAGAGGTGTGAGGAAAAGAGAAGGAGGAGTGCCCTTTTATAAGAGGGGTGAGGGGCACTTTTGGAAAAGCTAGAAATATTAATTTATAATAAATTCATAATCGGTTTCCAATGGCTCCAAAGTTGAATATTCAAAGGATAAGGTGGGGATGGGTCGAAAACAACTCAACCAATAGAATTTAGACAGGTTTGGGTACTTATATTAACCTTATCTTTAAGTATTAACTCTAAGTTAATTAGTTTCACTTTTACAATGTCTCTTTGTATGTTTATATAATATGGTTAATAAACTTACTATATACATCCAAGAGACCCCCAAGTGGTCCATTAATGAGGAACCTATCATAATATAAGTCTCTTGGCCGAACCTTAGATTTTTAGGAATTTAATATCAATTAATAATATAATATTTGTTTTAAGAACTCTTTTATGTCAATTTTGACACTATTCAATAGTTGATTTTTGTGAAACTCCTAACAGATTGATTACTTCGAAAAAAGTCAATTAAATCAATCCTAATATATCATATTATCATAGAAAATTAGTTTAATTCATTAAAAGTTTCATATTATAATTATTTGGGTATTTATAAGATCAATTATTTTAATTTTTCACTATTTTAGTAATTACTGCATCATCATTGTGTCATAAATAAAATAAATTATTTAATGTCTAAAAATTATAAATAAAATATCATCATGTAGGCAATCTTTTTAGCTTTCTAATGAATATTTATAATCGAAAATCCAACATGTATAACCCTATGTAAAAATTGTTCTTCTAAAAGATGTAAGCTTATGCCATTTTTATTTTTATTTTAACTTTATTAATATAATGTGTCCCTACCACATACAAGTGGCTCCAAGGGGTCCCCAAATTGACCCAAGGATGCTCATGGTCGGGTATGTGTCCACCAATAAGGTTAGGACACGTTTTAGGGTAATTTTGTATTATTATAATATTATTTTTTAACCCTTATTTACCGGATTTACCCTTTAACCATGGTAAATAAAATATTTACCACAGTAACTATTCAAAATGTCTAAAAATAAAAGTTACCTATTTACACAATTTGAACATCCTGATTCCAAATATGGAATCCATTTTCCTAAATTCAAAACACAGAAGTGGCAGAAATTAATTTAAAATTAATTCCCGCTGTCGAAACAAAAAGCGTGTTTTTAAGAGGTAATAACTATCAAAAGATTGACACTTGTTTATGTTCGGTTTAATTGTAAAATTATGTCCAATGACCAACATTATATTAAATGGTAAAAATATATTCTAAATATACTTTAAAACTACTCAAATTCATAATTTATCACTATTAATTATTTTGATTAAAAAAGTTGTTTTTAATTAAAATTTAGTAATTTTCACTATTCATCAAAATATGAAAGTTATCCGAAGAGTACCAAAATTTCACCTTAGGCTAAATTCGATATTCCGAGTCCAAAAATGAAGTCCATTTTCAAATATAAAATATATATAATTTCAAAAAGTAGGTATTACTATTCACAACGGCTAGTTTAATTAGTTGTGGTGTGTGTTAGAACTCGAAGTTGCGTACAACACACGCTATTGTATTATTCAAAGGAAAGCGTACCGTGGAAGCTTGGGATGTTTCATTTTAAATTTTTTTTTTGATGTCCCCATTTAGTCAAAAAGTTTAAAATATAGTATCTAAAAAGGGTTCACTATTAAAATTTGGTAAAAGTGAAATACTGAAAATGAATTTGTTCTTACATTATGTCTAAGAAACTCATAATATGGATTCTAAAATTATAAGGATTATATAAAGTTTAAAATTTAGTTAACTTATTCATAACCTCTTTTGAACAGCTTGTTTGGTAAGTCATGGTGCGATTGAACTTGGTGTTGCGTATAGTGAAAGTTATTGAATTATTTTGAAGAAATAACACACTATAAAATCTTGGGGTGTTACATTCTCCCCTCCTTCAATAAATTGCGTCCTCGCAATTTGAAATTGTTTTTCAAAAATAAAAGGTTGAAAATAGAAAATATATTTGTGGGAAAACCCACATCGGAAATTGGGTTACTAAAATTTAGTCTTAATATGAGGAAAAGAGAAATCAAAGGGGTCACCACCAAATTATGATCTCGATTAGGAGAACATTGGTGGCAATTAGAGACATATAATCGGAGGAAAAACGTAAATATTTATAGGTAGTGATTGAGGTCATCAATCACAAACAAGTGTATAATTGAGGTCCTTAAATTCATCAATCTATGATGATTTGAAATACCATCGGTTCAACAAAACATAGGGTATTAGGATAACACATTTTTGACGTTTCAAAATATCTTAGTTGAAATCCCACATCGAAAAATGAATTGATGAGGTCTCTATTTAAAATAAAGAGTGTAAAGTATGAAGATTACCGAAAATAACACATACTAGGGTTCCATGTAGGAAAATATGGATATGGAAGAGAAATCTAACCATCAATTATCTGATGGAGAGTGGTAGAGAACATGGCTATGAAAAGGCCAACAATCCCAAAGCCATAAATTAGTGATGATTTAAGGTACCATCTAGGACAACACTTTTGTTCTAAGTTCCTTTTATTAATGTTGAGGAATTTATTTATGAGATTGGCTAAGATCATAAGGAGATATACTTACATTATAATTAAAGTTTTATCCATTAATAAATTTCTACCACAAACTCATCTTTCACTCTAAAAGATAATAGAACGAAAAAATTTCTATTTATACTATTCGTACAGGGTTCTAAAATAAATGAATTTATAATTCATCTACATGATCCTTTAATAAAAACTACATTATTTAATCCAGGACATCACATGGGCCAGTGGTAGGTGATACACCCTTGTCGCCCTTCAGTTGCGGGTTCAAGTCTCGCAGCCCTGCCGGACGCGACGGGTTGCCGCCCGACCTTCGGGTTGTCCTTTTATGGAAATCCAAAATAATCCAAACTAGAACTATCCAAAATATTTCTGTCCAAACTCACAGTCTAACATTTATAAGGAAGGTAAACATAATATAGATCCTTTTTACCCCGTAATAGCATATGAATACCTTCATCATGTATTACCATATTCCTTATTGATTACATTCATGCTCCCTTATTCCATATAGAATGTTGGATATACTTCATTAATCCAAAAATGGTTTAAACCCCAACAACGATGGAATATACAAATCATTAATCAGTTCCAAGGTAGTCAAGAATATCCAATATAATTTATCCAAAACAATCACATATTATTCCAAAATCACTACCTCAATATCAGAACTATATTATGATTTATCATTCTCTCAACCATATATTTTCCAAAAATTTATCCTGCTATTGAGTCACTTTTCTTTGTTCCACACAATCTCAAGTCCTTAATGAAATAGTACTGCAGTACAATCCTTATATACTCCATAATTATTATAACAAGTACATTGTTGATACAACACTCAATTGAAATAATCAACATAAGAACTCTAATCATTCCTCTTCATCTGTGGTAGTATCATAACTTGATTATTATCCAATAGCATCATTTGCGGCATAGTCTGATGACTGGGGCATAGGTTCGCGTAGTGTCCAAACTCCTTTCAAATGAAGCATTGTACATTTAAAACCATTTTCTTACCCTTACAGTCACGTACTTTGTGCCCTTTTCCTCCACACTTATAACAAACTCCCATTCCTTTCAGGCAAGTTCCAGGGTGTTTCTTTCCACAGTTACCACATATGGGAAAATTCTTCTTTTCCCTTTTCCCTTTATCCATCTTTCTTTCTTCCATCCTTTTCTTCTCTTGATTCCCTTCAAATCCATAGGACTCAGTAAACTCTTTACTTATCTTATCAACACATGATATTATTTCTTCATATGATGATAATACATGGGAGACTATTTCTCTTATAAATTCTAGCTTAAGACCATGAAAGATATGATCCTTCCTTCTCTTTGGATCATGTGCATTTCTGGAGTTCTCATTCCTTCTACTGGGCGCCATTTCTAAACAATGGAATACACTAGATCAGTTTATGAATCAAAATACATAATCCCATACTTATAAAACACTTAACATAAATTGAACTATTTATGGATATAATCCATAATCATAAAAATGCCTCCTTTGAGGAAGTATATACTCATAAACCCTTCATAATGATTTGTAAAGAAAATTAGAGTTATCCTAAGCATATCCCCCGGGAGTGTCGTAACCAAGAGTGCAGCAAGGCCCGTTGTCGTGCACTAGTTCCCGTTCGAGTCTAGCTCA
Organism: Viscum album; assembly: GCA_963277665.1. NCBI lineage: Eukaryota > Viridiplantae > Streptophyta > Magnoliopsida > Santalales > Viscaceae > Viscum > Viscum album. The sequence goes on along the minus strand of OY728127.1, from coordinate 442,959,074 downwards.
AAGCGGTGTTTTCGGGTTTTACCCCTAGGTACATATGTGCCAGAGCCGCCTCTACCTGCTCGTATCCAGACAGGGATGTATTGCTCGGAAAACTCACAAAATCTCTACAATACCAAAATTCTAGGAAGTTCTTCTATACTAATCCTCAAAGTTAATCTTAGGTCTACGTGCTCTAATCAGAGTTTATCTAAATCTAGCTTCCAAGGTTTGTACTAAACTTCCTCTGATACCAACTGTAACGCCCCGACCTCAGCTACCCAGAGTCGGTGCATTACTTCGTAACATTGGCATGATCACAAGAAAGATCAAATCTCGAAAGACCGATTGGTTTAGTAGTCTTGGAAACACTAGATATATTCATAAGTTTTACATTACATCATAAAATGAAAAACTACTACAATAACATAATGTCTCCATAATCTACACTCATATCCCCACATAATATCCCTGCAGGTCATTCATAACTTACTTCTTCACTTCCTGGGAAAAATAAAACATAGAAAAGGGGTGAGCTCAAATGCCCAATAAGGATAACAATATAGCGGAAACTTTCATAAATAAGAATAAACTTTTAAGGCAATGTATAACTAAAACAAAAGCCTTTCAAACATGAAATTTCAACATGGTATGGCATAAATAAAATGAAATAATGCCATTTACTTATTCACATGGATATTCTACTAATCGAATAATCACATGCAAAAATCAATAACCACTTTCATAATGTTGGAAATGCATAATGCTAAACGTTAATTTCTTTGTCTAGGCCTCATCCCAAGACCTAGGGGTTACTTCTAACCGGAACCCAACCCGGAGTGCCTCTAATAACCGGACACCAACCCGGAGTGCCTCTAATAACCGGACACCAACCCGGAGTGCCTCTAATAACCGGACACCAACCCGGAGGGCATACTTTTACCAGTCCCTAACCTGGAGGGCTTACTTTAACCAGTCCCCAGCCTGGAGAGCTTACTTTTACCAGTCCCCAACCTGGAGGGCTTACTTTTACCGGTCCCCAACCCGGAACATACTTGTTTAGCACATTCATCTGAAGAAAAGTTTGAAATATAACATAATCATTCGGATTAAAACTAGCATACGAAATGTCAATAGTTTCACCATAAACTATGAATGGTATAAAATAGCACATCCACAGTCAAACATATCACAAAACCTTCAATACAATATAGAAGTTTTGTATTATAATAAATCAACTTCAAATAAGCGTAAAATCCATTAAAGGATGTTGACATAGATGAAATCAAAACACTTTTTAGAGAAATATCTCTTTCTATTTTTGAAATCATTTAAGAGCCATATAAAATAAAACATTTTCTTTAAAATATTCTTGTAAGCTTGTAAGGAAAGCTTTGACGATTTTATAATGGCGGAAAATAACCGCACCCGCCGTATAAGTAAAAAAAAACATTCTTATCTTAATTCTGTCGAAAAGGTCAAAAAGGACCTTGTTTTGAAAACGACGGAAATATTCCTTTATAAACCTCTTACAAAAAGTCAAACAAGGGTATAAATGAATTTAACCCATATTCTTGTAAATAATAAATATGTTTTGAAATACATTTCAAAGAAACATGGATGTGGATGATAAAGAAATCCCAGTAGATTATTACGTATAAAAAATCTCGGATAATGAAGAGATTGTGAAATAACCCTTACCTTGTACTTTTCCTTGGTTGGGGTAGGTTAACCTCCTTTAATTTAGGTAACTCACTTTGGTTAGAACCAAAGGACTTCTTGAAATGCTTTCTGCCTAAGGGGAAGCTTCAAGGAGGAGGAGAGGGATGTGGGGAGCTTATTTGGGCAGAGTTTGGACGAGCCAAGTGGCTTGAGAGGTGTGAGGAAAAGAGAAGGAGGAGTTCCCTTTTATAAGAGGGGTGAGGGGCACTTTTGGAAAAGCTAGAAATATTAATTTATAATAAATTCATAATCGGTTTCCAATGGCTCCAAAGTTGAATATTCAAAGGATAAGGTGGGGATGGGTCGAAAACAACTCAACCAATAGAATTTAGACAGGTTTGGGTACTTATATTAACCTTATCTTTAAGTATTAACTCTAAGTTAATTAGTTTCACTTTTACAATGTCTCTTTGTATTTTTATATAATATGGTTAATAAACATACTATATACATCCAAGAGACCCCCAAGTGGTCCATTAATGAGGAACCTATCATAATATAAGTCTCTTGGCCGAACCTTAGATTTTTAGGAATTTAATATCAATTAATAATATAATATTTGTTTTAAGAACTCTTTTATGTCAATTTTGACACTATTCAATAGTTGATTTTTGTGAAACTCCTAACAGATTGATTACTTCGAACAAAGTCAATTAAATCAATCCTAATATATCATATTATCATAGAAAATTATTTTAATTCATTAAAAGTTTCATATTATAATTATTTGGGTATTTATAAGATCAATTATTTTAATTTTTCACTATTTTAGTAATTACTGCATCATCATTGTGTCATAAATAAAATAAATTATTTAATGTCTAAAAATTATAAATAAAATATCATCATGTAGAAAATATTTTTATCTTTCTAATGAATATTTATAATCAAAAATCCAACATGTATAACCCTATGTAAAAATTGTTCTTCTAAAAGATGTAAGCTTATGCCATTTTTATTTTTATTTTAACTTTATTAATATAATGTGTCCCTACCACATACAAGTGGATCCAAGGGGTCCCCAAATTGACCCAAGGATGCTCATGGTCGGGTATGTGTCCACCAATAAGGTTAGGACACGTTTTAGGGTAATTTTGTATTATTATAATATTATTTTTTAACCCTTATTTACCGGATTTACCCTTTAACCATGGTAAATAAAATATTTACCACAGTAACTATTCAAAATGTCTAAAAATAAAAGTTACCTATTTACACAATTTGAACATCCTGATTCCAAATATGGAATCCATTTTCCTAAATTCAAAACACAGAAGTGGCAGAAATTAATTTAAAATTAATTCCCGCTGTCGAAACAAAAAGCGTGTTTTTAAGAGGTAATAACTATCAAAAGATTGACACTTGTTTATGTTCGGTTTAATTGTAAAATTATGTCCAATGACCAAAATTATATTAAATGGTAAAAATATATTCTAAATATACTTTAAAACCACTCAAATTAATAATTTATCACTATTAATTATTTTGATTAAAAAAGTTGTTTTTAATTAAAATTTAGTAATTTTCACTATTCATCAAAATATTAAAGTTATCCGAAGAGTACCAAAATTTCACCTTAGGCTAAATTCGATATTCCGAGTCCAAAAATGAAGTCCATTTTCAAATATAAAATATATATAATTTCAAAAAGTAGGTATTACTATTCACAACGGCTAGTTTAATTAGTTGTGGTGTGTGTTAGAACTCGAAGTTGCGTACAACACACGCTATTGTATTATTCAAAGGAAAGCGTACCGTGGAATCTTGGGATGTTTCATTTTAAATTTTTTTTTTGATGTCCCCATTTAGTCAAAAAGTTTAAAATATAGTATCTAAAAAGGGTTCACTATTAAAATTTGGTAAAAGTGAAATACTGAAAATGAATTTGTTCTTACATTATGTCTAAGAAACTCATAATATGGATTCTAAAATTATAAGGATTATATAAAGTTTAAAATTTAGTTAACTTATTCATAACCTCTTTTGAACAGCTTGTTTGGTAAGTCATGGTGTGATTGAACTTGGTGTTGCGTATAGTGAAAGTTATTGAATTATTTTGAAGAAATAACACACTATAAAATCTTGGGGTGTTACAAATTTAATGTTGCAGTTAAGTGTCTATTTTAAAATGGATTGTTTTAAATTTTGGATAAATGAAGGTTTTGGAAAATTGAGTTCTTAAAATTGGTGTTTTGAAAGGTTTCATGTCTTATTCTTTTATGGTTTGGAATTTATGCCCTAGTGAAGTAGGAAATACTTGTTAAGTATAAGAGAAATTAACTAGTTGAGTTCATGTTTTATGTTATTTGAATTTATTCTCATTAAAGAGTTTTAGAAAGTATGTATTGTTGTATCCAAATATAACCCTTAAGATGATTCTCTTCACTATTTGGGGTAGTCACTTTAGTTGGTGGGCCTACCTATACTTAGAATCGAGTGGTATTGTTGAATTTATTCTTACTCTTGTCTTTGGATCTATATTTATTGAATTATTTCCTCCCTCTTTTTTTGGTCCTTTCGTTTCATTACAGTTGTCTATGAAGAACATAATTGATTATTTTAGGTGCTAATGGAATTTTTTTATGGATGATTTATATTGATGGTTGTTTCTATTTGGGTGGATTTGGAATCAGTTTGAAATTTTGAAGTAAAATTTATTTGGTTATGCTTTTCATGAATCAATGAGAGTGTTTATGGTACTTTAGTGATTATTATGGTTTTTGTGCCTTGTTGGTAATCATATTCTTTTTTTTATATTATTTTTTTGGTTTGTATTTTAGACACATATTGATATTTGGGTTTGGTGTGTTGGGAATGGGTGAGTTTAGGTTGAAGCTTGGGTAACGAGGATATATGGCCATTAGGTAGTTGAGAAACTAGGAGTGATAATTAATTTTTATTTCATTGTGAAATGGTGTTCTTGATTTGAGGTCCATGTTTAAACATTTGATTATGGGGACCCAAACTTATGTATCAGGTTGAAATTTTTAATGATAGTTCTTAAATTTTCTCTTACCTTGGGTTTGTATGTTTGAAGTAGGTATTTTCATTTCATTGGGTGTTTAGTGGAAGTGCTTCTTCTGTGTGAATACATCTCTTGGATGGTTTGGCTATTTTTAATCAACCATTTTAGATGAGGTATAAATAGTGGGATAACTCTATAGATATTGGTGTTTGTTAAACCCTGTTTCCCTCCTTAGATATTGTGAACATTTATTGAGGATGTGATTATTATTTTTTTTATTATTTTCATTCACATAGATATTTTTTTAAATTTATGATCAGTATTTTTAAATTTTGGATATTTTAAAGGGGATAATGCTTAATCATCATGGTTTTTTAAACCATACAAAAAACATGCATATATGGTATGTAATTAATGGATAAATTTGTAATGGTCTATTCATTGTTTTTTAAATAGATTGGGATTCTAGTAGTAACTACGTACATATTGTGTTTCGGTCTAGTGGCCTTCATACTATTTTCACATGGTGTTCTATACTGTGCACCTTAATTGTGTGGGTTGTCCATCTTTTAATTTCATTTTTTATTTTGTTTTTTCACCTTACTTATTATTTATTTTATACCCTTAAGTTTCCCTCTCCTTTTTACCCCCCCCCCCAATCTCCCTCTCATCTCCCCCATATGGACTCCCTCATTTTTAGCTCTCATTGGCCTCATCCCAAGCTACCCCCAGGCTGAGGCCTCCTCTCTCAAACATGACCACCCCCCTCAGGTCCCCTATCCTCTACTGATATTATCCCCAATCCCCCTCTTAGGTATCCTCTTATATAGAAGTTTCTTCATGATTTCATCATGATTCATTGTCACACCTCCAAGGTATGGTTCTTACATTCCTCTTAACCTCCTTTTTTATGTTTTCCCCTTCCCTCATCTCTATAGTTAGATCAGCTAAACCCTAGGTCTAAGGGTTAAGATTATTTTTGTGATTTAGTTTGAGATTTAGGTTCATATGGGTCTCTTATTTCCTGATTTTCTGTGAACTGACATATAAGGAATGTTTCGGTTCTCCACTTCTCGATTTGTAGTAGGTTTCCCCGTGTTTAGGATTTAAAATTAGGAACCCATTATTACATGATATTATAAATGTTTTATTAAATTAATTATACATATTTGTGAGTTCTAAATGGGGATTATTAAATATTTCAAGGTATTTTTCATTATATATAATTCCATGTATTTAAAAAGTGTGGAATAATTATTTAAAATTAAATAGAAATGTTTTAATTAGTTTTGACCCTGTTTGGATTGAGAATTAATTTAAAAATCTGTGTTTGGACTTTTAGATGTTTTGAATAAAATAATTAATTAAATTAATCAAAGAAATTTTTGAATTCACTTTTTAGTACCCTTATTTGAAATATTTTCTGAATTATATTTTTAAAATTCTCTTTAAATTTACATGGAATTTCCAGTAGAACTTGAAATTCCAAGTATCTTTAAAATATTTAAATATTTATTTTTGAATAAAAAGGGTGTCATTTAATAGAATTTATTTTGATATATATATATGTGTATGTGTGTGTGTGTGTTATGGTTATGTATATGTGTGTGTGTGTGTCTGCATATATATATATATGTGTGTGTGTGTGTGTGTGTGTGTGTGAGTGTGTGTGTGTGTGTGTTTATGTGTACAAATTCATGTGTGGATATGTGAATTTATACATTGAGAAATATATATGTGTGTGTGTGTGTCTATGTGTTTGTGTGTGTGTGTGTCTGGGGGTGTGTTTGTGTGTGTGTGTAAGTATATATATGTACAACTATAGAAAAGGTTTTTCAAATTTTGGTCTTCAAATATGATTTGAAGGTTCATTTTTTCACTTTTAAGATATCTATAAATGTGTATATGTGTGTAATATCCTCTCAAACCATGTTTGGATTTTTTTTGAAGTAGATTATGTCCCTCATGGTGCACTTTATATTTCATATTTTGTTATATATATTCACATGGGGTTGTTTCCTCAAAGGGAGGTGTAAGTGTGGGTGAGTTATTTGATATGATCCATGACACTTGTATTACTCATGATGTATTTTTTATGATTATCTTTGGATTTTATTATTTCTTACTCACCCTTGATTCACTTTGATCATGGGATATTTCAATATAGGATATAACAACTAAGACAGGATAAATCCCTTTCGACTACCTATGATAAATAATTATGTTTACTCTCCATTGGTATGTGATGTGATACTAGAACTTTCATCTATATTCTAGTAAAGAAATTTTCAAGGCTACCAAACCTTAACATCCATATGTTAAATCCCATGAAACTTATTCCTTGATTAGTATATTAATATATAGTTATCCACTTTCTTATTTAGATTCCCCTATTTATTTAATAAATGTTGGCCTCATACCAGTTTCTTCTATTTAAATTAATGAATCTATTAATATGGTGTCTTCATGTATTTTTATTACTAATCATGTTTTGTGTGTTAGTTATTTGGAAAACCACTTTGAAATTATTTTTACGTAACTTTTGAAATTGGAAAAAAATTGGGTTTAGGCCTTTTAAATGTTTTCTAATTTATTTTTTAATTTAATGAAAAATTGAAGAAAAATGGTTTTGGAAATATCTTGATTTATATGTTTTACACTAAAAAATATCATTAAATATTATAGTTTTCAATATAACTGAATGGATCATTGATTTAAATTTTCTACTTTGGGATTTTTTCTTCTTAGCATCAGTACCAATCTTTAGATCTTGAATATTTATCATTTTAGTTTTAGGATTTCATTTAAATCTTGACTGATCCTAATAGTGTATATTTAGAAAGGTGTGTCCATTTTTATTTTATTTTTCCTTTTCCTCTATGTCCAATTATTATTTTCCAACTTTAGGGGTATATGTTAGTGATATCTTTTATTTTCCAAGGAAAATTAATATAGAGGCGGTTTTATATCTCTTATTATACAAGGGAGGGATATTAGGATATGTCGTAGGGATTGTTTGTTTACTTATATTTACTTATTTAATGGATATTTTTATATAACAAATTTATCGCTAATGCCATATATATATAGATGAGTCATTCGGATTTTTTTGTTAAATTTATACTACTAATTCTATTATAATTTAAGGGATAAATCATTCAAAATGTATTCATATTATTTTTTAGAACATGTTTTCAGTTCATGGGGATTGGTAAAGCCCCTATGACCCTATTGTAGGCCATTTTGGGCATAAAATGAATGAAAGATGTGGAAGGGATCATGATAGATTATAATATGAGCACAAGGGTATGGGAATTTTCTACTAACTTAAAAACTTCACACCCTATAATTCAAATGTCATAAATCATGATTCATGTCATAAGGGTTCTTCATAACAAAATTCATAAGATAGAAGAGTATAAAATCATCGATAATCAATCAAGAGACCTGAGAACATATCATAAGAATAAGAAATAAGTTTTTGGAATATATATATAAGAATATAAAATCATTCCCTTATTCAATGCTCACTTCTAGAACTATTATAGTGGAAAAATTTTAATCGTGGATTGGGTTCAATCATTATTCTCATCATTTAATAACCATGGCTCACTACCAAGACAATCATAGTGGACATAGTCCCTTACTGAACTATATTAACTAACCATTCTAGTTCATATTATCTCAGGATATATCATTCTTTACCCAGTACATTTGTGGGATATATAATTGTGTTCCCACCCATCACATAATTAAAACTATATATAATTGTGACACAAAATTATAAAAACATTCGTCATTGTATAACCCATGGAAAGTAATGTGTTTCATAAATATTTCATCGCAACTAAATTGACTCAGAGAAAAGTAATGAGATTTATAGAATTAACCTTAAAAAACCATCATCATAAGCTATTTAGATAGAAGAAGTGGATGGTATCATTAGATCATATCCCTAACAAAGGATAAAAAACCTTAAAGAATGTTGACATAGATGAAAATTTTCTTTTATAAAATTTATTAAAATATTTTTTGAAAATATATAGAAAATATCCCTTTCCTTTTGGTAACTTTTACAAATTAAAATTCCTAGAAAAATGGGAATAGTATTTTATTTTTCAAAAATTTGAAACTTTTAAATGAAGATTCAGGAAGAAGGAAATGATGATAGAAAAATATTATCATTCCATGTATGTTAAAAGAAAACAATCATTTCAAATTATTTTAGAAATTCAAAAGTGATCCTTATGAAAAAATTTAAAATATTCCTTTTAATAATTTTTAAAGGAAATAAATTTTTGTAAAAATAAAATTTATAAAACTTTTAGTATAGATAAAATCTTCTATAAAACTTTTTTAAGAACATATATAGGGACGATAAATATTAATGACCCAAAAAATAAGAAATAATATGAAATTTTCATAAATAAATCTCGAGGATTTTGATTACCAAAGAGTTGAAATGGAAAAAATTATTGAAAATTAAATAAAGAAATAAATTAGAAGAAAATATATGGGTTTTATAATTTTAGGGTCATATAATTTATCTAAATGGAAATTTAACATGGAAAATCCTTAAAGTAAATGAGACTATAACCTAAATTATTACAACTTTACTAACTTCTTAATCATTAACCTCTTGAAAGAAATAAATTCAAATATAACTTTAAATACCATTAATATGAAGAAATTCATGATGTAATATATCAAAGGGGTAGTATAGACACCATATAAAAACTAATAGGTGTATAATATGAAACACGTCTCAACAAAAAAATATTGAGACAAAGAACACTTATAGTGTTGGTAAACTCTGAATCAAAACCATATAAAATAGAGAACATTATATGGATTTGTTGATCCACATAATTTTCCTTAAAATCATCACAAAATACATTCTTAGAAAGTATATACACCACAAAAAATAAAAAATTGGTGAATATGTAATATGTCTCATAGAAATAAAAGTGAGACAAGAAACCCTTACCTTAAGTCCCAACTTTCTTCATACAAGTTAAATCATTCCATATATGATTCACTTATTACATATTGTTAACCATTTATTAATTTTTCCTTATCAAATTCATTATTCATAGTGTTATCTATTCCATTTTTGCTGATTTATCTATTTCATTGGTTTATATCTATACTTCATGATCATATTATCATCATCTCCAAAATCCTAATCATTATATAAATATCATATTTATTCTTTATATAATTTTTAAGAAATTTTTATAAAATGTAGGGATAAAAAATGAATTACATCACTTTTTAGAAATGGTAGTTTGTATGTATGCATGAGTGTTATTTTAATCTTCCTATGAATGGAAATAAATAAAATTAGATAACAATATATCATTAAAAAATAATATAAAACATATCATATATATTCATTAAATCTATCCTTATTACCATCCATGTGTGTTAAAAATAAAAAAGTATTCACATCATCCAAAGTTACCATTTTACAATGAATGGGAAGGTAAGAAGGTGAATAATATTTTTCATTAATGAATCATAATTATGATATAAAAAATATATATATACCATATCCTCCAAATTAAAAATTTTATTAACAAATAAATTTGAAGTAAAATGTGGGAAATGAAACATACCAAAACATAAGTGAAGTAAACATAAAAGGAATTCAAAAAATAATTACAAATGAACCTAATATTATTAGAGTTACTCACCCAATATAATCTCAATTTTAGAAAAGTTACCATAAAATCCAGATTGGCCTTGATAAGGTCTTCAAAATGGTTCGACATTGGGTCCCAAATCTTGATATATTCTTCTAAATTAATGTTCCCCTCATTGATTCCACATGCCAACATATGATCTTGGTTGTTGATCCAATCCAATTCTTCATCACAAAGAGACACTAGAATTAATATTTCATATATTCTATCATCCTCCACCTTATACAAGTTAATATTGAAATCTTTATCTGAAATCTCTTCCTTTAAATGGAGAAAAAGCACATGTCCTATATTCTGATCAAGAGGTGATGTTGGAACACCTATAGAACAATATTTCTGAACCATTGTTGAGTCTATTCTAGCCTTTACCTCAGTTATCTTTAATTTTCTAGCTGATCTGGAGACCATATTTTTTAGAAGGTTGGATTAGTTTTTGTACTACATGGTTTTTATCTTTTTGTTTACTGGATGGTTCCCAGGTACCTTTTTCTAAATTTCCATTACTTAAGCCAAACCCAGTAGTCAAAAATATATGGTTATCTAATTCCTACTTCAAAATAGATTTTTATTTTGATTCATTATCACTAAAAGAGTAGTAAACATCATTTAAAAGGTCTATAGGAACCTATAACCCCTTTTTTAAAGTGGCCTTATTATTCCATTTAGACTCAAATGAATTCTATATTTGGTTATATATCTTACATGAGCTTCTATATCATATAATATGAAACATGTTGTCCACATTAATGTTGGATATCACCTTCTTCTTGGAACGAAGAATTCCTTCTTATTCCTTGATTTCCATTGACCTACCAATTTCAATTCGTGTCGTTCCAGAAGTAGAATTAAGATGCAATGAATCATAGAACCATTTGTGTGTATCTCTATTAGCAAAGAAATTCAAAATATCTATCAATGAAGTAATGAATGAAATCTACATTATGCCTGATGCCTTAGAAGATGATATAGGTCAGGCCTCCCCTACCCCTGAGATGTTATCAAAAAACTCCTCTCCTTTTTTTCTAGTTCCCCGTAATATTTGAGCATAAGTGGTAACCTTATTAGAGACACCTGAATCTTGAAGAAATGAAAATTCCCATTTCCAATATTTTTTGACCTCGATTGTTCCATTTGAGGCTAGCTGATCCACCACAAGCCCAGCAGTATGATCATCCCTCGATGACCTCCAGTTTTCATGTGGACCCTTGAGAATGGCCTTAACGCTTCATGTAGATAGGGTATGCTTCATCATATCATCATCAAGAGAAGACTCCAAAAAATTCCACTATATTTGAGCTATGAATCTGAATTTTTTTAATTTATCAATCTCTCACGCCTGCACTCCATTGTTGGGTGAACCATTATTTTTCATAAATAATAGAAATCACACATGATTCAAGGAAAACATCCTTCTTGTTGAGAAACTCTTATATGATGGTGATCCAAACGTACTCTATTTCTAGTCTAGATACATTGACATCCACACAAATTTTCAGATAAATTGGGTGACACACCAATTTGGTTCTTCTATAAAAACATAAATAACATTCAACATGGTTCCCTAAAAAAATTATATCATAAACAAGTAGTTTGGGATTCCAAAAACACATATTATTACAAATTCATCACCACCCAACCAGACCACATTCTCCTCCCCAACATGGTTTTTTATCCATGGTGTAAGGCGTTCAAATATGATGTCGATCTAACCCTATTTCCAACACCACCCCTAATATTGCCAAATCTGAACCCATAATTGTTTTTAAAATTCCCACCACCACAACTGAATATATTTTCAAAAATCATTTTGAGTACCAAAGATAAGATAATTGTAAAAAAAAATTAAAACCACATAAATAATTATAAGAGAGGAAAATTTCTCTATTTTAAATTAAAATATTTATATAAATTACCTCTATAAACATTTAACAAAGTCAGTCCTGCAAAGAAATGATATTGTAGAATAAACCCTTACCACTTTGGCAACATTTGAATCATAAAACCCCTGAATGAAATAACTTTAAAAATAAATTTAAATAATAGGAATAGGAATATATTAATTATATAATACATTAAAGGGGTATTATAGACACCATATAGATATAATTGGGTTCATAACATGAAGCATGAATCAATGAAAAAATATTTATGTGAAGAACACTTATAATTTTGGTAAAATCAAAATAAATACCTCATAAAATAAAGAAAAATTGACGGATTTGTAATTTCAAATAATCTTAATTAAAATAATCTTAAAATACATTAATTATCAGAATATACACCACCAAAAATAAAAAAGTTGTGAATATGGCATATTTCTCACAAAAATTAAGTGAGACGATAAACTTTTACATCAAGTCATGACATGATTCGTACAATCTATTAACCTCTAGTATAACAAATTTAAAATTATTATATATTTATTTATATATATCAAACCCATATTAATACTTGTAATAACTAATATTATAAAATTATAACATCTTATAACATGTTTATTAATTTTTATTCATATAAATCATTGTTCTAAGTGTTAACTGTTTAGTTTTACATGCATGTTTTTGTACTGTGGTTCCAATCCTTGAAAAATGATCATAGTTTCATCATATCTAGAATATTAATCATGATATAAATATTATATAATTTTATTATGTAATATTTTATAATATTTTATATAATATAGAGATTAAAAATAAATTACTTCACTCTGTGGGGACGGTGGTCCATACTTACGCACGAGTGATGTTTTCATTTTCCGAAAAATGAAAACAAATAAACATAATTAAAATTTTATATTTCAAAAAAAATTCATAAATATAATTTATATTAATTAAATAAATTTTTATTACCATTCATGTGTATTATAAATGAAAAATTAATAACATTGCTTCGTAGAGATAGTAGTCCACACACATGCATGAGAGAAGTTATCATTTTCTAAAGTATGAGAAGGTAATATGGGAGATGATATATTATATTTACACATAATAATAATGTCACAATATATATATATCTTAAATCCTTCATAACAACCAGTCCTAAAAAGTTGTGATGGAAAAGTAAATTCATCACTTCATGGAGATGGTGGTCCATACGTACACACGAGTGAAGTGTTAATTTTATATTGTATGGAAAATTAGGTTAAAAATTATTTTGACATAAAAAAATAACATATCATTGTTTTTAATATAATTATATTATTATATAATCATTTTTATAGAATATTTTATGGAGGGGATAAGAAATACAGATAAAAACACTCGATTAAGAGTTATACCTCTTCTTTGAGAAATATTGTTTGGTTATCGTCATAAGGACCATTGGGTTGTACTTTTCAGAATATTATCCATATAAAACATTTATATGGATGTTTATAAGATATTTTTGTAGATTTTTGTGGAGGTAAGTATCTCATAATGTTGTGAAAAAATAATGAGAGGCGGTTCCCTTCTTTATGTGAGGAGAGTGGAATACATATTACTATGTTAAACATTAAATTAATATAAGGTCACTTTTAAGTGAATGTGGCTCCAAATTGGATAGATTTATAATTTTGAATGATATTTTATTGAAAATAATTCAACAAATAGGATTTAAACAAGTTTTTAGGTTATTTTAACCCTTATCACTTCAGTTTAACCCTTTGTTTATCCTTTTTACCTTTACTATAGTAATGACTTTTTAACCAAGTTACTATTCAATATGACCAAAAATGAATTTGAACAATATAAAAAATATGTAAATTCAAATTTCAAATATGGAAACAATTTTATCGAATTCAATTACTATAATATTCAGAAATTAATTTTAAAATTATCACATAAAATTCTACATAAATTATTTTTAGACAAGTGCATTTATTTAGGCTTAAAATTAGCTTACTCTAATTAATTTCCTAATAATTATCATTACATGAATATAAATTAATTTATCCAAATATATAATCCACACATTTTATTAAAATAATTCTTCAATAGTGGTTAATTTAATTTATTAAAATTAAAAAAAATAAAATAACAAATAATTTTCTAAAAAAAATATTTCATTTCACCATCAAATGATTATAACTTCATTTATTGTAATTTATTAATACATTTAAAATTTATAATTAATTTATCTTCATTTATACATGATATTAATATATATTTTTACTACTAAAAATAACAGAAATAAACATTTAAATGAAAACATATATATAATATATTGTTTAGAAGCAAAACATTTCTATTTAACCAAGAATTATAAAAATATTAATATTTGTCATTATATAAAAATTTCATGGATTTACTTAATTTACTTTATTAATTATTAAATAAAAATAATAACACATTCTATTTATATCATTCTTCAAAATAATTAAATTTAAAAAAACTATATAATTTTAAAAAATAGTTTAGAAACATATTCTTGATAACTAATGGTATTTCGTTAAGTGAGTTTGACCCCTTTTTAGAAAAGTAATTTATCATTTCCTATTAATTTATATATCTAATAACTTGTTTGATTTTATATTTTAATAAACCATTATTCACCTAACATCATTATTGAATGTGTCATATGGTTTTTAACAGATCAAAATTGTTAATTAAAAAAATACTCTAAAATATAAAGGTGTCATATTCTTCCCCATTAAAAGAAATTTCATCCTCACAATTTATTTTATGTATTATAGTAAAAGGTTTAAAACATTTTTTGAATAAATTAAATGCACTGAAAAATAATTATAGATAAATATAATGAAATTTATTTTAATTCACATCAATACTATTTTCAATTGAAAAAAACTATAACATCTTTGTGAATACTAGGAATTTTTTTTCAAAAATATTTTTTAAACCATATGTGAAACATTATAAGAATCATACATGTAAATAGTTTTTAAAAGAAATACTTTGATATTTGAGTTATGATTTCCATATATAACCCAATGGATTTCTATTACTCATTCTATTTTTGGGGAATTATTTTACAATTGGGATTTAAAATTTGGGAAAATATACATACTTGATTTATTTCCACATCCAAAGTGTAATTTCATCTTTTGTTTTCTTTTAGATAAATTTAAACTTCTATATCATCTATAACTCTAAGAAAGGAATATGCCAGATTATTTTTTCATGCCTAAATCACAAATATCAACTTCTAATGGATCAAAATATCAACGAAAGGTTGAAAAGTTATTTCTCTTGTTTTTAGACATTAATCAAAACCAAAATGGTTATCATAAGTTAATATATTAACCTATATGAATAAAAATTCATACATTAATGCATAAAATCTCAATAATAACCCCCAATGTCTAATGTAAATAATTCCATAAATAGCTAACCAAAAGACTCTTCAAGATATGTCAGGCTAGGTTAATAACTTAAAATCAGAAAGATTTGATCACATTTTCTTTAGAGATAAATTCAATATTAATCACTCATAAATTGAAATAAAAAATATATATACCCTAATATTATAATCTCCAAAATATGATAATATTTTCTATAAATAATATGAATCATTATAAGGCCACCGTAAAATCATATATTCCTACAAAATTTAACAGAAATATTATTATTTAATTAAAATCCCATATTATCCAATAATATTTCTATTGAATTAATCATATAATGTTTCAAATATTTTGAATATCCTTAAAAATAACTTTAATCACTTAGTTAGTAAATAAATCGTCAATAATACATTTTTTCAAAATATAATAACACTTTTATCCCAATTAACCATAATTACCTCAATATCAAAGATAATATTAACCCTAAAGTATATCAATACCATTCAACTTAATTCCATAATATATAAAATAATTGATCCAAAAATAAAATTTTCACTAAATCATAATTTAAAATTAAGGTTTTAATATACTATAAACTTCTTTTCAAACTCAATAACTATATCCAAATTAATCACATAATATAAAACATCACAAGGGTATAAATTCACTTAAACATATTATAAACCTCGCATTAGGGACACTTAAATAATTAAAAATCCTTAATAATCCATTACAAATATTTTTCATATTATTCCTTAATACTTCCTCCCTATGGTCAAAAATATAAATCATTTCATAAGATTCATCAATCCCAATCTAATAATGTTTTTTAGTTTAAACATAAGTAAAATTATTAAGAAAATTCATTCCATTTACATGTCATTAATAGTTTCTTAAACATTAGTATATAACCTTAATAAACATTTATTTATATGATCTTGATGATCCCCTTTATGATCATTCCACCTAGGGAATAAATTTTCATAATTCCATTACTCTCCACATTTCAAATATCATAATGTTCCCAGGAGATATTTCCACGTGTGATTCTTCCCAATTTCTTGATACGTATGAAATTGAATAATTTTACCTTCATAATTTTTATCACCTAAACTCCCATTAAACTATTTTATTTTATTTTGTGTGTTTGGAAAATAAACAAGGATTCAGTTTTTAATCACAATTCAAGAAAATTGGTTAGGTATAACAATAATATTTTTTAATCCATCTCTTATCTCGTTTGTTTTCTCAATAGAACATTCAATTTGTTTCCTTATATAAAATGTAAATAGGGTTCTTGTTGGTTTGATCCATTAACTAAAAAAAATTATCTTTTGAGTATCAAGGAAAAAAGTGAGAAATCAAATAATAATGAAAATCAATCATATGATATCCTAAAGAATGAAAGCTTTTTTCAACCTACGAAACTTCAGGTTCATCCCAAATCAATTTTAGTTCATTGTAGGGTGTCACAAATTCTATCCTCTAATTATTTATAATGGTTCATAAAGATTAAGTGAGTTAATAAATGAATTTCCACTGGGAGTGTAAAACCAGGTGTGTAGTTAGGCAATATGTGATGGTCAAGTTAATAACCAACCATACTTTTTAGGGTTATTAACCCATAGTACATTTTTTCAAATCCTTGATCCAGTTGTTTTTATCCAAGCAAGGATTTTATTTCTATGAAAACACACAATATATACATTACTAAAACATCAGGATATTATCCTATACATAGACTTATACCCAAGGTATTGAACAATTTTTCTAATTATAATCTCCAAAAAAACTAAATCCTACTTTTCATCCAACTGATGTGACCTAAGAATTACATATATAAATATTACATAATTTTAGATAAATATTCAATATATCTCATAATAATACATTCTTGAGGACCATAAATGTTTAGTGTATTTAGAGACTAGATACATACTCAATTTACTTCATAAAATATCTTCAAACACTCCTACAAAGCTCTTCTAAAAAAGTAACATTCTTAAGAATACCCTGCATAAAACATTTCTTTATAAATTGGGGAATGTAAATATAATAAAGGGAGAGGTTAGATATTATGTAAGGTAAGACATAGGATATACCAATTAACAATCATTACAGATCATAATATAATAATAATTGTTTGATAACATGATCACAAAATACAAAATTCATACCCAATCAATAAAATATCATTAATCATAATTCAGAGAATGGGGATTTGTCATAAAAAATACATAAGTAATTAGAGTTTGGAGTTATCAATAATCAATAATGAGATGTAAGATTATATAATAAGAATAGAAAATAATTTTGTGCCATACACATGAGAAAGGAAAATCATTTCCTTAGTCATGGATCATGGAAAAGCCTATCATAGTGGCAAGAGTCACATTGTGGATTTGGTTTACTTCACATTCCCAACATTTCCATAGTTAAATATCACATCCAAGACTATCAAGCAGATAGAGTCTCTTATTTAACTCAGTTCACTCCCAATTCAAGTTCATAATATCTCAAGAGATACCATTATTTACCAAATTCATTATAGGTCAGTATAATTATTATCCCACCCATCTCATAATTAATAATGTACATAAGTGTGACACAAGTGTATTAAAACATTCATCATAGTATAACATTGGGAAAAGAAATGGGTTTCATAATGATATCATAAAAACTTAATTAACTCATGGGAAAGTAATGTGTTTTTATAATAATACTTTGAAAATCATAATAATAATCCATGTAAAGATATAAATTAGATGGTATCATAACATAATATCCCAAGTGAATCATAAAAATATTTATAGAGGATGTTGATATACATGAAAAATCCCATTTATAAAATTATTTAAAATATGCATTAAATTCAATATAAAACATCCATTTTTAGTTATTAATTTTTAAGAAGTAAAGTTCACTAAATATTTGGAATATGATTTTCTTTTTAAAACCTTTTATGTATATAAAGGAATATTCTTAAAGAAGGAATGAAATTATAACTGCAAAATTTTCTGATGTCATATAAATTAAAAGAGAAAATTCTTTTTACACTTTTATAAAAAGTCTAATGTGATTAATTTGAAAAGTATTTAAATAGAGTAATTTAAATTATTTTTAAAGAAATTAAAATATGAAAAAATTATGAAATATTTATTTATGGATAAAAACTACCATAAGCATTTTTTACTAAATGATCATATACGAGAAATATTCCCTACTAAAAAGGAAAAATAAAGTAGAATTTCATAAAAAAAAACTTTTTCATGATCCTTTTGAGTAGAAAAGAGAGGAGAGTGGTATAAATATCTGAAAAGTATAAATATAAATATGATATAATAAAATATGGGTATAAAAGATAAATATCATATAATTTCCATTAATATAAAAAGTCAATCCCAAAAAGAAATGAGATTGCAACATAAACCCTTAACACTTTGGAAACTTTTGAATCCTAAAACCCTTGATAGAAATAACTTAAAAAGGAAAATTAAATTAAAATAATATTAATAATTTAATTATTTAGTGTTTAAAAGGGGAATTATATACACCATATAGGAAACATAGGTTTATAACATTGAACATGTCTCAACCAAAAAATATTGAGATAAGAAACCCTTACAGTTTTAGTAATCTATGAATCAGAACCTCATAAAAGAGAGAAATTTATATGGGTTTGTAAATCCATATAATTTTAATTAAAATAATCATAAAATACATTCATGGGAATTATATACACCACACAAAATAAACAAGTGGTGAATATTGTATATGTCTCATATACATAAAAGTGAGACGAGACACTCTTACCTCAAGTTATGAATTATTTTTATTTATG
The DNA here is from genome assembly GCA_963277665.1 of Viscum album. Classification (NCBI taxonomy): domain Eukaryota; kingdom Viridiplantae; phylum Streptophyta; class Magnoliopsida; order Santalales; family Viscaceae; genus Viscum; species Viscum album. Next base: position 442,939,584 of record OY728127.1, on the reverse strand, counting down.
ATCTTAAAATATAATATAATAAATTTAGATTTATTATAAATATATAAAAAAATCATATTATTAATTTTCATACCATATATGATTCAATTTTAACATTTTATCACACATTTATTCATTTTTCATCATTAAAATCATCATTTAGAGTGTTAACAATTCTATTTTTCAATCCTCTTTTAGTTATATGGTTTCTCTACTTACAGTATGATAATATTTTAATTATATAAAGAGTATAAATAATTATATAAATATCATATTTATTAGTAAAATAAATTTATTTGACTATTTATATAAGTCGGTGATAATAAAATAATTATATCAATTCATTGATACGATAGTCTTCATGTAAGTGCGAGTGATCTTTTCATTTTCCAATGAATGGAATGAATGAAATATAAATAATAATATATCTTATCATAATCATAAAAATATATTAAATATCACATATATTAAATAAATATATCCTTATTATTATACATTTTAATTTTAAATTTAAAATTAATCGTATTTCTTTTGGAAGAGGTGGTCTACATGTACACACGATTGACGTTATTGTTTTTAAACAGAGGGTAAGGTAAGAAGGTAAAAATATTTTACCTTTAAAGAATCATAATTGTTTTATAAAAATAAAATATATAACTTAAATATATCATAATAACTATTCATAAAACTTTGTGAGGGAAAATGAAATGCATTTATTAATGGATATGGTAGTCCTTACATACGCATGAGGGTAGTGTTCATTTTCCATTGGATGAGAAAGAAAATGATAATGTGTTTTGAAATAAACATAATAAAATGTCATTATATGTAACATATTGATATTATTATATCAGCGTGGTTATTTAATATTTTAAGGATGTGTAAAAAGAGGTAAACATGAAAATACCTAGATAAGACACTACTTGAATAAAGGAAATTTGAGATGGCGTAATTGTGATGGGAAATTGTCTCATTGAAAATTATTTCCAATAGGTGACTATTTACAATGGATGATTTATTTCATCGCAAATAGTTAGTATTTTCAATGGAATAAACTGTCCACCACAAATACTTCTAGCAGGAAATCCCACCGCCTAGCAAGAAACTCTATATTGACAGGAATTTGCGATGAAACGATATTTACATCACAAATGGTTCTTTCATTTGAAGTATATACAATAGTCATTATTGAACGTCTGAAATTATTTTGATGGAATGGATATTTCAGAATGAATTAATTCTATAACAAATAATCTGCCAAAATAAATATTATGATTTAACTAATGTTCCACCACTCTTCTTCTATCTCTCCTCCTCTTCCTCTCCTCCTCCCAATCAGTCACGCACCCCTCCAGATTTGACCCCAGTCAAATCTATTCCACTGAAGCGGATTTTTGATAAATCCACCTTCAAATCACCTTGGTATAAATTCCTTTTTTTCTTTTTTTTTTGTGTTTTTTCATTTTATTACATGATTTAGTTTTGTTAAACCCTAGGTTTATAAATTTATCTGATTTTTATGTTATATTTGATAATTATGATTTGTGAAAATTTATTAGTCTTTTTTCGTATTAATCGGGTTGGTACGAGTTATTTCAAATTGGTAGGGATATATGTTTGTGGGTATCCTGTTTACATATATATATTTATAAATATCATTATATAATTATATATATACATATTTATAAATATATTTATCTATATATAATTATATAAATATGCATTCCGAAATATATATATATATATATATATATATATTTATTTATTTATTTATAAAATTAATGTATAATAGTGTTTATATATATGATATGTTAAATATATATGTAAAACTATATTTATATATAGATATTTAATTATAAATACATATATATAATTTTTTTAAATAATATTTATATAATTATTAAAATACATTTACAAATATATTTATATAATTATATATATAAATATATTTAAAACTATATACATAAAAAATTAAATTTAAAATTATTACCTGGTATTAATCTAAGACGTTCAGGTAATATTATTAAAAAATATAGTTTTCCAATTCTAAATTATTCCAAATAAAAAATATTATAAATTTAAATTATGTCTTTGATTTTTTTATCATGTTAATTATATAGACATTTAATTTTGAAAAAAAAATAGCAATGATTTTTTTTGGATTTTTATATAATTTCAATTATATAGAAATTTTATTTTTGAAAATTATTTTATCAATGATATTTTTTTATATCAAGAAAATTATATAAACAATAATTTGGATTTTAATCAATAGTTATCTTTCATGTCACCAAAATTAGGTAAAATTATTAATTCAAAATAATTATTAATTCTAAATTATTAATTCAAAATAATTACTAATTGAAAATGATTAATTCAAAATATTTATTAATTTAAATTTTTTAATTCAAAATAAATATCAATTCAAAATATTTATTAAGTCAGAAATATTAACTAAAAATTATATATAATTTATTTATATAAATTATTAATTCAAGAAAATAAAAATTATTTATATTCCAAATTAATTAAAAGAAAATTTATTTTTAAATTATATATATATATATATGTTAACATAAAAATATGAACATATAAAAGTTTCAAAAAAACTTTTATGGTTTGTTATATATATATATATATATATATATATATATATATATCTGTGTGCGTGTGTGTGTTTATATAGATTTGATATATGTATATATTTGTTTAAAAAAGAGTTAGAATATATTTGATGTATTTATATTAATTATGAAATTATGATATATATATATATATATTGTAATTATTAAAAATGTAACAATAATTTAAATAATTAATATAAATCATTACATAAATTATAATAATTAATAATTAATTAGTTAGTTTTATTAATAAATTGTAAATATTAGTGTTAGTTACAAAATATTGTTAATAAATTTAAAATTTGAGGGAATTTCAAAAAAATTTAAAAATATGGAAAAGAATGAATATAAATACTATTAATTGTTAAATAATTGTAATATTTATTATAAATTTAGATATAAATTATAAATAATTAGTATTATGTAAAAAATAATTTTATTAATTACTAAAAATTAAAAAGAAAATTTGTAATAAATATGAATTTTTTTATCAAAAACCTTGCAAAAAAATATAAAAAATCATAACTATTAGAAATTCAAAATAATTCATATTAATTTTGTATTAATTAAAATCAATCATTTTAATAATTCATATAAATTTTGTAATGTATACCTTTATACATATAAAAAATATAAATAAAATATTAAAAATGATACTCTCCTGTGTGTTGTTACAAAACACCCAACTCTCATAAAATTTTATGTCGCACCTAAGGTAAACCCACAATCCCTGATCTAACGGTGGTATCAGATTTCTGATAAAATACACCATTACGTAGATAAATCAATTTTATTAAAAAAGTACTATAATAATATTAAATGAATTACCCCCTCATGAAATGTAACTAAACACCCATCACACATAAATGTAATGTTCTGTCTAGGGTAGACAACACATCCTGAACCTAACAGCGGTCTCTAATTTTTCATATGATACACAATTTGGGAGTTACTTACATATTTTATAAAAAATTATAATAAAAATATTAAAAAAATTACCCTCATGTGCCATGTAACATAACACCTGGAACACATATATTTTATATCAGGTCTTGGGTAAACCCTACATCCCTGATCTAATGGTGGTCTTAGATTTTTGATATGATACATCGTTATGAAGATACTTCAATTTTTTGTAAAAAATTATAATAAAAATTTGAAATGGAATTAAAAACATGTGTTATGTTACTAAACACTCAAAGACCACAAATGATATATCATGAATAGGGTAAAACCCAAATCATGGACCTAACTGTGTTCCCAGATTTCTCATATGAGACACCGTTAGGGAGATATTGGATTATTTTCAAAAAAAATTAGTGTATGTCTGATATAATATATTTAATATTTTTATTCTGTATTTTTAGAGCCTCTATGAGCCTCATAATCTAGTGCTAACGTAGTTACTCACTCTTATCATATTCCATAGAATATTTCATGGTTTTAAACTATAATAATAATTAGAAATTATTCAAAATGATCAGTAATAATTATTCTTATTTTTTTGTTTATTAAGATAACTATTGAATTAAGAAGTAGTCACTAGTTTCTATTACATGATCATGATTGGATAAATCATCAAAAAAATCCAAAATGATCTTGTATAAGTTCTTTCTATATTGAAGGTGTTGAAACATTCATAGAATTTTCATCATTGAATTCTGATTTTTCTTCTAAAAGAACAGCTAAATTTCCATGTCAAAATTGTGAACTTAGGATATTCAAAACATTAGACAATGTGGGAAATCACCTATTTAATTGTCGTTTTTGGAAAGATTGTATGTTATTGTATCAACTCGGTGAATCGAAATCAATAGAAAATAAAAAAATTGGTTTCGGATCTGTCATTTCATAATTTAGTACATGATATTTTTGGTCCATCTATTTAAGAAACAAAAACTCAGAATGATATTCAAAATCCTAAATCATAGACTTCTCAGTTTTACAGTTTGTGGAAATATACTAAGGGGGCCTTATATTGTAGATTTCAAAAGATAAAAAATGAAGGTGTTAAAAACTTTAGGGCTATTAAATAATTTTTTTGAATTTTAAATAGTTGTTTCGATCATATATTATTATTTTTCAATTTCTTTTTTCCTGAAAAAAATACATTACCTGTGTGTTTCTATAAAAGTAAGAGGTTGGTCCATAATTTAGGTCTTAGTTATCAAATGATTCATGTGTGTTAAAATGATTACATATTATATTATGGTGATTAAGAATCCTAAGTTAATTTTCCAACATGTGGAGAGTCAATTTATAGAGGAATAATAAGGAATGTATAGATTTCCTGTGAATAAGTTGAGTTATTTTCCAATAACACATCATTTACAGCATTTATTTATGTTTCACAATATAGCTACATTGATTACATGAAATAAATAAAATATTTCCATCATTAATTGATTAAATAATCCATGTTATGGTGATTCATGGAAACACTTTGACCATATGCATCCTTCTTTTGTTTCAGAACTTCATAATATACAGTTGAGTCTTTATACTGATGGTTTTTCTCCATTTGTTTCTTATGGAAGTCAATATTCTTGTTGGAATTTTTTAATTACTCCATTAAAATGACCTCCTTTTATGCTGATTAAAGAACTATATATTTATTTATCCCATTTAGTTCAAGGACATGCAAAGAATAATATTAATATTTATTTGAAGCCAGTAATTGAAGAGTTAATTTCATTATGGAACAATGGTGAGACTACATGTGATATAGTTTCAAAACAGAAGCACATGTGTTCAAAAATCATGTATGTACCATATGGATGAGAAAAAATAATTTATGCTTGGTAATGGGAGAATGACTAGTTATTTTTACTACTATCAGAGAATTATTCTTATTGATCACCCTTTTAGAATGAGAAGAAATAATTTTATAAAATATAGAATTGAAAGAGACGAACCTCCAACAGTTCTCTTATGTATTCAGGTAAAATATATCTTCTCTATATTACCTCCTGTTAATTTTTGGACAAACCATAAATAAACAAAAAATAAATGGATTTGGGACAGATCATAAGTTGATAAAGAGGAGTTTTTTTGGGGCCTTACATATAGGTTTGATTTTTGGGTTCTTTACATGTTAGATGTATTGCATATTGAGAATATTTTTTTGATAACATGTTTTATACCATGTTGGACACACCTAATAAGATAATAGATAATGTAAAGTCATTTTTAGATCTTTTTAATATTTTCAGACATCCTAAACTCAAATTATTTAAAGAGTACAGATCACACAATTTAATGAAGGAAAAATCAAATTACACACTTTCTAAAGAAATTTGTTTCTTATTTTTTTCAATGAATTTGAAATTAGAGGTTATAAAATGGTTATGCTTCTAATTTTTCCCATTGTATCATACATGGGAATAATACAAATGAAAAAAACTTGACTTCAATGTCGTTATAGAAAGATTACATTCTGTTGGTCTTAGAGGGTTATTTAATTCTTTAATCAAGGATGTGTTGGATAAAATATCATATTTTTTCTGAAATATTTGTTGGGAAACATCGGATTATGACGAATTGAGTATGATTCAAAAGTATTTTTTTTTTAATTTTATGTAAATTGGAGAAAACCTTCCAACTAAGATTCATTAACTTATTAGAAAATTTAATATTTAATTTTTCGTATGAATATAAATGTGGAGAACCAATACAATTCAGGTGGATTTATCCATTTGATATATTTTTGAAAATTTTAAATAATAAAGTACATAAAAATCATCAGTTGGAAGTTAAATTATAGAAGCATACTTTTAGGTGGAAATTTCAAATTTCTGCTCTTATTATATTTAGTCGGAATATTCATCAAAACATAACTGTATGGGTCACAATGAGACAAATATTGATCATTTCACAGACATTGTTTTGTCAGTTTCTAATCATTCAGATCTTAGTATCTATGTTTATCATAAATGATGGATTTCAGGTGAATAAATTCTTAGAGCTCATATATATATTCTTCTTAATTGTGAATAAATGACATGATTTTTGTAGTAAGTACTAATTTTTTATTATTTTATTAAATAATTGTAAAAGATAAATATATTTATGTTAATTTTTTTAAACTATGTGATGACCATATAAAAAATTGTAAAAATTATATCTTCTTTTGTTGAATAACATCATAAAAAATTGTATTGGTTTCAAATACTAGTATGTTAAGTTGCTTTTTATGGAATAATAAATCAAGTTTGCAATGATATATATTATTAATAATTTTTATTATTTTAAGGAAACACAACATGAAAATAATACTGATAGTTGATTATGTGTGCTCAAAAAACCTCCATAGAAATTAGTAAAATCTTATAATGGGTATGTGGAAAATGGATTTTGATTCCATACATATAAATATGAAGACTCAATGAAATAAATGAATGGTGGTGTTTGTTTGAAAGGATATCATCATAAAGAAATTCAAATTGACTTTTATGGTATGATGGATGAAATAAATGAATTCTGTTATCTAGGAAAAAATTATATAATAATGTTTAAATTTCATTGGTTTGATTGTAATCGAGGGTTACGATTTCATCCATGAAATGGAGTTGTTTACACTAAATATAAAAGTATTCATGATTCAAAAGAACAATTTATGTTGGCACATCAAGAACATAATGATTATCATGAAACTGTATATGATGTTTATAGAGATTTGAAAGACCAGTGGAGTGTGATAAAAATTCAATCATGTGGAAATAAAATTTATTGAAAATGAAAATTTTTCTGTCGAATTGAAAGATATTGAAATTTTTCAAGAGGCATCCCAAAATATATCTCTTACACGAAAAGATATAAATATCAATGATGAATCCCATCAGTTAATGACTAATGATATAGAAAAGGATGATTATGTAATGATGGATTATGAAACTAAAATCTATATAGATATTGAAAATTCTAAAGATGAGGATGTAGACATTTTTCAGAATAAAAATGATAAAGAAGATGTTGATTAATGTATTATATTCATGTATTTATTTACAGGTAATTATTATATAATGATATTTATTAGTTTCTTATATTATATATTTGTATTAACATTTTTTTATAGGTAAGATTATTATATTTTGGTATTTATTAGTTTTTTATCTTTTATATTTTTATTAAAAATTTCTTATAGGTAATAATATTTGTTTCAAAGGGATGAAGATGCTCCTAAAAATCTATTAGGTTCTTTCATTGATGTTAGACTACCTACTGATGAGCATGATTCATCTGGTCCCCATGATTCTTTTCATATTATGAGGGGGTGTGGTCTTAATAGATTGATAATTTTGGATTCTATTCCAGAGAGACGATCATTTGGGGATTTTGATCCTCGTTTACGAATTTATATTTAATTGTTTAAGATATTTAGTTTATATTAACTTTATGTATTAATTTTGAAAATAATTTTATGAATATTATTTTTTCACATTTTTTTCATATTTAGCTATTGGAAAGTTTTTTGAAATTCTAAAAAATTATTTTTCGGATCTATGGGTGTCATGGGACCTAGTTCCTATTATCATGCATCACAAGATGTTTAACCATTAGATTTTTTGTTATTAAATAATATTTTTAAAATTTTATTTAATTACAAACATATTGTTATTAATTATATTTTATAATTTATTTTCTCTTATTCATGATATCCTGAGAGATCCTATCCAAGATAAATGAGAGATTTTTATAAATGCGTGGTTTCGTGAGTTTCTTTACAACATCATAAAGCGAGATATGGATAAGGATTATGATAATGTTTTCAACCAGTCTTTCATCTCTCATCTACCTAACTATATCTAAGCTCCGGTATGTGATAGATTGTGTTCCTACTGTCTAGGAGAGGTTTTCAGGAGGAATTCTTCATCTACAAGTCAGATTCGTGGGAGGTAAGAGGTCACACAGAGGGGTGAAAGTTTCACAATTGGCATACATTGAATCTATGAAGGAAGTATGCTAAGGTTTTGAAGCATTATGAGAGATCAGAATAGAAATCAGCCACTACAGAGGAAGCCTTTTATCAGGGATGTGGTGGTGGGAATGGTTTCTTCGATATATAGTATCTCTTGTGACTTGTGGTACTTTTTTACTATCCTTTTATTTTAAATTAATAAATGGTCAGGGGGTTATCCTCTGACGGCATTTCTGGTAACATGTTTTTTATATAATAATAGTTTATACTGACCCGTCTATTATGGAGTTTAAAGTTTATAAGAAGAAATCTACTAATCCCTGTATAGGAGGATTTTTAGGTGACAGACATCGACATATTGTGGTTGGTAATTTTTAAAAAAAATCAAAAATATTGTTTTTATTATTATTCTAATTTGAAATTTTATTTGAAGGAAACATATGAGGATCTAACTTCCCAATCTTGGGAGAGCCAAGTTGAGAGTGACCAAGATGCCACTTGGGTTTGGGTTTCGATGTGGGTGGCTGGAAAAAAGTGACTTTTCATAGTGTCGAGAAAGGTTTGGTGATTGGTATTGGTTTCCAACTGACACCAATGAGTTATTATGGTACTTCTGAGATGTCATGGGTGATATCTAAGGGAGCTTATGGAGATTCAATATCAATGTCTTCATCCTCTACACAACATTAGTAGAGGTTGATCACTTAATATGAGATGATACAATAGATACAGAAAGAGGGGGAGGAGGAGCTTGATCCGTATCGACGAAGAGATGAATAGATGTTAGAGTACATGTGACAGCTTGCATCTGACGATTGTATGGAGTTTTATGACTATTTCATGATTTGGGGTAAAAAACATGTTATGTTTGAAATTATGTATTTCTTTTAGGTTTGTTTTAATTGTTATAAATATTTTTAATTATTTTTAATTTTTTAATTATTTGTAATTTTTTAATTTTTTTAATTATTTTTAATTTTTTAATATTTTTAATTATTTTCAATTACTTTAAAATTTTAAATTTTGTAATATTTTTAAATTTTGGATTTTATTTAAAATTTTTATTGAATTTTATTTTTTTTAATATTTTATTTTTTTTTAATTTTATTAACATTTAATTGTATTTATATATTTGTAATTGTATTTATTTTTTTCTAATTATATTTATCTTTTTAAAAATATATTTTATTATTTTTTATTATTATTTTTCTTCATTTTGAAAAAATAATAATTGTTTTTTAGATAGATTAATTATCCGTCATAAATACAATTAATTATGACAGTCCATCGTTATTGCATTTTTTTTAAAAAAAAACTAGGCGCATATCATTTGTGACGAGCCCCTAGCCCATGGAAGATATATACATTTGGGATTCCATTTTTTGAAATTGAACATTTAAGAAGGACTTCCATTGCAAATGGTCTTTTTTGGTGGTAGTCCGTCACAAATACAACAATATCAAGTGGTGAGAGTCAAACCTCTTCTTTGAGAATCCTCATTTGAATATCCTCATAAGGACCCTTGGGTTGGTTACTAAGAAGACTAAAACCACTATAACATGCCTAGGGATGTTTAGTTTAGGGGTAAGTATAGTTTTGTTGATCTAAGTGGCAGAAGAATGTTTTAATAAGAGTGGATAAGTAGTTCCCTTTTATATGTGACGAAAGTGGCACACATGTAATTATTTTAATCATTAAGATAATATAAGGAAACTTTCCTAGAAACATTGATCTGAATTGGATAAAAATAGAATTTGGGATTATATAAGATCTTAATACATACAACTAATAGGATTTAGACAAGTTTTTAGGGTATTTTAACCCATATCTATTTAATTTAACCACTCATTAACCCTTTTAACCTTTATCGTAGCAATGATTCGTTACCAAGATTACGATTCATTATGATCAAAAATGAAATTAACCTATTATAAAAATTATAAATTCTAATTTAAAATTTGGAAACCATTTTATCAACGGAAATTTCAATAATATAAATAAATTTACTTTAAAATAATATCATTAAACACGATGAATTTTTTTGGAAAAATATGTTTTTTGAAAATAAAATAAAATTACTCTAATAAAATTTCTATTAATAATTTTTATATTAATTTAAATTTATTTATTTTTAATATATAATATAAAAATTTCGTTAATTTTTTTTATTAATATTGTTTTATTTAATTAATTATTTTTAACAAATATTGCACGTATAAAAGGAATTTTCTTAAAAATATTTCTTTTAAACTTCAAATGATTTTATCGGTATTCTTATCCAAATGGTAACTAATGTATGATTGATCATTAATTTTTATTAATGGATAAAAAACCATTCCATTTTTTAATACTAAAAATGATAGAAATTAACCATTGAATAAAAACATATATAAATAAAATATATGTTTTAAAATAAAACATTTCAATTTAACCAAGAATTATAATATTAGTATTCTTTATCAATACTTAACACTTTAATAGATATCATTAATTGAATTTATTTATTATTACTTAAATTTATCAACAATTTGTACTCACATCATTCCTCCAAAGTACTAAATTTAAAATAATAAAATAATTTAAAAAATTAGTTCAAAAACAAATTCTAAAGAATTAATGCTATTTGATTATGTTAATTTGGCCCCATTTGTAACAATGGTATTTCATTAAGTGAATTTTACATTTTTCTTAATAAATTAATCTATTTTATCAATTTAATTTAACTATATAATAATATATTTCATTTTATATTTTAATAATGCATTATTATATTAATTTCTATGGTGCGTGCATCAAAAGATATTAAACACATCAAAATTATTAAATAGAAAATATTATAATATCTCAAGTTGTACGTAATCCCACCTTTTTATTACATAACATTACATATCATTTCACAAATAGTGGATCTTTTAAAGTTTAGTGTCTTGGAAATGAGGTACTTAAGACATGAAAAAATTATTCTAAACCACTTTAAAGGATTCATCATATGTTCATCTGAAGTTCAATTACTACATCTCATAACTTGGGGACAAAAATCAAAGGAAAGGGTGAGTATAAGGCCTAGTAAGGGAACATGTGATCATGAGAAATATCTATAAGAAATTGAGGTATATCATAAAGTCATGAGAAATAGAAAAAGAGGCACATAATAATAAAAGAAAATTATTCATGACACAGAAATGTGGCTATAAAAATTAATTGAGTCATTAATATTCATATCACCATGGTTTTTCACTGAGGTGTCATAAATATTTCCAAGTCTATTCAAGAAGGTATCATTAAACATGTCATCTATATAGATTAAATTCTTTACCCAATGAAATGAAGCACTATTAGGGAGTACCCTTCATATGTATTAATTAATGTGAGCCACAAAAATAATAATAATACATTCCATAAATAGCTCTTATAGAATAAAATAAATGATTTTCATAGAAAAAACGTGATGTTTTAAACAAAAGTGCCCAAAGAGAAGATATTTATCTCATTATTAACCCATGAAAAGGGAAAGAGGGCTTCATGGATGTTAATCCTAGAATAAAATAGATAATTTATATATCTATTTTAATACCCCTATAAAATAAATAGGTTTGGTAATTCAAAAAATAAAATAAGATAATTTCAATAGAAAAAGAGATTAATTTTGATTAGAACATCCGGAATCATAACGAATACGAAACATGGTTTTAAAAACCCGAAAAAAGATAGGGAAAAAGGTTATCCCACTCATGAAAGAATATTAATTTTGTAAATGGATATAATAAAATGTACAGAATAACATATTATAGGAATTTTTAAAAACATACCACATATAAAGGTAACTTGAAAGGAAAAAAATATAAGTTAATATTTCCCTTACCTTGAAGAGTATTCCTAAAACTCAAATATTGGGATATTGGGGGCTTATAAAAACCAGGGATGGACTAATTGGGAGGAAATATTATAATAGATTAATGTATAATTAATTTATAATTTTGGTAAAAGATGAAATGTGTGGGTATTTATAGAAAAACTGGGGGTGTTTTTTATTAATTTTTATCGACACCTAGGTAGTGATAAATTCAAAATCACGGGGTTGACCATGGTATTTTTCTTTGTTATTGGAAAATTTGGACACATATTATTTCATTATATTCCAAAATTGTGGAAAGTAAATTTATATTAAATATTACATCATTATGATGTCATTAAAAACAATAAAATCTCAAAACTATATTTTTACTATTCATTGAAAATCAAAATATTTTTGAAAATTATCATAAATTCACCCTAACCTAATTTTGGCATGGTGATTTAAAATATGATGTTTATTTTAACATAATAATTATATAAGTATGATAAAATTAAATTTCAAGTATAAAAAACCTTAGCTATTAAAAATAATGGCGGATAGAAAATGCATTGTGAAATTACATAACAAAATTTCTCACACTTGAAAAAATAAAATTATTTTATCATTTAGGTTCAAAAAAGAAATGTTTTAATCACAAAATATCACTAAAATAAACATTATTAGTTAAACCTTAGTGTATTCTAATAAATATATAATTTCTTAAAAGTACAATTTTTGTATAAAAAATCAATTTATCAAAATCCATCTCAACTTTTAAGAAAAAGTATTCTTAAAATGGAAATTATGAAATAAAAATTTTATTTAAACAATGGGATTACATTTTAAGTAACTAGGGACTCAAAACATAACCCCTTATAACATTGGTATTTGACATAAGGGTAATATGTGTGATAATGATAGACTCTAAGGGTGGCTCAGATAACATCACCTGAGTGGTAATTTCCACTAACTTGAAATTATCCCGAAAATGATTTTGTTCAAACCTCACTTGTTGAAGCTCAACTTGGGCTTGTTCAATAGTGACACCCAAAGATTCTGCCTCCCAACTAATTTCTGAAAAATGGGCTTCGTATGATATGACTCTATTGGGTGAGTCCATTGAGTCTTCCTTCCACATTAATTTTCCTTTTCCATTTCTAATTACAAACAATAATTATAAGGTTAAAATTATTATTAAGAGTATAGTTTCCAATGGTTATATTAACCAATGGTCATATAACTTTTGAAAACCAATCGTCACGTTTCAAAATATACTTACCTCATTATTAGAGAGATAATATTATATAACACACATTTTCAGGAAACAATTATCATTCAAAATGTTTAGGCTATTACAGTGTGTTATACTAAATATCCATAAAAACATGGGGACGTTCTGGTAGTATCAAACTACAAAGATCCAAGACATTAAGGGTCCTAGAAATGGAAAAAATCCAGGATGAGGTAGGTTTATTTATTTTCTTCCCTTTTATTTTCCTCTTCTATTGTTATATCTTTATATTCCTCTCTAATGAAAACCTAATAAAATTTATTTAATAGTATTTTAACATGAGAAGTTGGTGGATTGACCGAGTGTTAATGGATCCATATAATCCTACATCATACCCAAATTTAAATCTAAGTGGGATCAAATTTCCCTAGGAAGGTTGTGACGTAGGCAGGTTGCAGTTAGGTGGTGATGCAGATATGACACAAGCCTGATGTCGTAGATATTACGGTGTAGGCATGACACTTAACTGGGACTTCAAACTAGTTAGTAAGACTTTGGTCCATGTAATGGGATTCATGATCACTAGGATTTTGGTCCATGTACTGAATAAATGTGTCTTGTCGGGTTAGTTATCCCTTGCGGGGGGGCTATGTCATGCCTTTCTGGACTATGTGTGTGGTGTGTGTGCTTGTTTAATGTAATTGTACTCCCATGAACCTAATATATATATATATATATATATATATATATATAGTATTTTAACATGAAATTTATGATCTTAATCTCCTAAAAAAAATTATTTACAAAATATTTAAATATTATATTTCTCTCTCCCTCTCATTTTATAATTTCCCCTTAAGAGTCGATTAACCACCTATGAGGACATTGTCAACTCTTTACATATTACTACTTTTATGAATGGTTAAAATAATCTATATATAATATATAAATGTATAATTCAATGTATTTTAAATCTTTTATTACTAATTTTACTAATGTTTAAATTTCATTGAATCAAAATCATGACATCATAAAAAATGGGATAATTTAAAAGAAATCATGACTTCAAAAAATCACTTTTGAAAAAGAAGATTAGAAAATAAAATAGAATGATTATAATTAGTTAGGAGTGTAGAAAGTGAATATATTTTAATTATGGATTCATGTTTTATTAAACATAATTTATTTAAAAAGGAGACATAAATGCGCTGAAATAAAATGGGTCCTATGGTATGTGGAACTCTAAAACCCAACACTTTCGTTTGAGTTATCCATTCTTCTTATATATTTTCTAATGATTATCCTAAAATAAATTCTAAATATCCACTAAATACTCCTAAAATTTTCTTTTTATGGGGATATGATTTTTTATACATCATTGAGATGATTTATAATCCATCATTATCGATTTTTCAAAAACAAATATTCACCATAAATCTCAATGAAGCCTATTGATTTTTTTTCTTCTTGTCTCTATGACCTATGATATGTTTTTTAAAATATTTATTTTGAAAAAAATAGCATTTTCATTTTATTTTTCAGAACATCCATGGTAAATTATATATTAGTACATTACGATATGTTATGAAACCCATTCTTTCTTTATGGGTTTATTTATAGTTTATGATTGTTATATGTTTCATTTATATCTAGAATATGTGATTATGGGTATTATAATGGGTGGTATTTTAATTATATATCCTTATAATTCATTAGTTAATGTGACATATATATATATATATATATCATGATATTATATGAGTCTTTCATGAACATGATTATAACTTTGTTCATGATTTATAAAGTAATGATATGTACACATATGTTATATGTGAGAATAATGTTGGATTTGTTCACAATATATGTGTTTACATTCACCATAATGTTATGATGTTGTATTATTATGAATTTTCAATGTTCCATATCCCTTTAAAATTATTCCCTTATTCTTACGATATTATAATGATGATTATTCTCACCCATGTACTCTATTGATAAATATCACATGTACCTTCACTATTATTCTTTCCCTTGTTGGGAATTTTCATCAGCATTCATTTGATATATTTCCTTAGGTGATTATATTTATTAATAGGATTATGCTAAAAATTGTAAATAATTTTTAAAATTTAATATGTAATCATGTTGAATGAAAATATTTTCCCAAGATACTAAATCTTTTGTGTTTTGATTATATTATTATTGTATTATTTATCCTAAAAATTATTTATTAATTATTTATAAATGAGGAAGTCACTATATTAATGATCCAAATCAATATTTAAATCAAAACAACATTTACATAATTACATCTAAATAACCTATAAAAAATAATTCAAATGGAGTGATCTTATTTCTAACTTATGAAAAAGAATATATAAAAATATAATTTTTCCTTAAAAATGGTTAAAATCGATAATTTAATTTTATTTCAATTCAAAAATTCCTCAATAATTCAAACATGGATTAAATTATGGAAATATTTCTATCTCTTATCGGAAATAAATTTCAATAAACCCAGTTTTTAAAAACTCAAACATTTCCATGAAAAATATAACAATAAACAAGACCTTAATTAGATAAAAATAATTTTAATTTGATAAAAACAATTTAACAGAATAAAAAATTCATGAATCAACCAAATACAATAAATTCCAAGCCTTTAAAATTAGACTACATTAATCTATTTAAGTTTATACACCAATTATAAAATCTCAATTCAAAGACCCATGTAATCTTCTTCAAATAAATTTAAAATCAGTTAATTAAAAATAATTTATACAAAACATTAAACATAAATCCTTATGTTTTAAAAACATACATAGATTAATCCCATTAAAAATTCAAAATGAGTCTTATTTGGTTCAAAACAATCCCAAGTACTCTTTTAATTAATCTTTATAGAAACCATCTCCAATTTTTTCAAAACCAAATATACTTTTAAAATTAATAATATTTCTATTTAAAAACCTTATTAATTAATTTTGAAAATTAATCTCATTGATAGGTTCACTTTTTTCTTCCAAAATAAAAAACAAATTAAATTTAAATTCCCGATTTAATGACAACATAATTTAACCAAAAATATATATTAAAACATACACTTTAAAAATTTCCAATCCTAAAAAGTATATTAAAATATATTTTTTCAAAATAAAATATTATTAAACCATTATTTTCCAAAAAAAATACCATTGAACTTTTATAATCTAATAAAATTATATTTAACCCAAATTATCCCATTTAAATTTGAAAATTGAAATTACAGGATGAAATCATATTCTAAAAATAAATTATAAAGGGTTTCCCAAAATATATTCAGTAAATAAAACCCTTTTTATAAATCACTCCTTCTCTAACATATGTTTAATAGATGGAAAACATAAAAAAAATTAAATCTACTTTAAATTTATAAAAAAAATCATTAAAATGTAGTATATAAATGATTAAAACAATGATTTTAAATCTCTAAAAATGTTTAAAACCATTTACTAAATTCATTATTTTTACATAATTTCTAAACTATTATATAAAATAACCCATAATATAGAGTAATATATACTTTTTACATTTGAAGAATTTCAAAAATCAAAAAATTCTCAAGAATAAAATATTAATGAATTTTTTTAACCCATATCAATAATATAACACCTAATAAAAATCAAACTTTCATTATGAAATATATTTTTATAAATGATAAAATATACTTATAATTTTATAAATACCATCTCCATCCCAATCCTTAAATTAAAAACAAGATATATCATGTACATCCAAGTGATAAACATATAAGCATCACTTAATTTACCAATAAAAATCATTACAAAAAAATATATTTTACCAAACAACTACCCTTTACTTTTAATAGAAAAAATTATTGTATTTGAAAAAACCAATTTTTTATAAAAAAATATAGGAACTAAAAAAAATTATCACATCATAATAGATATATTACCCATAATAAATAAATCTGGTAAATTAGGTAACAACTAGAACAAACCATTTAACCAAATATATAGAGTATTTTAGTTAATTTTACATTTTGTTGAGGACATTCACATATAATAGATACCTAAAAGTAGTCAAAATAATTTCATAATTGTAACATTAATGGTAAAAATTACTAAAAATTTTATATAGAACAAAAAATCATTTTCATGTAAAGGAAATATAGGGAAAAAATTTATTTTATTCAAAAATTTAATAACAAATACATGTTTTGTCATCAATTCATAAGTATTCACAATGATTTTAAGTCATTATTATAAATCAGTACATGATTTATGTAAAAAATATCATTTTTCCCAACAATGGGTCATTAAACCGCCCTAATGTCCCATAATAAAATTTTAAAAAAAGTGAGACTTTAGGGTCAACCAGTTTCTTACTCACACAAACATCCTTGGTTACTAAATATTCATTCTAAAAAAATTGTTTATTCATATTTTTATATTGTATCTTGAGTATCGACGAACCTATCTTTATGCCTAGTTTATAAATTCAAAACTATCTTTGATCTCATTTAAAATGACTCATCTTAGATTACTCTAAAACCAAAATGGACTTCCACTGAAATCCAGCTTGTTTCCACAAATAATCAATGGTATTGAACTAGCCATAATATTTAATAAATTATTTGAGGGAATAATTTATATCAAACACATTATCTAAGTTAGTTATATTGATATATATGAAATTACTATGTCAAAACCTCAAAATTAAATATATATCATGTTATATTTTTGTACTAAAGCACAATACCAAGGTGTAGTGAGAGTTAGTGCATAATTTTTTATGTTATAAAAAATTATGGCATAGTGAAAATCACCACACCATGTATATGGTTAATGCATATATATTTTCACTATATCTTTATTTCTCTCATATTTAATATCATTAATTTTTTAATTGTAACATGTTATTATGTATCGTTTTAGAATTTTAATAGTTACTTGATTATAGAAAAAAGTTTTTTATATGTTACAATAAATTAAATATAAATACTGGTTTATTTTATAACTTATAAAAATATTTCATAATGTACAAAATAATAAAATGAATAAATTATTTGAAAAATTAGAACTATATAAAGGATTTTTGAATCCTTTTTCTGGTAGTGGTTTTTGTTAATATGTTTGTGAGGAATTTACCAATTCAGAAATCAATTTATTATTTTCTCTTAATTTATCCTTAAAGAGGGGCTTCATAGAAACTTATTAAAGTGGAAGTGGTCCTAAAAAATAATTTTTAGATTCTAGAGATTATTTTACACTTTCAAGGCAAAAAACTTATGGTTTTTTCTAATCGATATCCATCAACTATACTTATCCATCAAAAAATATAATCTATAATGAGGTATGTATAATTGTATATTTTTCATTTTATCGTGCTAACATTTCGCCCATATGATCATGTTGTTGGGGTTTATTATCATAGATTATATTTTGGTATATCTGATGCCAAAAAATCATTAAGTGGTATCAGGGACATGTTGATAAATAATTTAAAATATTTAATTAGAAAAATAATATCGAGAGATATATTTTTCTGAAAACATGACACGTCCTGCTATGTTGTGTATGTAATGTTTCATACTTTTTATAAAACCATGTCATGATGATAATTATTACCCTATTATATTTCATATCAAAAAATAAGTATCCTAATACCCTTATTTTAGACATTTTTATAACATAAACATCATGTTTACTCATTATATAAAAATATAATTTCAATATTACAACAACATGGTTAAATATTTACATACCGCTATAGTAAGAGGAATATCCTCTAGGAATATATTGGACAACATTACTTTCAAATGTATAAAACACTCTCTTTTTTTATTAAATATAAAAAATATATAATTTATTTAGGATTTATTTATTTATCAAATTTTCTTATATATATATATATAACAAGCCTAAATGTTTAAAATATTTATTTATTTATTTTAATTACAATTTAATGTTCATGCTGATAAATTATTTATATGATGTGGGTATTTTTTATTAAATAATTTAAAGTGTTTAATTACATTTTATATTTTCTTTATCACGCATATAAATGTTACATTCATAGTATAACAAATAATATATTATTTTCATTAAACCATTACTGTGGTTTATTATTTGGTTTTGAACTTAATCATAATGTTTGATTATTTTTCAAACATATTATGTTCTAGATTTGTATTACATTAATGTCTGTATTGATTATTTATTTATATATAGTGGAACTTTTGGTTAAACATTTCATCAATCATGGATTTCAAGTTTTATCTAGAAAATTTGGGGTTGTCTACCAATTATAACAAACCTACTCTTTTGGGAATTTCATTTTTATGTGATTCAAAACCTTTACATAAAGGGTTTCATATACCTCATGCATGTAATGTATTTAGGTATGTGTGAATATAGTTATATTTTATTTTTGAGTGAAAAAGTGAAGTCATTTTTTATGTAAGGTGTTTCGCATTAATATGTTTATAATAAATTAATTTTTTTAGGGAATATTAATTTAAAATATAAAACTTTATAAAAAACCATGTATATAATAAGTATATGAGATATCAATTTTTCATGAGATATAAGAGTTATATATGATATAAATAGGATTCATATTTGTATGGAGAGACTAACAAACCCCTAGAAATACTACGCTTGTAATTCCTTTCAATGTAAACACAATACAGGACCTTGACAATTCAAATAGGTAGGTTATCCCAAAGTTGGGTTCCCTGGGGTTATCTTGTATAAGGTATGTTTTTTTACATAAATATATTTTTTTATTAAAAATAAGGGAAAGTATAATAAAAATTCGACATGGTGTATATTGATGGAGGATAATATAATCTTCAGTAACTATAATATTATATTCATATCGGAAGGAATATTAAATAAGAATAAATGATAATTAGAATGGATTCATTAAATTTAGAAGCCTTAATTTATTTCTCTTTGTGGAACTCAGGACAAGTACTTTTTATTACTAAATTCTAGTTAATAATGTTTATGTATTCTTCAATTATATACACATTGAACAACTAGATTGAAAATAACCTTGTGATAAATTTTTAATCAATTTTGAATCATATTCCATTATTGAGAGATAGAAACTCTTTTCTCTATAAATATAAATACCAATAATGATTTGGATTATTCTTGTAGAGGAATACATTTGTAATAAAAATAAATATATGACATAAAAAAGAGTCATAGTTTTCATGAAAAATAACTCCACCATGCATAATTCAATTAGAGAATGAGTTGTCCATGTTGAATTTCAAGCCTAAGACAGAACGGTTCCAATGAACCCAATGGTCTAAGATACTAGAGTATGATTGAATGAAATAATGAAATCCAAAGTATTATTTCTAGGTAGATTTACCACTAAATAGAGTCTCTAAATCGCGAATCATAAATAGAACCTCAAATTTCATATTATGGGAGTCAAAACATTATTCATGGTTCCTCGATTCATTATAAAGATTGGAGAGTTACTAGAATCTAATAATAATAGAAAACATCAGAGTGATTCCATGATCCAAATAAAATATTCACTTTCAATCCAATATGATAGGATGAGATCAAAATAGTCAAAATGGGATTGTTATCAAGACTTTCCCTAAGAACTGACCAAATATGGTTCACCTAGTCACCTAAAAAATATAGGTGTTCTTATAACTCTATATATAATTGATTTTAGAAAGGAAATTTTTATTTCAGATGAACTCTTTTACATTGAACAAAATCACCCACAGAGAGTTCAAGATAAGGAAACTATAATTGGTCATAATGACCCTATCCTTGTACATCTTCCACCAAGTATCAACCCCTTGATAGACATGAAAATGTTTTTGGTTTTATTTGGTGTTAATGTTCCTCAAGATAGAATGTAAAACTAATAAAATAATATTTTATTGCACAAGAGATATTCTATTTATGTGAGATCTATAAAAATTATTAAGAACATATCTAATAAAGTATAAAATATTCATTTCCTCTCTAAAACTAATATTCAAGGTGGGATAAAATGAAAAGTGAATAGAATTACCTACCCATTTTTCAATCCCTAATAATATTAAGTACTCAAATTCAATTTTAATATTGTTTTAATACATATTAGAGTGGAACTAATAGGATTAGGTACCCTAGGGAATGGAGATAAAAAAATTCATATAATAAATTAGGTAATGAATTTTCCATCTTGCTATCTAAGAATCATATGTGATATAATTAGCATGATGGCCTACCTAAATAGATAAACATTGGGATTAATGATAAGTATCTTGATATTTAGTGATATATATATATATATCCCCACTAATAGTATTAATGTATATGATCAACATTTTTTGTGGGTGTATGTTCAATAAAATTCTTTATTGAAATGATATAAATCATGATACTATACCAAATATATGTTTTTTATTGATAATAGAGTATATCATGAACATCATTTTAATATATTTTATAATTTTGGAATATTGCCTAATATATAGTAATATAATGTTTATAAGTGATCTCAAGAAGATGAATTTAGAGTATAATAATATAAATGTTATAAGGATTAATTTCTATAATTTTGGATCATGGTTATTGGATATCATGTATGCATTAAACATTTTTATAGATGTGAATTGACTAAGAAATATGAGATAATTGATGAAATGATAAGTATATCTACATGTTGAAAATAAGAAAAGAGTTATTTTATTAGAGGAAGGAACATATAATCTAAATATAGATATTAGATTATTTCTAGAATTAAAAAAATGTAATTATTTTTTTCAATATATAGAAATTTTATTTATATATATTATTTCGATAATATAGTATTTTAAATAATGGTTAAGAACAATAGATATTATATATGAAAAAAATAAAATGATTTATAACATTGATTATATAGTGAATGGTTTATATAATTTTGATATGGAGAATATTGTCAGTAATATTGAAGATAACAATAATATGTTAATTTCTTTTTACACCACTTATATTTGGTATTATCACCATGGGAATATAAATGAAAAATGTATATAAAGACTTCATGGAGATGGTTTGTTTTAATTTTTAAAATATGAATCACCTAATAATTTTTTATCATGTTAATTATAAGAAATTACCATGGAATATTTTAGTAGAATATGAAAAAGGGATAGTCCACTATTATAACTAACACATTTGGTGGTATGTGTATTAATGATTAAATAAGAAAGTAGTGGGTATAAATAATTTATAATACTTATTGAAAACTTTTAATGGAATGGGTATGTATTTATTTTGAGACTAGAATTTAAAATATTTTAAAATATTCTAGTGTTTAAGAATGAAGGATAAAATTAACCCAAAAAAAGTGTTAATATTATCTAATTAGATTGGGGTGGTAAAGAATTGAGTCAATAATTAACTAATCATTTGAGATACTATGAAATTATTTCACAAAATACTCCTAATGAAACACCATGGTGTAATGTGGTATCTAATTGAATAAATTTCACTTTGTTTTACAAGGTTTGATATATGGTAATTTAGTGTGACCTTCCTATTTCATTTTGAGGATATATACATTAAACCATTTTATTCTTAATTAACTATAATTCATTTAAAAAATCCATAAAGTCACAATATGATATATGTACTGCAAGGTATCCCAATTTTTCTTATATAATTATTTAGGGCAGTGTAACATGCATATAATTTTATTTATACCAAATTTACCCTAAATTAGAAAAGTGGTTATTTTTTGGATATCCTATAGAACCAAAGTGATATAATTTCTATAATCCCAATACAAAAAAATTGTTTATATCATAAAATGGTTTTTACCTTGAGAAAAAAATACATCATTAAATGAGTAATTGGGAGAAAAATGAACTTTGAGAAGTTTAAAATCAATAAAAAATAATGGTTCCTAGTATGGAAAGTTTTTAAATTTCTCAAGATGTTATGGAAACTAAATCATCCCAAATTATATAAAAACATCAATGTTTTGGTAGGATATATCCAGATAATGAGAGATATGGATTTCATGTGGCTAGTAATGATGATGTAATGTTCATATAAGATAAACCTACTACCTAAAAAGAGTCTATTAGTAGTTTTGATTTCAGAAATAGTTGCAGAACATGATATTTGAGATATAATCCACATACACTAACCATGTTTGGAACTTTCTTGTAAAACCTGAATGGGTGATACCCATTGGGTGTAATTGGGTTTTTAATAAAACTAATATGCATTATAGAGTTCCGATCCAATAAATATTTCATTGTGGAAATGGTAGAAATAAATTCATGAAAATGACTATTAACAAAAAATGGTACCAGTTGTGATAATAAATCCCATTTAGATATTTATTTCTAAAAAATATCATTATGATAATGACATATATAAACTATCAAAACCATTTTCCTTAATATGAATTTATTATCTGATGTATATATAATACAATATAATAATAATAATTATTTTATGGTGTTGTTAAGATATTCTAGTTATAATGGTTTATCACTACTCTAAAAACATAATCTTGGATTTCAAACATCAAGTTTGATGGTGAAATTAAATAAATTTTTTCCCTCAAGGATATAGATGATTCTAGTGAATATAAGAATATTAGTGAGAGTGTTGTGGTATTTTTTTATTTTCTGGGGATGGTATGGTATTAGTGAAAAAAGAAATCCCAACATTTAATTTTAATAAGTTATGTTTTGGAAAATATTTCATAATAAAAGGAATGTGTGAAGTATCTTGTATACAAGGTATGACTTTTAATAGAGATAGATCAATTAGGTTTATTAGTTTGATTCAGAATACTTTCGTTACTAATGTTCTCAAGAATTTTATAATGGATAACTCCAAGAAGTGGGATTTACAAGTGTTTTATAGTGAATTGTTTGTAAATTTTCAATATCCTTATAACTAATTGGAAAGGATATGCATGGATGAAATTACTTATTATTCAATAATTTTTTATATTATATGATTTCTACTCAATAAAATTTCCCTTATTCTTTTATAGTTTCTAGTAGATACAAATCTAATCCTAGGGAGAGTGACTATATTATAGTGTAGAATATACTTAAGTATTTAAGAGGATATAAGGGTTTTTTTCTTATAATTTTTTGGTAGGAAGGTTCTCAATTTAATGGATAAACTAATTCTGGATTCCAAACTAATAAGAATAATTCAACACCTAATCTAGTTTCATGTTATTACTCTTCAATGGAGTTATTAGTTGGAACAGTTTCAAAAAACCTATAATGTAAAGATCAACAATAGAGGAAAAATTCATTGTTGTATTAGATGTTTTGAAGGGATATGTTTAGATAAATGAGTTAAATATTATACTTGGAGTGGTTCATGGAATGTTTATAGAAGTGAGTCTGAACTCTAGAACCAATATATTTATTTCTTTATGTAAGGAACCTCAGTCTCACTAAATAATCAAACATATAATTCCTAAGCTCCATCTCATTCAAGAAAATTATAAGAGCAGTGATACAAATATTTTATGACTAGACATAGAGGATAATAAAATATATTCATTTAAATGCCCAATAATGATAATAAATCACAAGAGATATAAAGTTTATAGATATTATATACTCGGGATATTAGGTGTAATGGTTTTTTTCAAAGTAAATTTTTCATTATTTTTAATAAAGTAAATCTCTATTTAGAATTAATTTATGTGTTTTTTGTATTTTATGTGAGATCGAAATGATAAACCCCTCTTAAATTATTACATTGAATTCCCCTTAATTAATTATCATCGTTGATTTTTATGGGTTGTGATGGTATTTTAACATTAATATGAGTTGAGACTCATATATGATACAAAGTAGAATCATGATATAATAAGTCAAGACTTAATATATAGACTAACCAACTATAGTACATCATATAGAATATCATATATGTGGTCATTGATATATATATAGTGATGTATGATTATATAAATATTCATTACTTAGGTTTATCATGTTATCATGTATGTGAATCTATATAAGTTAATACCATTAATATGAAAACCTTAGGGCTAATCAAATTAGGGAGTGGTTTAGTATGTTTTTTATCATGTAGTAGGTATTTTTTATCCAAGATATGATTTTTCCTCCTATATAAAAAGTTTGATATTTGGTCCCTTAATTTAATTATAAAGATGAAATTAATTAACATGCATAGTTGAGTGACATGTGATGTGATATATTATTTTGATGAAATAAAGGTGATATATTCCTTCAATATGGTCAGTCTATTTTGGAAAATATAGAAGTTATGTGTTGCCTTATACTATATTGACATATTCCATGTCTAGTGGATGACTTGATTTAATAGGGAAATATATTATATAAGTATACATATAATTTTTTTAGGTATATCATAGTATGAAGATTATCATATAGATATATGAGTGTGTTTCATTAAGATCATGATTGATCCATGTATGGATTGAATAAAATTTCTATTTTAAAAGGATCATATCATTTGTTTCAATTATGGATTGAGGAATTAATAGTTGTTTTCAATTCTATAAAGGAATGTAGAGTCCTACTATTAGGTCACAGAACAAGGATAAATTTTTTTATAATGTGTCTGTTAAAAATTTGAGAGAATATATGATAATAATATCCAAATGAGTTTGTATGGATTCATAAAGAGTTATAAAGTTTTTCATGATGTCTATGTGGATTTACTGAAATTAGGACATTATTTGATATGTGAATTAAATAAAAAAACCAAGGATTTATGAGTATCACAATATTATGATTTTTATTATGAAAATAATGTTATAGTAAAAGCCACCACACTATGTTATATGATGATTTAATACATAATTTCAGGGTATTTCCATTTCTCTAACATTGATTAAGTATTGGTTTTCTTTATAACATAAAAAGGCACTATAACATATAAAATGGTTAAAACCTATGATAATACATAATTTAATTAAATAGTTATATTTAATGAAGTTTTGAATTCAAATTTTGGTGGTGGTTGTTTTGATATATGGGTAATACATTAGACACATCAAAACTCGCTATATTATCTTCTCTTCATTTACCTTTGAGGGGGAGGTTTTAACAGATATTTTGTAAGATAAGGGATCCTATGAAAGCAATAATGATTCCAGTGGTTGGTGTGAATCACGTTAGGTAGGAACCTTTTGATTATTTATAAGTGATATTCATAAACCATGTGGATCATCCAATGCTGATATTCTATAGTGAGGCATGAATAATTTTATGATTATATATTTCATTTTATTGAATCCACCCTTAGGTAATATTTGGGTTGGGTTTCATTTTATTCCATAGTATTTAGATATATTTGATTCTTATAAAACCTTTTATATCATACATGGTAAATCATAAAATATAAATATATAGTTATTATATATATATATATACCAATATTTTATGAAATATAAATCACCAAAATGAAATAAAATTGAAATTTGAAAATAGATACAGACCCACACTTTAACACCATAAGATCTTAAAATAATAAAGTTGTGTTTCATATCATATGTGATATTCAAAAATGATATTAAAAGATCCATTAAATATATTTCTTTAAATTTATTCTCTTAGAAATCTTGTGATACACACAACCCCAGGTTTAAAAGAACCATAAAATAGTATATTGTTATAACCTATCCAATAAATTGCAGGGTATGAATATGATTACCTAATTAATGAAATATATTTTAAATTAATACTAAAAATAACTGTTTTAGTAAATTATTAGTTAATAATAATTCAAATTTTATTAATTTTTTTTACTATTCAAAACGTGTTTTCTTTAAAAATGATTTTTACTATTTTTTATGAGAAAATAATATAATTAATTTTTTCCACTCTTAGAAAAATTATGTAATAAAATGAATATAATTCTTTAAATAATCATATAAAAATTATCATAGGGTGAAATTTTGAGATTTTTCCAAAAATTGTGATTTTTTAGTGAATAGTGAAAAATATCCCTTTTTTTAAATTATCGTTTTTTTCTATAAATTAATTAATATTAAATTAATATTACGATTTAATTTTTTTAAAAGTCATATAATTATTAAATATTTATATTTAATGAAATTAATTACATTTTAATCATTTTTATACAAAATTTTGGTATAAATTTATTTTTAGGCTTAGAAACACATTTTTTCAGAAACCGATATTTGTTTAAAAATAAATAATGTATATCCATTTTAATTAATTTAAATTATATTTAATTATAAATTATATAAATACAATTATTATAATATATATCTAACTATACTAATTTAAAAACATCTAATGATGATTTCTAGTCACACAGTGTATATGAGATCATTTTATACTTGAAAAATGAATTTCTTGAAACCATGTTTGTCAGAAAGATTTGAGAGTTTATATTAAATTAAAATTTTCTAATTATGTGAGTTTAATTTGAGAAAATAGATTCCATATTTCTAATCTAAATAATTAATATTATGTAATATGTCAACTTAATTTCCTGTCATAATGATTAGTAAATATGATAAAATTTATTTATCATGGTTAAGGTTAAACTGATATTTTTTTTCTTTACAAGTGTTTATTTTAGAATTAATTTTACATACACATATAATTTTTATTTGATAAATTTCATTTCATATTTAGGATCATTAGATCCAAATTATCTAATAAGGATCAATTTATTTTTGGACTAAAGGATTAATTACCATTGTTAAAAAACGAGTTATTGAGGTGAAAACTAAAATCGTAAAAGTAAATAGACTTAGAGGATAAGGGAATAAAATGTTTAAAAATGTTTATTTTTATCTTTTTGAAGTTTTGATAGACCTTAAATCATATAAAATCTATTTTTTTAATTTTGGAGGATCTTTGGGTGATAGTGACTTCATATTGTTGAATAGTTTTTGGTATTTAAAAAAATTATCACTCCTCAATTATAAAAGGACACTCCCTCCCTCTGATTCTTCACACCTCTAAATCCATTTAGATTGCCCAAAAACTTCCCTAGTATATCCAAAAAATACTTATCCACATTATATATTCTCTTTTAATCCCAAATTACTAACTATATTTTCCTTAATAAGAGATCTAAAGGAGGTTATTCTAAGTGAATGTAATTGTCCTTGCTAAGCTCTTTCTTTTTTACTCTTCCTTTTACACCTTTAATTATGTCTTAACGCTTACAATATAATAACAAAATTATCACCCACGTATTTATATGTTATTTCATTAATGGAATAACATTTATCCATCTCATTCTCCATAAAAAGTGAAACAAATCAATCACTCAAGTGTATAGTGGACTATTGTCTCTCAAACCTATGTAATTTATTTTCCAACACTTACTCACATGGATAGTCACAATGGTGGAAATAATTAATATATATGATATATATTACAAGATATTGATTCTTAAAAATTAATATATCATCAAATTACTTACTCTTTAACCCATTAATGAAATGATATCGTCTCTCTTTTATAATTATGACTTATCATCTCCATGCAGTGATGTGATTCATTTTCCATATCGAGTATTCAAGAATTATTCTAAAAATGTTTATAATAAGTAAATATGATATTTTAAAAATTAATTTCATTATATTCATGAGTTATATATACCCTATGTGTAACACCCCTACATTTTATGAAATTTTTCCGTCAGATATATTTAACTTCTTAGATAGCTTGTGTTACATTATACCACAAGTTTTAAGGAACCGTCAGTTTAAAAGAACCAAGATATACTTTTAAAAATATTATTATTTAATGTTATCACCTATCTATTAAATTTAAAGTTATTAATAGTATTAAATATTTTTTCAATTATATGAAAAGATCCTACACAATAAAAAAATTTAGTGATTAATCACTAAATTTTTAGTAAAGTCATATACTTTCTTCAAAAATGATTTTATTTATTTTTGTGAGAAAATATTATAATTAATTTTTAGAAAATTTAAAAAATATATTTTATAAAATTAATTTAATTTTTTAAATTATAATATAGAAATTATCTTAGGTTGAAATTCTCATATTTTCTGAAAAGGTTGATTTCTCAATGAATCGCAAAAAAATAAACATTTTTTATGAAACTTATATTATGATTTCAAGTATTTAAAAAGTTAAATTTTTATTGGATTTTTTTGTAATTTAATTAATTAATTTTTATTTAAAATAATCCAATTAATCTCTTTAAATGGTTTTTATACATGAATTTAGTATAAAAATTTAAATATTTAAAAGGGGAATTTTTCTAAACAATTATTCTTCATCATGTTTTGGGGGTTTGATTTTAAATTAAAATAATTCACTTACGTGTTTAAAATTTTAAAAATAAAAAATCCATATTTGTAATCATAAGACCCAAATTTTTAAATATTTACCTTTTTTCAATATGAATAGTAACTGTGGTAAAATTTAAAACCTCGGTAGAGGGTAAATAAGGTTAATCTAGATTAAAAGTAAGTAATAAGGACATGATTATTCATAAAAATTATTATTATATGAATTTAATTCAACCCTTAACATCTTAGTCTCTAAATATATTTTTTTAATGCACACTTTTCCAAGAAAATGAATTATATATCATTTAAATGAAAGAAAGTTACAAAATGTCACTCACGTTGTTTTTAATATCCTTTATGTGTCTTCATAGGGAAAAAATTAAGCTATAAAAACATATAAGTGTTTATTTTTTGATTAATAAAGTTATATTCATGGAATAAAATTATTTTTAATTTTTAGAAATTATATAATGACCATAATTTGTTTTGATACACTGGTGCAGTATGTCTCCATTTAATAAAAAACATAATAAATGATATTAAAAATATTATAAGTGGTTAACTTTGATTGTGTTAATGTGACCCATGATTTTTATAGATATATAAGAAATATTTTGGATGTTTTAAATAATTATATTATAATTCTCTATTTGTATTAATATATTTATAGTTAGATTGAATGAATAGAGTAACAATTGGAAATAATGATATTTTATCAAAATAATATTTTATTAAATCTTTTAAAAATCTTAACATTTCCAAAATAATACAAGGTGATTATGATATGGTAAAAATTTATTAAATTGACCATTTTTCTAATTTCCATCAAATAATTAAAAATTAAAACCCTTTAATATTGAAAAGGAGGTTGTTGTAGTTAAATTTAAAATTGGTTAACTAAGGGTTGATCAAAATGATAAGCTTTAAAATTACATAAAAAATATTATATATTATATTTTTCTATGATATTAAAACACTATATTTTTTAACTTAAAATCCATATCAATTTGGAAGCATTTTTCTCTAGAATAGCCTTATTATATTTTAATATTTTTATGAAATTCCAAAAAGTACTCCTCACCGCAACTATAAAAGGGAACCTACTCCCCTCATATCCTTACACCACCTTGGTCCTTATAGATTGACCAAAACATACGAAATCACATTATAAATTAAATATATGAATTATAAAGGTGTTGTGATTCCCCAAATAACAATTCTATATCCCTTTAGAGGATATCTAAAGGAGTCATTTCAAAGTAGAGCTGTCCGCCTTAACTGATCACTTTCTTTTATACTCATCTTTACCTCAAATAAATATGTAGTATTTATCATAAAATAATAAAATTATTATACTAAATATGATGAAAATTTATTATGATTATCAAAAAAATCATAAAAAATATTATTTTCCATCAAACGAGAATTGAAATTATCGCTTGTGTATGTAAGGCTTGTTGTCTCCACATTGAAATAAAATTAATTTGTCATCACCATATTTTTTGAATGGTTTTTATGATGGATTTTATATTTATATATTATATTTATATATTATATTTATGACATAATTAAACATATAAATTTATTATATCCCGTATTATAACTTACAATCCAATACTTTGGGAAATGATAACATCGTTCATGCGTACATGTGGACTACGACCTCCATTGAGTGATGTGATTATTATTCCTTTATATTTTACATTGATGGTAAAGAGGAATAATTTTATGAATATATATTATAAATATGATATAATAATGATCCTATAATTTTTAAATAATATTTACATTTATTTCATTCTATTAAT
This sequence comes from Viscum album, assembly GCA_963277665.1. Lineage (NCBI taxonomy): Eukaryota > Viridiplantae > Streptophyta > Magnoliopsida > Santalales > Viscaceae > Viscum > Viscum album. Next base: position 442,907,894 of record OY728127.1, on the reverse strand, counting down.
CAAAAAATTAAAACTGCATTCATGTATACATACAACATACCGTCTATATGAACAGTGTGATTAATTTCCCTATCTCTACACATTATGAATGAGTATAATTATGTATATAATAAATATATATTATTTATATACCATGATTAAAATTATTAAAATTATAGAACTATGATCAAAGTATATGGATCAGGACTACTAAACTGAAACATGATTGGAAAACGAAGTAGTTATCACATAGAATAATGATTTTAAGAAAAATTATTAATAAATTGGTGATAAGATATCATTAATAAATAATAAATGGTATGATATATATTAATATATTTATTAAATACATCTATAAAAAATTAATATTTATTATACGGTTAGTTTTAACGTGAATAAGAAAAGGCGATACTTGAGGTAAGGGATTTATGTTTCAATCTGATTTTAATTAGGATTGTTATACTTGAATTTAATTTGATGAAATAATGATAAAAACTTGATATATCCATTTAATTTTCATCACAGCTATTTATTTATTTAAATTATATATTTTTCTTTTATTTTCCTCACTTTAATTATTTAATAGATCAAAAGATCATTTTTACAGAAAATTGACTCCATTTTTTTCTTCGGTTGAAGAAAATTTTTATTCCATATCCATTTTTTCTAAAAATTATTTGAAAAATTTATTTAATATTATATTATGATTTTTTAAATTCATTTTAACAATGTTTTAATTTTTTAAAAATGTTTTGAAAATAATATTTTTGTTTTTTTATATGAGGTACTTTGTGGCTTTTCTGAAAACTGTATGGAATGAATGTTTTTTATCTTATATAGAATGAACAAAAAATACCATCATCATGATGCCTAAATTATATGAGGCTAACTTTACATGTTTAAAGATATCCTTTAAAATAAAATGGTTTCTTTATTACCTGTATAGTTTTTAAATTTTAAATTTTTTTAAAATTTGAAAGGGTGTTTTCTTCAAGTAGGATTTTTATTGACCTTTTAAAGATATATTTTTTCATCAAATACAACATACCTTGATTTTATATGGGATTTAATAGGGTTATGATCCAATTATACAACTCTTATTATTAAGTTTTTTGGTTTATTTTTATGAGGAAAATATTTTTATGAAACTCATTCTTTTCTCCATGGGTTCTACATTGAAGACATATTTATGAAATTAGTTTCATTTCATGAGTTTTGAGATGTTGAATGTTTTATGATCTTGTGGAATACATATGTATGATTTTATTTTTTTATTATTGGTACCTATATCTCCCTTCAATTCATTGGGTAAATATGGATAACTCATGTGGTAATTGTGTTATGCGTGATCCTGATTTCATGTTCACTATTTTTTGTACATACCATGATTTCATGACCATAATTTTATGCATGGACCTGGATTTCATGTATATAATTTTATATGGGGACCTAAATTTAATGTCTATATGTTTATGTGTAGATCTATAATTCATGTAAATAATATTATGCATGGACCTGGTTTTATTTCCATAAGTTTATGTAAGGGAATTATTTCATGTCCTAAACTTAATGAGTGAACCTATTATTATTTATGCATGTTTAGAAACTTAAAAGTTAATATTTATTCTACAATTATATGTATTATTCCAATGTTATGAAATCATGGATGATGTTAATTGATTATTTTATGATTTTTCTCATATTAACTGTCATGATTTATTCCCTAACTCAAGATTATGATATATGATATGTAGTGTGTGGATTTAAAATGTGAAGCTCTTTCTCTTGTTATGCTTATGTGATCATTGATATCTCCCTTGTATACCATTACTGAATATCTTATATCAAACTTTATTATTTTTCCTTTCCCCTTCTTATGAATAAATGTTTTATAAGTGATATTTCTAAGAAGGGTTACTATTATGAAGAACTTAGTGGGAGACAATATTGAACATTAATGATCTAGTAGTTTGTGTGTCCAAGTTTCCAAACGCACTACACCTATACGATTCCGGTATAGATCGTTATGTTATGTAATGAATGTTAATATATTAAGATATGATAACTACCTATGAATGGTATAGGATATATAGTTGTTATCATAGAAAGGTTTAGTTAACCATTTGAAACTAGGATGATAAAAAATTAATAATAACTCTAGGGATAAGTCTAAGGATAAGTCTATGTGTAAGATAACATTCTATAGTATTGTTAATGAGATTAGGTTACATACATTAAACCTAATGTTTAATATTATGAGAATAAGGTGTTATTATTTAGACAACCCATAAATGATTTTTCATGATTATGGGGTTTCCCACAATGATTATTGTTTCTCACTCTATGATTTGGTTTTAGTCAATTGGTGGAATTTGGTAGATTTTTGTTAACATAGATCGAAAATGGAATGATTTTTCTCATTAAAAACTAAATATAACTAGAGTAGGAATGTGAAATAATGTGACTATACCTAATTAGATATCCCATGGTAAGATTAAATATATCAACATGGATGAGTTTCTTGACAAACCTAAATAGAGAAATTTGAAGTTACATGATGATCATAGAGGGATGAAGATTCAACTTCCAAAATGTAGAGAATATGGCAAGAATCGCTTAATGGAATGTCTCAGATGAATGAGAATATGTTTTGGGTGTGGAAAAGAAGGAAACATCGAAAGTAATTTCTATAGAAAAATTAAAGGATTGGTTAACATAATTGATGGGTATATTGGTCTCCCTGAGGTATTATCAATGGATGAATGTTTTAAATGCGAAAAGTATGAGAATTATGTAAATTGATTGACTAGGGGAAATCATAAGAATTGGATAAAAAATTTATAGGGGTAATGGTTTTTTTATAATAAGGAGACTACAAATGACATATGAAAGGAATGAGGTATTATAGAATAAAACGATGAATCCAACTTAATGGTATAAGAATGAAGTGGAATGATTGAAGTATTTATGTATTAAGATTGGAGATTTATGTGGTACAAGTGGTTTATAAATTAAATGGATTATTATAAAAATCATCAAACATATAGGGATTATTCTGAATAATTTTTCCTTAAAGTATTTTAAAGAATATATTGGATGTTTCTAATGACCAAGAAAAGATATTTTATCTCAGGTGATATTTTTTGAGAAAGTACATGATTAAGGAAGGATAACACTTAATATATATCCAATGTGGGGATAATAATGTTTATTTGGGATAAATATATGATTAATTCTAATAAAATGAATTTTAAAATATTTATGACAGTGGTATTTGTTGGTGATTTTATAAAAAAGTGATTTTTAATGAAATTTATCACATATTTAGATTTATGGGATATATTGAATAATCTATTATGTTATTTTTGTAATAAATATAATGTTTATTTTTTGAAATCATTTATGTTTTCATTAATGTTTTATGATAATTCAGTGCATTACGATGTTTCTAGAGAATATTTGACCAAGGTGCTCATATAGTAAGTATCTGACAACAGGAGCTACTTTAGGGATTGATGTTATGTTGATTTTTTGAATCATGGAGACTTTATTTACAAAATTTTAGATCTTGAATTTATTTAAAACATATTTTAGAGGTGTTTTATGATTAACTACATATGTTTAGGAATAAGTTAAACTTTGAACATTATTATTTATGTTTAAATATTAATGTATTTATCCATAATGTATAACTTATATAAACCATTTTGTTTTTGGTTAATATCTAAAGACATAAGAACAAAGTTTTTATCCTTTTGTGGATTATGTACTTCGTTATAATTTTCTATATGTGGTTTAGGCATAAAAATAATCATATTAAATACTCACAATTTTAGAAAAAGTTGATATTATGGTGGAAATTAATAATAATGAAATTCTAATTATCAAGTAACTATATTTCCATATGTTCTTTTTCAATATGGTAAAGTAATTCCTCAAATATAGTAAAATTAATCTTAATAAAAAAAGTTTTTCCTATTACCGTCATTTTTAATTAATTTATGGTACTTTATAAGTCTTTTGTATATAGTTTTGTGATTGTTCACTTTATCTTTATCGTTCACTTTATTTTGATAATTGATTTATGGACATCACATTTCTTTCATTTATATATCTTCACAGTACACTAATTTTCTTATATTTAAAAACCTGATATGTTTTATTCTAGATGATCTTTATAAATACATTCCATTATTTTCAAGAGGAATTATCATTGACTCTCTTTACATTGTGGGTCTCTAAAAATAATATTATTTAAATGGGTTGAATGTAACACCATAATATTTTGTAAATATTTTCATTCAAATATATTTAGCTTCTTTTAAAGCCTATGTTACATGCAACCACGAGTTCAAATTAAATGCGATATACTTTTAAAAATAATATTATTTAATTTTATCATATAACTATTAAATTGGAAGATATGAATAGGATTAAAAACTTTTTTAATTATTTAAAAACATCCTACTTAATATTTATTCTTAGTGATTAATCACTCATTTTTATTAATGTCATATTTTTTTCAAAAATGATTCTATATATTTTTGGGAGAGAATATTATAATTAATTTTTTGAATTTATAAAAAATATATTTGATAAAATTGAATTATTTTTTTAAATAATCATGCCCAATTTATCTTACGATGAAATTTTAGTGTTTTCCCATAAAGAAATATTATTCAATGACAGGTAATAAAAATAAATTTTTACTTAAAATTGCATTTTATTTTCAAGTATTTACAAAGTAAAAAAATCGGATTAGTTTTAAATTTTAATTAATTACTATTTATTTTAAAAAATCTAATTATTTTTTGAAATGGTTTTTATACCTGAATATAGTGTAAAAATATTTTATATTTAAAAGGGGCATTTTTTGGAAAACCCGTTTTTCATCACATTTTTCCTATTTGATTTTAAATTAAATTATGCTACTTTAATTTATTTATCTTGAAAAATGGAATCAATATTTCAAACAATAATTAAAAAATTTTGTATATAGGTTCCTTGTATTTTTAGTTAATCAAAATAATAATTGTGGTAAGATTTATTGCCTCAATAAAAGGGTAAATCATGTTAATCTAGATTAAAAATAAGTGATAAGTCCATAATTTATCATCAAAATTATTTTTTTAGGAAATTAATTCTCCACATAAAACCTTAGCCTCAAATTTTAGTTGTTTAATTGGCACTTGTTCATGATTATTATTTATATATTGTTACAACAATTTTGGGGAGGGTATAAATAAAACAAAAATATTACTCTTCTACAATAGGAAATAACTTGGAGAGACTCGAACCCGAGACCTCGCTAAGACCCCACCGAGCTGCTACCAACCGAGTTGGACCCTGTGGAAAAGTTAATTATATATTATTTAAATCAATGAAAGTTCCAAAATTTCAATCTCTTTGTTTGTAATATCCATTATGTATCCACATTGGGAAAAAATTAAGTAATTAATGAATAAAAGTGCTTATTTTTATTTTAATAAAATTATTTTAATTATGTAAAATTATTTTTAATATTTATATATTATATATTTTCCTTGATTTTTTTTGCAATTCTCATGCAGTATGTCTCCATTTAATAAAAAAATTGATTTTAAAAATAATAAAATTGGTATAATTTGAATGATTTATTGTGACCTATGAATTTTCTTAATCTATATAAAATTCTAGGGAGGTTCTAAATAATTATATTATAATTCCACCTTTTTCTTGATGTATAAAAAGTAAAATTAAATGAATAGTGTTAAAATTGACGATAATGATGCTTTATAAAAATAATATTTTTTAAATTATTCAAAAAACATAAAAAAAATATTTAAATAAGGCAAGTTTGTTATTATATGGTCTAAAATGTCATAAATTGACCATTTATGGAATAATATTCATCTTATAAGTAAAAATTACATCCCTTTAATTTTGAAAAATGTGTTACCATAGTTAAAATTAAAAATGGTAATGTAAAGATTAATCCAAATGATATATTTTAAAATTACACCAAAACATAAATAAATTATATTGTTTTATGGGATTGCATTAATATTTTATATTAAATTCATGTACATATCCATTTGGAATAATTTTCCTTTATAATAGTCGTATTAGATTTTAATATTTTTAAAATATTCTAAAATTTTTCCTTACCTCAACTATTAAAGGGAACCTCCTACCTCACTTATTCACACCACCATGTGCCTTATATCTTGAAAAAAACATAAAAATTACCATTTTAACTTCCATATACACATTATAATTTTTTTTCAAAAACACAAATCTAAGAGAACAATATAAGAGATTTATAGGAGTCATCTCAAAGAAGAGGTACTCACCTTAGGCGATCAATTTCTTTTCTACACTTCATTACCTCATCTAAATCAATTGTATTTATCATAAAATAATAAACCAATTATCATAAATAATCTTAAATTTTATTATTATAATGAATAAACCATTATAAACCCTATTTTCTATCAAATTAGAAGTGAATGTATCACTCATGCATACGGACGGCTTGTTGTCTCCACATAGCGATACAATTCCTTTTTCATCACTATCTTTTATTGATTTTTGTTATGATTTAATTAATGTTTATATATGATATTTATGAAATATTTAAACTTCTATAATTATTTTATAACATATTCCTACGTATCATCCAATACTTTGGTAAATAACATCATAGTTTGTGTGTGGGTGTAGACTACAACCTCCACGAACCGATACGATTAGTTTTTCATTTATATTTTTCATGTATGATAATGAGGAATAATTTTATGAATATATATAATAAATATGATCTAAAAATTACCATATAATGTTTAATTAATATTTACCCTTCTTTCATTCCATTGGTCAAAAAATTAAAATAGAATTTATGCATACGTACAAAATACCATCTCCATAAATAGTGAAATTAATTTTATTTATATCTACATATTATGAATTTATATATATATATATATATATGTATATATAATGAATATATATGATTTTTATTACATTATTAACATTATGAGAATTATGTAAACATGATCAAAGTACAAGGACCAGGACTACTGAACAGAAAATTGGTTTGAAAACAAAGCACTTACCACCCGGAATAGTGGTTTTAATAACAGTTTATTAATAAACAGGTGATAAGATGTAATAAATAAATCATATGTGGTACTATGTATATGAATATGGTTTTTTAATACATGTATAATAAATCGATATTTATTATATATTAGGTTTTAACATGAATGAGGAAAAGAAATACTTAAGGTAAGGGATCTATTTTTCAATCCTATTTTAATAAAAATTATTATACATGAATTTATATTGATAAAATCAAATGATCCTTACTTGATTAATACATTTAATTTTAATTATCCTCTATTTTTTTCTATAAATTGTATGTTTTACTTTAATTTTTCTCACTTTAAATATTTAAGAGACCAATATATAATTTTTAAGGAAAATTGAATTCATTTCTCTCTTTAGTCAATAAACTTTTATATTCAATGTCCATGTTTTTTAAAAATGAATTAAATAATTTTATTACTATTATTATATGATTATTTAAATTCATTTTTTCTAATTTTTTAGTTTTTACAAAAACAATTGAAATTAATCTTTTTTTCATTTTCCAAACAATGTACTTTTTGAATTCTCCAACAAAAGTATAGAAGGAAGGTTTTGTAACTTATACGACATGAACTAAATTTCCATCCATCGAGACAACTTAAGGTTTTGAATATTTCTTTAAAAAATTTCAAGTTTATTTTCAAATAAAATTGTTCTATTATTTCATGTGTATTTTTTAGATCTTGAAATTTTATTTTTAAATATAAAATATAATTTTACGTAAGAGGGTTTTAATGACCTTTTAATGGTATTGGTATATATAAAATAGAACATCCATTGATTATACTTATAATTTAATGGGTTTATGATACAAGTTTACCATCTTATTCTTTATCTAGATGTTTTATTTTTATTATGAAAAGAATTTAATGAAACCAATTACCTTTTACAAAGGTTATACTTTTATGAAATGTTTATAAATCCAACTATTTTCATAACTTCTATGATGATGAATGTTTTATGATCTTATAGAACATGTATGTTATTTTTTCTTTATGTGAATGTAGGGACCTATATGTCAATCCAATTAATTTGGTAAATATGGATATATCATGTGGTAATTTTTTTATGGGTGAACATGATTTCTTGTTCACAATTTTTTTGTTTCCCTAGCTTTCATATCCATTAGTTTATGCATGGAACTAAATTTCATGTCTATAAGTTTATGTGTAGAATTGGATTTCAGGTCTATATTTTTTTTCTTGGACCATGATTTCATGTCCATAAGTTTATGCATGGAAATATATTTATATCCATAAGTTTATGAAAGGACATAATTTCATGTTCTTAAATTAATGAGTTAACCTATTTTTATTAATGTGTGTTCATAAAGTAATAAGTTTATTTTTATTCCATAATTACATGTATTATAAAAATTTATACTTATCATGGAGTATTTCATTTGATTATCTTATGATTCATGTCTTATGAACTATCAATATTTATTCCATGAATCAAGATTATGATCTATGATATACAGGGTGTGGATTTAAAATTTTAAGATCATTCTCTTTTAATGATTATATGGTAATTTATATCTAAATTTTTTACCCATACTGAGAATCTGATACCACTCTTTCTTATCTTTCATTTCCCTAGGTCATGGAGAAATTTTTTATAGGTGATATGCTTGAGAAGGGTTCTATTTTTAAGAAACTTAGTAAGAGAAGATATTGATCATTTATGAACCAATTGTTTATGTGTCCATGTTTTCAAGGGAACTAGACCTGTCTGATTATGTAATGGATCATTATATTATATAATGAATATTAATATATTAAAATATTATATCTTTGTATGAAATTTATTGGTCACTATACTATCCACAAGAAACTAAATTTCTATGAAAAGACATTCATGGGAAAACGAATGAATTAACCCCCAAAACAATGGTAATAATAATATATTATTAACCAAAAGGTGATAATATGTTATAATAATATCATAAATGATATTATAATTAAGAATACATTTCTGGTATAAATTAGTAAAAATCATAAAACCATCATATTGTAAGTTAAAGCACGTTCAACTATAGGTAAATGTGAAGTAAGTTATTTTGACTCAATTTTCTTTCATCGATTCCTATTGTAATTTTATGAACCTAATTTATTTTATATGATTTATATACATCCCATTTTATATGTTATATCATGAATCCTTCATAATTAATGGTATAATTTTTATTTTTAATTATTTCATTAAAGGGTATTTGACTTTAAAATTACCAACTCGTAAACATTTTCATAACCCAATATATTTCCATTGGGTTGTATTAATTCTTCCTTATCTTTGATATTATAAGATTATATGTGTAATTTTTTTAATTTTTTTATGTTTTATTTCCAATTATTTTATGTTTACTTTCATTTGGTACACATAGTCAATACATTGATTAATCATTACTTCAACGGTATGACCATTATAAAATATTTTGTCTCAATCTCTACTACATTGACACATATTTTGTATTATGAACCTATTTAATTATATTAGGTGTTTCTAATACCATTTGGATATGTTAAATCATGAATAGATTAATATTAATGGTATTTTAAGTTTTATTTGAAGATATATCTTTCATGGGTGTTTTGATTCAATGGTTACCAAAGTGGTAAGAGTTATATGTTTCAATATCATTTTAATAAGTATTTTAAATCTTGAATTTATTTTTAAGGGAATTATTTGATCATTGTATAATGAAACACTTTAACTTTATTCTCATCCAGTCATTGATGATATTTTCTCATAATAAAACCATTTTCCTCTCTTTGGTACTTAAAATGATTGAGAATTTCTTTTATGAAAATCTGACTTCATTTCTCTATTCGGTCGAAAATAATTTTTCTTCAAAATCCATGACATCTAAAAAGTATTAAAACATATTTTACTATGATTGTTTAAAGTAATTTTTACCAATTATTCTATTTTTAAAAAAATTATTTACAAGTAATCTTTCAATCATTTTCCAAACAAGGTACTTTTTTGGGATTTTCTTACAAAATATTGAAAGGAATATTTTTTTTAATGTACTCAGAAAGAATTGATCTTTCCCTCCATCATGAAAACATTTCTATGAAAAAATAATTTAAAATTTTAAAATTCTATTTTTAAATAAACAAAATTTCTTAATATTATTTAAATTTTTAGTTTTTTAAAGTGATTTTCGAAGTGAAATGGTATTTTCCTAAAAATAATCAAAGATATTTTTATGGTATTTATATTCATCAACAACTATAATGCATTCTTTTATATATTATTCACTAGGTATATGTTGTAATGATACCATAATTATTCTGTTAATTTATGGTTTATGACCAATTTGACCAGGGAAAGTATTTATATTTTCTTTCTTGATTAATTTTTGTAATCATTTAATTTCCATTGAAATATTTAATATCTTATGATCATTGTAAATTAAATTTAGCTTAAATATCCCTATTATTTTAATTGTGGATATTGTTATTTCTTAATATATATTACATTTTTATATAATGTGTTTACTTGGAAATTTATTTTATTGACACGAGGAAATATTGATATCCTTTATTCTTAATTCAAAATGGACATCTATTGATAAGGAATATTTATTCAGGACATAAATGGATCATTAAATATATGATGAATTTTTTGAACATGTAGTGACTGGGGAGGCCCAGAATTATATGTCACCTCGATGCATTGATAGTCTCATGAGGAGAATTACTAAGCTATAATTAAATGAGATTTTACCCATAGTTTTAAACAACCTTATGAAAGGTCTGGATGGTATAAATATCATGGTGTTGGATATCATGATCCCTAATAATTAACAATTTCATTAATTAATTATTTAGTTATTATTATCCTTGAGATTATTGAATTGAATTTATCCAGGGATGCATTTTTTTCTCAAGTTATTGATTAAATGGAATGTGTGTTTAGTTATTTACATTGAAATATTTATTATTCCTTATCTTATCATGATGTTAAAATTATTTAAATGGAAAGTGTGTTTAGTTATTTACCTTCCCATATTGATTATGATTATTTATTTATGATTGATTCCACTGTACGTAACCCTTACTAATCATTTGACCTCACTCTTATTTTGTTTCTATTCCCTAGGATAGGAAGAATAAATATTTCAATGAGTCCAAGGATGGAATTTTTTTTAACTTTCACTATTTTATAATTCATGTTTTCAAATGTAATAGGAGATTAAAGTATGTGTCTATGTTAACAATACTAATAAAATATTCAGTCTTTTGGGATTATATCGCTTATATCTTATTCCAAAGTAATAAGCAACCCCCATCTCTAAGATACTCGGGTTGGGGTCTTTAGAGTTGGTATCAAATAAAGTTTAGAAAAAATCACAGGAACTAGATTTAAAAAAACCTAGATTAGGTAAAATAACCCTATGATAGACTTTGAGGATAATTATAGAATAAAATCTTAAATTTTTTTTGTGGAAGAGATATGTGATCTTTCCTAGGAATACATACCTATAAATATACTATAAGTGTAAATGGTTCTCGAATAGTTATTCCTAGGGTTAATAACATAGAAAAAGAAGTATCAGTCCTTGAATCAATCTTCACATGTTGCACAATAATGGGCCTTATTGTGCACCTAGTTTAACACTCTTGGTGTATATTCTTTGGATAATTCAAATTTTCTTTGTAATCCATTATAAAGAATAAAAATAGATTTTGAAAGTGAAAAACTTATGTTAAACCTAAGGTGTATTATATTGAAAAAAAGGATTCATGATTTGGACCCAATATAAATTATTGTATACTTTTTATACTATGAATATTATTAGTCACACTATGCTTTTTGGTTTTATTCAGTGGATTTAACCTGAAGGAATCATGTTACATTGAATACTATAGAAAATGTAGTGATTATGAGAAACTAAATGGAAATGTGACTAGATTGAAAGATATCTTGATTATTCATAATAAATTATCCTGATATATTATTAAAAATCTATACCTTAACCAAATATTTAATTCACCATAGAATAGATGTATATATTTTACTAAGATATTGATTTTTAGAGACCATGTAGGAAAAAGGCTTGATTTCTATCATGTCTGAAATTTATAATGATACACTCTGGAGAAAGTCTCAAAGGAGCCGTAAAAATTTTTATGTGTTGAAAAGAATAGCATAGAGTGGTGAATTTCCAAGTAAAAGTTAAGATTTAAATCAATAAAAATTAATATCATCCATGAAATCCATTTTTAGTTCTTTATCATAAATATAGGGAACCTGGGAAATATCCATGTTAATGCCCTGTTTTAAAGGTTAACTCATGGACCATGTAACGTTTTATGTTAATATAATCCTTAGAGTATAAGGGTTAAAGTATTTATGTATTAAGATTCATGAACTATATTCAAGAATTATTTTTACCAATGTAATTTTGGTTATAAGAATCATGAAATGACTAAGGGTTGTGTTAATTTAAGAAAAATATATGTATTTATATAAGATTAACTCTGGAATTATGGATACCATCATGGGTTTATGAGTTTGAGGTTGATTAGACATTAAATTTCATAAATAACCCTTTTGAGGTTTTATGTGATGGTATTTTATCAAGATTAAAGATATATTTGGAGAATTTAATGGAAATACTACCCATTGGTTTGGTATATTAAAAATATTATTTAAGGAAGAATGTATTTACATTTTATGGACATAAGATTAAATGTATTGGTAACCTATAAGGTTTATCGTATCTTTTATGTTTTTTTAATTATGGGTCATTATAATTTGGAAATAGTATAGTAATTATATTAATATATTTTTAGAAAATGGAAAATCCATTTTTTGGGTGACAACACGTCGCATTGGCTGAGGTCGTAGGGCTTGAACCCACAATCGAAGGGAAATAAGGGTGTAGTGACTATCGTTATCCTATGTTATTTCTCAGTTAATATGACAAATATTTAACATAAAAAACATAAAATATAAATATTAGGTTGAACAATGGATGTTATTATTGAGGTTTTAGAGATTAATGTATTATTTTGGATAACATGTACTAAACATTGTTTTTAATTATTTAATGATAGATGAAAAGACCTAAAACTCTCAAATGGGTCTTATGAACCATTAAAAGTTAATTTTAGTGGTTTAGGAATAAAAATCATATTAGGTATTTATTTCATGGAGTTAGAGATGAAGTGGAAACTGATCAAAGTACAACCAAATGATGAAATTATGATTATGAGATAGAAATATATCAAGTTAGTTTATTTGCTTATATTCTTATACAATAATTTTTTTTCAAATTTAGGAAAAGTTTCTTGAAATAAAATTTTATAATATTAATTTTATATTATATGAATAAAATATTCTATTAAATAGTCATATATTTATGGTTTTGTGCTGGTTAACTTTCTCATGACCATGTTCTATATCACTCTCTACTAATCCTTATCTATTAGTATTCTCTTCCATGTCCATATTTCCACTTCCCACTATTTGTATCCTACATAGAAATATAGTAATTTTTTGTTCTAGGTAAAATTTTTACTTCCTATTATCTCTTATTAATAGTAATTTTTTTACCCTTTTTCCAATTTGGGTTTTCAACAAAGGTGTTTTTAAATATCAGACACTTTATTTTTTAAAATAAGTTCAAATTGTATGAACATAATTTATTAAAGGTGGGGATAATGTTACACTCTTAGATTTTAAAATATTAAAATTGTGTTTTATAGAATATATGACATAGTGAACCAAGATTAAATTAATTATGAGATATATTTCATTAAATATAATCTCTTTTATTACTTGTGATAAAAGTAACACCTAGTCTAAAAGAATATTAAAATAGTATACCGTTATAACCTATCCCTTAAATTGGTGGATATGAATATGATTAAATAATTTATGAAATATATATTAAATTCATACTCAATGTAAACTTAGTCTAAATCCTTAGAAAATAATCACTCAAATTTTATTGAAGTTGTTTTACTCCTCAAAAACATGTTTCCTTCAAAAATGATTTTTACTATTTTTTGTATGAAAATAATTTAAGTAATTTTTACCAATTTTATAAAATATATCTAATAAAACAAAATTTATTTTTAAAATAATAATATAAAAATTTTACGAGGGTGAAATTTTGAACATTTTCTACAAAGAGTTCTTTTTAGTGAATAGTGAAAAATACCGCTTTTTGTAAATTGTCATTTCTTTCCAATAAATAAAGTAATTTAAAAGTCCTATTATGATTTAACTTTGATTTAAATTTATAATAAGTATTATTTATTAATATTTAATCTAATTAATTTCATTTTAATCTTTTTTATACTATATTTTTGGTATATATTTGTTTTTAGGCTTAAAAACCCACTTTTTTCCAAAAAAAATGTATTTATTTAAAAAGGCTTAAAGACAATCCATTTAAATTAATTAAAATAATATTTAATATTGAATGATATAAATGAAATTAATATTTTATATATCTAAATATAAAAATTTAAATCCATCTAATGATGATTACTAGTCTTATAGTTAATATAAGATCCTCTAGTACTTGAAAAATACATTTCTTAAAAACCCATTTCTCAGCAAGATTTTGCGGATTTATTTTAAATTAAAATTTTATACTTATATGAGTTTAATTAGGTAATATTTATTCTATATTTGGAATAATAATAATTGATATTATATAACAAGGTCAAATTAACTTCTCTTCATAACCATTAGTAATGATTGTAAAATTTATTTACCGTGATTAAGGTTAAAATAAGGTTTTGTGCATTACATGTGATTATGTTAAAATTATTTTTACACACATAAAGAATTATTCTCTTATAAATTTTATTTCATATTTTGGATAATTTTTTACATATTATATAATAATAATCAATTTATTTTAGGCATAAATTATTAACTATGTGGGTTAAAAAACTAGTTACCATGGTGAAAAATAAAATTGTAAAAGTAAAAAAAACATTGAGGATAATGGAATAGCATGTTCAAATCCTATTTATTTATATGTTTGTTATGTTTTGGTTGAATATAAATTCCATAAACTCTATTATTTTTCAAATTTTTAGTCACTTGGGGTGAGATTTACTTCCCATTGTTGAATTGTTTTGGGTATTTAAAAAAATGTCACTCCTCCTAAATTATAAAAGGGAACTCACTCCCCTCCCATATTCACACATATCCAGAAATTTAGCTCGACAAACCACAAAACAGTTCCTCATGAAAATAATTATCTACATTATAGATCTCATTTTCATCCCAAAAGACCAACTCTATGGTCCTTAATAGGATTTCTGAAGGAGTTTCTTCTATATGAAGGTATTTATCATTATTAAGATATTTCTTTTTTATTCTTATTTATCCACATAAAATTATGAATGAAAACATAAAATATAATAAAAATATATATAACAAATATAATTATTTGTTATTATGTTTATGGGATAATATTTATTCATCCATTTCCCCATCAAATGAGAAAAAATCCAATGCTCATATGTACGACAGACTACCGTTACGTGAACCGATGTAATTTGTTTTCCATCACCGACTCACATGGATAATCATAATAGGGGAAATTATGAATATATATGATATATATGATAGATAATTTATTATATAAAATAAATATATCATAAATCTAGATACGTTTTCACCCATTAAGGAAATGATATCAATGCTTGTGCAAACGTATGGCCTAACATCTCTATGAAGCGATACAATTCATTTTACTTGTAAAAAACTGAGTTTCAGCTATAAAAATGTAGATAATGATTAAATATGATATTTAAAACGTTAATATCATTTTTTAGATGATGGATATATATCCTATGCATGAGAAATAGAACATTCATGATAAAACAAGCATTAGAAAACAAAGTAGTTAACACCTGAATCAATGGTAATAATAAATATTTAGAAAAATGGGTAATAATATGTTATAATAAGATTATATATGGTATTATAATGTTAATATGGTTCTTTTATAAATTAATTACAATTTTATAACCATCATAGAGGATGTTGAATCACGTTCAACTAAAGGGAAACATGAGGTATGTGATTTTTCCTTAATATCTTTTTATTGAGGTGTATTACAATGTTATGAACCTATAATTTCTTTTATATAGTGTGTATACTGAACCTTTTACATTTAATATCATAAAATTATTTATAATTCATAATATTTTAAGTTTAAATATTTAATATTTCATATAGGGTATTTGACTTGAAAATTTCCATGTGGTAAATAATTTCTTAACACAATTTTTTCATTGGGTTATATTACTTCTCCATTGTCTTTGATATCATAATATTAATTGTACAGTGTCTTTTATTATTTTATTTTATATTTTTTTTATTTTTTATTTTTATTTAAATTTGGTACACATTATTAATACATTGATTAATCCTTACATCAACGGTATGACCTTTGTAAGAGATTTTCACTCAATTTCCACCCCACTGAGATATGTTTTCTATTATAGACCAATTTATTTTATGAGGATTATATACTAACCCTTTTATACATTAAATAATGAATCTATTAATATTCATGGAATTTAATGTTTTATTTTGTTTTACCTCTTTCATGGTGGCTATGATTCAAAAGTTACCAAAGTGGTAGGAAATTTATTTTTCAATCTCATTTTGATCAGGATTGTTTATACTTGAATTTCCATTAAAGGAAATTATTTGTTAATTTTATAATAAAAACATTTTATTTTATTATTATTTAGTAATTAATTAATTTTTCAATTAATAGTACCATTTTCCTTTCTTTGGTACTTAAAATTATTGATAAAATGTTTTTAAGAAAATCTAACATCATTTCTCTCTTAGGTCGAAAATTCTTTTTCTTCTAAATCCATGATTTTAAAAAATGTTTTTAATTTTTTTCTCATCATTGTTTAAATTAATTTCAACAAATTATTTTATTTTTTACAAAATTATCTAAAAGTAATCTTCCTGTCATTTTCCAAATAAGGAACTTTTTTACTTTTCTTACAAAAATGTGAACTATTTTTTAAATGTAATCAATATAAACATAAAATTCCTACAGTCAAGACCAATCATTGATTTCAATATTACTTTACATTATTAAAAATATATTTTTAAATAAAACGGTTTTCCTAATATATTGGAAATTTTTAGTTTTTTAAATTGTTTTTAAAAGTGAAAAGGGTATTTTCCTTCATGAAGATTTTTAATGATATTTTTATGGAATTTTTAATCATCATCAATAACAACCATTTATTTTTATATTCCCAACTGGTTATATCTTGAAATGATACCATACTTATTCATTATTTTTAAGGTTTATAACCATTTTGACCAGGGGGAGTCTTTATATTCCCTTATTTATTTTCTTTTTAATGAATAACTTTCCCTTGAAATATTCACTTTTGTGTGATAATTAGAAATTAAATTTACCTTAAATATATATATTATTTTTACCACTGATATTGTTATTTCCTAAATATTATACGATTTTAACATAAGGGGTTTACTTTGAAAATTATTTGATTCACGAGAAAATATTTATATTCCATATTCTTTATTCAATATAGACATTTATTGATAAGGCATATTGATTCGTGAAATAAATAGATAATTTGATATACGAGTAATGATTTGGAAATGTAACAATGGTTGGGGACTATAATTATATATCCCCTCAATCTATCAATGGTATTATGAGGAAAAATAGTAAGTTATAATTAAATGGGATTTTACATAATGTTTTAAACCATTATATAAAAGGTCTTTATGGTATCTATATCATGATGTTTGAGATCATGACATCCAAAAATTATTAATTTCCTTCATTAAGAATATAGTAATTATTATCCATGATATTATTTTTGGATCTAATATGTAGATGTATATGTATATTAGATGGAACAATACAAGAGGGGGTGAATTGTAGGTTTAAAAACTTTGTATTTAAACACAAGAAATTAGTTTAAATGATCTTAAAAAAATACAATTCACAACAAAAACTAACAACCACAATTGTATTGAATATAACGGTATGATATGATGTAATACTATAAGAAAAGTAAAGAAATTGTATTCAATATGAATATAATAATCATAGTAATACAATTGAGAAGGATTCTAACATAAAGCATATAGAATCAATCAATACAATATGTAACAGTATGAATGTAATTGATAAAATTACAAATGAATATTGAATGAAGAAAGGAAAAAAATACATTCCCATTTCTTAAAACAAACAGCAGTGGAAATGTAAAAGTATTACAATTCTTTTGACCCAAAGAGAAGGGTTATCCTTTCACCTAGGATAAGAGGTTTGTCTTACCACCACCTTGGTAAGCCCTCGATACGATGATCGATACGTCTGTCTTTTTATCCCTGCAAGCCATCGATTTTGTCGGTAATCGGCACCTCTATATTCCAATCACTTGAAAGCCCTCGATACGATGATTGGTAACACCGTCTACCTATCCCCAGCATACCTTTATCGTTATCACCTGATCGGACGCACAAAGAGAAATAAAGCACTTATAAAAATACAAAAACTAAGAACGAGCCATTCACGTTTTGTAATCTCAAGGCTTTCGCACGAAGCAAGAGAGAATTCACACTGTCTCTCTCTAGAAATTGATAGAAAATTCTCACACACGTTTCTTCTAGGCTTCAAATGACCTCTTACTTATAGGCCTCGGGTTCCAACGGTCATATTTTCTCCAACGGTCATATTTCTCCAGAAAACTTGGAGGGACTTAGACACCTGGCATCATAACGGTCATATTGAAACAGAAAACACGACATCATTTTGATTAGTTTATAACTAACCCCACGACATCGTTTTGGTTAAAACAAAAGATATATGAAGATGATAAACATGAGTACAATTAATATGAAACATGTGTTTTAAGTAAAGGACCAAAAAAGCATGTAATGAAAGCAAAGTATGAGTACTATAAGTATTACTCAGTGTAATGTGTTGATACAATAAAAACTGAGTATGATTCATAAAACTCGGTATGATTAACAGAGTTAATACGATTTACAAAGTCAGTACGATAAACATGGTCATTACGGTCAACAGGGTTAGTACGATCAGCATGATCAGTACGATAAGCATGGTCAGTATGATTAGTATGGTCAGTACGATAAGCATGGTCAGTACGATCAGCATGATCAGTACGATCCACATGGTCAGTATGATAAGCATGGTTAGTACGATCAGCATGGTCAGTAGGATCAGCATGGTCAGTATGATAAGCATGGTCAGTACGATCATCATGGTCAGTACGATCAGCATGATCAGTACGATAAGCATGGTCAGTACGATAATCATGGTAAAAGACTTTTGTGATTTCCAAAACAAGATATAAAAGTCAAAAGAGAACTTTTGACTCAAAAATCTCCCCCTTTTTGGAAAGAACAAAACACAAAGTAAACAAGAAAAATAAAACTTATCTCCCCCTGAGTTATTTGAAACTCTTCTGAATATGAAATTGAATACAACTAACTCCCCCTTAGGTATGTATTTTCCTAAGGATTGTATTTTTAGATTTTCCTTTATTTAGAAGTATTTGATTAAAACTTTATCCCTCTATAAAACACTCTCCCCCTTTATAAAACATTCTCCCCCTTTGTGATTGACAAAAAGAATGTGGTAATATTGAGTTTCCTAAAAGAGTTAGAGAAAAGAAATGTTGGACAAAGGGAAGGGTAACATGAATCTCATTACGATAACAAAATTTTGTAGAGTTTACGAAAAGAAAACAAATACAATAGTAATTTGATTTTTCCTTTTCCTTCTTTATCAAATCATGAAGAATGACTTTCATCTTTTTGATTTCCTTCTTGTCTTCAGATATAGAATCACCCTGAGATCTGAGAATCTCTTGTTGGTCGTCAAAAAGCTGATCCTGATTCTTGATGGTCTCCTCCTGGTCTCTGATTACTTCTTGAAGAGTATCAGTTCTGTTTTGTACATTCTTGTTGTCTTTGGATAACATAGAATTTTTTTTCTTCAACAAGATTGATTCATCTTTGAAAGATGAAACCTTCGAAAACTCAGACTGAAAAGCATTCATTCTCTCTTGCAACTCTTTCACTGAAGGAATATCGGCTCTATGGGTATTTGACAATTGATTCAGCCTTTCAACAGTTTCTTTGTCAAGCTTATTGAAAGAAATTTCGAGATCATTTGAAAGACTCATTAAGTCTTCAACTGACACTTCATGATCATTCACTGAGCTCTCTGTTTTGTATGACCACTTAGTCATTCTGTTGCAAGCCTTCTTTTGAGCAGCTGAACTTTCAGATAGAACTTTCAAATCAGCCTCAACTGACAAAACACTCTTTCTCAATTCTCTTATAGATCCAAACATCTTTCTCTGATTATTAGAAATGAAATCAATTTTTCCTTCAAGTCTGGGAAAGTAAGGAATGGTCTTCTCAATTCTCCTTAAAACATGAACAATGTAATCACTTTTCTTGAGAGAAATTGAATGTTCTGAATTAGTATCCTCATCGTATGAATCTAGTTCATTTGATCGGCTTGAGTCTACAACTTTCTGTTTTCCTTTTTCTTTATCAATCCCCTTTCTTTATTCTTCAACTTTTTCACTGATAACGATTGTTTTCTCAGTATGAGAAGATTGAGCGCCTTTCTTTTCTTGGGAAGGAATTCTTTCTGGAGTTTCAAAAGATTGAGCCTTAGCTTAATCTGCATGAGGAGTTTGTTGAATTCCTTCACTTTGTTTTTGAAATGATACATCTATGCGTTTCATTAAACTCTGAAGGAATTCCAAAAGGAAATCTCTTTCCTCTTCTTCAACTTCCTGAATTTCTTCTAAAAATTGTTTCCCTTTTTCTGGCTCTGGAAGACTCTGTACGATGGGTTCTTGATATACATCTTCGGTTACTTCAGAACTAGAATCCTCAACCATTTTAATGACTTTTGAATCATCAAATTTCTATTATTTTCTTTTCAAAAGAGTCTTATTTTTCTTTTTAGCCTGAAGGGTATCCTCAACCATTAACCTCTCAGCAAAAACATCAGCTGGGTCAAGACCGAACTTTAGATCACCTTTCTTTCTATGTTCTCCTTCTTTCCTCCACCTTACCACAACCTTCTTACTGTACTTAGGTTTCTTTTTTGGTTTTGAACTAGTTTTCAGATCTGACTTATGAGGAGCACCAACAGATGGATTGTCTTTGACTAGCATAGGTGCCAATTGATTCTGTGCTGATTCAACTTCTAAATCCTTAACAAAAAGCTTTGAATCTTGATCAAAAAATACATTCAACTGCTTCAACGTACTCTTACTTATCCAAGAAGGCTTCAACTCTTTCAATTTTCTTTTCAAAGTAATATTACAAACCTTCATGCTCTCAAGAATGAACTTTGTAAGAATAGATGGATACATGATAAAATGGGACTTAATCGCTCCTGAATTAACATTCTTGATTGTTTCAAAAATATATCCCACGATATTTAATTTTCTCATGTTGATAAGATAGTCAAGCATGAAGATATTAGAAACTTTTAGAGTTTTATTATCCCCTTTCCTTGGGATAAGAAAGCCTTGCATTCAAAGTGCCACAAATATATTATCTGGAGAAAGATGATCCACTTTCCTCTTTTCTTCATTTATAAGAAACAATGAATTTTCAGAATTTTCTTTGTTAAACGTACCAACTTCCTCTGGTAGTTTATGAGATGGACAATAAGAATCACCTTCTGTTGGAACATTTAGAAAGTGGGCTTCTTGTTTCACAGTCATTGATATCTTTCTATCATACACAGCAAAGTTGATAGTCATATTTTTGTTGAAAGACGCAGTTTTGTAGAACTGACTGACTTCATCAGTAAGAACCGGATCTTCAGACACTTTTTTTTCAACACACAAATGCTCCCAGCCTTGAAACAAAATAATTCCTCTGATTGTAGAATCATACGAATCAAAAAAGACCTGATAAAATAACATTTCTCTGAAAAAGTATTTTTCTGAAAAAGTCTTTGAAGACATTTCAGCAGGAGTGTTAGCAGAGGACTGAGACGTACAAGTGAAGCTGATGGAAGATCTTATGGAGTCTTAAAATAGGGTCAGAGATTTCTCAAAAAAAATTGAAAACCCAGTGTGTGTTTGGGGAGGGGAGGGGTATATTTATAGGAAAAACGGGTGACGTTTGATCTTCTATGGTTGATATTAGACTAAAAAAAGCTGACGTATGGGATTAAAAGTTTTTTAAAAAAAAGGTAAGGAAAGTATGTACCTGCAAGGGATCGTAAGGTAATTGTTGGTTTAAATATTATTAACATAGTGAATGAAAACTCAAGTGTACGGGGATAAATAATATGATCGATTTTCATGCCGATGGAAAACCAACTCGTTACCATAGGCTGACGTACCGATGGAAAAAAAACTCGTTACCATAGACTGACGTGCCGATGGAAAAAAAGTCATTACCATAGACTAATGTGCTAATGTAAAACAAAGTAGTTATCATAGACTAATGTGCTGATGGAAAACAAACTTGGTTCCATGAACTGACGTGCCAATGGAAAACAAACTTGTTACCATGAACTGACATGCCGATGGAAAACAAAGTCGTTACCATGAACTGACGTGCCGATGGAAAACAAACATGTTACCATGAACTATCTTGTCGATGGAAAACAAACTTTTTACCATCAACTGATGTTCCGATGGAAAACAAACTTGTTACCATGAACTGTCGTGCCGATGGAAAACAAACTTGTTACTATGAACTGACGTGTCGATGGAAAACAAACTTGTTACCATAAACTGATGTTCCGATTAAAAAAATAGTATGATAACCAGGTAGTCAATATGACAAACACAAGGTAAAAACGATAACTAAACAGTCAATACGATAAATAGAAAGACAAAAACTTAAACCAGGAGAATAAACAGATAAATAAAAAGAATATTAAGTAATATGTTCTCCCCCTTTCTAAGAGGAGTTTCTTAATTTAAGGATAAGTGAAAAACATGAATTAGACATGAATGATTACTTTAATGTAATCATTCCTAGCTTCTGTTTTATAAACTCAAATGTATTAGAAGGTAATGGTTTTGTAAAAATTCCAGCAAGTTGTTCTTGTGTTCCGATGAATTGTAAGATAATATCTCCTTTTGTGTGTGATCCCTAAGAAAGTGATGCCTAACATCTATGTGTTTTGCATGAGAGTTATTTGCTGGGTTCTTACTAAGATCTATAGCACTAGTATTATCACAAATAATTTGAGTTTTGGAAAAACTCAATCCATAGTCAGTGTGTGTGTTGCATCCACAACACTTGATCGCAACAACTTCCAGCTGCTACATATTCAGCTTCAGTAGTGGAAAGTGCTACTGAGGGTTGTTTCTTGCCGGACCAGGAAACCAGATAATCTCCTAAGAAATGACATGTGCCAGATGTACTCTTTCTATCCATTCTACAACCACCAAAGTCAGCATATGAAAAACTTTTTAAAACAAAATCATTTCCAGAAGAGTAAAAAAGTCTTAAATCCAACGTTCCTTTTAAATACCGAAAAAATATTTTCACGGCTTTCAAATGAGACTCTTTTGGATTATATTGGTATCTTGAACACAAGCATACGGAAAACATTTAGTCTGGTCAACTGGCTGTTAAGTATAACAAACTTTCTATCATACCTCTAAAAATTGTTTGATCTACTGGTTTCCCAGTTTCATCAAGATCAAGTGTATTTGAGGTACCAATTGGAGTGCTAATACTTTTAGTCTTGTCGTAACCATACTTTTTGAGTAAATATTTTATATACTTTTGTTGAGATATATATGTTCCTTCTGGTTTTTGTGAAATTTTAAAACCTAAAAAGAATGTTAACTCACCCATCATACTCATTTCAAACTCAAATTTCATTAATTTGGAAAAAGAATCAGTTAAAGATTGCTGAGTTGATCCAAATATGAAATCATCAACATGAATTTGAACAATCAAATCATTTTTATTTTCCATTTTTATAAAAATGGTTGGATCCGTTGTACCTTTTGTATAATTTTTTTGTAAAAGAAATCTTGTAAGTCTATCATACCATGCTCTAGGGGCATGTTTAAGTCCATATAGAGCTTTGGTAAGTTTAAAAACATGATTATGATGTTTTGAGTCAAGAAAACTAGGGGTTGTTCAACAATCACTTCTTCTTGAACAAAAGCATTTAAAAAAACACATTTAACATCTATTTGAAATAGTTTGAAATTAATGTATGCTGTAAAGGCTAATAGAATACTAATAGATTCAAGTCTAGCTACCTGATCATATGTTTCTTCATAGTCTATTACCTCTTGTTAATTATAGCCCTTAGCAACAAGTCTTGATTTATTTCATACAATGATTCCATTTTCATCGAATTTGTTTCTGAAAACCCATTTTACATCAATTATAGTTGTTTCTTTAGGTCTTTCAACTAAAGTCCAGACTTGATTCCATTCAAATTCATTTAGTTCATCTTGCATTGCTTTAATCCAATCTTTATCTCCTAAGGCTTCACTTGGACTTTTAGGTTCGAATTGGGAAAGAAAAGCAAGATTTTCTATTTCATTCCATAAGTAATTTCTGGTCCTAACAGGTTGATTTACATCCCTAATGATATTATCACTGGGATGATTCCTAAGAAACAATTGATTTGGGTTTTGTAAAACCTGTTCATCAATATATGGTAGAAATTATTCTGGCGTAAAAATTTCAGGAACACTTTCAGGAACATTTTCCTTTTTAGAAGAATCTTACAATAGAGGTTGATAAATATTTTTAGAAAACACATCTGAATATGTATCTTGGGTTTGGTTGAAAACAAAAGGATTGGTTTCATCAAATTTAACATGTACTGTTTCTTCAACAGTACAATTTTTTTTATTAAAAACTCTATATGCCTTAAAAGTTATAGAATAGCCTAGACATATTCCTTCATCAGATTTTGGTGCAAATTTGTGTAGATTATCTTTAGTATTCAGAATGAATACTTTGCACCCAAATTCTTTGAAGCATGAAACTTTAGTTTTTCGGCTTGTCCATAATTCATAAGGTACTTTATTAAGAAAAGGTCTAGTTAAAACACAATTTATAGTATAACAAGCAGTACTCACAGCTTCATCCCAAAAGTTCTTATCAATTGTGTATTCACTAAACATGGTTCTTGCCATTTACGGAAGAATACGATTTTTTCTCTCAACAACACCATTTTACTGAGGAGTTCTTGGGGATGAGAAATTTTTAGTAATACCTTCCTTACTACAAAAAGTTTCAAAATCTGAATTTTGAAAATCACTACCACGATCACTATGAATAGTTATTAATGGTAGGTTTTTTTCATTTTTAACTTGGTCTCTAAAGGTTTTGAAATAGGAAAAGGCATCAAATTTCTTTGTTAGAAAATAGACCCATGTAAATCTATTAAAGTCATCAACTAAAACAAATACATAGTATTTGCCTCCAATGCTTCCAGTTTGTGAAGGACCAAAAAGATCCATATGCACAAGCTGTAACGCATTAGAAGTTGAAACTTCATTAATTAATTTAAAGCTATTTTTATGTTTCTTACCAAATTGACAAGGATCACAGACTTTTGAAGAATCATATCTAAGATCCGGTAGTCCCTTTACAAGTCTTTTATTTAAAAGTTTACAAAGGTTTCTCAAGTTGAAGTGTCCTAGTCTTCTATGCCATAACCATGATGGGTCTTCTATTACACTTAAGCAGGGTAAATTTTAGCTCCTAAGGTCTTCTAAGTTAATAGTGTATACATTCTCTTACCTATGGGTAGATAGAATGAACTCATCCTTGGAGTTCTGATCTATACATTTATTATTTCTAAAATTCACAAGGTAAACTTCATCAAATAATTGACTTATGCTGATGAGATTGTGCTTAAAACATTTAACAAACAAAACATTTGAAATAATAAATTTTCCAATAAAAACAATATTACCTATTCTAACAATTTTTCCTTGATAATTATCTTCGAAGTTAACCTTTCTAACTTTTGATTCGATGATGTTTTCAAAGAAATATTTGTTTCTCTTCATGTGTCGAGAACAACCACTATCCATGTACCAAATGTTCTTGTTGGTACACTTCTTATTTCCCTGAAAAAGAAACAATTAATTTTTCGGAATCCAAACTTGTTTGGATTCAGAATGGTTAGATAAAATAATTTTAGGAACCCATATTTCTTTTGAAAAAATGGGCTTTATGAAATCCTAAAGACTGGGTTCTGTTAAGAGAACAATCTCTTTTCCAGTGTCCTCCACATTGACACTTAGAGAAAAAAGGGGTATTTTCAGGAACAATATAGTTATTACTAAACATCGGTTTAGAATGAGTATAACCATTACCATAATGATTCCTCAAAGGTATAATTTGAGAATACATTTTATCAAAGTTTTACTTTCCATAAGTACAATTTGACAAACATTTTTTCAAGGAAAAAAATTTGATTTTAGTTTTAAAACTATGTTTTTATCCTCCAAGAAATTTGATTTTGAAATAGAGTTAGGATCGAAAAAAAATTCTTAGAAATTACGTTTTCTAGATCCTTAGAAAGTTTATCCATTTATGAATTTACTTTCTCAAGGGTTTTTAAAATTCTTTCAAAATCAGAAGTTTTCATATCTTGATCATTAGAATGATCTGATACTTCTTTAGTTAAAATCAAAATTCTAGAATTTTCTTTATCCAGCCTTTTTTGAGTTTAGAATTTTCATTCTCAAGTAATTTAGCAAACCTAGAGACTTCTTCAAAAGAAGGTAAAGTATTATCTTATGATGATAAAGACTCATCATTTGAAGATTCATAATATTTATTATCAGTATAATTTTCATTCAAAGAAACTTTTGTAATGGCTTCAGCATTGTGTACCTTTGCCATGAAACAATGATCTTCAATTGGTAGTATGGATATAAGTCCAATATTTCTCTGTTCTGAGGATTCATATTCTGAAGAATTATCTGATGAATCGCTACCACTTTCACTCCAAGTATCATTTTCCTTTAAGAATTTCTTTTTCTTTTTCTTGTAATACTTTTTCTTATTTCTTTCAGAATGATTCTCCTTTCTGTCTTTTCTCTTCATTTAAGGAAAATCAGGCCTTATATGTCCTACTTTCTTACATTCATAACATTTTACCTCTGAATCTTTATTATCCTTCTTATCTTTCTTTTTGAATCTGTATTGTAAGTCTTTCTTTCCCACAATCTTGTTCATCCTTCGAGTAAGATTGGCTAACTCGTTATCAGAAAGATCGCAATCACTTGAATCGGACATAACATCTTTCTTAGGTTTGGATCTTGTTATCCTTTCAGGTGTTTTAGATTTAGATTTAGTGGTAAAATCTACACTTCCATTTCCATTTTTCTTCTTGTTGAAATCAGTATATCTCTTCATTCTTGTCTCATGTTTTAGAAGAGTTCCAAATAGTTCATCAAGATTAATCTGGGAAACATTTCTGTTTTCATCAATAGTTGTCCTTTTTTACTCCCATTCATTTAGCATTATATCAATAATTTTGTCAACCAGATATTCATCATGAAGACCTTTTTCTCACATAGATTGTAAGCTATGTACAATTTTCATAAATCTCTATTGTACTTTACATACCGACTCTCCATAAGGAAAAAGAAATCCATGATACTCTGCTTGAAGCAATGCTCTTTTGGTTTCTATAACCTTAGATGTACCAAAATGTGTGACTTCTAATTTCTTCTAATTACAGTTGGCTGCTTCACAAGAAGATATCTGGCTGTATATATTCATGGTCATAGAACATATAAATGTATTTTGTTCCTTGTAATTCATTTGTTACTCTTGCTTATCTTGATTAGTAAAAGTAATGACTTCTTTGTCAGGAATTTTGTAACCTCCAGTAAGCATAGTAAAATTGTCTACACCAGTATTGATAACGAATGTCTTCATTCGATCTCTCCAGTACTCATAATCATTCACATCAAAGATAGGTGTTCTATATGGATTTAGATTTTCAATTGACCCAATATTCATTCCTTCCATCTATTAAAAATATAATCTTTTCCACTCCACACGTTAGTGTAGTAAATAATTGAAACAGTAATCTGAAAGAATAAGAGCTAGTAGTACAAATCAGTGGAGACCTCCTTTGATACCAATTGTTTGATCGAATATGTAGATTTATATGTATATTATATGGAAAAATACAAGAGGGGGTTAATTTTAGGTTTAAAAACATTGTATTTAAACACAATAAATTAGTTTTAATGATCTTAAACTAATACAATTCAAGACAAAAACTAACAACCACAATTGTATTGAATATAAAGGTATGATATGATGTAATACTATAAGAAAAGTAAAGAAATTTTATTCAAGATGAATACAATAATCAGAGTAATATAATAGAGAAGGATTATACCATAAAGCGTATAGAATCAATCGATACAATATGTAATAGTATGAATGTAATTGATACAATTACAAATGAATATTGAATGAAGAAAGGAAAACAATACAATTCCCTTTATTAAAACAAACAGCAGTGGAAATGTAAAATTATTACAATTCTTTTGACCCAAAGAGAATGGTTATCTTTTCACCTAGGATAAGAGGTATTTCTTACCACCTCCTTCGTAAGCCCTCGATACGATGATCGGTACGTCTGTCTTGCTATCCCTGCAAGGCCTCGATTTTGTAAGTAAACGGCACCTATGTGAAAGCCCTCGATACGATGATTGGTAGCACCGTCTGCCTATCCCCAACATCCCTCGATCGTTTTCACCTGATCGGATGCAGAAAGCGAAACAAAGTACTTATATAAATACAATAACTAAGAACGAGCCATTCACCTTTTGTAATCTCATGTTTTTTGCACGAAGCAAGAGAAAAGTCATAGCGTCTCTCTGTAGAACATGATAGAAAAGTCTCACACATGTATCTTCTTGGCTTCAAATGACCTCCTATTTATAGGCCTCAGGTTCCAACGGTTATATTTTCTCCAGGGGTCATATTTCTCTAGAAAACTCGGAGGGACTTGGACACCTGGAATTATAACGGTCATATTGAAACAGAAAACACGACATCATTTTGATTAGTTTATAACTAAC
The DNA here is from genome assembly GCA_963277665.1 of Viscum album. Lineage (NCBI taxonomy): Eukaryota > Viridiplantae > Streptophyta > Magnoliopsida > Santalales > Viscaceae > Viscum > Viscum album. Next base: position 442,878,675 of record OY728127.1, on the reverse strand, counting down.
TCCATGACATCATTTTGGTTAAAACAAAATATATATGAAGATGATAAACATGAGTACGATTAATATGAAACATTTTCTTTAAATAAATGACCAAAACAAGCGAGTAATGAAACAAAAGTATGAGTACTATAAGTATTACTTAGTGTAATGTATTGATACGATACAAACTGAGTATGATTCATAAAACTCAGTACGATTAACAGAGTTAATACGATTGCCAAAGTCAGTACGATAAACATGGTATGTATGATCAACATGGTCAGTACGATTAGCATGATTAGTACGATAATCATGGTCAGTACGATTAGTATGTTCAGTACGATAAGCATGGTCAGTACGATCAGCATGATCAGTACGATCAACATGGTATGTACGATCAGCATGGTCAATACGATCAGCATGATCAGTATGATAAGAATTGTCAGTACGATCAGCATGGTTAGTACGATCAGCATGGTCTGTACGATAAGCATGGTCAGTACGATCAGCATGGTCAGTACGATCAGCATTGTCAGTATGATAAGCATGGTCAGTATGATCAGCATGGTCAGTATGATCAACATGATCAGTACTATAAGCATGGTCAGTACGATAAGCATAGTAAAAGGCATTTGTGATTACCAAAACAAGATATAAAAGTCAAAGGAGAACTTTTGACTCAACAATTATTGCATTGATATTATGCATGGATGCATTTTTATTATCAAGTTATTTATTAATTGGAATGTGTGTTCATTTATTTACCTTTTTATATTGATTATTCCTTATCATATCCTGACAATCAAATTATTCAAATTGAATATATTTTTAGTTACAAACCTTTCCAGGATAGTTATTATTATTGATTCATGGTATCATCTTCTATATATAATCCTTACTAAGCATTTATTGTACCCGTATTTGGTTTACATTCCCAATATATGAGGAAGTAATATTGAATGAGTTCAAGGATGAATTTCATTTACTTTTACTATATTTTAATTAATTTTTTCAAATAAAATATGATATTAAAGTATGTTTCTAGATTACCGAGTTTTCTAAACCTTTCAATCCTCTGAGATGAAATCATTTTTATCTTATACCAAAGTAGTAAAGTAACCCCCATATCTGGGATAATTATTATGGGGTATTTACACACACCACCCATGAGGTATGTTTATCATAGAACCTATATTTGTCTCAACAAAGGTAAATACCCGGTAAGGGGTATGGATGAGGGTATATCAATTCTTCTAATGACCCTTTCCAAAAATCTTGTTCCACTTCTTGTAGGATCACCACTCTCCCTCACCAAAAATATGAACTGACAATGAAAAAACGAGATACATTAAAAATTTTACATGGTTAACCAAAATAGGGATAATATAAGGATAATATAATTATGATTTGTTGATATACCATAATTACTAATCATACTGATTTTTTCTTATAATTTAGATTAGATTCTTTGACCCTATATGTTTAAAACCTTTACAAAGCAGAGAACTTATTTCTCTTAATTTCATAAAAATCCCACTACTCCTCAAATTATTGTTGTTTTTATATCTATAAACCAATAATGTGTTTACACCAATAATGGTGTATCCATAAACTCCACTTTCATCCAGTTTATGAACTCTATGAACTTATAGTGAGATGACTTTAGGGATCTCCCTTTTTCCTCTTCTCGCACTCCAGTATTGCACCTACAATTCATATTCTCCTCTATCTCTAGATATATAACCATATTATTCTTTTTAATAAATTTATCTATAATATTTATAAACCCTTTCTCACTTTACTTTATTTAATTCATAATTGTCATAATCACTTATTGTATAAATTCACTTAACTAGGTAAAGTTACTTATACAAAAATCACATCATAACTTCTTTATTCAAACTATAACTTAATGAAAAAATAACCATAGAATGACCTAAATTCATTATTCATTGTGTGTTGATCATATCATTTTAAAATCACCAAAAAAACTCCAAACTCCATGGGAACCCCGAAAGAGTGAATCTTCTCATCACTATATGTTAAAATAACTAACTCTAAATATCCTAGAGCCAAACATTCCTATGGTTTACATCATGAATAATACCTCATCCACTAAAATTATTATAAAAATATTTATAGTACGACCATTATTATAATATAATTACTACTTTTTTGTGATACATTGGTAAAGAGTATTACCTATATACATCAATGTTTCTATAAATGTATCGTTATGTATGTACTTATAGTGTATAGGTCCATTGAAATTTATTGTCCTTCTCAACCCTTAGGTCCGACAAGGATAGGTAATTTCTCATAATTTTCTTTATTTATAAACTATAGAGGTTAAGCCTTACGTAAAATACCATACCAATTTCTTGAAAATTTTATTAACTCTTACAAACTCTATTTCAATTAAATAATTTACCATATTTTATATCATCTTATCATTAGGACCCTTATATATATGGATTTACAATTTTTTTAGAGTTTTTCTTGATTAACCCTTATATATTTTCATATTGATTTTTGAACTTACAACATTTTAAAACCAATCTTCTAAGAAATTATCATACATATACAGGGTGTATTTTTTCCTTTGCTTCATTTTAGTACACTTGAGGATAACCCTTATATATAATTATTTTCCATCTTCTTGATCCAGTCTATTAATAATTGGTTACCCATAAATATCATGTTTCTTTTAGTCAAACAAATGGGACTTGAATATTTTTTCAAAATATTTTCTACTTATCATAGTTTACCCATATATAAGGGACATTTCCAAATTCTAAGACCTAGTTCTTCTTAACAAAAATTCCTCCATAATCCTTCCAAAACTCATCCATAATATGAGTTACCATTTAAAAATGAATTTTTATGCTACTTTGAAAGTTAATTCAATAATATTTCTAATAAAAACCCAAAAAATACTCAAAGGAGGTTTTTTCTAACAATATATCCTTTTTTCAATGAAAAATAACACTCCCAAGTATCTTCTTTTCTTAATTATTTCTCAATAAAGAAATTCACAAATATTTAAGAAGGAATTAAATACCATATGTCAATATTTTATTATCTTTTTAACTATCCTAATATGTATTTGTGCATCCATATAACTCTTATTTTGATTTTTCATGAAAAAAAAATTAAAAAAAATAATTTTTTTAGTATAATTAAGAATAATTTTCACTAATTTCATATGGATTTACTCGGGATAGCTTTAGTACTGTGAAAATTGATAAGCGGAAAACCGAATTCCAAATTATGTCTTTGTTATATATAATTGGATTCCAATTATTTTTATATATTTTGTTAGATCGACATTATTTATATCATTATATATTAAAACTATTATCTATATATCCACTGTCATTGTAATTTTCATAGAATCCTCTATTCTACAGATATTAAGTATCTCTTCAAAAAAATGTTTATTTAGAAATAAATTTTCCATGATTACCTTGAGTTTCTTATAAAACAATGAAAATATTAATTTTTTAATCAAGGAAAAAATAAAACTTTCACCTCATATATTCAAAACATATCTTGTATTGTGCCTCATTTGATCCTCTAAAAAATCATCTGCATAAATAAACATCATTGGGTGACCATTGTCATTATTACTATAGATATTGTGATCAACTATTCCTCACTATAATCTTTGCATTCTATATTTTTTATCTATCCTAGAATACCAATATCTTAGTTCTTAATTTATCATGTACAACACATTTCTTATCCAATATACTTTATCACAACTTTATCTATAATAAAAACCACCTAGTTTCTCAAAGTACACATCTAAGAACTTTCTTCCAACCTACATATCCAAGAATAGATAAATAGTTTCCAACCATATAATAAGGTAAAATGTTTCATCAACATCAATTAATTAAATTTATAAATACCCCTTGAACACCAATCATTGCTTCTTTAGAGTAACCTTACTATCTTTATTATATCTATTACTCAACACCCACTTGGTTCCGATGAAATTTTTGTCTTATGAGCATAGGATAAATTCCCAATTTTGATTATTCTAAATTTTTTCAAGAAATTCAAGCATTTATTAAACCCAAATTTTATCCTAGGAATCATCTTCAAAAAATTAGTCTATAACATAGAAGGTTTTTATAGAGTATTCATCCTTCTATTTTATACCCAAACTATCTGACCACCAAAAATATTTTCTTTGTTGATTTTATCCCTACTTATATTCTTCCATGTTGTTTTTAATTATTATTTAATCTCCTCATCATCATTATCCATTTTTAAATACATATTTTCACCTTGTAATCATGGATATTTAAGAATTCAAATTGATTGATGAATTTGAATTTTTATTGTTTATCAATATGTTCATGTAAAGGAAATTCAATATGTAGAAATGTAAGGTAATTAAGGAAGATCAATATCAATGAAGGTGAAGATTAATATTTTCCCTATGTATAAATGGGTAAAGGAAATAGAGTTTTTTTCATGGGATACCATATTGAAAAAAGAGACCAATAAATAAAGGTGAATATTTTTATTTGTCTTATACAAAAATTGGAAAAATAAACTAAGACGGTCTCTTGGAATGATTAAATGGATAGATTCTAGGAGGTAGTATTTATGCCTCATGATTATAGAGATTAACCTCATTTAAATGACTTGTTCTAATTCTTTTGAAATAAACTTTCTATAATAGGTTATTGGAAGTTATTGAGTGAAATATATTGGATAACATGATGAGTTGTGATTAAGATATGATTAAAGAGAAAAAGGGATGGTGGGAAGATTGGATAAACCATTCATGTATTATCATAAATTATGGGTGATATAATAAATAGAAAATATCATTTGGATAATGTATTAACAAGGATAATTTGAATATATAATTAATTGGGTTGTAACATAAATGGAAGTGATCTAAATTGAGTATTTACTTACTAAAATGCATCAGAATTGAAGCTGACTAAGCTTGGAATTGTTAGTATAAATTAAAAAGTTATTTAAATACATTTGTGATAATTTTAAGTCATTGAATTCTCCTTAAGATGAATTAAATATTTCTTGTTCTTAATTTAATAATTCTAGATAGTCTGTGAAGTATTATAAAAAAATTTAGGTCTTAAAATTCATTGGAATTAATATGAGTCATTTGTTTGAATGATTAATAGACATTATAAATAATGGTAAGATAATTTATCAGTGGCATAACGTTTTAATAAGTTTTATTATTGTTGTGAAGTGTGAAATTTTTCAAATGAAAGAGACTAACTAAGAATCATAAAGTTTATCAAGACCTAGCATATGATTCAGACACCATTTTCATAAGATTCAACCTGAGTAGATATTAGAAAATTGGATAATTATCATTTCATAAGAGTCATTTAAATATTTTTTATTATTTTTTCATATATTTCATAAGATAAATTTAGATATTTTATTAGACTAATTTCATAATATAAAATTATATCCATACTTTTGAAAAAATATTAGGTTTTAGATATTAAAAGACAGTTTTCAAAAGAATTATCTCTAGAAATTTAAGAGTATTTTGAACATTTAAATAATAAGATGCTTATTTTATTCCTAAATTTTCTAAAAAACATAATTATTTTTATAATAATAATTAAATATTTTAATTGGTTATGTTGAAGAAGGTGATTTCATGGAACCATTAGAAGTTGGTTCTATAATCTAATATATCTTCATGCCATTGGAAGAAGGTCCATTGAGTGGTTATTATGAAATGGAAAATTGATGAGTTCTATGGTGCGCCAGTTGGAATTTTATTTAATGTATTTCCTTAAGTGAAATGTTAGGATAAATTTTTTCATAGTTGAAGTTTTTCTGCTAATTTAGAATAAAATCCATGTCACAAGGGACTATTTTGATTCATGAGGAGCTGATTAATGTTTTTAGGCATACAGTAAGGTCAAAATGTATCGATTTATTTAAGAAGTTATTAAATAAAATGATCCATGATTAATTCAAGTAGACCGTGGGGAAGTAAATTAAAATATTTAATGCATTTTCTATATTCAAAAATATAGAAAATATATTTTCATGAATTAATTAAAAATATATATGTAGAGAAAACAAGAAATGAAATTAATGTTGAATTTGAAAATAAAATATGATATGTTATAAAAGTTATATAAGAGATATGAATATAACATTCTTAAAGAATAATATATATTTTTATTTATAGAGAATAATATTTCATAATTTAGAAGAATAGATACAGCGTATCAAATCATAAAAAATAGTAATAAGAAGAAACAATTGGTTTTGTGGCTTTCCCTGTGATGCCCATTATTATAGAAGTCGAATATAGTAAATAAGATACATAATAAATAATGAATAAGAATAAGTGTTTAGGGATAGACCAATATATATAGTTTTTGTTCAATTTTTGTATTGGGAATTTAAAAATTATTATCTGTTAGAATTTTAATATCACTGGAGGATCAAGAGTTGAGGAAGTACATTTGTCCACATTCTAAGTAAGATCAAGTTTCTGGGTTATTTATAGAGACCAAGTTGTATGAAAGTTAGTTAATTGTATTAAGGTTTTCGAAGACTCTGGTTGAGGATAAAGGTCATATCACTTGATAAAGTGACATCCTAGAATTTTTTTTTGACCTTGTTCTCATAGTGGAAGGAACTTTGTAAACTGGGAGGATAGAGTATAATGAACATAATTAGAAGACTATTTATATAGGCAGTTTTGGATATATCCATTATGTAGAGGATAATACCACCCCACACTACTTTTATTGATAATTGATATTATTATAAAATATATTTCTTAATATAACCCAAACATATCAAGGAAGTAGTCACCCACCTTGGGTGGAGAACCTTATAAAAATATCATGTGTTAATTTTTGGACTTATTTTCTATAATACATGTGGTTTATGTCTATTCAGTAATAGTAAGTATATCCACATTTATACTAATCAAAAAAATGTTATCAAATATTGGGTGTGTATAATTATAAAGTTATAAAATGTGATTTATTAAAATTAGTAACCTAGATTCCCCCCCCCATCAGGTAACCACACACATTCCATAAAACATCAACAAGTATGGGGAAAAACATGGTTCCATATGTTGGGATCTATTTTGATACCTAGTGATTATTATTTGAAGAATTTTAATTTTTTTATTTAAATAGAATTTATAAATGATTCATATAGAAAATCATCTTCCCATCCCTTTCGTTTCAATATTAGAGGTTTTATCCCTTACTATGAAAAATAGAATGTTACAATAGTCTAAGAGGCTGAAAAGACCTATAAATGAGAAATGGGATCATCCACTAGTTTAAGGTAGTCAATTTTCTAAGTGTTCACATGACATTTCTATTGAAAATGATTTTTTGATGAATCAAGTTAAAACTGTGAATAATATAAAGATTATATACACAATGAATCACTTAGTTATTTTTATTCTTATGTTAATGATTGTATTGAAATTTTATGTATTAATTTTATCACGTATATAATTTCATACATAAAGGGTATATATGATGAAAAATCACAACTGGATTTGGAAGATGTGCAATGAAAGAAGAATTAGGAAAAAGGTTAGAAAAGTGTGGAATTATCTCCAAACTGGTTGATGCTAATTAAAAATCTTCATTACTTTGTAATAAATATATTTCCGTTATTAAATAAGCGTTTCAAATAATTTTTTTGACAAATTTTTTATTATAAAATTCTTTGAGGATGAGATTCATGAAATAGAAGAACACATAAATAAACTTTTGGGGTCAGGAACTCTCAGTTAGAGATTTAGGATAAAAAGGTGAAGGGGATTGAAAATTATCTATAATAAATGAGTAATTTTAATGAATATTATAAAGACAAGATAAATAATAAATGAGGAGAAATAATTATTTTATTTTAGGTTTAAAGGACATCCCTCAATATAAAGTGCCTTGAGCAGGAAGTAAAACTGAGAAATTTCAAAGTGGTTCATACTAAGACAACCCAAGCTTCTAGGGAGAGAAACACTTCTATAAATAATTATTATGAGAGTATTAATTTTAAAATTACTCAAATTAGTGTAAGTAATATATTGATATTATTCCATGATCAATCCAATGTAATCTCTTGTAAAAACGGTAGCTCATGATGTAGTTAAAACTATTTGTATAAATGATGTTTTATCTTCTAGTACTGGTTTAAATTTAAAAATATTGAAAAATACAGTTAAAAAATATTGGTAAATCAAAAAAATTAGGGGATGATTTTATCAAGTACAAGAATTTTAAAAAAGATCACAAAATAATGGCATTTATACCCAGATTCAGCAAGCTATAATATCTAGATAGACTTCATTTTAATATATGATGAGAATATTTTGGGACATTATTGGTGTTTTTAGAGGTTTGGGAAAAAGGATAATGAATATTTTATTAATATATAAACTTAGAGATATTTCAAAAATTCTAAATTAAGGGGTAGAATATATTAATATAAGAGAAAATAATTTGTGTTGAAGTAATGTTCACAAAAGGCAATGAACCTGTCGACCAAGAATATATTTTAATTCCTTGAAAACTTTTGTGAGTACTGTAGAAAAGGCAGTCATAGTTATGAATAGTGATTAAATTTAACAATAAATAACAATTCATATTCTAATGAGAGGAGAAGACCCAGATAGAAAAATAAACAAGTGAGAAAAGGAGAAAATCCTTCCTTGTTATAGAAACAAAATATGAGTGTTACAAAAAGTGTAGCCAAGAAGAATACAGGTTAGGATGATGAAAAAGTTAAAATATAATTATTCCTTGATATAAAATTCCATATAATGGTCCTTTGAAAATTGTATATGAAGATAAATGTCGGAGTAATTAATCATATGCAAAAAATAAATAAATTTAAGAAAGAAACAAGAAGATTGGTTTAGTGGAACATATCAAAGATGAAGAGTCTTAGAGGTTTCAAAGAAAGGGTAAATAAAATTTTGTTAAGAACCCATATGAAACATCTGTTAATGAACAAGTATATTCCAGTGTTTAAGTAAAAAAATTAAATTCACAATAATAAGTCTATTTTCATGAGAGGTTATCAAAAAATGTTGACACATGATCTCTATACAATATGTGTGGAATGTAGAAATGAACTAATCACATTAAAAACAACTATATGACATAGAAAAAATAAAACTGAAGTTTTTAAAAATAAATTAAAATCCCTAGTGACTTTATTTACCAATAATAATTCTTTTTAAAATGTGTCCTCACATAAGAAGAAGGCTGAGCATGTGCATAAGGAGTACTTGAATGATTATCTAGCTTGATTGGAATTTTATTGGATGTTAGAGATAAAAAAATGAAATTTCCTCACTTGATAAATTGGTAAATCATATTCCATATAATAAGAAATAAGAACATATCAATAAATATATTTTTTATATGAGTGATAAAATCTGTAAAATAAAATTATAAATTAGTATGAATACTTCAAAAAAAAGAGCAATAAAGAAAAGAGTTTCAGGGTTGAGAAGTCTCGTCACTATTTATCTCAATTATAATATTATTAAGACTCACTTTATACCCACATTTTTATTGTTTTTACTTTTTGTATAAGTAATTGAATATGATATACAAAAATAGAAAACTGATGACTTCTATAACAATAATATAACATAGTAAGTTATTTATCATGAAGTACTTGAATCTGCCATGCAATACTTCAATTGATATCAAAATACTATTGGAGTTAATTTTTAATTAAATACCACAAAAATAACTATATTTAGAGTACATGCCTTTATGGGTATCTAGAAATAATAGAAATATTAAAAAAAATATTTCATGATCAATCTAGAACATTAGATAACCATTTAAAAAAATTTGAGGTATGGCAACTACTTTTCTGTTCTTATTTTTATTATATTAAATATGTTGCATTAAGAGGTGATTGTTAAGAAGAATAAAATTTTGGAATGTATTCTTAAAATTTAATTTTTTTATGTTTTTTGGAGTAGTGTGTGGGTTATAAAATTCTTGAGAAATATGCTTAAATAACCCCTAAAAGATACAAAATAGTGCTAGTAGAACATGCTGTAAAATTTATGGATATCTTTAAGGTATAGATTAATGACACATTTTTATACATTGATAATTTCACACATAAAATTAAATTTTATTAATTGATAGATCATTTTTAAGATAAATTGTATACCAATCTTCCCTTAAATAAATGAGGCTTTTCTCTTAGTAAATGGGGGGGATGATATTCGATGAAGCTTTAGATAAGATAGCTTTTCTCTTAAAAAATCACTTTTTCAATTATTTTAAATAAAGGGGATAAAAAAACCATTATCTTAAATATTTAAAATTGTACATAGAAAAAATAAAAATGGGGATATTGAAGAACACAAATGGATTGATGAATTTGAGGCTATATTTTTTATTAATATATTCATGTGAAGGATGGTCAATGTGTGCTAAAGTTAGGTGATAGAGAAAGATCCCAATAAATAAAGGTGAATATTAATAAGTTATATATATATAAATTGTAACACTATAATATTTTATATTCATTTCTTTTGAAATAATGTTGAGGTATTTGATATCTTTATTTACACACAACCCCGATTCTAAATGTACATGTGATATAATATATTCCAATGAATCATAAGGTTATGTTTTAAATATCACTCATAAGTGGTGCAACAGTTATTTATAAGAATCCATAAATAATGGACCAGATTGAGTTACAAGAATTTAAGAAGAAACTCTAGGAGAATTTTGATAAGGGATTCATTCAAGAAAGTGAATTACCATGCGGTGAACCTATTCTTTTTATTAAGATGAAAGATGGATCAACTCGAATATGAATTTATTATCGGGTTCACAACAAGATCATGATCAATAATAATTATCATATGCCTCATATTGATGATATTTTTTATCAATTTTTAGGAGTTCAATACTTTTCAAGTATTGACCTATGATCTAGATATTATAAATTAAGAGTCAGAAGTCAAGAAAAGACCAAGAAACCTTATATATGAGGTATGAAAACAATGAATTTATAGTTATTACATTTGGTATTACTAATTACCATACTATATTCATGGATTTAATTAATATATTATTTGTAAATAGAATTTATTGGTTTGTGGTAGTACTTATAGAGGATATTCATATATATTCCAAGATAAAGGAAGAGTATAAAGATCACATGAGGATTTTACTTAAGCCACTAAGGAAGGATAAGTTTTATGAAAATTTTATTAAGTGTGAATTTTGTATATAGATATTTTCATTTTTGAGTCATATAATCTCAAGAGAGGATATATCGATGGATCCCTAAAAAATAAGAGTAATTGAACATTTTGTCTAACCACCCATTATGAATGAGATCCATATTTTTATAGGATTATCTGGATATTATTGATGATTTGTACAGAATTTCTCATGAATATATAATCTACTCATAAATTTAACTTAGAATAAAGTAATGTTTCATTAGAATAGTGAATGTGGGGAAATATTCAAGGAACTAAAGATAAGATTAATCAGTGAACCTATGGACACACTACCCAATATTAGAGAAGAGTTTTTTATTTACGGTGATGTAACAAATAAGGGGATTTGATATTTCCTTATGAAGAATTACAAGGTGATATATTATGCCTCTCATAATTAAAGGGTCATGACTAGAATCACCCAACCTATGACATGGAGTTTATAGAGGTAATATTTTCATTAACAATATAGAAGTATTATATTTATAGCGAAAGATGTGACATATATCTTTATAATAATATTTTAATTTATATATTCACCTATAGATAGATAAATATATTCTATAGAATATAGTTGGAGTTGATTAGAGATCATGACTTCTCAATACATTATCATCTTGGGAACGGACACAAGGTAGCTGATGATTTTAGTCAAAAGCATCATTCTTGCTTATCTATGATGGGTATCACAAAATAAAACTTATTTATATATTTTCAATGTATTGTCCATTAAATATTAAAGTAATGGGAGAAATATTTTCTTTTGAAATAATTGTTTAACCATCTATCCATGTGAAGATTAAAGATGTGTGGAAGGAAGATGTAAATATACAAAAAAACTGAAAAATGCTCCTAATTTTAACCTAGATTATGATGGAAGGATAATGATTAGGAACCAATTATGTTTCCCATTAATAAAATTATTTAAGAAATAGAAGTTTGATAAATCTCATATCTCATCATTCTCTATTCATTCTAGAAGTATGAATATATATATAGAGACCCTAAGGAGAATTTGTGCTGGGATAATATGAAGAGATTTATTTCAAATTATATGTATCAATTCTTGGTCTATTAAAAAAATAAGTCCCATTAGTATATGTATAATGTGTTATTGTAACCCTTAACTATACATGAATTGAAATTGTAAAACATCACCACATATTTCATCATGAGACTCCCCAAAATATCCAAAGTTCATAATGTTTTTGGGTTATATTTGATCACATTATAAAGTCATATCATTTCATTTAAATTAGATAAGATTTCTATCTTGATAATATATCTTGGATGTACATTAATGATGTGGTATGTTTGTATGGATTTCTAAATTGTATTATATCTAATCAATATATTAGTTTTACCTTGAGGTATTTAGGAAGTCTTCAGTAAGTTCTGGATATGGAGTTATGTTTTAGTAAATCCTATCTTCATCAGGTAGATGTTAATTATAAGAGTACCATTAAATCTCAAGTGGATATTCTAATATCCTATTCTGTATATTTCAAAGGTTGTTGGGATAAAAACATCCCTCTAGTCAAATTCTCTTATAATAATAAATTTCACTCAAACATTGACATGGCCCATGACCTACCATAATATTATCTTAGCTTCCATACATTTATCTTAGATCCTATTTTCATCTCATAATACTAATATTTCAATGTTTAAGGTTTAGGGTTTAATACAAATGAGGTCTCTTAAAGAATATGTGGTAAAAATTCTTTAAATTTAAGTAAAACATATGGTAAGGGTTTTATCTTACAATCTCATTTTTGACAGGATTGTTTATGCCTGAATTTTTTAGCATGAAATTATATGATTTATCACTCATAAAAATCATTTATTTTTTCTCCTCTAGTTATTTCTATAGATTTCTTGTTTTTCTTTTAGTTTCCTCTCTTTCAGTACTCAAAAGAAAAAAATAATTTTTTTAAGGAAAACCAACTATATTTCTATCTTTGAATTTGATTTTTTTTCTTCCATATCTATATTTTATTTGAAATGTTTGCAAGAATGTTTTTATCATTCCCAAATTATTGTATAAATGCATTTTTACCCATGTTTTAATTTCTATTAAAATGTTTAAAAGGGATCTTATTTTTATTTTTTGAATAGGGTATCTATGAATTTTTACTGATGGTGTGAAATTATTATTTATTTTAACCTATATTTTACAAAAATATTTTCCCACCATCATGAATAATATTTTCTTTTAATATTTTTTTAAAATTTTCCTGGGTTATTTTCCAAAAAAATGATTTTCTTAATATTCTTGAAATTTTTCAATTTTAAATAAGTGTATTCAAAATGAAAAATGATATTTTCCTCAATAAATTTTCTATTGATCTCTTAAAATAATTTTTCATAAATTATTACATTTTTTGATTTTAGTTGTGATTTATTGGGTATATGATTCTATAGTACCATAATTACTCATTTTAAGGATTTTTTATAATTTTGATGATGAAATAGTTAAGAATACCATTTTATTTTCCATGGGTTAAGCTATAATGAAATGATAAGGGTTTTCATTATCTTGTGGAATAAATATGAATTCATTATAATTATTCGATGGGTGGGTCCGTTATATCCCTTTAATTCACTAGGTAAAAATTAATGTTTCATGAAATAAAATGGTATATGGGAGGTTATCCAATGACCAAAAGAGGGTACATGGGTCATTATTCCAAGACCAAAATAATTATATGAGAGGTTATCCTAAGACCAAATATGTTACAAGGGTGTTTATACAAAGGATAACAAGTTAGGAGTGTCTTGGTGGGTAGCATTGACATAAGATTTATATGATTATGATTATGCTACACTTTATTCCACTATTTTATGACATGATCTTATGAAAATATTTTTATCTCATGGTTCATGTTCTTTGATTACTTTATGATTTAAGTCTTATGATCACTTATGCTTTATGGCATGAATCATGATTATAATCTATGAATTTATAGGTATGGTTTTCAAATTATAATCTCATTTTCTCATACCCTTATACTCTAGTTATTCTTAAAAATTATCACTGATTAATATCTATCTTCATTACCCTTAATGAGCATCTGTTCTAACCCTTTATTATGTTTCCTCTTCCTCGAGATATGAAAAAATGTTTTATGTAAGAGAGGTATAATAAGGGTGATAGTTGTGGAGGAATTAGTGGGAGATGATGTAGATATTTTATGTAGCAGTCTTTTATGTATCTACGTTTTCAAATACACTAAGCCATTACAATTTAATTGTGAATCCGGATGATATAAGATGAATACTAATATAGTAAAATGTAATATTTATATATTAAATGTTTGGGTTTCCTAATAAAATTTAAAAGAAAACTGGGGTACTATCTTGGAATATCTGAAGATGGATGGTCTCAATCAATAGAGTTAAAGATTAAAAGTCTAACTCTACAATAATGTAAAAAGTAAATTTATTTGTTCTATTAGAATAACTAAATAGATAGATTCTAGGAATAAGAATCTATATATAATGATTAGAGTGTTAAACCTCGTGTAAATGACTAGTGTTGATAATTATTAAAATCACTTTCTACAGTAGACTAATAGAAGTTGTGGTGTTAAATGTATTGGACATATTCAAGAGATATGATTAAATAGTGGTAAAATAACACAATTTCTTGCTATAATAATGGAGAAATAATCTATTGGTCGGAGTGGATACTCAAGAGGGGGTGTGAATTAAGTTCCTATTAAAATTTCTGTTAAAATATTTCTATTAAAATCCCCCAATTTAAAAACAACTTAAACTGTAGTGAATTTGTAAAACAATGAAGGTTCAATTAGATTCTCAAAAGATTTATTAGGTCTCAATTAATTTAATCAGAGGATTAAATTGTCTTTTGAACTAATCTAATGATTTAAAAAAGTTACAAATACTTTCTAATTTAACTATCAGAGTAACTTTAAAATAGATTTGTATTTAAAAGTAAATTGCAGTGGAATGAAAAATATATAATATACTTTAAACTTAATCGGAGATGCACAACAGATATAACCAAGAGGTTCAGTCTCAAGCCGAGACTTATTCCTCTCAAGCAATTTATATAAATTTGATCCACACCCTCAATTGGGGAAAAACAACAGTACAGAGACTGTACAGGTCCTATGACCTCTACCACAGTTCTTCATGGGAAAAACAAAAGCAACAGCTCTCAGGATATCCAGGTCACACTTGACCTCTTCCACAACTCACAGTGGGATACAAGAAGGTGTAGAAAGTTTGGTGTGAGGATTTAATATCCTCCAGTTTATCTTAAGAGACAATGTGTATCTAGAGTAGACATATGTACACACACACTGCTAAGAATGTTAAGCAAAGAGATACAACAGAGGAAATTATAGAGTTTATAAAGATCGGTGTATTTGCAGATATTCTCTGGACTCATTTTGATGTTGCATATGGAAGTCAAGTCCTTTCTGGTGAGGATGAATTAAAACATATTATCGTTGTTCTTCTCAGCTACAGCTATTTAGACATGTGCATATGATTTTCAGTAAGGCACAAATACTAGTCTTTTGTTTATTCCAGGTGAAAGATCTGCTTCAATATCTCTATTTTTTACAGGAGTTCTTCGAGTTCTCCTTGTGTTCCCTGGGACTTCACACAAGTGAACCTTCTTTCGTATATCTTTTTTTTCGTTCAGCTCTACATTAATTTTACTACAGATCATCCTTTTTATTCCCTGAGATCTTGCAAAAATAATGATTACCTTTTTATAGGTACAAGGTACGGTTTCCTGACATCCAACAACTAACATTAATTAATAGTAGGTTCATTTAACTAAGAAAATATGATCGTCAGAATTAAAATGGTTTGTAAAAATTTCAAACAGTTTTCATAACTATCGGTGAGTCATGAGATCAGTGAGTTATTTTTAATTTGAATCGGTATCGGTAGGTCATGTGATTGTCATCGGTTTTGGTAGGTCATTTGATCAGTATCGGTTTCAGTAGGTCATTAGATCAGCATCGGTTTTGGTAGGTCATGTGATCAGCATCGGTTTCGGTAGGTCATTTGATCAGCATCAGTTTCAGAAGTTCATTTGATCAGCATCGGTTTCGGTAGGTCATTAGATCATCATCGGTTTTGGTAGGTCATTAGATCAGAATCGGTTTTGGTAGGTCATTAGATTAGCATCCGTTTCGGTAGGTCATTATATCAGCATCAGTTTCAGTTGGACATTAGATCCGCATAAGTTTCGGTAGGTCATTAGATCAGCATCGGTGCAAACGTTCTTATCGGTGCGACCGTTCTTCATCGGTGCGACCATTCTTCATAGCTGTGACCGTTCTTATCGGTGCGACCATTGTCATCAGTGCGACCGTTCTTATCGGTGTGGTTGTTCTTCATCGGTGACTCAAGAAAATAACTAACGGTGAGTCAAAAACATGAAATACACACCAAGTGTCTGTTCAATATAGAACACTTCCAAGTTAATAGAAAACCATAAATAATCATGGATAAACATATGTATACATGATTAAACATATATAAACACATTTAGAAAAGAATTAATAGTTGACTAAATTTACTTATAAATAGAAATAACAATGATTTGGGATTATTAAAATAACCATTTCACCGAGGTTTCAACAATCTCCCCCTTTTTAATAATCACAAATCTATGGAATAAAAGAAAAGAGAGTAAAGGATGTAATATTCAGTATGCTCCCCATATATAAACAAAATATATAACCAAAGATAAAAAGATCATCATAGAATGCACCAGATCATAAACAAAGTGAGAGTGTATCAACATAGCATTAGTTTACATATTTATAAGCAGTCATCATTTCTCCCCCTTACTTCATATATTATGACTGCATGCTTGTTATGACTATTCTCCCCCTTTGGGATTATTAAAAAAAATAAAGATATCATAGAGAGAAAGTAGAATAAAGTTCCATTCAAATAAACACTGAAAAAGGTACAATAAAAGGAAACACATAAAAGACACCCTATAAAAAATGACATGCATGGATACTTATTGGGATGTAAAGGAGATTTTCCTTTAGAAGATGGAGGAATGGATGAGCCAGAGGGTGGATTGGTGGAAGGTTTATCTGGACGGATGGAGAGAGGTGGAAGGACAGCTCTGGATGGAAGCAGAGTGGGTGCTAAAGTGACTTGTGTTTGAGTAGAAGATCTTCCTGAAGGCGGCTGCTAAATGACTGGCCGAATATTAGAGAGAGCTTGAGAAACTGATAACTGACCTGGAGTAACACCAGATGGACTGAGAGGCTCAGTAGTAGGAAAAACAATTTCCTTAGCTTGCACATGAAGATAGGGTTTGAGCAGATTGATAAAATCTTGAATGAATTCACCACCATATTTTTTTCCCTTCTCAAAATCATCTTTTTTATGCATAAATCTTTCGAGAGTAGGAGTAAAATCTTTCAACTGATGTACCTGAGCCTTAAAGGCTTGAGTGACTGGTGGAAGCCTCAAATTTTCATCCAAGACTTTAAACTGATGGTTCAACTTATGCTTGTTATATATTTTAGAGAAATAGTGATCCACCTTTTCTTTGATCTCTTTCTGAGACTGAGTAGCATCAGCCGAATAAAGCTTCACCATCTTGTGAATATGATCACTGTTTTCCTTCATCTTTTTCTATGAGTCCAAATCCAAAATCTGTCCAAGTGTAGCTAACTCTTCTTTTATAACATCTTTTAAATCATTGATCTCATGACCAGTAATCTTGGTCACTTTTGAGGATCTAGATTGAGCAACAACCAGAGTAATCTCAGCCTTCAACTTTCTCAAATATGAATTCTTCGTATGTTCTATAAAATTTTTCAAAACGTCCATCATACTAGTGATGGTTGATATAAATTCTCTTGAAAGATAAAATAAGTCATATCCTAAATCCTTGAGTGCTTGATTTAGAGAGGTAATGTACCTTCCAATCAATTCACTAGTATTGCACAAGTCTTTCTTGATAATACTTACTAGTCTTTGAGCTATAGCATCTATAGCAGCCTCAGATAAATTCACAGGAGAAGGAGAAGGAGCGTGAGTGAATTCCTCTTTCATTGTCTCACTAACTACATGAAGAAACTCGTCTTTAAATTTTTCCAAATCCGATCAAGAAACTGAAGGACCAGGTCTTTTTGCTATCACTTGAACATTATCAGCATCTAGTCTAGGCATAACTAAGAGGCTTTCCCTTGCTTTGTGCACCCCTTCTTCTTCTTCCTCTGAATAATACAAATCAAGAACAGAAAAACCTATGTGTTTCTCCCATGTAGCTTTACAAGTGGAATACTCGGGCTTTACAAAATCAGCTTTTCCAAAATTTTCATGAGAGATTTCTTCACCTACATCAATCTCTGTCTGCATTGTTCTTTCAGGCTCAGGAACAGCTTCTTCTTCAACTTGTTGTGGTTGTGGATCATCTTGGATCACATTTTGACCATCTACTAGTCGAGTAGCAGCATCATCATCCCCACCATCATCATTATAGCCATCATCATCATCACCATCATCATTTCCATTATTATTTACTGAAGTTTCATCGGTACTATATTTACTACTGGATTTATACTCCTCAGAATTTTATTCTTTAGTTTTAGCTTCTTCTTTATCACCTAGAAGAGGTTCTAACTCTGGTAACTTGAGTGGTGGACTAGCTGGTCCAAATTCCATTCTTCTTTTCTTAGGACTCACTGTATCAGGATCACTCCTGTCATCAGGAGGTGACTCAGGCTCTTTTCCAGTATTCACATCATCATCAGCCTCATGTTTCCCTGTTCCTTTCTTACTTGACTCTCTAGTTTTCTTAGGAACTTCTTTCTCTTCTTCCTCATCAGAATAAACCACTTCTTTATCAGATTTTAAACTGGGATCTCTCATCCCCTTTGGTCTCTTAGGATGGTCAGAAGGATTAATGGAGTCATAAAAATTATATTCATCAGCAACCAATGCCTTCTTCCATGGATTCTAGTTGATTTTCATTCTTTTGCAGATGTCCTTGTTAATAAAAAAACTACTACTGGATGAGATACACTCATATCCATCTTTAACACAACCCAAAAACTTTAACATATTAGATATTTTCTTAGAGTAGAACAAAGTTGTAGCTTTCTTGGAAGGCTTCACCATCTCAGCAATATGGACAGTAATATATCTACACAAGTTAATCTTCTCATCATTTAGCAATAAAAACAATAGGAAAACATCCTGATACTTTGTAGCAGCAAAATCACCCTTACTGGGACAGATTTGGTGCTGAATACACTTAAACAAAATTATACTTTCACCATCTAACTCAGCAGCTGTTATTCTTCTGAATTCAGAATTGCCAGTCAGCATCTCCAGAGCAAGATCATATGAAAAATATTCAGTGGTAGGAGGAATATTACCATAATATGCTTCATATCTACCTTTATGAGGTACTCCCAAACACTCATCTCATTGCTTTGAAGAAAAATATATCTTTTTACCTTTGACTACAGAAGATAATCTTCCATCTTCAGCTCTATCCAATACAATAGTTAAGTTCAGATAGAAATCAAGAACATTCTTTGGGTAGTAGACTCAATTATTATCATACAACCATTCTTTCCATCCTTGCATCTTCATTACTTTTAAAAGAGCAGACTTACTGGTTAACACCCATTCGGAACTCACCTCCTTTTCCGCGGTAACTACCCGAGTTTTCAACTCCGGGTTCACTGACCTTTGAGTTGTGTTGCACGATTCTCCCCATTGGAATTTCACAGGAGAGGAACCTTCATATTCCTTGCTTTGTCGCTTTTTCTTTCCTATTTGGAGTTTTGATAGGTTTGAAAGGTTTGAAGGATTTAAAAAGGTTCGAGAGGATCAAGAGGTTCATGTTTCTGAAAAAGTAAGGTTCAGCGGGAGATGGAAAGTCACAGTTCTCTGGAAAAGAAATAGTTGTGGGTTATTAAATTTATCATTTAGGGTTACAATACTAAATATAATATCGATTAAGTAAAACAACTTTGTTTTGATAAACACTAAAAGTGTTAAACACTATAAGACACAAACGGTAGCAAAAAATTGTTTTCACTGATCGGTTTCACAGATCAGTTTCACAGATCGATCATACCCAATTCTTGCTTAATAAAATTTAACCTTTATAATATTAAGGTTTTTGTGAATATATCATCTAATTGATGTTCAGAGTCAATAAATTCAAAAGAAACATCACCGTTTTAATAATGATCTCTCAAAAAGTGATGTCTGACATCAATGTGTTTGGTCCTAGAGTGAGACAGAGGATTCTCAGAGATTCTAATTGCACTAGTGTTATCACAATTTATAGACACATATATAAATTGATTTCCATAGTCCAACAGGGTGTGTTTCATCCACAGAATCTATGCACAACAACTACCAACAGTAATTTATTCTGCTTTAGCAGTAGATAATGCAACAAAGTTATGTTTCTTACTACACCAAGATACCAGGGACTTTCCCAAAAGATGACATGTTCCAGATGTGCTCTTCCTATCTAACTTGCAATCGGAAAATTCAGCATCTGAATAAATCATTAAGTCAAAGTATTTTCCTTTTGGATAAAACAAACCTAAATTGGTAGTATGTTTACGATATTTGAAATTCCTTTTAACAGCAAGTAAATGCGATTCTTTAGGATTAGCTTGAAATCTTGAACACATGCATACACTAAACATAATATCTGGTCAACTAGAAGTAAAGTAAAGTATACTCCCAAAAATACCTCTATAATTGGTTTTATCAACTGCTTTCCAGGTTCTATCATCATCCAACTTACAGGTGGTCCTCATAGGCGTGTCACTTCCCTTATTACTATCCAAACCAAAACGTTTTAAAATATCATTTGTATATTTACTTTGATTTAAAATAATACCATATTTGTTTTGAAAAATTTGAATTCCAAGAAAATACTTGAGTTCTCCTATTAAACTCATTTCAAATTTATTTTTCATAATTTTTGAAAAATCTGTACATAAAGAATTTTTAGAAGATCCAAAGATAATATCATCAACATAGATTTGTACAATCAAAATATCTTCAGAAATTATTTTAATAAAAAGAGTGGGATCTGAAATTCCCTTAGTAAAACCATTAGAAATAAGAAAATTGGTAAGTCTATCAAACCAAGCTCTTGGAGCCTGTTTTAAACCATATAAAGCATTAGAAAGTTTAAAAACATGATTTTGAAAATGGGGGTTTGTAAAACCAGGTGGTTGTTCAACAAAAACATATTTATTTAGAAAACCATTTAGAAAATCACTTTTAACATCCATTTGATATAACATGAAATTCAGATAAGTAGCATAGGCAAGTAGAATCCTAATAGTTTCTAATCTAGCTACAGGTGAAAAGGTTTCTTTGTAGTCTATTCCTTCCTCTTGACTATACCCTTGTGCAACTAGCCTTTCTTGGTTTCAAACTATATTTCCTGATTCATCAACCTTGTTTCTAAAAAACCATTTAGTGCCTATAGTCAAGGTTTCCTTAGGTCTTTCTACTAATTCCCAGACTTTGTTTCTTTCAAATTTATTTAACTCTTCTTGCATAAACATCACCCGAAATTCATCATTGATTGCATCATTGATATTTTTAGGTTATAGCTGTGAAATAAAGGCTTGATGTTCAACCAGATTTCTTATAGAATCTCTAGTCTGTGTCCCTCTATAAATATTACCAACAAAATCATCTAAAGGATGATTCTTTATAATCCTAGTTGATCTGGTAAAGGTGGGACTAGAAATTCCAGGTTCTTCTCTAGGTTCAGATTCATTAGAAGCAGGTTCTGGAACATTTTCAGAGTTGGTTGACTTAACAACAGGGTCACTATTTTTGTCATTGAGGTTTAAAACAGAAAAATATTCTTCTTGATTTTTAAGAGAATGTTTAGGTTCATGTGGATCAGTTTCATCAAATTTGATGTGAACAGATTCTTCCACACACTTGGTTCTCTTATCAAAGACACTATAGGCTTTTATAGTAATTGAATATACTAAAAATATTCCTTCATCACTCTTGGATGCAAATTTTTCTAGATTATCCTTAGTATTAAGAATAACGACTTTGAAACCAAAGACTCTAAAGTAACTAACTTTAGGTTTCCTATTATTCCACAGTTCATAGGGGGTCTTCTTAAGAACAGGTCTGATCAAGACTCTATTGATAATTTAACAAGCTATATTTATAGCTTCAGCCCAAAAATAAATAGGTAGGTCATATTCATTTATTATAGTTCTTGCAATTTCATGAAGGGTTCTATTTCTTCTTTCTACTACACCATTCTACTGAGGTGTCCTAGGGGCAGAGAAGTTGTGACTATAGAAATTTTTTGAGCAATAAGATTCAAACTCATGATTTTCAAACTCATGACCATGATCACTTCTCATGGTATGAATCTTAATTACACTATGGTTTTCTACAGACTTAGAGTATTTAACAAAATAAGAACAAGCTTCACTTTTGTGAGCTAAGAAGTATACCCAAGTATATTTAGAAAAGTCATCTACTAATACATAGACATAGTGCATCCCATTTAAACTAGAAACTCTAGAAGGTCCAAAAAAGTCCATGTTAACTAACTCGATAGGTTGATAAGTTGAAACTTTTTTCTTTTATTTAAAAGAAACTTTATGTTGCTTCCCCTTTTGATAGGGATTAAAAACTTTATCAGTTGGGAATTCAAGTTTGGGTAGGTCTCTAACTAAGTTTTTCCTAGTCAATTTTCTGAGTGAATGAATGTGGCAGTGTCCGAATATTTTTTTCCAAAGCCAAGACTCTTTATGAAAATCATTCAAGAAAGTAACATTTTATTTAGCTAAATAATTCAAATCAATAGCATAAACATTTTCATTTCCTAATTCAGAAAATACTAAAATATTTTTAGAATTAAAAACATTACAAGAATTATTTTAAAATTTAACATTGAAACCATCATCACATAACTGAGAAATACTTAACATATTATATTTAAGTCCATAAACAAATAATACATTAGAAATTATAACTGAATTAGTGTTACCAATCGGGCCTAAGCCGATGATTTTTCCTTTTGAATTATCACCAAAGGTGACATGGCCTCCATAAACCTTGATTAAACTCTTGAAGCATGAGTAATATCTAATCATGTGTCTTGAATATCCACTATCCAAGTACCATACCTTCTTAAGGGAACTTTTCATGAAAGGTTCCTACAAAACAGGTTTAAATAGAAAATGATTTTGATACCCAGATTTTCTTGGGTCCAGATAGGTTAGCAAGCAAATCCTTAGGTACCCAGATTTGTCTCATGGGTCTTATATAATCTACAGAATCCATATATTTTGAAAGATAAACTTTATTTGATCTATATCAATTTGAATAACGATTTGAACCATATGAATTTCCAGAACTCGAACTAGTAGCATTCTGTCCAAATTTAGGAATAAATCTATTTTTAGTAATCTGTCTCTGTCCAGGCTGATAACCTATTCCAGTGGTACATTTTGGTGCCACTTGTATACCTAAAATTTGTGTAAGTGTGCCTTTTCCATTAGTAAACTTTTATAATTCATTCCTCAGTTTCTCATTATACATTTTCAGTTCAGTATTTTCCTTAAGTAATTAAGCATTCTTTTCTTTCTCTATATCAAGGGCAGATTCAACAGAGCTGGTTAAAGCATGTTGTTTCTTCAAGGTCTTATACTTGTCCTTCAATTAATTACAGGTTTCTTCTAGCATATTAAAATATTCAAATAGTTCTTCAATAGACATATTTTCAGATTCACAATCAGATTCAACTCTAGAATAATATGAATTTAAATCAGGAGTATCCAATGTTACCTCAGATGTGTTTTTCATGAATCAAATGTTAGTTCTTTGAGATTTTTCATCCTTAGTATAATCAAAATCACTTGAGCTGTCTTCTGAATCACTCCAAGTTTATTTCATAGATTTCTTGTACTTATTGTCCTTGTAGTCATATTTATTTTTGAACTTTAATTTAGGGCAATCAGATTTCACATGTCCTTTACTTTTGCACTCATAACAAACAATCTCATCACTCTTATCAGGATTTTTTCAGTCCTTCTTCCAATGACTATTGTTGTCATATTTACCTTCGTAATTTCATTTTCTGAAGAATTTATTCTTCCTATAGAACTTCTTGAATCTTCTGGCTATTCCGAGATATTTCAGCATTACTTTCAGAATCTGAACATTCACTTGTTGTGCTTTCAGTAGGTATGTGAATTTTATCCTTATCCTTTCTCTTTAAGGCAGTAGACTTAAAAGCCACTGACTTCCTATTTGGTTTATCATCTTCTTCCTTGTTTACCTTATGTTCTTCTTCATACATCATATGCTTACCAATTAATTCCTTAATAGGTAAAGCACCAATATCACAGGATTCTCTAATTGAAACTGATGTGCCCCTCCACTTTTCTAGTAGACATCTTAGTATTCTCATAATTTTCTCCTTTGCAGGAATAGATTTTCCAAGTGAGCTCATAGTGTTGAAAATCTCATTGAAACTGAGATACATATCAGAAATAGGTTCATCGGGCTTCATTTTAAAATTATCATACTTAATAGTATAGGTATTCAATCTCATTTCCTTAACATTGGTTGTTCCCTCATGGGAAATAGCTAAAGTGTCCCAAATTTCATAAGCAGTTTTACAAGCAGATATGCAATTTAATTCTTTATCTCCAAAAGCACAATACAGGGCATTCATTTCTTTACAATTATTATTGTATTAAGTTTTAGTTGGTTCATCCCAAGTAGTTCTCTCAGTTTCTGGAATCTTATACTTAGTCACTATAACAGTCCAGATGTCAAATCCCATACTTTCCAAATGAATTTTCATTTTTAGTTTCCACTGATCATAATTTGTTCCATTGAAGAAAGGTGTCCTGTTGGTATCACCACCTTCTGGTCTATTATCCATAGTTATATTTTAACAAATATATTTAAAGAGATAAAATTTATAACTAACAAAAATTTAAGATCTTTGAGAGACAACTAAAATCACAGTTTAAAAATAGAGTATTCAAAAATCCTTTAAAAAATAAACAAACCTTCCTCTGATACTAAATGTAGGTCAGAGTGGATACTCAAAAGGGGGGTGAATTGAGTTCCAGTTAAAATTTCTGTTAAAATATTTCTATTAAAATCCCCTAATTTAAAAACTAGTTAAATTGTAGTGAATTTGTAAAACAGTAAAGGTTCAATTAGATTCTCAAAAGATTGATTAGGTCTCAGTTAATTTAATCAGAGGATTAAATTACCTTTTGAAACTAATCTACTGATTTAAAAAAAATTACAAACACCTGCTAATTTAACTATCAGAGTAACTTTAAAATATATTTGTATTTCAAAGTAAATAACAGTGGAATGAAAAATTTATAATATAATTTAAACTTAATCTGATATGCACAGCAGATATAACCAAGAGGTTCAGTCTCAAGTCGAGACTTAGTCCTCTCAAGAAATTTATATAAATTTGATTCACACCCTGGATTGGGGAAAAACAATAGTACAGAGACTGTTCAGGTCCTAAGACACCTACCACAGTTCTTCATGGGAAAAACAAAAGAAATAGCTCTCGGGCTATCCAGGTCACACTTGACCTCTTCCACAACTCAAAGTGGGATACAAGAAGGTGTAGAAAGTTTGGTATGAGGATTTAATATCCTCTAGTTCAGCTCAGGAGACAATGTGTTTCTAGAGTAGACAGATGTACACACACACTGCTCAGAATGTTAAGCAAAGAGATACAACAGAGGAAATTATAGAGTTTAGAAATCTATGTGTATTTGCAGATATTCTATGGACATGTTTTGATGTTTCATATGTAATTCAAGTCCTTTTTGGTAAGGATGACTTAAAACAGAGTATCGTTGTTCTTCTCAGCTACAGCTATTTAGACTTGTGCATATGATTTTCAGTAAGGCACAGCTACTCGTCTTTTTTTTGTTCCAGGTGAAATATCTGCTTCAAGATCTCTGGTTTTTACAGGAGTTCTTCGAGTTCTCCTCGTGTTCCCTTGGACTTCACACACGTGCACCTTCTTTCGTATATCTTCTCTTTCGTTCAGCTCTACATTCATTTTACTGCAGATCTTCCTTTTTATTCCTTGAGATATAGAAAAAAGAATGATTACCTTTTTACAGGTATGAGGTATGGTTTCTTGACATCCAACAACCAACATTAATTAATAGCAGGTGCATTTAACTAAGAAAATATGACCGTTGAAATTAAAAGGGTTAGTAGAAAGTTCAAATAGTTTTCATGACTATTGGTGAGTCATGAGATCGGTGAGTCATTTTTAATTTTCATTGGTATCATTAGGTCATGAGATCAGCATCGGTTTTGGTAGGTCATTTGATCAGCATCGGTTTCAGTAGGTCATTAGAACAGCATCGGTTTCAGTAGGTCATTAGACCAGCATCAGTTTCGGTAGGTCATGTGATCAGAAACGGTTTCAGTAGGTCATTTGATTAGCATCGGTTTTGGTAGGTCATTTTATTAGCATCGGTTTGGGTAGGTCATTAGATCAGCATCAGTTTCAGTAAGTCATTAGATCAGCATTGGTTTCGGTAGGTCATTAGATTAGCATCGGTTTCGGTAGGTCATTAGATCAGCATCAGTTTATGTAGGTCATTAGATCAGCATCGGTGCGATCGTTCTTATCGGTGCGACCATTCTTCATTGATGCGACCATTCTTAATCAGTGCGACCATTCCTATTGGTGCGACCTTTGTCATCGGTGCGACCGTTATTATCGGTGCGACCATTCTTCATCAGTGACTCAAGAAAATAACTAACGGTGAGTCAAAAACAAGAAATACACACCAAGTGTCTATTCAATCCAGAACACTTCCAGGTCAATAGAAAAACATAACTAATCATGGATAAAAATATGTAGACATGATTAAACATATATAATCACATTTAGAATAAAATGAATAGTTGAATAAATTTACTTATAAACAGAAATAACAATGATTTGTGATTATTAAAATAACCATTTCACAGAGGGTTCAACACAATCCTTTTGTTATCTTATATTATAATTGTTGTAATACATGTAAAATATCATTTGTATGAATAATTAAAAAGAATAATTATAATCTTGAATAAGTTTAGTAGTGAACAAAATAGAAATTTTATAAATTTAGTATTTAATTGATATAAATATTTGGAGTTAAATATGATGAAGATTATAATTATTTTGAAAAAATTTAAAGATATTTTAACACATTTTAGATTCCATAAAGATATTTTATATTCCATGAGACAAATAAAAGATTTTTTATACTTAATTAAATAATTTTCCAAACTCTATGATTGAGCTAAATAATGCCATGAATTTCATTGGATTTCATAAGAATAATTTGTCTGAATGTGTAAGAATCATTCCAAAATAGGAAAAGATAATTTTATAAAGGTATTACGTTTTCATAAGGACCATTTCTACTATTAAGAGTGAAATTTACAAATATAAGAGGCCCACTAAGAACTTTATGGTTTGTCAAGACCCATCACAATAATCATATATAGTTTTCATAAGATTCATTTGAGGTAGATATTATAAAATTGGTAAAGTCATTTTGTAAGATTCATTCAAATATTTCATAAGATTAATTCATAGTTTTTTAATATTCATTCTAATATTTTATAATATTCATTTCTATATATGAAGATATTTCTAGACATAGATAAATTTGATGTTCTAAAAATTAAAATGGATTTTTCAGAAGAATTATATCTATAAATTAATGTGTACTCCAAAAATTTAAATTATATGATGATTGTTAAATTCATAAATGTTTTAAATGTTATAATTATTTCGATAATCATGATTCAATATTTTTAGAGGTGATGTTCAAACAAGGTGAGTATGAGGATCCAATTGAAGCTGAATCAAGTATCTAAAATATGGCAATTCCATGGGAAGATGGTTCATGTAGGGGTCACTTTGAAATAATAAATTGATTAATTTAATGTATTTATAGAATAAATTTAATATAATTTATTTACCTATGATAGATAAAGATATATATTCATTCAATTGGTAAATTTCAGTGTTATTGAATAAGAGAAGTCATATATGAGGGATTCCTACAAGTTATGAATATTTTTTGTATGTTTTTCAAAAATACATAGAGTTAAAAGATAAAGTATTAATTATGTATGTTATAAAAGTAAATTATCCATGATTAATTGAAGGATATTATGGGAAAGTAAATACAAAAAATGAATGAATTTTTTATTTTCATGACATAGAAAATATATTTTCCTGAATAAATATAAAAAAGGTTTAAGTAGAAAGAGAGTAGAAATCAATACTTAATTTGAAAAGAAATATCATCATGTATCAAAATAATAGGAGATAACCCAATAAGAAATTATTAATGAAGAATAAATATATGTATAAATGAATGAAACTATGACATTATTTAAAAGAATAAATCTATCACATCAAATCATAATGAATATGAACAATAAATTAGTTTTGAGGGTTGTCTTGTGGTACCTAGTATTGTAAAATTAAAATATAGTAAAGTAAGAAATGAAAGAATGATGTAGAAGTAGGGTTGAGGGATATACATATAAATTTTTTTGATTAATCCAAATTATCAAGACTTTCATATTGAGAAGCTAGTATATTTTTGAGATCATTGGAGGCTCAAGAGTTGAGGAAGTCCATTGATCCATATTCTAAGTAAGATCAGGTTTCTTGGTAATTTTTAGAGACCAAGTTGCATGTATGTTAGATTATTATCTTATGAATTTAAAAACATGATTTTAGGTGTATGTTCATATCACTTGATATAGTGACACCCTGGAGAAGTTTGGTGATCTTAGTCAAGTAGTGGATGATACTTTGTAAAAAAGCAGTATCTAATATAATGAACACAAATATGAGATTATTTTTATAGGCATTTTGGGGGATAAACTTTAGGTAAATGATTATACCTCTCCATACCAATTTTCGTAATAATACATGTTAGTAGAAAAACATTATCCCTGTTAGACCCTAACACAACAATGAAATTTTCACCCACTTAGAGGTGAACCTTATTTTCTACATTTAATGTGGTATATATATGTTGTGTAGTTATAATAGATACACAATTTCTATAATAGATAACATGTGTTCCGATATTGAGAGGGGATAATTATAATTGGACAAAATTAATTTTGTAAAATAGTTCACCTGGATTCACCCCATCTCCCTCCCCACAGGTGACCACACACATTCATGGGAACTCCAAGCTACTCAGTTTAGTATCACATTCCTCAAGAATCTCATCACTATTTTACTATGAAAACTAATCACTAGATTGAGAAATATTATCATTTTTTATAATAGTGAAATATTTATTCTAAATAATTTTTATAAGACTTTTTTATATCATTTTTATAGAAAAATTTAATTTAATAGTCAAGGGAAATAACTTTATCCCCACAAGATTCAAAATTATTTTTCTTCTCTTATTTAAGAATAAAGAACTTGATTTAGAAAACATAAAATTATTTCAGTGTTGGATTCATCATACAACACAACTTATATGGTTTTTTTCTCTTTATTTGAACATAATAATTCTCTACTGGATATATATACATATGTGATAATTATTTCCTTCTAATACATCTCTAGTATATTTATTTCTTGAAGAATCTTATGGGTCATGTTTTCAATGGTCAGGTTTCTTCTCTTAATGATACCATTTGCCTAAAGAGTCCTCGTCACTAAAATTTGGTGACTTATCCCATTATTCTCAAGATATTATTCCACATGATTATTATTGAATTGTATACCATTATCATTCAATAATTTTTAAATTTTTAACTCAAGCATCTTCTCCACTAATATATGATGAAATTAAATACACTAGATTACTTCAAAGTTTGACAGATAACTGTAATCCATGTCATCATGTTGTGCTCATATATAAATAAAACATAGTTCCTCTTTATATCAATTTATTTTGGTGATATTGGCCCACACACATCAACATGCACCAACTCAACTAACCTCATCAATTTATCATTCTTCATATTGTTAGACTTTTTAATTATTTTCCCTTTTTGAAAATTATCACATGTGAGATTGTGATCACCTAAGAGTTTAGGAATATAATCAGATCCTTCATTAATCACTAAATATTATAAGTAATTTTATCTCAAGTGTGCAAGCCTTTTATGCTATAATTTTCTCTATTCTTCCTTAGTCTAAAAATAAATTTTTTTTATCCACAAATAATGCAGAGATTCTACTTTGTGTGTTTTCCTTACATTAAAATTCAACTATATCTACCTCTGGTGATGAATTTTCTCATACTAAAATTGAATATATACCCCATGTCACATATTTTTGTATCACAAATATAATATTGTGACCAAGACCTTAAAACACCAAGAAATATATATTCCTAAAGTCTTTACCTACATTTTTATTTTTTGAAGCCAATTATTCTCAAAAAGTGATCATTGATAAAATGAAAATTTCCACTTATTTTTTACTTTATATTCATGAAAATATCATTATTTCTCATTATATAGGAAGGAAAATCACTCTTTAAAATCTTTACTCTGTCATGATATGTTTCTCTTAAAGTAATTTCAATGAAATTATCCTTTTCAACATTTTATTTCCTAATCCATGTATTTTTTCTCAAATTATTTATTAGTGAATTTTATTGTTCCACCTCTTGATTAATTTAATTACCCTTATATTATAATGATACAAATTTATTATTAGTTTTTATCCAACTTGATGGCACTTAAAACTATTGATTCCTTCCTTTTTTTGATTTCCTAAGGAACGTCTCTTAGTATCCTTTGTTAGAAATTCATGGATTTGTGTTCATAACCATCACACCAAAAAATTAGTCCTTAAAAACATAATCAGCATTATAATTTCTAATCAAATGTTTTCATTTGTTTTATGACATGAAATTAATTTTTTTCTATAGAGCATGAATACTATTTATTCCCCATCTTTCTATAATAACAAAATTACATTATGGGAATATTATTGTGTGTATTTCCTTCTCCACTTTCCACTTTATATGACTTTTTTGGGTCATCCAAATAAAACTTCTTAAAGGTTGTTGATGCTGGTTGTTTCACATCAACCGAAACTACTTTCTAGAAAAAAGTAATCCCTTAATTTTTTTACTTTATATTTTAAACGTTTTTCTTATGGGAGTTTTTTTATTGATTCCTTTTACTCCTCCTTATCTTTTTTGGTAGACCATGAATTTATACTTCCCGATGTTATAGTGAGAGTTAAAAATATCTATTGACAATCATGGGTTCATCTTATATTTATAAATTATCCTTTATAATCCTTAATCTTATTAACAATATCTTTCATAAACTCGATCAAGACATCAATAATTTGGTCTTGTACATTGATTTTGAGATTGAGCTTAATTTAATCCTCTAAGTTTATATGATTTTCATATTTGATTTATTAAATTTCATCCTTTAACTTAAATATTTTCCACTTAAGTTGTTTCATTTAAAGTTGAGAATAGCATACCACTCCATTATCTTTATTATTTATTCTCTCAAAACATAAATTTATTCAATAGAATTTTCTAGTTCAACCTTGATGTATACACTTCCCTCGAACTCAGTGTTTTCATCATAACTTTCCTATAACTTTAGATTTTCAATGATATCCATAAGGAATTATTAAATGTGGTCCTTTTAGTCCAAAATTGAATCAACTTTCATTTATGTTTAGATATAATATTTTTATGAAATAAGATTATTATTTTTAAAGAGTTTATACTATTAAATCCTCCTAAATATTACTCCCCTATATGACTTCTTAATGGGTTCTTTGTCATCATCAATATCTCATAATTTTTTTTGGACACCTTGAATTGAGATAACCAAATTCTCTGCCCCAAAAGAAAGAAAGTGTAAGGATGCCATCAAATTTCTATTTCCCCTTTTGTGTTTTGAAGAGAGGAATTACATAAACTCATAAACTTACATATCTTTAGGATCATCCTCCAATATTGGTTTCCTTATTTCCATTAATACTAATTTATGAGAATTATCATTTCCAAGGTCTCATATTCATTGTTACTCATATTTTAATAAAAAATATTATTGTGAAGACTATCTAGAATCACCTCCTTTAGGTCCTTATCTTCATGTACCAATATATTTTCCTTGAATCAATATGGTAGTATTCTCATGGTCCATTTAAATTTTTTTGAAATTTTCATGGGTTTCTCTTAGTGTATAGGTACATTTACATTTGTTTATCCAACTTAGACCATATGTACCTCAAGGATAGGGAAATATTGAACTTTTACACATTCTTATTCTCTATAAGATAACCCATATATATAGGATTTTTTAAATATTTAGAGTGCATGATCCACCCTTATGTTCCCTAGTGTGCTCCAAAAATTTACCAATTTTTTGTTCAATAATTAAGGGAATACCCTAATATATGGGAATTTTCAATTTTTTTGAGTGAGTCCAGATCAACCCTTACCTATTCCCATGTATTTTTATAACTTTATCACACCCATTATAATAAATAATACTCTTATATTTAGGGTGTCGTTATGACATTGTCTCATTTCATCACTCTAGAGGAAAACACTTATATATATATATATGTGAAAATTTCATTGTATTGATTCAATATACTTAGTATAGTTTATCAATACATATCAGGATCTTGTTACCCATATATATAGTACATTACCCTATTTTCAGAATATAGTCTACTCTGTATAGGTTCCCCATTCATGTGGGACTTTTCCAAATTCTCAGACATAGTTCTGCACAACATAAAACTCTTATAAAACCCTTTAAAAACAAATATATCTTATATATTACTAGTTAATAATGACATTTTAAGTTATATTTGAAGTTTATTTAATATCCTTATCCACAAACACTAGCAAAAATACTCACAAAGGGTATTTTTCTAAAAACTTATATCTCAACAATAGATAAAGATTGCATTTTTTGGAGGTTTACATGTAGTGGTTGGTATAAAATTATCAACAATGTTTCCCAAATGAATCAAGTGTTGTTATATGAAAACTAAAATATCTTATCCATGAGTAAATATTTATAATGTAATAAAATTATTAAATCAATAATAATATGAAAAAAACAGATAATGTAATCATGGACCAAGAGAAACAAGCATTCCCCTACATAAATAAAATAAATAGTATGCAAATTCAAGCATATTTCAAATTTTTTATCCATTTATAATACATATATAAATATACATATAAAGGATCAAATCCTAATAAAACTTATATTCAAGATTAATTTATTATTGATCAATCAAGTCTTGCACGAGTGCCCTCTGGCCTTTTATCAGATTGATTATCCTCTTTTAATCCCACAACATGAGTGTCCCGCTATTAAGAGTGTTATTGGGAATGTATCATGGGTATAAATACCTAAGAATAAATAAAACCACCATATCACAACTAAAACATATCCTATAAGTAAAATAAATACATATAATCCCTTTTAATAATAAATCTAATTACTATTATAACAATTCTACCCATTCCCTATTCACCTTCCAAATAAAAATTATCGCATAATTATCATCATAAAACACCATTTAATTATAACCATACCCTTTATCAATAATTCTATTCAACCTATGAATAAATAATTAATTCAATTAACATTATTAAATAATTTCATCCCATGGTTTAAGAAGAATAACGAATAAATAAAAAATAATATATATATATATATATATATATATCAATTCACTAGACACATTGAATCGTAATGAATGAAATTACACATTATAATTTTCGATCATTTAATAATTAGCTAAATTAATATTAAATATGAAAGACAAAGGAAAATATTTCATGCATTAATAGTATTTTTTATAATTTTTCCTACATGAAAGAGTGGGGTTCACATTATAAATAATGAAACAATGGAGAAAATTACCTCAAAGCACAAACCTAGCTTAATTTATTGAGTAATATACCCTTAAAATAACTTATCAATGCTTAAATAGAAATAAATTCATCATAAATAACTTATAAAAATCAAAATTAATGGTTATTTCATTTCATGATTCGATGAAAACTCATCTGAAAAATTGTGGAAGTCGATACTTCATATATCGCTTTGTTTTGGACAATAAAATGTGTAATATTCACTCCTATATCAAAAACCTCATGAATATATGGGGTTTCTCCTTGCCTTGGTGAAACCCCCATCTCCTAATCCCTAAAAACAAAAAAAAATACTTATGATGAGAATCAATGGGATGGAGAAGAATAAATGAGGAAGAAGCGTACTCTAACTGACCATAGAGATCTCTTATCTAGAATGTGCAAGATGATGAAGGATAGGGAAGGTAATCATCCCCTCCCATATTATGTACATTCCAAAAGAGAATAAGGGGTAATATCTTTTTTATCACCTAATAATATTTAAATTTTATTATTATTATTATTATTATTATTATTATATAAATATATCTAATACCTTTACTATAAAAAACTCCCTTTTAGTTTAATATCTAAATTAAATGTTTCTATGTGTTTAAATAATTATAATTCTAATATTTAATCATTTAATTAATGTTACAATATTCTTGGTGATAATTTCATGAAGAATAGAGAAAATTTTAATTTAAAAAAAAAGAGTAGTCATGGTTTACTTTCACAGGTAGTAATGCATGCCACATGATTTTCCTTCTCATTTAATTTTTCAAAACATTAAAATATAAAAATAAAATAAAATAAAAATAAATAAATAAGTAAGTAACGATGTTTTATTAAAAATAGGGGTGTCACATAAACACATCAAGATCAAAATAAATTAAAATTTATTTTCCTTTATGGTATTTCAAACAAATAAATTCAGAACCATATCTCATATGATGGAAGCACATCATATGTAAATTATATTTAAATAAAAAATATCAATGAAGACTTAAAATATGAAATATTTTCATATTTTAATATTTTTGGATAAATTATATTATTCCAATATAAATGAAAATTATTTACAAATTTATTCATATCTTTGTTTCTACACTATGTTATAGATTATATTATAAGATTATGAGCCATGTGCTTCAAACCAACTTTTACTTCATTGATTAAAAAAAATTATACACATCAAAATTTCTTCTGTCATGAAACATGATATAATAAGTAAATTGGTACACACCTATAATTAATCAATTACATCCATCAAACCAATTCAAACATATATTCCTCTAAAGTATAAACCTTTTCTTACTATCTTAGGAATAGTCCTATGACTCTCTTTATTAACTTTTTCTCATTTTTTTTAACTATTGCACACATTAAAAATAAATATATAATGGATATTTAATATCATATATTCTTTCAAAATATAATATTTCATTTCTATAATATAAATATTTTATGTAGACTCTTCACTAAGTTTTTTAAACTCATATGGGAAGTTACATTTCTAATGTATATCCTTTCCATAATGGAAGAATTTACATTCCTTAATTAAACCAACATTTTTTAAAAGAAGTATTTGAAGAAACACCATGGATATTGTCCATTTTTTTGGAAAATGTTTTTAAATTTATTTATTTGTACCATATCCATTACACTTGACCTTTTACTTTCCATGTTATATAAAATTACCCTCAAAATATTTATAAGAGAAGGAAAAAAATTTAAATCCTTTATATTATAAATAATTTTTAATTATCAAAAATTATCTAGTAATGATTCTAGGGTAAAGTATATAACTAGTTCCAATCAGATTAGTGACCCCAGTCTATAAAAATTATTAACATACATAATCATATTAATTACATGAGTAAAAGTCTAAAGTATCCTCAAACATTTCCCAACAAAATATTTCATTAGAAACATCATACCTCTCTTAATTAATATATTATTGATAAAGAATCGGGGGTTATTGGTTTTTCCATAATCATTAATATTCTGATGTTTCATTTATAACTTGATATTAATAAATAAAATCATGATTGTGGATATATCAAGAGAGCCCATTTTTATGGTTATTATAAGAGTTATTTTATTCTATACTAGCTTCATTTTTGGGTTCCTTATGTGGTTTCTCAAATACATAATTCTCTAATTTTTGTTAAGAACTATTCCCAAATTATAATAATAGTCTAGAAAATTACAATTATTTATATTTTCTTTTTCTAAAATTGATCTCAAAGATAAGTTCATGGTTTTATTCACTATAATTTTAATCCACAAAATAAGAATTTATCATATGAATATCATGTTTTAAAAATATTAAATAAATATTTTTATTCAATATACTTCCATAAAATAGTGTATCCACTTAAATTATATTTACCTATGGGATAATATCCATATTTCACTAATTATTGAGACCATGTTAGTGTTTACCGTTTTTCTTAACTATTTTAGTGGATCATTATATTAATTATATAAAATATAATAAATTAAAATTTTAGTGGATAGTAACTTTCCATAAACCATATTATTTATATTCTTAATATCATTACTCTGTTTACTAAACATTTAATATTACCCATCCATTTGAAGCCCAAACATCATGTTTGATATAGTGTCTTAACCTTTAGGGTCAACCATATTCTATATTCCTTACAAAAGATAATCTATGGGAACATAATCATATTGGGGTCACCTATACTGAACAATCAAGTTCTTGATGAGTGATCACTTTGGAATGAGTTTAACACTTAGTTTTTTGTGAGGTTTTGAAATTATCTCATAATCTAGATTTATATATATCTCATGTATATTTCATCTCATGTTTTACTAATATGTGTGCATGCTTTTATCTAATTAAATTTATAGATATTTTGTTAATCAACCAAAATAACATGCTCCAATCTTGTTAGTGTAGAACACTTTAAAAATATATTATGTGTTATACATCCAGAGTAAAATTTAATTATGTTATTTAACACATATTCATATTCATTTCATTAAAATATTACCTAAAACTAGTTTTTGTGACATATTAAAATTGTGAGAAATTTAAATCTAACTCCAAAGCATGTATAGTGTAAAGAACAGTCAACATCTACTTTCTAGAAAAAAACTATATCCTATAGCCTAGTGGATTTTTGATCCAAAGTCAGGTTATCCATATATTATCAAGAGAGATCAAATGTTCGAACACAATTATAATTTCTTATATACAATAATAATCATAATAAAATAATTACTTTGAAATTATAACCAACATCCCACTAACCTTAGTTAAAATAAATTAAATCTTATGTTGTAAGTTAGTGTAAACCCCCTTAAATTCATTATATGAAATTTTGTTAAAAAAATAAATAATTAAAAAAATATTATACTGATATTCATAATATAAAAAATTTATATTCATGAATAAAGGAACAAGTAAATAATCTAAATGTTTATAAATATAAAAATGATTTATAATGAACATTTCACAAATCTATATTATAAAAAAATTATAATTAACTTCTCAAAAATCAGCCTTTAACAGCATTATAAAAGGCATTTATCAGGGCTAAAAATCACTAATAATCGAAGCGTGGTTAAAATATTGAATATTTTATCAGCGCTAAAAAAATTCTATTAAAACCCCATTTAATAGTGCTAAAAACGATGTTAAATGGGTCCTTTAGAAAGTATTTTTTAGCATTCTTAAATTCCCTCTTTATTAGTGATTTTTTAGCACTGATAAAGGCCCCTCTGGTAAAGGGTATATAAAAACAATTCCACACCCCACCCACACCCCTTTATCAGCACTTACCACCAACATTTATCATTACTTCCCTCCCCTACCTCTTTATTAGTTCTTTAGATAATCTCTACCTCCCGTGTGCACCCCTGCCTCTAGCGAGTTTCGAACCCTAGACCTCCAGTATACACACTAGCGTCTTTAGAACTCCACTATATTGTTTTGTTTTAAATTTTATGATATATCTATATATTTATTTATATTTCATCACATATTTTTATCCATATATTTATATATATGTTTATATATTAATAAATATATTTTATATATAAGTATGTTTAATTATTTATTTAAAAATTTGTTTATGAATAAATATATAAAAAATATTTATATATTGTTATATATTTGATTATAAATAAAATTATATTATTGAAAATGATAAATTTATAATCCACAATATTAATATGAATTTAAACCCTAGGAATAAATTAAATAAACACTAAAAAGGGATAAAATAACCCAATAAATGAGGTTTAAAATTCATTAAATGTTAAAAAATTGGGATGCCCCATCTAAAAACTCAGTTTTTGTGGCCATCTTGGACTTTTTGGGCCTCAAAAATAGTAAATGAGGTACCCTTATATATGATGTCATAGATCTCATCACATGCTTCAATTTGATATGTAGTAGAGCCCAAACAGACACCCGGATCAAAAGTTGTGTCTGTTTGAAGTTAGAGTTACGTTTTCAACTTATTTTAGATATTTTTTTATTTTTTTATTTTTTTTATCTTATAATTAATATTAAATGACTATTACTCAGTAATAATAAGAAAATTATTAATTAAAAATATTTTTTTAGTTATTTTATAATCCATTTTCACTAAATATCTCATATATTAAGTGTAAATGCCTATTTACCTTATCTAAAACATATTTCAAAAAATATATATAATATTTATATCAATATAAATAAATTTATATATTAATATATTATTTTTAATGAAATATAATTTTTTTTAAATATACCTTTACCAGTTTTTGTAAACAAAATGATGAGAAAGGGGGTCATTATGAGCACTTATTAAAAAACTGATAAAAACACCTCTTTATCAATGCATTTTTATAAGTTATGATAAAATACCTCATTTATCAGTGCTTGTAAAATAGTGCTAATAAAGGTCCCCTTATAACAGCTCATTTTTTCATGCTATTAAAGCCCCCCTTTAACAGTGCTTTTTCTAGCGCTGACAAAGGGGTACTTTGACAGCATTTTTAGCTAGCGTTGTTAAATCCCTAGCATTGGATATACATAGTTTTATAGTAGTGATTATTATTAAAGGAGTGTGTGATTTATATAATATATATATATATATACACTTTATATTTATATCTCAAATATGAATACTTCAAGTTTTATATTTACAAGGTATACAAATGAACTCCTCAATATTAAAATATATGATTTATAAAAATGTGTATTATTTATGTTTGTTGTATCCCTTATTTCACCATAGGGGATACTTTACCAATTAGAGAAAATATTATTTTCAATATAATTTTTTGAAATTATTAATTAATTTTGAAATGTCTAAAAAGTAAATTTTACTGATTATTTATAATGAATAAAAAATTAACAGACTCCATAATTGGATTAGAAATATGGGTTTGTTCTTTTGATGATAATTTAATAATTTTTATCAAGAAGTTCCATTTTTAAGTAATTTAATATGGTTATGTAATAGTAATATTAGTTTTACTTAAGAAACAAATTTCTCCTTAAATGAATTTATATTTCAAAATTATATAAATCTCATTTCAATAAATCCAATATATATTTTTATCTAGAGGGATAATGAGTTAATTGGAAGGATAATCAATGAGGATTAAGAGATACAAACTCAAGGTGTGATTATTTGGATAAAGATTTATCCATTTTTATATGATTTATACCATTGAAACCTATTTCTTCTAATTTCATAAATATATAGATGAATTTTCATCTCAAATCTCATTATGATATTATAGATATTAGGATATAAATATTGGAATTGTTTTGGTTGAAATATGTCTTATATATTTTAGGAAAATCTAGAGAGAATGTTGGATCTAAAAAATTCATCTCTAGATTTTGGAAACCCAAACATTAGAATTATAGACTAAGATTTAAGTATGTTATTATAAAAAATGGGGTACAACCACAAAAGTGGAACACGACGTAAGGAAGAAAATACATGTAAATCATTATATTGGTGGATTGACTTTGTAACCACACCCCAAACCCCTCCCCACCCTTACCACCCACCTGAGAATAGGGGGAAAAGCACACTAGGTCTTTAGGCCCAAGGGAATACAAGGTATTTGTGGGCTGTAACCCACATCCAATCACTATTATGTTCTCCCCCACCCATAAGACCAAGTGTAACTCCACCTGGGATTTCGGGCTAGTTTCACATGGGGTAGAGGGGTCTTTATGTTATTCTATATCTATAAATATTTATAATAAAAATCATTTTTTAATTTGGTCCTATAATTTTCTCAATAACTTAGATATATGATTTTTTCCATTTTTGATAATTTAACAATTTACTTAGAACAAGAAATAATCATTAATCAAGGCATATAACCTTGTGTATTTATTCTTGATATAATCATAATAAGATTTTTTTTATGTTGATTTTAATTATGGTTTTGAAGTTATATTAAGGAAACATTTTCTATTAATTGAACTTCTACTCGGTTTTTGGGTATTTTGGTCATAAAATTATGAGTTAATATTTACTTTTTTATGATATATGAGTTGATAAAATACGACTGTGATATTATGGTCTTTCTTAGTGATTTTCTCTCTATAATAAATCATAGTAGGCAATGTAGGAAAACATTAGGGCTCACAAATGGTGAGGAGATACAGTGAGGATGTTCACGCCATTGGATCTACCTTGTATGAATGAGATTTAACCATATGTACCAAGTCCACGCAATGTGTTCTTAATCCATAATCATGTAACTGTATTTAATTATGGATGTATAATGAAATTATCATATGATGTGGATGGAACTGAATGGGCCATACCATGTTCCTAATATGATAACAGTTAGAGTTCATGATAATGAACTTATTGTTTTGATCATATGGTATCACACATGTCTATATCATCTATGTGATCATATGCTTCTCTTTGATTTGGGTCTATAGGATCATTATATTTAAACGACTTATTAAGTGGACACATCAGCCATGTAGGACCCCGCACAGACAACTTTGATCCACATGAATCATGGTTTCCTAATTGAGAACAAATAAAGTACATTGAACCATGAATATTGAATTGATTTCCCCATGGGTTCATGAGTAGTTCCACGTGGAAACCTTCTACTTTTGAGATCCTCCCCCATTCATGAAGGTTCATAGGGTGGTGGATATTGCTTTTAAAAATTTACTTGGAACCCTATCGATGCCTCAAACCCACTAGTACTTATTTCATACCATTTTTAAGACTCTAATAAGGTGAATTTTATCAATTAACTAATAAATAGAAATTTATATGTGTTTAATTTACACCTTGGTTTCAAATTTGGAGGATCTACCACTTAGATGATGTTAATTACTATGAAAATTTCATGGTACAACTTAATTAACTATTTTAGGAGTTATGTGATAATTTTAAAAACAATAACATAATTATTAAACATTATTATTTTTTAATCATATGAATTGAACATCATATTAGCATAATATTCTAAGAGGGAATGATTTGAAATGAAAGTATATGGATCAAGTAATATAGTGATTTTTGATGGATGAAATAAGGTTAATGTAATAGAATAAAATTCTCCCGTTGTGATGTGTGATAGTATATCCCTTTATGGAAATCTTTATAGATAAATCTTTATAATTTATTAACATAGTTGATTGATGAACGTCATCGACATATATCATTAGTTATCACTCTATTCTTATCGTTCAAGTGATGAAGACCTTGGTGATGATATTTGATCATACAATCCTTATACCCAATAGATATGGGTATAGTTAGTGATGACCATGATGATACAAATTAAGTTTGAGTGTAACACATTGTGTCTTTAAAATATATTTCTTTTATAATGAATCCGATTTCTTTGATGGCTTGTGATACAGGCACATAGAGTATAAATGAAACAAAATACTCTATAAATATTTTATTATATAAAAATAACTGTTATAACCAAGTTTTATGGTTGGTGGATATGAATAATACTAACTAAATTATGAATAATATATTTTTTACACATATCCATTGGATATCTATTGATTATGAATAAGAAAACATTTTAAATAAAAGGAAATATATTTTGAGAAACTATTTCTTTGCGTCTTGATCACCTATGTTAAAATTAATTGTTCAACCTTTTAGAAAATATGTTTTATAAATTTAACTTCATTTCTGAAATAATTACATCATAATTATCTTAGGTTGAATTATTGGGATTTGTTGAAAGTTTAATTTTTTGATGAATAGTGAAAAATAGAATTTTTCATTAAAAACATCATTTTCATATAAATAATTTATACGTTTTATTTTATTTTGAATTTTTTTAAAAAGAAAAAATAGTTAAATTATATTATAATTAATTCAATTTAGGTCATTTTAATCAATTATATGATCGATTTTGATATAAATTTTTTTTATACTTTTAAAAATTCTTCCTTTGGAAAACAATTTTTTCATAGTATCTCTAGGTTTAATTATAAATTTAATATTCAACTTATATGAGTTGAATTTGGTAAAATATATTCCATATTTGTATTTAAAATAATTAATATTATCTA
Source organism: Viscum album (assembly GCA_963277665.1). Classification (NCBI taxonomy): domain Eukaryota; kingdom Viridiplantae; phylum Streptophyta; class Magnoliopsida; order Santalales; family Viscaceae; genus Viscum; species Viscum album. Next base: position 442,835,912 of record OY728127.1, on the reverse strand, counting down.
ATAAGGTCAACATAATTTTTTACTATATTTATTAGTAAAAACAATGAAAATTATTTTGAATGGGTAACATGAATACAAGTTTACTAGGGGTTAAACTAAGAAGATAAGGGTTAAATTTTTACTAAAACTTGTCTAATTATTATTTTATGGAAATATTTAAACCATATATAATCCACTATTTTATAATGGTCCATTTTTTATTCTTTTTTATTGAGAAAAATGTGGGAGTAATTCGTTATTTTTAAAAATTCCAAGTGTGTCATCTCCCCCAATTATAAAAGGTCACCCCCTCTCCTCCTATATTCACACTTCAAAATACATTTTTTGATACCAACTAAAATACCATAATTAATTCCCTAAAAACATCATAGATTAATTTATTTACCATAAATACAAAATATGAGTGCTTTTGGTTCAAACCTAAAGAGGTCGTTCAAAGAAGAGGTAACATTCTTAAATAAGCGTTATTATATTATTTCTTCATAAAAATATTTCAAATATTATTAAGTCATGATAATATAAGAAAATATCACATATACTGAGATATTATTATTTTAATTTCCTAACCTATATTCATATCCTCTTCCATCAAATTGGAAATGAAATTATTGATCGTGTTTATAGCGGACAACCACCTCATGAACTGATGTATTTTGTTTTCCATGAACAATTATCATAGTTGGTTATAGTGATGAATTTCAGGTATATATAAAATATTTATGATATAATTATACTTCCTTAATTATAATATCACATATACATTCATACTTTCCATTCTATTTAAAATTTTATAACGTCTCTCGTGCGTACGGTATACTACCGCCTCACAAAATGATGTGATTAATTTTTCACTTATGATTTATATAGAAGGTTATAAGTATAAATTTAATGATAATATGTGATATAGATGAAATGATATTTGTTATATAAAATTAATTTATCACCCACTTCCTTACCCTTCTACCCATTAATAAAGGATGTATTTTCTCATCCATATGTGCAAATTACTGTCTCTATGAAGTGATGTGATTCATTTTCTATGTATAATTTTAAAGAATGGTTATAAATATGTATCTAATAATAAAATAATATTTATATAATTTATATAAATTTATATATTATGTAATTGTACCCTATGTTAAATATTCATAAATTTAATAAAAACAAGCATGATAAAATAAATCAATTAACACCTAAAGAAATAATGATAATGAAATATTATTAATGAAAGGATGATAAGATTTAATAAAATGGTCATATATGATATTATAAATATTAAAATTATTATATTATAAGTTATTAAAATTTATTAAACTACTATTAAAAATTTCAATGCAATATTAACTAAAAAGAAGTGTGATGTAAATAATTTCATCTCAATTTCCATTACATTGAGAAATATTTGTTAATGTACACCTATTCACTTTTATGTGCTGTATATACTACCACTTTTATTTATTTAACATGAATAAATATTTATTATTTATTATTAATGTTTCAATTCTTGTTTATTCATTCAAGGGGTTACAATTTGAATGTTACCAACAAGGTAAGAATCTATTTTACAATCTCAATTTCTTTTGGGGTTTTTTACTCTTTTTGAAGGAATCCTATCATTTATCCTTCATAAGAATAAATAATATTAATATTCTCTTTATATTTACTTATTTTATATATTTTATTCCAAATTTTCCTCTCCTTGGTACATGGATATAACAAATAAATGTTTAAAAGAAAAATTAAATTTATTTCCCTTTAAATTTGATATATTTTCCTTTCATATCCATGTTTTCCAAAATTGTTTTTAAAAAGTCATTTTATTTACTCCGATAACTTATTAATGAAATTTTTTTTATACTAAACATTTAAAAATGGTTTAAAATGAAAATTTTTACTTTTATTAAAAATGGTGGTTTTCAACAAAAATCTAAAGGGGGGGGGGGTTAATGAATATGGCCATAACGAATTTCCCCACCATCATAACCAATTTACAAAATATAGATTTCTCTATATGTTTTATATGGTTTTAAAAAAACATATTTTATGAAATTTCATTTTAATATTCCACTTAGGTTACCTTAATTATTTGAAATTACATGATTTTATTTCAAAAACCTATATTCTCGATAAACCAATGATCACCTCTCATTTCTTGATAAATTTTGTTAATATTAACTTCCTCTTGAGATAATCACTTTCTTGTGGTAATTTTTCATTGGGGATTAATTTTATATTAAATATCCATATTATTTGTATCATTCATATTATTATTACCTAAATCTTATGCCATTTTTACATATAGTTTTTACTTTGAAGATTATTTGATTAACTGTGGAAGTATGGATAAATTTGTATTCTCTACTCAATATGGATTTTTGATGACATGACGTATTATTCAGGAACTAAATTGATTATTCATTGTATGATGAATCCTTGGACATGCAGTTATTGGTGGGGATCAAAATTTTATAGACCCTCGATACATAGATGGGTCTCATATGAAAAACTAGCTAGCCAAATTAAATGGGTTTTTACCCATTGTTTTAAGCTGCCTTGTGAAAGGTCTTGAAATTAGAGGTCTCATGATGCCTATAATCATATAATCTAATAACTAATAATTTCCTTCATTTAGAATTTAGTTATTATTATTATCCATGTCATTTTATCGTAAATATTATCTCTAGATTCATTTCATTCTAATTTTATTGATTAAATGGAAAGTGTGTTCATTTATTTACCTTGTCATATTAATTATTCATCATATAATAAATATAGTTAAGTTATTGATTAAATGGAATTTATGTTCCATTATTTACCTTTACATATTGATTATACCTTATTGATTCATGATACGCTTTTTTGTATGTGACCCTTAGTAATTATTTGAGATAACCCTTAATTTGCTTCCTTTATCCAGGATAAGGAGAAATATTTGAATGAGTTTCAAGGATGTAGATCATTTTCTTTTGTTAAGTATTATGTTTTATTTCCAATGTAAAATGGGAATCATATATGTGTCTAGTTCTTAAAGGAAACTAAACAGGTCGATCCTTGTCAATTAGATCTCGTGTATCTGATTCCAACATAATAAAATAACAATCAACTCTAGGTTACTAAATTCAGTGTTATTATAGTTGGTATCATATGAAGTTAAGTATAACCCTAGAGAACTAGTTTAAGGAAAACATAGATTAAGGAACATAACATTATGGTATAATTTATGGATAATTTTGAAAGAAAATACGAAAGTTTTGGTAATGAAGATATTTTGTGGTTTTTCTAGAAATACATCCTTTTTGAATAATATAAGTTGTCATGCATTTGGAATAGATTCATCTAGGGGTATATCCCTGAAAATAGTTGGTCGAGTATATTTTGGCTATCATTCTAGTTCACAAGGAGTGTTCTCTTATTACGAACCTATTTTTCACTCTTGGGGGTGTTATTAAGATAATTCACATTTTCTTTAAAAACCATTATAAAGGATTTTAAAATAACGATATTACCAAAGAAACCAATTCTAATATTCTGAGATTAAAAATTCATAAATTTTATATTTGGGTTAAGTGTTACACCAGATTTTGAATTATAAATTCTGATTTAAAATTCAAATATTTATGTGTTAATCCAGTATAAAACATTATTTATAAATGGAACATGGAAGAAATAATGGTATCAATACTAATGGTCAAACTTGAGATTAACCTATTAAGAAAAAAATATAGCTTTTATTGGAATTGAGAAGATCATATCAATATTAGACAACTAAATTAGGTTATAATAAATAACATTTATTGAATAGAGAAACTTTTTGCCCCATAGAATTATTCTCCTACTTCATATTGCTTCATGTGAAATAATCCCCCATCATTTATTGGGACTACTAATCCTGTGGTAGCTGAGTAATGGATTAAGTTCGTTAAGAAGATACTTCTTACCTTGGGATGTGATGAAAAGGAAAAAATTACACTCATGGTGTATTTTCTCAAAGGTCATTCTAATTAATGGTGGTCATTGATCTAGAAAACTATGGTGGAAGAGGAAATAGAACACATGTAATGGAAATATTGATTCACCCTAGTGTTTCTCTATGGGGATCCACTATTATCTTTATTAATAAAAAATATATATCCATGATTTTTTGAATTGATAATAGGAAATCTAATAATATTGTGATAAACAAAAGGTATCCTCTGCCTCTCATTGATGAATTATTAAATCAAATTCATAGATATCAATATTTTTTAAGGATTCGCCATTTTTTGGTGTATCATCAATTACGAGTAAAGATGAAAAACATTCTGAAGATAGTATTCTCAATGAGTTATGAATATTACAAGTTTATAGTAATTCTATTTGTATTGATTAATGCATCCTCTATTTTTATGCACATAATAAACAGAGTATTCAAGGAATATATTGATGATTTTTTTATGGTATACATCGAATATATCTTGGTGTATTATAAAATCTATGGGACAATTAGAATCACTTTAAGATCATTCTTGATACTCTTATAAGGAAATAATTATATAGTAAATTTAGTAAGTTTGTTTTCGGGCTTATAGAATTTTATTTCCATATCAATATTATCTCCAAGGATGGAATCTCATTTTATCTTGAGAATACAAAGGCATTCTAATAATGACCTACACCAACAAACATAACTGAGGTATACAGTTTCATTATTTTATAAAGTTATTATTGGTGATTCATTCATTATTTTTACTGACTGGCTAACCCATTATCCAAGAATACATATAAATGTTTTAAGTTCATATAGAAAAAATAATGAGAATACTATTTTGATGAATTAAAGAGGATATTGGTCAATTCTTGAACTTTGAATCTATCACCAGGAAGTAATGGTTTTGTGATATAAATTGATACATAAATGAAAGTACTTGGTTGTGTACTTATGAAAAATGATAAACTTATTACATATACATCAAGTCAATTGAAGAATCACGAAGATAGTTATCCAACCCATGATAGTGATCTGGTAGCAATAATATTTTATTTGAATTTATGGAGACATTATCTCCATGGGGATAGTTGTGAAATATTCACAAACCATAAGAGCCTAAAATATATCTTTTGAAAAAAAGAACCCAACATGAGGAAAATTTTATGCTACAATATACTCAAGGATTATGATTTTTCAATAAACGTCCACCCATGAAAAGATAATAATGTGGTAGATTAGTTTAGTAGGAAATATCATGGAGTAATATCTAAAATAAAGATTAATTTGAATCCAATGTTCATGGATCAAATAAATATTGATATGAGAATTATTAATGAGGGGTATACATCGCTTCTTTTTTTAAACTATTATGAAACCTTCTTTATTTTAAAATATAAAATGTTCTCAATATTATGATTATAATTTTCAAAATAAATTTAAAGTTGTCAATGATGGCAAATTTTCATAATACAATTTTGAAGATATAATTATCATATTTGGAAAGATATTATGTCTTATATTTTTACTAGAGCTAAAAAGGTAATTTTTGGATGATTCTCATAGCTTGAATTTCTATATACACCCTGGTATAACCAAGATGTATTGGTATTAGAGGGAAAACTTTAGAGTGATAATATGAAGTGGAAAATTTCTAGTTATGTGTCCAGATGTTTTGTTTTTCAATAAGTGAAGGGTGAGAAATATCATAATAGAGGATTCATTCAACCTCTTTCTATTCATATTTTTAAATGCTATAACATTACTATGGACTTGTTCATAAGACTACCAAAGGCACCTAAAAATAATGATACAATATGGTTTATTTTTTATAACCTAATAAAATATTCCCATTTCCTTTTTATAAGATAATATTAAACTCTTTAGTGACTCATAGGGCTCTATATTAATGAAGTTTTAAGACATCATGGAACACCTCTTTTAATTAGGTTTGATCATGATCCCCATTTTACATAAAAATTATGGAAGAGACTTATGAAGGATCTTGATATTGAGCATCATTTGATCATTTCCTACCATACACAGATTGATGGATAGTTTTAAAGGACTATTAAAACATTGGAAGACATGTTTATGTCATGATCACATGACTTTAAAGGTTTGTGGGATCAGTATTTATGTCACGACCCTTCCTCGGGACCCGTGTCGTGACTACCCCAAGCCCACCTCCCAGAGGCCAGGGGCTGGCGACTAGCACCAAGGCATAAATCCCGAAAAAAGGGGAAGGCATTGCCTTTATAAATTAACAAACACCACAGAGTAATCAAGAAGAAGTAAACACTAAGTAAAACAGGGTACAATAGTAGTGTGGAAAAGTAAGTGGGCCAGAATACAAACCCAAGCTGAAAGTAAAGTACAACTAGAAAGAATGTACAACATCTAAAAGTAAAGCAGCAACGTCGATTCGTCCACTGGAAGTCCCACCTGAAGGGTGGGTAAAGATATCCTCCTCAGCTCCTCAGTTCCAGCCATTTGCTTCGTGTATGTCCCGCACAGTGGTCCACCTCCAGGTACTGACTACTACATAGGCCTCAACCCCGATCAGCGTTGTCTGTCGTCTGCATCCAACACAACGTAGTGTGGGCATAGCCCGTGCAGGGGTGAGTATATGCTACTTAGTAGGGACCCTGCGACCCCCGAAGGTCTCCCAGAACCCAAAAAGGATAATCCAAAAAGGAAAGATACAATCACGAAGTAACAACCAAAACTACTTACGTATATTCCCATACATATACCTAAGTCATCAATTCCCGTTCGACTCCAACATCTGAGCCCAAGTTCGATCACGTCCACACAGGAGAACACAAACCAATCCACATAGGAAAGCAAGTCATTCATATCAAAGATATTGATTTAATGTCAAGACTCAGCTCACACAGGTATAATTCTTCGTAAGGTGATAGAGATGATCAGATATAGCCACTGATTCATCTAAGCTAGGACCCACGTAGGATACTAAACCAGATAAGTTGTCGGACCCACATAGGATACAGACCAGCTACTCTTCCAGACCAACATAGGATAGCAAGAACAGAGTCAGACACTGCCAGACCCACGTAGGATACAAGAACAGTAGTCATTTTCATCAAACCCACGGAGGATTTCAGTACGGTCTTCATCGCTGCTGAACCCACGGAGGATTTCAGTGCAGTCTTCATCGCCGTCGAACCCATGTAGGATTTAAGTACGGTCTTCATCACTGCCGAACCCACAAAGGATTTCAGTGCAATCTCCATCGCCGTCAAACCCACGGAGAATTTCAGTACGGTTTTCATCACTGCCGAACCCACATAGGATTTCAGTGCAGTCTTCATCGTCGTCGAACCCACGGAGGATTTCTGTACGGTATTCATCGCTGTCGAACCCACATAGGATTTCATTGCAGTCGTCACAGTCGCAGTCGTATCCAGCTCTAGGGTTCCCGCACACAGCATGCTCGTTTCCGGGAGGTTCCGCTCCACTATCCAAAGGGGATCGATACATCAACTCACACGTAGTCTGGATTTGATGTATCCCAAAGTTCTGTCTCAACAAAAGGAACTCAACGCGACAGACAGTGCGTCAATCGGACGCCCGGTCTCAGAGTTAGTGGGTTTTTCGTTCTAGGGGCCCGGTTGGTTTTTAAGTCAAAACCAACCTAACCTCACTCAAACTTCGTCCAAACCTTGAGTGGAGTAATCCAAAAGGTCTGTCTCACTAAGAGGAATCCAACAAAGTCGACGGCACATCAATCGGACCTCCGGAGATCAAGTTATAAGTGTTTCCGCTCCGAGGGCCCGGTTGGTTTCTTGTTTGAACTAACTCGGCCGTACCCAAAGTTCTCTGAAACAATTAGTTTAATATACCAAAATGATATTCTCGTTCTAAGGATCTCCACGCAATTGACGATGCATTGATCGGAGATCCGTAGCCCAAGATATGGGAAAAAGAATGAACCTGTCCGGTTTTAGGGGGTTTTGGGCATGGACTGACCCGGCCCGAGACCCCATGGGTCGGCCCGAATCGGGTCGACCCGACCCGGGTCCGGGCCCGGCCCAACCGGCGCGTCCCTTCCCTACCGGCGAGGCCTGGCCCGGCCTGGGCGGCCTGGCCCGGTGCGGCTGGTCCGGCCTGGGCGGCCGCTTGGCCCGGCGCGGGCGCGGCCCGCATGGCCAGCTTGGTGCTGGCCGTGCCATTGCGGAAAGGGGGGCCAACTGCCCCCCTTGATTGGAACCGCGGTCCCCACATGGGGGCCGCTCCTTTCCATCATACGTGGCGCTGGGCGCCACATCTTCCCTGGGTCCCGCGCGGCCGCGGGACCGGTCGCCTGCGGCCGCGGCTTCAGCTGCGGTGGTCCCTCCTGGCGGCGCGCCGGGACGCCGCCGCCTCCGGCCGCCGGTGCGGCCGATGAAGTCCGTGCGCAACCAGAGCCGCTCCGGTGGTCCATTATTGCTCCCATCTACACCTAGGGTCGTCTCGGGACCCGTAGATTTCTGTGACGGTCTCCAATCGCTCAACAGTACTGATTCATCGTCGCCCCACATTTCGCGCATCAAGAACAGAGAATTGGTGGGTTCAGACTTGTTCGTTGGTCCGAACCCACCATGTTAGTGGTTCAAACAACTTCCAACAATCTAAACACATGTCGAGGATATAATCCACATAAATTAAATTAAACCAAACCCCCTACCTCGATGAAGTCGTCGAACGAGGTTTGTTGCGGAAAAGGGACGCCGCGGAATACGGCGTCGTGGAAGAGGATCATGGGCGTCGCGGTACATGGCGTTGTGGGGAAGAGAATCATCGGTGTCTCATTACACTGAGTCGCTTCGTCAATCTCCGAGGAACTTGCATTCTTTGTCGTCTTTCGTCGGAGGTCGGCGTTCTTCATCGTTCTTCGCATTCTTCGACGAGGAAGGACATTCTTCAAGACAGGAGTGATTTCTCCCCCAAATCTTCTCGTACAACACAACAACAATAATAAAATAATTCCTTTCCTTATTTTATTACTTATTCCATCCTTTTAAAATCAAAATTAAATCACGATTTAATTATCGTGCGTTGACCAATTAAAGAGGCGTTTAATAATCCAATTAAACGCGAGAGTTGACTTGGCATTTAAGAGGGGGTGCGGGTGAGTTACCAAATTAAATGCATGTGGGAGGTAAAAAGGAAATAAAGGGGGTGGGGCTCATGTGGGCCCCACCTCACTAATATCCTACCTAGGAGTTAGGGTATTAGTGGGTCCCACTCCAACCACCATGCCTAGGTTATCATTACTTAGAATAAAAATAAAATTGTAGCACAATATTTTATTTTTATTCTTTAGTTAACCGAATTAATTAATAACCTCACTCGAGCAAACTCAACTCCGGAAAATGAGTTCTTAAGCAATTACTGGCACTGCGATTCCATTGGTGCCCTTGGAATTCGATTCCGAGCACCGGTTCAAAAGTTAGGAAAACCCGCTCGTTCGTTCACTGAACGTACCCGAGCTAAACTTCTAAAATTGATTCTGGGCACACCGGGCCTCGGAATCAAGTGCTGTCAAAAACTGTGTTCGTGTAAAATCCAAAAGAAAATTAAGAAAAATATTCCCTTGAATTTTACAGGTCATTATATTACTCCCACCTCAGGGCTTTACGTCCCCGTAAAGATACATCATAAACTAGGGGAACAAAAGTGGGTACTGAGCACACATCTGAGCCTCCCACTCCCATGTGCTCTCGTAGAGGTTCCTGTGCTGCCATCTGATTCGCACTAGAGGTATCGGCCATCCACGTTGGACCTGATCCTATCGATCCTCAATCTCCACCGGGACCTCCGCAAAATTCGCCCCATCATCACATTCCAACTCCCCATGGTCGATGATATGTGTCGGGTCATGCACGTATCTCCTCAGCTGAGATACGTGGAAGACGTCGTGCACCCGGTGCAACTGAGGTGGTAGAGCCAGGCGATAAGCCACCTCACCTATCCTGCTGAGGACCTCGAATGGTCCAATTAAGCGCGAAGATAAATTTCTACCTCGACCAAATCTCTGTAATCCACATCGAGGTGAGACCCGCAAGAAGACGTGGTCTCCATCCTCGAACTCCAGTGCCTCTGCCTCCTGTCAGCATAAGACTTCTGCCAGCTCGGAGCTATCCTCATCCGCTCCTGGATGACCTGGACCTTCTCTGTCCTGGCCTGGACCATCTCCGGTCCCACAACTGCTGACTCCCCAGGGTCTGTCTAGCACAGAGGTGATCTGCAAGGTCGGTCATACAATGCCTCGTATGGTGCCATCCCGATGGTGGAGTGGTAGCTGTTGTTGTACGCGAACTCCACCAAGGGTAGGTGGTCCTCCCAGCTACGACCAAAGTCGAGGAAACATGCACGGAGCATGTCCTCGAGAGTCTGAATGGTCCTCTCCGTCTAACCATCCATATGAGGGTGAAAGGCAGTGCTCAGACGTAGCTATGTCCCAAATGCCTCCTACAACCCCTTCCAATGTCGGGAAGTAAAGTGAGCATCTCGATCTGAGACGATAGATGATGGCACACCATGAAGTTGTACGATCTCATGAACGTAGAGGCGCCCCAAGATCTCCACTGAGCCATGCTCTCTGATGGGTAAGAAGTGAGCTGACATCGTGAGTCAGTCGACAATCACCCAAATGGAGTCGTTTCCTCTGGAAGTACGTGTAAGTCCAGTCACGAAATCTATAGATATTCTATCCCACTTCCACTCCGGGACCTCCAAGGGTTGTACCAATCCTACTGGAACCTGGTGCTCTGCCTTCATCTGCTGGCAGGTGAGGCATCGAGAAACGAACTCAGTTACAGCCTTCTTCATACCCGGCCACCAGTGCTGTCGTATGAGGTCTTGGTACATCTTCTCCACTCCCGGATGTACCGCAAATTGGGAAGTGTGAAAATCTCTCAGAACCTCCTCTTGTAAAGCACCTGGTACCATGGTACGTCCTCTGAAAAGGACGACGTGCTCTCCTCCTACAGATAATCCATCAGGTGCCTGTCCTAAGGATATCTGTGCACGCCGCATCTCACAGTCAGCGTCCCCACATTGTGCCTCTCTGGCCCGCTGCAGTAGTGGAGGAGTGACTGTGAGTGAATGAAGAAAGGCTGATCCATCTCTATCCATGAATAATATCTGCAAAGCAGCTAGCTGCTTCGTTGCCTCCCTGAGTACTTGAATGCCCGTCCTCCTGCTGAGACCATCGGCTACTACGTTCCCCTTTCCATGAGTATAGACTATCTCAAAGTCATAGTACTGGAGGAACTCGAGCCATCACTGCTATCTCATATTCAGGTATTTCTGCGAGAAGATATACCTGAGACTCTGGTGGTCAGAGTAGACTGTAAAGCGCTCGCCCATCAGATAGTGTCGCCACATCTTCAGAGCGAATACCACTACTACTAACTCCAGGTCATGGGTAGTGTAGTTCTGCTCATACTGCCTCAACTGATGAGATACATAGGCGATCATGGCCTTCTCCTGCATTAGGACACATCCGAGTCTGGTCCCTAATGCATCGCAGTAGACTACGTACCATACTCCCTCCTCTGGTAGCCTCAAGATAGTCGCGCTGGTCAATCTCTGTCTTAGCTCCTGGAAGCTCTGCTGATATCTGTCGGACCACATGAAGGGTTTCCCCTTCTTCGTCAAAACTGAGAGTGGTGTCGCGACTCTGGAAAATTCTGGCACAAATCTCTGGTAGTACCCATCTAGACCCAAGAAACCCTGCACCTCCATCACGCTCCTAGGTGGCTCCCAAGCTAGTACTGCCTCTATCTTCGCAGGATCCACCGCAACTCCCACCTCAGAGATGACGTGTCCCAAGAATTGGACCTCACGTAACCAGAACTGACACTTCGAGAGCCTTCCATAAAGCTAGTGCTCTCGGAGTGTGTCCAGTACAACCCGCAAGTGGTAGGCGTGCTCCTCCTCATTGGTCAAGTATATCAATATGTCGTCGATGAAGACCATGACAAATCGATCGAGGTATGGCTGAAATATCCTATTCATGAGACTCATGAACACTTCTGGAGCATTGGTTACGCCGAATGGAATAACCAAGAACTCATAGTGGCTATACCGACATCTGAAGGTCATCTTCTGCACGTCCTCGTCTCGAACTCTGAGTTGATGATAGCCTGACCTGAGGTCTATATTCGAGAACAACCATTCTCCCTTGAGCTGATTGAAGAGGTCGTCAATCCTTGATATAGGATACGTTTTCCTCCCGATCACCTGGTTCAGGAGATGATAGTCGACACACAGTCGCAAGCTCTCGTCCGCCTTCTTGGCGAACAATATCGGGGAAGCCCAGGGTGAAACACTAGGTCGGATGAATCCCTTGCCCTGCAAGTCCTCCAACTGTACTTGTAGCTCTCGAAGCTCAGCGGGGGTCATCCGATATGCTGGAGTGGATATCGGGGTTGTCTCGGGGTACAGTTCAATATAAAATTCTACCTCTCTACGAGGAGGTAGTCCTGGAACGTCATCAGGAAAAACTTCCTCATACTGATCCACCACTATAGGAAAACTAGGACTCTGCACATCAACTGCTCCAAGGATGAGGCTAGCCAACTGATGAGTGATGGGCTGTCCTCTCCTCTGCATGAGTCCATCCTATGCTGCAAAGGCTCCCTTCTCGCTGGTGAAGGTTAACCTTCTCCCATCGGTGCGAACACACCACACCTTGCGCCTAATATAGTTGATCTAAGCATGAACTATGGATAACCAATCCATGCCCAAGATGACGTCGTAAGGCCTCGATGCCACTACAAGAATATCCCATCCGAAGCTCTCGCCTCCTAGAGTAAGATCACACTGTCGGAACCAGTGCGTAATCGTCGAGTATGCTCCCGTAGGAGTCTCTAGCCGTAAGGATCTAGCCAACGGCTCTGTCGGAATCTCTGAGCTCCGAACAAGGGCAGTGGAAATAAAATAATGACTCGCTCATGTTTCTATAATAACTATAGAAAGGGTGGATTAGACACAGATAGTACCTCGAATCACCTCTGGTGCACCGTGGTCGTAGGCCTCCGCTGCCTGAAGTTGAGCCTGTCTCTACCCGCCAACTCCCTGTGGTCAGGGTGGACCTCCTGGTGGTGGTGGTGGTAAAGCCTCAAAGCGTCTCCCACCACCTGTTACTCGGCCAGCTCCCCTTCCTCGTCTTCCTGCTCCTGGCAGACCGCCACGGTCGACCCTATGCCTCTGCCTAGGTGGCCCCTCAACCGTCTGCTGCTCCTCTGCACGATGGGTCGGGTAGTCACGAGCCATGTGGCCCTGCCCACCGCATGTGTAGCACTGCATGCTCCTCAGAAGGCTGGCTCTGCGCCGTGTGCCCCGCACCTCTAAGCCAGTGTCCTGAGGTCATCTGCCTAATGGTCTGGTCCGCCTAGACCCCAGTGACATCCGTCGACTTCCAGCTGTAGACGACTCTGGTATGTGCCGCCCTACGTTAGGTATCGCTGTTGGAATAGGCTCAGTAAGAAAGTTCTCTATGAGAATAGGTTTCTCCCGTACTCCTTCATGTGTCGGAATGCTAAGGGAGATCATCGATGCCCTGATATCATGCCTAAGTCCCTGCTCGAAGGTATGGGCCCAGAAGAATGGGTCTCGTACCATGTCCGTCGAATAGCACGAGAGATCGGTAAATCTCGACGAGTACTGGGCGACCGTCATGCTGCCCTACCGCAACTGTAGAAACTCCTGGATGTGCACTACATAGAGGGTGGCTGGGATGAACTCCGAGCAGAAGAGGCTCTCAAAGTCCGTCCAGAGGAGAGATGCCTTGTCGTGCACCTGGGGCATCAAGCTCCACCATCAGCCTACTACCGTGTGCAGGAGGCTCGCTGCGAGGATCACCATGAGGTCAGCTGGTGTCCCCACTAACCTGAAAACTCGCACAACCGCCTCTAGCCAATCCTCGTATTCCTAAGGGTCTGTCTCCCCGCGGAACCTGGGCGGTCTCTGACGCTGAAACTCGTGCATTGCAATAAGGAGATGTGCACTATCAGCAGCTGGGGCTCGTAGCATCGGTGGCTCGGTGGGTATAGGTACCGCCGGTGCCTCCACTTTCAAAGGGCCGTGCACCAAGGCCTTGTTTCTCGGTGGGCTGTCGGCTCGCACAAAACTTGGAACCCTAGCTGGATGTCGTTGTGGGTCCATCTTGAAAAGAAACAGGTGAACCACAATCAAAACAGAATACCTGGTGAGCGGACACAAAGTAATCACAAAGAAAACTTTTGAAACACACATGCAATCAATGCTTTCATGAATTGAGTTGGAAATCAGAAGTCAGGGTCCTGGTGTACGGATACGGCGGCTTTCGCACCAACACTCGACTCCCTAGACTGATAACCACACTCAATAACCTTAACAATATTTCTTCACATAGATGAAAGATCAGAGTCCAGAGTTCTGCGGTAGAACCGAACTCCTCTGATACCAATTTTTTAGGACCCGTCCTCAGGACCCATGTCGTGACTACCCCAAGCCCGCCTCCCATAGGCCAGGGGCTGGCAACTAGCACCAAAGCGTAAATCCTGACAAAAGGGGAAGGCATTGCCTTTATAAAGTAACAAACACCACAGATTAATCAAGCATAAGTAAACACAAAGTAAAACTGGGTACAATAGTAGTGCGGAAAGGTAAGTGGTCCAGAATACAAACCCAAGCTGAAATTAAGTACAACTAGAAATAATGTACAGCAACTGAAAGTAAATCAGAATTGTCGAGTCGTCCACTAGAAGTCCCACCTGAAGGGTGGGTACAAATAGCCTCCTCAACTCCTCAGGTCCAGTCGTCCGCTCCGTGTACGTCCCGCCCAGTGGTCCACCTCAATGTACCGACTGCTCCACAGGCTCAACCACGATCATCGATGTCTGTCGTCTGCATCCAACACAACGTAGTGCGGGCATAGCCCGTGTAGGGGTGAGTATACGCTACTCAGTAGGGACCCCAAGACCCCCGAAGGTCTCCCAGAACCCAAAATGGATAATCCACAAAGGAAATATACAATCATGAAGTAATAACCAACACTACTTAGGTATATACTCATACATATACCTAAGTCATCAATTCCTATTCGGCTCCAACATCCGAGCCCAAGTTCGATCACGTCCACAGAGGAGAAAAAAACCAATCCACATAGGAAAGAAATTCAATCATATCGAAGATATTGATTGAATGTCAAGACTCATCTCTCATAGGTATACTTCTTCGTAAGGTGATATAGATGATTAGATATAACCAGTGATTCATATAAGCTAGGACCCACGTAGGATACTAAACCAGCTAAGTTGTCGGACCCACATAGGATACGGACCAGCTACTCTGCCAGACCCACGTAGGATAGCAAGAACAGAGTCAGACACTGCCAGACCCATGTAGGATACAAGAACAGTTTTCATTGACGTTGAACCCACGGAGGATTTCAATACGGTCTTCATCGCTATCGGTCCCACAGAGGATTTTAGTGTAGTCTTCATCGCTGTCAAACCCACGGAGGATTTCAGTACGGTCTTCATCGCTGCCGAACCCACGGAGGATTTCAGTGCAGTCTTCATCACTATCGAACCCACGGAGGATTTTAGTACGGTCTTCATCTCTGCCGAACCCACATAGGATTTCAGTGCAGTCTTTATCGTCATCGAACCCACGGAGGATTTTAGTACGGTCTTCATCGCTGCCGAAACCACATAGGATTTCAGTGCAGTCTTCATCGCCGTCGAACCCACGAAGTAATTCAGTATGGTTTTCATCGCTGCCGAACCCACATAGGATTTCAGTGCAGTCGTCACAGTCGCAGTCGCAGCCAGCTCTAGGGTTCCTGCACACAGCATGCTCGTTTATGGGAGGGTCCGCTCCATGAGCCAAAGGGGGTCGATACATCAACTAACATGTAGTCCGGAGTTGATGTATCCCAAAGTTCCGTCACAATAAAAGGAACTCAACGCGACAGACAGCGTGTCAATCGGACTCCCGATCTGAGAGTTATTGGCTTTTTCGGTCCAGGGGCCCGGTTGGTTTTTAAGTCAAAAGCAACCTGACCGCACTCCAACTGCGTCCAAACCTCGAGCGGAGTAATCCAAAAGGTCTGTTTCACTAAGAAAAATCCAACAAAGTCGATGGCATGTCAATCGGACATCCGGAGCTCAAGTTATAAGTGTTTCCGCTCCGAGGGCCTGGTTGGTTTCGTGTTCGAACCAACCCGGACATACCCAAATTTCTCTAAAACCTTGAGTGAAATATACTGAAACGATCTTCATGTTCCAAGGATCGCCACCCAACTGACGGTTCTTCGATCGGAGGTCTATAGCCCATGATATGGGCAAAAGAAGGAACATGTCCGGTTTTAGGGGGTTTTGGGCCCGGACCGACCCGGCCCGAACCAGGTCAACCCGACCCAGATCCGGGTCCGGCCCCATAGGGCGTGGCCCGGCCCGGTGGACGAGGCCTGGCCCGGTGCGGCCCGGTGCAGCCGGTCCGGCCGGGGCGGCCAGTTAGCCCGGTGCGGGCGCGCCCCACACGACCAGCTCGGTGTTGGCTGTTCCATTGCAGAAAGGGGGGAGGATGCCCCCCTTGATTGGAACTGCGGCCCCCACGTGGAGGCCGCTCCTTGCCAGCGGACGCGGCGCTGGGTGCCGCGTCATCCCCGGGTCCCGCGCGGTCGCGGGACCAGTCGCCTTCCGCCGCGGCGGTCTCTCCTGGCGGCGCGCCGGGACGCCGCCGCCTCCGGGCGGCTGGCCGGTGTCGGCCGCAGCATCCGGCCTCCAGCGACGCCGGTGAAGTTCGCGGGGCACCGAAGCCTCTCCGGTGGTCCGTTCTTGCTCTCGTCTACGCCTGGGGTCATCTCGGGACCCATAGATTACTACGACGGCCTCCAATCCCTCAACGCTCCTGATTCATCGTCGCCCAACGTTCCGCGCATCAAGAACAGAGAATCGGTGGGTTCGAACGTGTTCGTTGGTCTGCACCCACCGCATTAGTGGTTCAAACGACTTCCAACAATTTAAACACATGTCAAAGATATAATCCACATAAATTAAATTAAACCAAACCCCCTACCTTAATGAAGTCGTCGAACGAGGTTTGTCCCGGAAAAGGGACATCATGGAACACGGCTTCGTGGAAGAGGATCGTGGGCGTCGTGGTACACGACGTCGCGGGGAAGAGGTTCGTTGGCGTCGCATTGTTGATCTCTGAGTAACTTTCATTCTTCATCGTCTTTCGTCATAGGTCAGCGTTCTTCGTCGTTCTTCGCGTTCATTAACGAGGAAGGACGTTCTTCAAGACTGGAGTGATTTCTCCCCCAAATCTTCTCGTACGACACAACAACAATAATAAAATAAGGCTTTGCCTTATTTTATTACTCATGCCATCCTTTGAAAATCAAAATTAAATCACGATTTAATTATCGTGCATTGACCAATTATAGAGGCGTTTAATAATCCAATTAAACACGAGAGTTGACTTGGCATTTAAGAGGGGGTGCGGGTGAGTTACCAAATTAAATGCACATGGGAGGTAAAAAGGAAATAAAGGGGGTGGGGCTTGTGTGGGCCCCACCTCACTAATATCCTGTCTAGGAGTTAGGGTATTAGTGGGTCCTACTCTAACTATCATGCCTAGCTTATCATTACTTAGAATAAAAATAAAATTGTAGCACAATATTTTATTTTTATTCTTTAGTTAACCCAATTAACTAATAACCTCACCCGAGAAAACGAAACTCTAGAAAAGTGTCCTTAAGAAATTACCGGCGCTGCGATTCCATCGGTGCCCTCGGAATTCGATTCCGAGCACCGGTTAAAAAGTAAGGAAAACCCGCTCGTTCGTTCAATGAACGTACCTGAGCTAAATTTCGGAAATCGATTCCGGGCACACTAGGCATCGGATTCAGGTGCTGTCAGAAACTGAATTCTTGTAAAATCCCAAAGAAAATTAAGAAAAAAAATTCCCTTGAATTTTACAGGTCTTTACAATTTACCTTTTTATATTTTTCCTTAAAAAAGTTTTTATTCAAGTAATCAAATAGCATTATATGAATCATTATATGGTAATAGATTTCATACTCCAATTTTTTGGGATAATGTTGGTGAAAGGAAACTTGTAGGCCCGGAAATTGTTGAATAGAAAAACACAGAGTTAAAGGCAATTCAGGTTCATATTAAAGTAGTTCAAAGCAGGAAAAACTGTTATGCTAAAAATTGGAAAAAGGATTTGGAATTTCAATTAGGAGATCACGTATTCTTGAAATTATCTCCATGAAAGGGTGTCATAAGGTTCAATAATAAGGTAAAGTTGATCCCAAGGTACATTGGAACCTTTTATATTTCAGAAATGATTGGATATTTTTCCTACCAGTTAGAAATGAAACAAAGAATTTATAAAGTACATGAAATTTTCTATAAATCATTGATAATTATGTACATTCCAGACCCAACACATGTGCTCATCTATGAAGAAATAGAATTATAACTCGATCTATCTTTGTAAAGCCTCTATATTTTAAAAGAGAAATGTCATATTCAATAGAATATATGAAATTCAACACAAATCATAGAAGAGAATGCAACACACCAAGAATTTATGATATATTTATTTTTAAATTAATTTATTCTCTCTGATAACTTGTGATACATAAAACACCGCATTTAAACAAAATGTGATACTATATTAAAATATCATTATTTAAACATAACCAATATAACCTAAATTTTAAGATAGTGGATATGAATAAAACTATGTAAATTATAAAAATTATATTTTTAACAAATTTATAAAAAAAATTCAATGGTTGTCTATTTATCAAAAATAAAATAACAATCATTTGAATGAAAAAGAATTTTTTTCTGAAAAACTATATTTTTCTAAAAGGAAGTTTAGTCGTGCTTTCAGAACATAATTTAAAATTAATTATTAAAACCTTTAGAAATTGCATTTGAAAAAATAAAAAACATTTTTGAAATTTATATGTTAAAAATATCATTGTGTAAATTCTAGAGAATTTTCTGAAAAGAATAATTTTTTGATGAATAGTGAAAAATATTTATTTTTATTTAAAACTATCCTTTAGTTTAAATTATTCAAAAAGTTAAATTATATTTTTAGTTATTTTTAAATTAAAATTAGTTAAATTATAAATTTATTAATTCAAATTATTTTATTTGAATAAATTCCATTTTATATTTTGATATAAAAACTTTTTGAACTTTTGAATGTTTTTCTTTTGAAACAGCTTTTTCAACGCGTATGCATATTTAATTTTTAAATAAATTCCACCACTTTTATGTGTTCAATTTAATAAAATTTATTAAATATTTTAAATAAATATATTAATTATTATATATTAACTTCAACTTAATTTTTTACAAAAAATAATAGTGAAAACAATAAAAATTAATTATCACAGTTAAGGTAAAATAGGTAAATAAAGGGGTTAAACTAAAAGGATAAATTTTAAAAATAACCCAAAACATAACTAGTTACTATTTTATGGTAATTATTGAACTTATATAATCTAATGTTAAATATTTTTCTATTTTGTAATCTTTTTTCGTGGTAAAAATGTTGTTATAATTATATCTTTCCAAAAATTCCAAGTGTGTCCTCACGCCCACTTGTAAAAGGCCACCCCCCTCCTCCCCGATTCACAAATAAAAAACCCATTTAATAAGACAATTACTGAAAAAAAATATCTTCCCTTAATCCATACCCACTTGTTATAGGCCTTTATTTTATTTTAAATCAATCTAATAAGGGTTTTGGGGTAAACATAAAGAGGTTTTCTGAAGAAGAGGTAAGGTTCTTAACCACGTGTTTTCATTTTACTTACTCTTATGACTCCTTAAAATCATAATAAAAATTCTAATATAATAACACCAGTATATACCATATACTAATATTTTATTATTTTAATGTAATTACATCTATCTATATCCACTTCAATCAAATGGGAAACAAAACTATTAATCGTGTGTACAGAGGACTACCTCCTCGCGAAATGATGAAATTTGTTTTCATCACCACCTATCAAGGCTGTATATAAAGATGTATTTAAAATATTTATATTATATTTATTAAATTATTATACTTATGGAATTATTATATAATATATATCTTAATACTTTCCATGTTGTGGGATACGATATCATCGCTCATGTGTACGACAGACCGCCGCCTGGCGAAGTGATGTGATTCATTTTTCACTAGTGATTTAAATGGAATATAATAAGTATAATTTTAAAGATTATATCTAATATTTATTAATAATAATACTTATATAAATATAATATCACATATAACTTCTTACCTTTCAACCCATCTAAATACGATAAAGTCTCTCCTGTGTAAGGCAGAACATCGCCTCACAAAGTGACGTTATTCTTTTTTCACTTATGGTTTACATGAAACTTAATAAAAATAAGGTTAAATAATATATTTGGTATTTATGAACTAAAAATACTTATTTAAATTTAATATCACATCAAAATTCTTACCTTCTATCCAGCTGGAATACAATAACATTTCTTGTTTGTATGGAGGACTACCCCCTTGTGAACTGATGTGATGTGTTTTTCATTTCTGTTTTACATGGATGGTAATAAGGATACATTAAATTAATATAATATATAAATACATATATATGATATAAAAATATCCCATAAGGGTTAATTATTATATAACTTCCTTTCATTACATCCATCGAGAAATTGGAAACAATATTCATGTGTATGTACGGCCTACCGTCTCTATGAATGGTGTAATCTATTTTCTATCTCTAACATTTATAGATTAATATAGATAAATATTTAATTGATATATATCATTTTTATACCATTTTTAACAAAAAGGTGATGATTTAACTATTATCAAAGTAAAAATATTGAAATTATTGAACCAAAACATATATGAAAAACAAAGCAATTATCACCTGAAATAGTGATTTTAACAAAGAATTATTAATAAACGGGTAATAAAAAGTTATCAGTAAATAATATATGTTATTATATATGTTATTATGTTTCTTTAATATATTTTTAATTATTATATATTTATTATATAGGTGGTTCTAACACTTATCAAGGAAATTGGTAAGGGTTTATTGTCCCACCTTTAATTCAGTGAGACATACGCTATATACACCACTTATTTATATTTTTTGGTGTATGTACTACACTTGAGATATATTTTATCATGAACCTATTTATATTTATAGTATTTAAATTTTCATTTGAATCTATTTATCTCATGGGGATTATGATTCATATGTTTAAAATTGGTAATGGTTTTTCACAATCTCGTTATTTTTTAGAATTGTTCATGATTAGGTTTCCACTAATGAAATATTATGTTATGTATTTAAAGAAACTCATGAATTTTATTATAATATTATTATTTATATAGAATACATTTTTTCTATCATTTTCTTCTCTTTGGTACTAAAAATATTTGAGAAAATGTTTTTAACAAATTCATTATTATTTCTCTTTTCGGTCGAAAATTATTTTCCTTCCAAATCCATTTATTCAAAAAAATTAATAAATATAATTAAAATTATATAAATGATTTATTAAAGAAATATTTACTGATATTTATCTTTTAAAAAAATTAAATAAATCACCATATTGCTTTCAAAATAATCCCCATTTGTGTTTTACTAAGAATTTGGAAGGACTTTTTATTTTAGCATGTACGACATGAACAAAATTTCCATCCATCATGACCACTAAATGTTTTAAATAAAAAATTAAAAGTTTAAAAGGTTATTTTCAAAGAAAATTATTTTAAAAATGATATGTAAACTTTTAGTTTTAAAATTTTGATTTTCATAGTGGAAAGGAAATTTTCCTCAAGAATGTTTTGATGATCTTTTTATGGAATTTCTATTCCTCACTGTCAATAATTTTTATTACACATAATATCCCCTAGGGATATATTATAATGATACCATACTTTTAGTTTCTAAAATTGTTTTATGATTATTTTGGCTTGGGATTTACTGTTTTGATACCATTCATATTACTCTGGATGGTTTATAATTATGTTTATTGATTAGGGAAAGTATTAACATTTTATATGTAATTTTTTCAATATGAATGTTTATATTTATTATGTTTTATCCTTTAATATGAGGAATGGATTGGAATTATTATTTTATGGTTGGGGTATAAAATTATATAGCCCCTCAATGCATCGACAGGTCTCATGGGATAAATCAATATGCTAAATTAGTCAGGTTTTTACCCATAGTTTTAAACTGTATTTTGAAAGGTCTTGATAGTATGTTTATGATGTAAGGAATTATGAATTCCCTCATTATAAATTCTGTTATTGAAGTTCATGGGACTATTTTATTAGTTATATTATCTATAGATAAATTTTAACCTCATATGACTATTTATATAGAATTATTTGATCATCATTTATTCTTATCATATTACGCTCAAGTTATTTATTAAATAATATGTGTTTTAGTTTTATATATTTTCTTATTGTTTATGCCTTATTTATTCATGATAGAATCCATTGTACACATAACCTTAATAAGCATTTGATCTCATCCATTTCTTATATTTATTTCCCTGATATTCTAAGATGCGTAATATGAATAACATGCAAGGTTATGTAAGTGGAAGTAATGATGCACTTGAAGAAAATTTCATGTTGTATTTTATGTTTTAAATTTTAATATGATATTAAAGTATGTATCTATTTTACCAAGACTATTAAACTATTCAGTCCTTCTGGGTGTGATTCCTTGTATCTTATGTTACTGAATTTGGGATACTGGGGTTGGGGTATTTATATTTTCTATTAATGGTAGTTCAATATAAACCTTGGGAACTAGATTTAGGAAAACAAATATTATGGAAAATAACCCTATGAATAACATTGATGATAATTCTAAGTATTAGATAACATCATGATGTTTTGGTAAAGTATAGATTATGTGAATTACCTTGAAATAAATAACTTTCTAGATACTATAATTGAATGTAGTATTAACACAGATATACCAAGGGGTAATAACTCTGAAAAAGGAATGTTGGGATTAAATTTATCATTACCTAGTACACAAAAAACAAACCTTACTACACACCTGGTTTGACACTCTTATAGAATATTCATAGGGTAATTCTTATTTTCTTTTCAAACCATTATAAAGGACTTGATAACATTTTTATGATTTGAAAAATTTCTCAATGAAACCATGTTTATGATTATGAGACAAGACATGAATAAATTTTACCATTTATATTAATTTTTTCACTGTTTTGGGGTTATACATTTTGTTTCATGATGTTATGATCTAATCCAGTGTATTTCATCATTTATAAATGGTTACTAGTGAAAGAAATGATAAATTTATCAATGTACGTACCCCATGTATGGATTTCCTTACTGGGCATGATAATGAAGCTGGAGCTTGAGATATAGCTGGAACTGAAGAAATTAAAACCATATTAAGGAAGCATACTCAGGTTATGAGAAATAACCATTCACATATGGACCATCCTGCTATTCCACCACACAGTGTGAAAATGTTAGACAACTTTATTCATCAATAACCTTAATCATTTAATGGTACTATAAATAACCAGGAAAGTCCAACCATAAGCAAAGCTCTGGACCATTTATTAAAAAGAAATAAAAAAAGTACAATAGAGCGGCAGATGGGGTCAAACAACTAAAATTCCCTCAACCACCAAGAATAGGTCTAGAGATCATAAAATGACATATCATTTCCATAATCAGAGTCAGCAGCAGTCTCCCACTCAGATTGAGACTTATCCCGATTGAATATTTTCAATATATCTGTATCCACTTTCCTTGACACCTTAGACGACGATCTTGTAGACACGGTTCTAGGAACATTAGAATAATCCTTATGTGGTCTCCTATTAGAAGGAAGACCCTCACTATCAGTATTATTTGGATTTCCACTTAAGATTGCATCCTTGTAAGAGGCGTGACCACCACTACTCGACACCCTAATCGGGGTACTCATATTCTCCTATTCATCCTCGGAAATGTTTCCCCATTTCTCAGGTAATTCAGATACCTAAAAATGCTTCTAGATTTTTTTATGACAATCACCATGTTGTTTCACATCACTCTGATTGGAGACATCAACCTGGAAAGTATCAGGGGTCACCAATTATTGAGTTCGCATATGGGTGTCCTCAACTAGAGTAACCTCTTTAACCAAATCAGACCGAGTATTAGATGGGCCAATATGAGCCTCCTCTGAGGATACATCAATTAGCAACCCTTTTCTAGTATCAGGAACTGGCTCGTTAAGTGAATCACTATCATGAGCAGTAGATTTGGAAATTTCTAATCCTTCATCTTAGACTTCGTACGATAGAGGGTTGTTTAATGACCTCTCACCCCACATTTCTCACATGAAACATGCTTCCGACATAACTCTAAAGAGTTTCCAACAGCTATATATACATTCCAGAAAAGAGGATTTTTTTCATACTCGACATCAATTTTATTTTTATGAGAAGGGGTGGAAAGGGTTACCTTGTCAATCAGAGTGGAGCTAAGATAAACCTCCGATAACATCCTAGAAAAATGACCAAACTGAACATCCTCAGTCTCCTTGTCAAGCCGAATCAGAGTCCCAATTACCATGCCAATGTCATGCAAATTTTTGGATGCCAGAGGACCCTATTGAGTCCATGAAGACAAATCCAAAGTAGAGAAAAGGCATTTCTTACACGCGAGCCATTAAAATACAAAGACCATTAATGCAAATGCAACAAGCCAGGTTTCAGAAACAGGGTTCTAATGCTCCATGCTAGAAGCTTCAAGTCATCGGATAGAAAAAGGAAATAAAAAAATCCTCGACCAAGAGATACACATTTTCAGTTAGAAAAACCCCACAAATGTGAGGTTCTGCGAATCAAATCATCAATTTTCCATGGTTGTGCACCTTTAGGAAGAAATATATATGTAATCAATGAATTTTTACCAATTGACATTATCTCAGCAAGTGCTATAGGGTTGTCTTCAATGTGAGCCGATGAGCCCTTACGAAGGATTCTACTAGGACATGAGTCCTTGAATAGGGCCAACAAACCAGTTCCATCCTGATTCAACCATGAACTTGATTTCCTTACCACATCGGAGTAGGATTGAGAACCAGTGATACCATCACCGAATTCCTGCATCAACGCATCAGGGGTCATAGCTGCTGCAACATCATCCGGATTCCACGGATCCCCATGATGCACGTCAATCTTAATAGCTGCAGAAGATTGTTGTGACGCCTCCGTAGGTCTGACACAAGGATCCAAAGTTGATTGTAGACCGGCCGAGAAATTCGGTTTCACCGCAACCGTAGGGTTTCCAACATCGAAGGAACATATAGTGCCGCGAGCTGACACCGAGGAGGGAATCACCGACGCCACACCACCGGGATATGGGAGATGATCGAAACCAAGGAAAAACGGAAGCACCATGGCCAATCGAAAACCCTAAAGACCATCATCATGGAGAAGAGCTCCCACAGCCCATAGCGCCATCCAATGGATAAATTCTCTAAATAAAATATTTCTCTCTTTGGGAAATAATGAAAGGGATGTATTTTTCATATAATTTTTCATGTATTAGGGGATTCAGATTAATGATGGTCATTGATTCCAAGCACTAAAGATGATAAAGAAATATAAATAATGGAATGAAATGATTTAAAGGTAATTTTATTTGAAAAATATTTCCCTCATGAGAAACAATAAGCTATAGAGAGACAATTCCCGAGTCCGAGGCAAATAGAGGATTAAATTGTTGTAATTTATGAAGCCAACTTTATAAGGTTATCAAGTAATGATACAGACTACATATTTAATCCAAAGAGAAATATTTATTGTTTATTTTATGTTCGTAAGTCAATCCTTCAAAGGGAACTAGTCTCCCAAAAATTATAATCAATGAGGATATAGTATCATGTACTGTAAATATATTGAAATAATTATTCAATTTTTATGGATTTTAAGGGAAGAAATATAGGAAGAGGATGGAAGAGAAAAAAATAGACAAAGGGAATAATTGAATGAATGATTTTCCTACTTATAATAAATATGTAAAGAATAACATTGATACATAGTTTAAGTGAATTGGATTTTGATAAAATTTTATAGAGAAAGACCACGATAGTCATGATTGAAAGTGAAAGAAAGAAACTTACAATGTGAGATTCTTCAACTATAAGAAGATGGGGCACTACACAAATGAATTCCTCAAGCATCAAGGTAATATACCCCAAAAGAATCTTAGGGTTCATGGTCAATCTCATGTTATTACAATAGATGGAGTGGAATGATTAATGAGATTTTATTTAGATTCAAAAATTATGTTGTAGGACTATTTTATCAATGATATTCTATTTTTAAGAATAATGAAATTTATAATTATTTCAATATAGTATTTTTTATTTAATTATTTTAAAGAATATAATGAATTAAACCAATAACCAAGAAAAGAGATTCAGTGAAAAGTTGATCATTCTGGAAAACACATGATTGTGGGAATCTAACCCTAAATAAATTCACGATGTTGAGATAATAATGATAAATATATATTTATGGGATAGTGTTATAGACCTTGAAATTTGTTAGTGATTTAATGGTTTTTGTTTATTATCTTGAGTTTAATGTAATTTTATATTTATAGAACAAATTAGATAATATGAGATTTTACTTTTATAAGAATTCACGTTTTAATGAAGGTCTTTTAGCCATAAAGGCACTCAAATATTGGTATGTGACATTAAGAGCTATATTTTTTTTTGGGGAATCTAATGTAAATTTTTTTTTGAATTTAGTGACCTTCCTTCTAAATTTTTGGACATTGAATTTGGTCATACATATTTTAGACAATTCCAAAGCATAAATATTTATATAATGGATTATTTTGAACTTTGGGTGTTCTTGTTGAAGTGTTATAGATTAATATATATCTTGGGATAAACATTTTTTGTTTTGGTAAATATTTAGAAATATATTAAAAGACTTTCCACTCATTTATTGATATTACGATCAGTTAAAATTAAATTTTAGTGCTTCAAGAATAAAAAATAATTTTTGGAAATTCATTTCTTGGAGTAAGAGATAATGTTTAAATAGATCAAATCCCAACCAAGGGATGAGATTATTATTATGAAATATAAATATTTGAATTAGGTATATTTCCTTATATTCAAAGATAATAAAATAATCCCTCAACTTTAGGAAAAGGATATTGAAACAAAAATGACATCTTATTCCCTTTATATCGGTTGAATAAAATGGTTATTTAACTCATCACTGGTTTATGGGTTTTTGTTCCTTAATATTATATTGAATATTCACTTTTTTTATCAATGATCTTTATCACTTTCTATGATTATTTATACTTTTCTTCCATGTACATATCTTCACTTCCCACCAATGTTATCCTACTTGGAAACCTCATTATGTGGTATTCCAAATGACCTTTGTATTACCTTTCCTATTTTCAATAGTATTTTTTATTAACCCTTATCACGATGTGGGATTTCAAAAAAAATATTTTCAAATTTCAAACCCTCGGTTACTGAGTTCAAGATTATATTGCAAAGACATAAATTATTTAAGGGTGTAAAATGAAACACCCCAAGATTTTAAAATAAGAACATCATCTTTGATAGTGTATATTAAACACAACACAATTATTTAATGAAAATGTACCTCATTGAGACATTATGATATGTTTATTTTTAAATAAATTCAATCAATTCGATATCATGTGATCCATGAAACGCTGGGTTTAAATAAAACATGATAATCTTTTAAAATATTATTATTTAAACATGACCATTATAAACTAGATGTTAAGTTGGATAGTATGAATAGTACTAAACAAATTATGAAAATAATATGGTTTAAAAAAGTTTTAAAAAAATTAATTTTTTATTGTTTATTACAAATAAAAAAAGAATCATTTGAATGAAAATAAAATGTTTTTTAAAAACAATATTTTTCTAAAAGGTAGTTTAGTCACACCTTAAGCTCATAATTTAAAATTATTTTGTACCAAATTTAGAAAATCTATTTTAAAAAATATACTTCATTTGTTAAATATTTATTTCCAAATTATATTTGGGTGATTTTTTTAGAATTTTTTGATAAGATTATTTTTTTGAGGAATAGTGAAAAATATTAATTTTTATTGAAAATAGCTTTTCCAATTAAATTATTTAAAAAGTGAAATTATATTTTAAATTCGTTTTAAATTAATATTAGTTAAATTATATGTTTATTAATCAAAATTATTTCATTGTAATCAATTCAATGTTGAATTTTGAAATAATATTTTTTTGAATTTTTGAATGTTTTTCTATGGAAAACCATTTGTTCAACACATATGGGTGTTTAATTTTAAATTAAACTCTGAAAATTATATGATTAGAATTTAATAAAATTTGTAAAATATTTTAATTATAATAAATACTATTATATATTATGTTTAACTTAACTTATGACCATAATGAATAGTGAAAATAGTAAAAAATCGTGTTTAAGGTAATGTTCAGTTTATCAGGGGTTAGACTAAAATGATAAATGTTAAAAATGATAAAAAAACATATATAATTACAATTTTATTGTCATATTTTTGACCTTATCTCTTCTAAGGTCTGATAATAGGCCATTTTGGAAGCTTCTTTCAAGTGAAAAACATGGGTATAATTATTTCTTTCCAAAAATTTCTAGTGTGTACTCTCCCCAACTTATAAAAGGTCACACCCTCTCCTCACCTCTTTAAACATAAAAAATACTTTGTTTCATCTAATCCCTACCCAAATATATTCCATAAATACCACCCTACATACTATATTCCTTTATTTTATCATAAATAAATCTAGGAAGGCTTTAGATATAAACCTAAAGATGTTTATTAAGAAGAGATAAGGTTCTTAACCATGTGTTTTAATTTTACATACTCTTAAAACTCCTTAAAGTATTCATAAAAGATGATTATATAATAACACCAGTGTAAACCATATTCTATGATGTTATTATGATAATTTAATAATCTATATCTATCTCCACTTCTATCAAATGGGAAATGAAATAATCGATCGGGTGTACAGCAGACTGTTGCCTCGCAAAATGATGAAATTTTTTTTCCATCACAAACTTTAAAGGTTGGATATAATTATGTATTTACCATATTTATTTGATATTTATGATATTATTATAATTATTTATTTATTATATCAAATATACCTTTTGAATTTCCATTCATTGGGGGATACTATAACGTCACTCGTGTGCACGGTGGACTACCACCTTGCAAAGCAATGTGATTTATTTTTCACTTATGCTTTACATGGAAGATAATAAAGATAAATTTAAAGAATATATGGGAAATTTATGACCTGATAATAATTTTTGAAAAATAATATCACATTTAACTGATTACCTTCTGACCCATCGATATAAGATAATGTCGCTTGTGTGTACGGCGAACTATCGTCTCGTGAAGTAATAATAAGGATAAATTTAAAGAATATATGTGGTATTAATGAACTAAAAATACTTATCGAAATATAATTTCACATATAAATTATTACCTTCCAACCTGTAGAAATAAAATAAAATCACTCGTGTGTACAGCGGACTACCACCCCTATGAACTGATGTGATGTGTTTATCAGTTATATTTTACTTTGATGTTAATAAAGAAATATTAAATGAATATATAATATATTTATTCTATAATAACTATTATATAAGTTTTAATTATTATATACCTTACTTCTACTACATTCTTTGATAAGAATTTAAACAGCATTTGTGTGTACGTATGGTATGTTGTCTCCATGAACGGTGTGAACCATAATCTATCTATAACTTTTATAGATTACTCTAAATACATATATAATGAATATATAAGATATTTATATAATTTTTAACATTATTTATATTATGTAACCATGATAAAAGTAAAAGGACCAAAATTACTAAACCAAAGCATACATGAAAAACCAAGCAATTGTCACCCAAATAGTGATTTTAACAAATAATTGTTAATAAAAAGGTAATAAAAGATTATAAGTAAATATTATATGGTATTAAATATATAATACTGTTTATATAATATATTTATATTAAATATATATTTATTATATAGTATATTTTAACACATACAAAGGAAATCATATCTGAGGCAGGGGTTTGCTCGCCTCACTTTTACTTCTACGAGACATACGCCATATACACCACTTATTTCTATTATGTAGTTCATATAATAACCCTTTGGTATATTATATCATTAATAAATTTATCTTAATGTTATTTAAAGTTTTATTTGATGTTATTTCTTTCATAGGTTATATGATTCAGAAGTTACCAAAGTGGTAAAGGCTTATTTAAGAGCCTCATTGTTTAACAGGATTATTCATGATTAAGTTTATGATGATTAAATATTATGATATATATTTTATGAAACTCATGAATTTTCTTATCATGGTATTACTTATAGAGAATATAGTTTTTAAAAACCATTTCCCTACCTTTTGTACTTAAAATTATTGAGAAAATGTTTTTAAGAAAAGGAAACATTATTTCCTTGTCGATCGAAAATGATTTTTCTACCAAATTCATGTTTTCAGAAAAACAAATTTACATTCACCAAATTATTTATGAGATAAATTTCTACCCACGTTTTACTTTTAAAAAATTTAAAGGAAACATCATGTCATTTTCCAAACAAGAACCATTTGGATTTTACCAAAAATATGAAAGGAATCTTTGTTTTAACGTGTATGGTGTAAAAGGGATTTTCCGTTATCATGACCACTCATTGTTTTAAATATTCATTCATAAGTTTATAAGTTTATTTTCTAATAAAAATTTTTTAATTTTTTTTTAACTTTTAGTTTTTAAAAGGTGATTTTCAAAGATGATAGTTTTTTCATCAAGAATGTTTTAATGATATTTTTATGGAATTTCTATATATTAAAATCAACAGTAATTATTATACTTATCCTTTTCTAGGGATATGTTTTAATGATACTATCCATTTTGTTTCAATAGATGTATTTTGATTAGTTTTACTGTTTATTTACTATTTTGATATATTTCATGTTACTTTTAATGGTTTATTGTTATCTTTATTGATTAGGGTAAGTATTAACATTTCATATGTTAGTATTTCAATATGAATGTTTATGTTGATTATGTTTCACCCATTTCACATAATTATTGCATTGGAATTATTATGTAATGGTTGGGGTTTGGAATTACATAGACACTCAATGCATCGACATGTCTCATGAGACAAATCAGTTTACCAAATTAGATTGGTTTTTACTGGTTGTTTTAAATTGTATTGTGAAAGGTATTGATTGTATGTTTATGATTTATTACATTATTAATTCCATAATTATGAATTCAATTATTTATATTCATGTGATTATTTGATTAGTTAAAATATCCAAGGATAAGTTTCATGATCATGTTATTATTTATATGGAATTATTTGATCATCATTTATTCCTTCCATATTATACTCAAGTTATTGATTAAATAGAATGAGTTTTAGTTATTTACATTTCCATATTGATTATTACTTAATTATTCATGATATCTTTAACTGTATGCATACTCTTATGAAGCATTTTAGATCAAACCTTTCTTATGTATCTTTCCCTAGGATTCCAAGATGTGTAATATGAGTGATATTTAGGGTTATTCTAGAGTAAATAATGATGAACTCAAATAAAATTCTATGTTCTATATTATTTTTTCAATTATAATATGATATTTATCTATGTATCTAGTTTACTAAGACTAATAAACTATTCAGTCCTTTAGGATATGATTCCTTGTATCTTATGGAAATGTAATAAAGTAACCACCAACTCCATGATATTAGGATCAAGGTATTTATATTCTTATTATAAATAACCCATCCAGATTCATCATACTATAGATCATTTATTGATGAATCAGATGACTTGATTAGTAATTATATTTTGGATAAATCAAAAAATGGAGGAATAATGTGGGAACCATAAGATGTTATAAAGAAAAACTCCCTTAATTTGTTTAGAAGGTAATTATAATGAAATTTTCAAGGATTAAATTTTTGCATCAAGGAATAATTTGTCACCCCATGACATTATAATATTTGTTTTCTAATAAATTTAATTTCTTGGATATCATGTGATACATGCAACACCGAGTTTAAATGAAACACAATACTCTATTAAAATATTATTATTTAAAGGAGATAGTTATAAAAAATCCATTAAGATGGTTTTTATGAATAGGAAAAACTAAATTATTAAAAATATATGTTTTACACTTTTCCATTATGTATATATTGATCAAGAATAAAAATAAAAAATCATTTGAAAGAAATATAAATATTTTCTAAGAAATGGTTTCATTGTGTCTTGCACACTTATTTTGAAATTATTTTTTTTCAATTTTACAAAATAAATTTTATCAAATTAAATTAGTTTCTTATATTATCATATCAAAATTATCTTAGGTTTAATTTTTTGGATTTTTCATAAAAGTTTGTTTTTTAATGAATAGTAAAAAATTGTGATTTTTATTAAAAACATCCTTTTCATTTAAAGAATTTAAAAGATATATTTTTTTAAAAAAATAAGAATAAACAATAGTCCAATAATATTATTATCCATACAAATTAGTTAATTTTAATCAATTATATTAATTTTTAAATAAAAACTATTTACACTTTTGAAAACTTTTTCTTTGGAAACCCATTTTCTCATCTCATCATCGGGTTTAATTTAAAATTCAATTCTACCAAACATATGAGTTTAATTTTTTAAAATATATTCAATTATTTAAATCATAATAATAAATATTTTTTAATAAGTTCAACTTAATTTTTTACCCTAATAAATAGTGAAAACATTAAAAATTAATTATCATGGTTAAGGTCAAAACGAGTTTACCAGGGGTTAAACTAAGAAGATAAGGGTTAAAATTGACCTAAAACTTGTAAAATTATTTTTTTATCCAAATTTTTACCTTATATCATCTAAGGTTCTATAATGGTCCATTTTTTTCGCTTTTAGAATATGAAAAAACATGGTTATAATTCATTTACTTCAAAAATTCCAAGTGTGTCCTCTCCCCCACTTAAAAATGTGACTCACTTCCTTTCCATATTCACACTTTCAAATACATTTTTTTTAAAAAAATACCCATAAAAATAAATTATTTAATCCTATAACAGCATCCTAGAGTCCTTATCTTGGTCAGATAGCCAACCAAGGAAGGATTTTGGTGTAAACTTAAAGAGGTCATCCGATGAAGAGGTAACATTCTTGAATAATCATTTTTATTTTATTTCTTGTTACGCATCCTTAAAATTGTATTATATCAGGATAATATAATAACATCAATATATAGAATATTCTTATATATTATTATGTCAATGTAATAACTTATGTCAATCTTCTATTCCATCAAATGGGAAACGAAATCATCGATCATGTATATGGCAGACTACCACCTCATGAATTGATTTAAATTATTTTCCATCCACACTTCTAATGATTGGATATAATAATGTATTTAATTTATATATATAATATTTATTATTTTATTATATTTATTGAATTATAAAATCACATATTCCTTCTTACTTTCCATTCTATTAAAAATATGATAGTGTCGCTCAAGTGTACGGAGGACTACCTCCTCGTGAAGTAAGTTGATTTGTTCTTCACTTAAACATTACATGGATATTAATAAGGATAAATTTAAGAAATATATGTGAAATATATGAAATTATATTGAATCTTAAAAATGGAAATATCCCCCACTTTCTTACCCTTACACCCATTAAAAATGATGTCGTCGCTCTTACGTATGTACAGTTTACTGTCTCCACAAAGCGATGTAATTCATTTTCTATGTAAAATTTTCAAGAATGGTTATAAAGATGAATATAATTAAAAAATATTTATAAAATTAATATCATTCTTGAGATAATTTAACTATATCCTATGTTCATTATCTGAAACATTCATGATAAAACATGAATGAGAAAACAAGGCAATTAGCACCCGAAATAAGAGTGATAATGAATTATTATTAATGAATGTGAGATAAAATGTAATAAAAGGATAATATATGTTATTATAAGTTTTAATATGGATATAATATATCATATTAACATGTTTTAAACCACTATATAAGTTGTTAATTTGATCTCAACTAAAGGTAATCATGAGGTAAGGGATTTCATCTTAATCTCCATTCCACTAAAAAATATTTATTAATATGTACTCAATCAATTTTATGTGGTGTATATACTGCCCCATTGATGTATTTAACATGATAAAATATTTATTCATGATGTTTAATGTTTCAATTAATTTTTATTCATTCATGCGGTAATAATCTGAAAGCTACTAAAGTGGTAAGAATCCATTTTACAATCTCACTTTCTTTTGGGATTTTTTTTACTCTTATTGAAAGAATATTATAATTTCTCCTTCATAAGATCCAATAATATTATTATCCTTTTTATATTTAATTATTTTCTATATTTTATTATATATTTTACTCTCTTTGGTACTTGGATCAAGAAAATAAATTTTTAAAAGAAAACCCAATATTATTTCTATTTAAATCGGATATATTTTTCCTCCATAACCATGTTTTCTAAAACTATTTTACATAAGCCCTTTTATTTACTAAAATTATTTATTAGGTAAATTTTAATTTATCCTTGAATTTTAAAAATGGTTTGAAATAAATATTTCTTTTTTTTCAAAATTTAATTTTTTGACAAAAGGTATTTTTTTAGTGAATATAATGAAAACAAACACCCCCGCTGCTATAACCATTTTACAAAATGTATCTTATTATAAACATTTTCAATGGTTTTACTAAGAAAAATATTTTATGAATAATTATTTTTATATCTAACTTTTATTCCATTAATTATTTTAATAGAATTTATTTTATTTCAAAAAAATGTATTCTCAATGAATATATGGTCACTTCCCATTTCCTAATTAATTTTGTGATAGTTAACTTTATCTTAAGAAAATTTCTTTCTTGTGATCATTTTCATTAGACATTATATTTTTATTAAATATTCATATTATTTTTATAATTGATATGATTATTACCTGACCCATATACCATTTTACCATATGGTGTTTACTTTGAAATTTATTAGATTAACTTGGGAGATATCGTTGTATCTGTATTCTTTAGTCAGTAGGAATATTTGATGATAAGGCATATTGTTACTAAATTAAATTTATTATTCAATATATAATTTATTTTTTAGACATGAATTGATAGGTGGGGCCTATAATTATATATCCCCTTGATGCATCAATGGGTCTCATGAGAGAAATCATTTGGCCAATTTAATAGGGTTTTAACCATAGTATTAAACTTTCTTGTGAAAGGTCTTGATAGTAGAGCTATAATGATTCTTGATATCATGAAGTCAAGTAATTAATAATTTCTTTCATAGAGAATTTAATTATTACTATTATCCATTAGTTTTTTGCATTGATATAATCACTTCATGCATTTCATTATCTCTTTATTGATTAAATGGAATGTGTGTTTAGTTGTTTACCTTCCCGTATTAATTATTACTTATCTAATCATGCTAGTTAAGTTATTGATTAAATAGAATTTGTGTTCAGTTCTTTACCTTTCCATATAGACTATACCTTGTTGATTCATGATTACTTCAACTATATTTAACCCTTACTAAGCATTCGAACTCACCCTTATTTTGTTTCCTTTCCCTAGGATATGAAGAAGAAATCTTTCAATGAGTTTCAATGATACTGATAATTTTCTTTTATTATATGTTATGTTTTATTTCCAACGTAAAATGGGATCATATATGTATCTGGTTTTTCAATACTACTAAACTCATTGATCATTAGTGATGTGATCCATTGTATCTTATTAAAATTTAATAAAATAACTACCATCTCTAGTTTATAGGATTTGGGGATTTTACATTAAGAACATATTATCACTCAATTTTAGTGACCCTTAACCCCTAATTTATCATCATTTGGATTTAAATGGAAAATGATTCATTGGATATCTTTCTCTTTCACCCATAACACTGAGATTGGGAGAGTTAGATATATATACTCTAGAGATGTGTATTTACTCCAACAGTATGATATATGGTTGCATCCCTAAAAATGTGTATTTACTTTAGTGGTTGTATATATCATCACAACTATGGATATGTGTATTTACTTTTTTATTCCATAGATGGGTGGAGAGGGTTATTTCCTACAACAACCATATTGGTGCATCAAGGATGAATTGTAAATGGGGAACTATTCTATGGGATGTGAGAGGTTATGTCTGTATTATATTTTTTTATTTGGAGTATGTAAAAGGTGGTCTAATGGTAATTCAAGTGATCTATTTCTTCTCCATGGCTATCTATAATGATATGATTATTCTTATTATCTTCTGAAATTTTTAAATTTTTATTTCATGCATATTTTGTTATTACTTATTGATTATTCCACTACTTAGGATGGAAATACTATGTATGATTTATCACCCCTTCATGTACACCTATACTCTCTATCTCTCCCTCACTCCCTCCATACCTCCCTCTATCTCTTGTGTTCAGGAAGATCCTTAGGATTATTTTAAGGGATCTTGGTTATAGGAGCAGTTGGACCAATGGTGTTGGAGAAACTTGTAGTTATCGATCCATTTCTAAAGCTATGGTATAAGTGAATTTTATTTTTTTCCATTATATTATTGGGTTATGATTTTCATCATGGGGTTTTTTTAGTGTTATGTGGATTCCATGATTTATACTTCACAATTAATTTAGTTGGATGTTTTTATTTTTATATACCTTAAATTTTCTCTATTATTGTAGGATTTGAGATGTTCTTTAGAGTTATCCCTTCATTTAGTTGTAGATAAATCAACTCTAGTTACTGTCCCCTAACATAATGGAGGTAGGTTTGGGGTGATCACTGACTTGAAAGATGGAATATTACAAATTGGTATCAAAATATTTGTATTTTATAGATTAGTCGCATGGTGAGATTGGTTGGGATAACCTAAATGAAAATAATTAAATGAACATCAGTTTATAATTCCATGGTAGTGAACCTAAAAAAAGTATGTGGTTGCATACATACTCCATATCAACACTCTCTTTAATCTTTAAAAATTGGGAGCCTTTAGAAAAAAACACCATGTTTATATAGGATGGATGGGTGAAACATACAAGATCCTAGTTTTGTTCCTTATTATTATTCTAATTTAGGGTAGAAATGTTAATTTATATATCATATATCATGATTATATATCTAATTATGTATAAAAGTTCTTATTTCATAGACTTTTGAGATACGACCATGCCACTGTGAAGATTTAGCGTTGAGGATAAGGAGTCTAAGTCGGTACACCAAGCTTCAGCTACAACTATTTTGGGGTGGATTGTAACACCCTAATATTATATGATATATATTTCATTTAAATAACTCTAATGTGTTTAATAGATTTATTCACATGAAACACTGAATTAAAATGATTCATGATATATTACATGAATATTATTATAAAAAATATAAGAATAATAAAACCTCTAATAAATAAAAATATAATCACCTAGAATTACATGCATTTAAAGGATGAATAATTAATATGATTTAATATACCATTATTGAATAGGTCATGTGGTGACCCATGAGAGGTTGTGACATGTTTTTTGTGGGGGTCTATTGTTTGACCCCTATTGTCATCTACCACCCCACTGAGGGGGGTGGTGGCTTTTCATCCCATGTGATTATGGATAAGAATGGCCTGCTGGTATCACCAACTGATGCAAGCAGGATAGTTGTGTCGACTAAATGTGGTAGTGGTTGGATGGAGGAGGGTATTGGTAGGGTGCAGATGGTAAAATAGGTATATTAGTCTGTGACAACCGGGTCCCGGTGACAGCACAGCCACCCCGCCTTATCATGGTCGTCAGGTCCTGGCCCACCAGGTACCACCAGTTGCTTCGTAGACATGTGGAGCCCACCCCAGGGTCCACCCACATGCCCGAACGGGTCATCTGACTAATGATTATTCCCACAGGCCAACACATGTCCTTTCCAGTGTTCTTTTTCCTCACTCACACACACCCTAGGAAACTTCCCAGAAGGTCACCCATCCTGATAACTACCCCATGCCAAGCATGCTTAACTGTGGAGTTCTAATCAGACAGGCTCTCGAAAAGGAAGGTGCACCTTGTTGACATGAGTCATATCATTTAGTCATTTAACCCTTTATTATTCTGGGGTGTTACATAGTCAGTGGAGTAGTTTTTTTATAGGATTGGTAGATGAATGGGGTAACATGCTAATGGAGGGCATCAAAAGGGTTGTTGGGTGGCGAGCTAGCACAGATAGGGGTGCATATGGGTCTTCAGTACAATAAGTGAACCAAGATGACTAAATGGGTGTTAGCCTCCAATGGTGAAGGTGTATAGGGAAAATTGTGGGGATGAATTAGTATTAGTAGCAGTCTCTGGTGTGGATGCAGATGAACACATGGAAGGGCGGTCCAGAACAAAGAACCCACAGGTTTGGAGCTTACAGGTTTTCATAAGGCCAATAGGCCATGGGTCATTTGGAGCATATAAGGGCCTTCGGGACTTGTATATTATCATGCCAATATTCCTATAGGATTATGATCCATGTAATGGTTTCCCTCTCAAGCTTGTTTAAAAATAGGTTTCTTTTCCTAGAAAAAATTGGGTTAGACTCCGACCTGTTAACAAAATTATAATGATTTAATATTAAGAAGGATTATTCTTTCTCAAATATATTTTCTAAGCGTTTTATATTTTATCCTAATAAATTAAATTGATCGATTTTAAAATATTATTATATATGAACGAATATAATAACATTATTTAAATTTTAAATTAATATGGTATAGTATTAAGAACACTTAAAATGTCATTTTTCAATGAAAGTAGTTTTTCTTTAAATTTTGTATTTTTATTTTGTAATTAAATTTTAAAATTTTAAATTTTTAAAATTTTAATTTTATAAAATTAACTTAATCTATGAATTCATCATGTCAAAATTATCTTAAGATTAATCTTTTAGAATTTTCTAAAATAGTTGATTTTTAGGTGAATAGTGAAAAAATAAAATTTTCATTGATATTCTAGTGATTATGAGATTATCATAAAGTAAGTAAGACTTAGATGATTTTAAAAAACATTAAAAATCAAAAACATAAAGGATTAAAATTAATCATTTAATAATATAATGTTAAATTTATAAAACCTTATTTGGTGTTTTGGAACTTGAGTAATATTTTATTCTAATAAAAAACATTTTTGTCCATTTTATTTAATTAAAAGTTATAATTATAAAACTATTTTTTGGATTTATTTTCAAGTTACATAACCCTTATTTGGTTAATAATAGAAAAATTATTTTTATTTAAATCAAAAAATTGAAAATTGTATTTTAATTTTATTATTTAATCCTCAAAATGCACTTTTTCTAAAAATGGTCTGTATTCATCATGTGTGACAATATTAAAATTAAGCTTTATCACAATTATATTTTTATTTAAAAAAAATACACTTCATTTTTTTATATTTATTTACAAATTATGTTATAATTAACATTTTGTTTTAAGACATTACAACAATATTACTTAGGTAAAAAATAGTCACCATGGTAAAAACCAAAAATGGTAAAAGTGAGAAATAATCTAAGAGTAAAAGACTTTTTAATAAGTTAAAAGACAATTAAAATGTATTCTTTAATATTTATCTACCTTACCCCTTCCACCACTCTATTATTTTCCATTATTGGATCCACTTGACCTTTGAATAGTGATTTTACCTTTCATATTTTACAAAAATGTCACTACTATACTTTATAAAGGGAGTCATCACCAACCCACTTCTATTTACACCCTAAGAAACTTATATGAGGCCAAAATATTCCCATATAACTCTCAAAAATTCCTATACATTTCATATAGTTTTTATTCTTCCCAAAAGACCACCTCTCAAATTCTTATTCCAATTTGAAAAGGAGTACTTCCAAGGAGTATGGTAACATTCTCAATTACTCCTTTTTCTTTCTATTTCATCTCCATATTCTTCTTCCACTTCTTTGAATATAATCTACCCATTTTTAAATAATCAAATCTATATCATAATTATAATAAAATTATTTTATGTTTATATGATATCCATTTTCATCCTTCATATCAACCATTCATAAAAAAAATGTCTCGTGTGTTACATATGGACTACCACATCCAAAACAAATATGATCCATTATTTATAACCAGATTATATGGATGGTTAAAAGGGTATATTTAATGAATAAATATTATTTTTAAGTAATTATTAGGATTTTTAAAACATTTACTAATTCAATTCTTCATTACATTCTATGGAAAATGAGAATCATGCATGTGTGTATGTGCGGACTACCACCTCCAAGAAGCAGCATATTTATTTTTTCATCTAGACTTTTATTATTTATAAAAATATATTAAAATAATTTTTACCTCATTAAAAAATCTAGATAATATCATTATACTTATATAATAATGATATTATTCCAGAGAAATCAATTTCTTAACCATACTCATCAATCGATTATAGCATGTTCTTTTTTGGGTATGTTTAAAAACCAACGTGAACAATGCCATAAATTTCTATCATGGATGACTAAAAAAATATAAATAATAGTGTTATTATAAATTAATGATTAAATAAATTTTTTTATGTTTATATAAGGGTTATATTAATATTTTAATTATTATTATATAACCTTTTTATTCTATATAAATTAATAACACAACCTCGTCACTCAAATCATTATCATGAATCATAAAAAATTAATTTTGAAATTAAATTAAAATATTATAAATCATTATGAAACATATATTTTGGTACCTATAATGATCTTGTAATAATGAAATTTTAATCTATAAATAAGAATCCACATTTCCATTATGAAACTAGTACTAAACAAGAAATATATGCCAATAACATTCAACAAAGAAAATAGAATATAACTAACTAATATATTTTTAATAAATGATTATAAATTAAGTTTATAAAAGTTTATAGGAACGAATAATTTTTTTAAATATATGATTAAGACATTTATTTTTTATACATAAGGTTAGATCGTATTCGGCTAAGCGAGATTAAAGGTAAGGGTTTTTCATAATTTAATTTTCATTCATTGAGTTATGATTATTCTTCTTGAACATTATTCTTGTAATTCAGTATTTTATGTACAATGATTGTATTATGTTTAATTCCCTCTTTATTTTATATTTATTTATATTTATATGACATAAACCCCTTTTCAAATGCTACCTTCTTCATGAATTATAATGTTTATAAGTTATTTTTATCTCAATTTCCATTCTTTAAGACACATGCCATATTCACTACTTATTTTGTTTTTTCTTGTATATATACCACCATATGAGATACTTTTAGAATATATTTCATTAAATTTAAGGTATTTATTAATCCATCTCAATTTTTCTTTCTAAGGGTTTCTGATTCATGTGATTTTAAAGTCGTAATATATTTTATTTACTTAATATTTCTTTCTTTGAGTCATAATAATTCATCTTGAAATTATTATTTATATTATTGGTTTCTTCCTTAAAAAGAATTTATATTGATATTTATCTTTCGATCTAAGTTAAATTAAATTTTTTTATTTAAATATTTCTCCATTATGAATTTATTATCCATAAATATATGACATTGTTAAGAATAATTCTCATTCTCTTAAACAATGATTTATATTCCATTTCCATATTTTATCTTCTCCCAAATGTTCTTTTTTTGGAAACCTAATTATGTGTTATATCATGAATACTTCATATTTATCTTTTTCCTCTTTTCAAAAGGTAGATTTATTACTCTTTTTACAATGTGTTTTTTCAACAAAGGTATTTCAAAACATTATAATGTTTTTTCATCCTTTTATAATCAAATGTTTTATCTTCTGCTATTCATTAATTTTAGATAACCTTTATTTATTTTTAATTATATATTATTGAATATTCTCTTTAAAATTAATTTTTTTCATAATTTCTTGCATCACCTATTCAAAAAAGGATTTTGAATTTTTATGTATCTTCTTATTTTACGATAATATTAAAAATGTTCTCTAAAAAATATTTTAAGATTTCACTTCTATTTTCCTCTTTATCTATGAATAATTTATTTCCATTGAAATTATTTTACTTAAATATCCTTATAAATTTTCTTATGAAATTATATTTTA
This sequence comes from Viscum album, assembly GCA_963277665.1. Classification (NCBI taxonomy): domain Eukaryota; kingdom Viridiplantae; phylum Streptophyta; class Magnoliopsida; order Santalales; family Viscaceae; genus Viscum; species Viscum album. The sequence goes on along the minus strand of OY728127.1, from coordinate 442,793,604 downwards.
GGGTGATTAATTTTTAGGTATTATCCATTTATGTTCTTGAGGTCAATTTTTGGTGACACCATCTGGAAATGTTACGTAACCAATTTTCTTTCCATGGTCTCTTTATGATATGATTAATGGTTGATTTAAATTGGAACACATATTTATGGATATTGATGGTTGGGTTCCAATATCACCCTATAATTAATTGGTTATGGATTTATATCTCGTGAGATAATGCATTGTGACCATTCTTGGATATGCTTAAAAATTAAATAGTTACCCTTCTTATGTATGCTCACAAATTAATAGGTGATCATTCTTGGATATTATCACAAATTAAAGGATGGTCCTTATTGTATATTCTTGAAAACTAAACACTTGTCCTTATAATATATTCTCACAATATTATGAATCATTTTTCTTATGTTTAATCTAAGTTTATTTTATATACTAAGTTTCAATGGAATATTACATTTCTTTTTTGTATACATATGATTATGTTTGATAGATCATGTTAATTATATCTTGGATCTAAACACTTTTTCATGTTATATGTATGTTGGTTTGAGATTATATTTCATTATATCATGTCATAGGTATAACTTTTACTATTCCATGAACTTTTAAATAAGATATTTCTCTCATGTTCATGTTTTCCCATATACTTATGATCAACCCCTTGATGAAATGTGGGTATGTTTTCCCTCACTAAGAGTTTGATCTAACCCCTTTCCTTTGTTTTTTCATTAGGATATGAATATGAGTATAAATTATGAGAACACTATAATAAATTATAGTGTGGATCAATTATAGATAAATTTTCATAGGTTTGGTAAAATAAGTTACTTATGTAGCTAGTTCTCAATGACACTAAACCTTGGGTTCTTAGGATTGAATGATTATTATAAGATATAATTTTTAACTTTTGTAAATGATGTAAAATAAATATATTTTTAGCATGGGTCATATCACTTTTTATTAAAACCTATATATAAAGTATATTTTTTTAGAACTGAACCTGTGGGTGTGGGTCAAGGGTGCCTCAGTTGGCATCAGGGAAAGGTATAGTTATTTTTGGGGATTCATTTTGTTATTTTTTGAAATTTAGATGAGATGAATTTATTGAAAACCCTATGTATGATTCTATTTACTAGGTAACATCCTAATATTTTATTAAAGTTTTGAATATGAGTTTTTTTCTAAAGATTACATACCTATATAGATACTGCAAATTGGATGCATTTGTGTTATAGATTATATTGGGGTAATCACCCTGAAAAAGACCGATTGGGTGTCAACTTGGTCTTCACATAGTGAAATATGGGGGGCCTAAGACTACACATCGAGATAAAAACTCCCAGGGGATATTCTTTAGTTCATCATATGATCTTCATGAACTATTATGAAGGATTTAAATGGAATTTTAGAATGTAATATATAACTAGTTAGGTTAGAAAACCTAATAAAAATGAACATAGACAACCTTGAATAAACTAAAGTAGAAATATGTTGATCCAATTAAATTATAGTTTGAACAAAAGTATCATGGTTTTAAATGATGGTGTAATTGGAGAATTAATTTTAGGATTTTGGTTTTTTAAGATCATTTAATCCAGTTTGATTGGAATGTATCATAACCATTTTATTTGGTTGCTTATAGGATCATAAAAATGAAGATGTGAAAGGTATGTCTCTAAAAACTTGTAAAGAATAATATTTTATGGAAAAAGTTTCCTTGTATTCCCTAATATAGTATCATAGATATCTCATTATAAATAAAATCATGAGTCATGTCTATCTTATATAAATAGTTAACTATTTCATTAGTGAGTAGTAATTAAAATTGTGAGGTTGTAATTTATTTAAAGTGATAAGAATGTGATTCCCTAAGATTTTATGATATTTCTATAATTTAAATAAACCTAATGGGTTTAATAGCTTTCTTTATGTACAAAATTGAACTAAAATGAGTCATGAAATATTGGATGAATATTATTAAAAAAATTATAGGAATAATAAAACCTCTAGTAAATAAATAGATATTACTCAACTAAAATTTACAACATTTAGATGATAAATAATTAATATGATTTACTATTAAAAAGTATTGTTCTTTCTCAGATAATTTTTTTAATAGTTCTATATTTTATCCTAATAAATAAAATTTAAAATTTTTAAAATATTATTATTTATTTTCACGACCCAACCCAGGTCAAGGATCAAGACGTAAAATCCCTAATCCCACCTCCATATACAAGGGGTGATGACAAGCGCTGAAGGCATGATAAACTCAAGGAGGACTTTTCCTATGAACTAGTAAACACACACAATAAACTCAATGAAAAAGTGTAGAGGAAAATAAATAAAGGATTAAACACTACTATAAATAAACCAAATGATGAATGGACCACTAATAGAACAAAGTACAGTAGTGTAAATTAAAAGATAAGGGAAAATATTCACCCACCCAAAAATATATACCAACCTGAAAAACAAGAAAATAGTAAACAAATGAGAGCCCGACTCTTGAATCCCAAGCTATGACTATAGTACACGGTCCTTGCTATCAATATCCCTAAGATCCTCTAAAGTTACAATTGACCTGTCTTCTATCTGAAAAAGAAACGACATGTGTTGGGAAAATCCCATGTAGGGTAAGTATATACATACCCAATAGAACAACCTAAAAAGGTAATGTGCGGGTAGTAAAAGAAACAACTAACGAAAAAAGTAGTAGATAGAACAAGGTAAGGTAAAATAGTACCTATCAACCCAAAAAGATAGTAAAAGTAATCTCATCCAAACACAAGAATCTCAAAATGGTGAGAAGATAAACTTCTTGTTGAGTCTTCACTGCTTATAGTTGGAGAGTAGACCCATCCAACCATGAGAATCTAGACACGAAAATCACATGGCATATCAAGCGCATCTTCACCAATCCTGGAAGGAGAGTAACAAAAACCCAAGTAGTTGGTACTGAAATACAATATGTGTGTGTGTGTGTGTGCAAACTCAGTCAAAGAATCCCAATCAAGAGGGTAGGGGGATCTCCATCTCACATCTTAACCTAAGAAGATGAGTAGCCAATAGTTCCAAAGTAAGTTCATTTACGATGTCCAGTACCTCATGCTTCTACTATGATACAAAAGTTTAAGGGACTCTATCACGACACATTTATACACTCTTCTTTGGGTGGTACTGACTCACCTACATAGTTTTAGGCCGCATCACAAGAATTCATCTTAGTGGAAAAAAGCTTCCATATTTCTCCTAGGCCCAAAGGTATATCAAATCACACCTCTCCAATGTGCCACACAGTTGAGGGGCTGCAAAATCTTTGTAAAGATATCAAGACCTAGTACAACAGGAGGTTCATACTCTATAGTTATTGAGGAATGCCGCTACCCATCCCAGTTGGAGGGTACCACTTGAAAAGTTCTCCGGGGAATTCCAATTCCCAAACATACTAGAGGGTAAGCCTGGAGAGTCGTCAGGGAAATAAAACTACCCATCCCGGCTAGAGGGTTATGCCTGGATGATTTCATCAGGGAATGCCACTCCCTAGCCCAACTAGAGGGTATGCATGGAATGTTGAGGAACTTCACTTCCCATTCCTAATGGAGGGTAACTTGGAAATATCATCAGGGAATGCCACTTTCCAGTGCTATTGGAGGGTAAGCTCAGAACTACCATCGATTAATTCCACTGCCCATCCCTAATAGGGGTAATCCTAGTACTGCCATCGGGGTACAACGCTACCCAACCTAGCTGGAGGGTAAGTCTAGTACTGCTCTGGTGGTTCTGTATGATTGTTTCCATCATCGGGTGTTTCCTATATAATAATCACTCCTGAAACATTTCACATCATATCTTGAGAGCCACTAAAGAGGTCACCATTGAATTCTATGTAGAAAATCACTCATGATAGGATACTCACATACCAAAAAGGTAGAAGATGCATAATGAGGAATATGATGGGAATGGGGCCCACATGACGTGTGACCCCACCTCGTCACCTGGACATGTACCATACCCAGCAACTAAACTGTTTACAAGTACCCAAAGACATGCTAGTGTACTTCCAGAGTACATTTCATATCTATCCAAAAGGTTGATGAGCACACAATGCACATCATTGGTCCAAAGGGAAAAATGTAATTTCACTGACATACCTCCTCAAACAAACCTGGATAACCCAACTGATCACGCCATTACAATCCTTACAGAAAATTGCACAGGATCAACTATTATTTAACCCGAATTGGAAACCCAATGAATAAGTTTCATTTCACATCATTGTTAATGAATAGTGCCTCATTGGGACCACATCTTGATCCCGAAGTAAAATATATAGATCGCACCATTTTGATCATCATGGAAAAATTCATGGGATTGACTATTCATTTTTTCAATCGAATACCTGGTGAAAAAGTCTCATTTCACCAAAACATGCATGTACTGGCCTTCTTGGGGCCATGCCTCAATATTTATTCAAATACCCAAAATTGGTATCAAACGATCCACCACTCTTTCAAGGTTATGACACCATTGACAGTTCATCAATCTGACATCGTTCCAAGAAGCTATGTTAGATACAATATTTCACAAAAATTATATTATTATTATTATTATTATTATTATTATTATTATTATTATTATTCTTCTTCTTAGGCATTACATGCATCTGATACATGATCCCAAATTAAGTATCCAACATTCATCTTAAAAGGGTCGCCTCGAATTTAGGGTCCCACAGTCACTGACAGCACATCGTTTGGACTCCCCATGTGGGAGTTATGACTGGTCAAAGATTTAATAATATTATTAAATATAATGACTCATGGATGTTTCATGGGCCCAGGTCATGGGTCAGGGAAAATTATTTGAAACCATCTTAAAATAAATGTATCATAAATGGGGTCACGCCTCCACGGATAATGCATGAATTGAACTCCCAAAGTGAGATTTTGGGGGTTTTAAATAAGTTAATATTTTTATTTTTATTTTTATTATTATTATTAACATTATTTTTATTTTTATTTTTATTTTTATTTTCCCCCTATGTTTTCCCATTGCCCCCTTTGTTCCCACATGTGCCGCTGCCCTCCTGCGCACCCCAACCGCCACCTTTGGCCGCATTCTGCGCCGCCACCAGCTGCTTGTCGTCATCCCGGCCACCAATCATATGCCCCAATGGCTACATATCCCTACCGCCTACTCTTCTGGAGGAATTTTCATACCTCTATCCTAGAATCCTGGACCAGCCACTACATGTTACCTTTCTTGGGTCACCAACGCAGTTCACATCATACTTTCACGCTACTCTGTCGCGGCCTGGTCATGCCGTCGACCTGCTATTACGTCCTTTCCAGATCGTACACCACCTTTCGCTCACTCCCACACCTACAATTTTCCATGATTTTTTCTAAAACATTCATGTTGATTGTCCATTTTTTGTAAAGATCCTTAATCTTTTCTTTTCTCAAAGAATCATTGATGTTTCTTCGATCTGCCCCAAATAGGGGCGCCTGATCAAGCTCGGGATGTGCAACAATTGTTGATTAGGGAACTGTGGGGTTCCAACGATGAAGAACACAAAGATCAAGGGAAGAATAGAACAAAAATAAAGGTCTAAATCATAATTTTTCAATATTTCTTGTCCAATGATTAAAATTGGGCATCCATGGTTAGATAAACAGATTAAAATAAATTAAATTAGTTACAAGAGCACATGGAAAGGATGAAACAGTGTAGTAGATCGATGAAGGAAGAATGATCCACTCATTAATTTAATTATAATGGTGGAAACCACATATAATTATTCTTAAATCGATTTTTATCCATTCTTCATCGATGAACTCACCATCCACCAATTGTTGTGTTTTTCACACTCGGATCTGCCCAGATTTACAACTTCATCATGATCCGCCAACAGAAGGGGGAGAGGATCTCTTACAAATGATCTCAGGTTTATGTAGATTTCCCTAGTGATTCTTCATATCCACCTATTTATAACCTGATAATTAGGTTAACGATGAATTAATTAATTAATTTCTCTACTTAACTGGACCGCCAAAGAGCGAGGGGTCCGAACGTTCCATACTGACTCACTTTAGGTCACGTTTAGGAAAAAACTGCATTACAAACTCAATGTTGGTATCATATTTTCAATATGAGTCCCCATTCATTATTAATTTGGATTATAATTAAAAATAAAATAATTTTATTTAATTATTTTTTTTATTGTTACGTCTTCGATGACTTTTTCTATTGATGACTCGTGCTGAAAAAAATTATATCACATCTAGGGTAAATGTCACCTTTTAGATTCAACTGTATCCTTATATTTCTGAACCAATCCTCTGTTTATGATATATTTCATTGTTTATTAAAAACTACATGTGAGAAATAAAAAATTTAATATTTTTATAAAATTAAATTCGGGCACACCAGGCATTTTAATCACGCGTCATCTCAAAGCCTGTCTCTAAAAGTATTCTTAGAAATATTCCAAAGTATTATAGCAAAAATTTTGGTCTCTACATTATTCTCTTCTTCAAATGGCTTAAAATCCTAAATGGTGAATAAAATGGGTGGAATAGGGTTAAAAATCAAAAAGGTAAAATGTTAAATATCCATTTTTATGAGTTGGATAGCATTAAAAGTTTGTCTATGCGGTTTAATAAACCGTGTGACATACCATGACACATTATCTATTAATCCACCTAGTTATATGTTTGGGGACATGTTCTTGTGGTGGACGTGTGGATGGTTCTTTCTCTTGTCGCACGATTACCTTGGTTGGGTGCACAGTTTACACTAACTATACGCCAATTGTGTGCCTGGGTCTACCAACACAAAACATCCATTTTTCTCCAAAATTAATAAGGGAACCTAGGGTGGAAAGCTAGATCAAAAATAAAAAGGAAAACTAATTTAAGATAAATACATGGATGTGACAATTCTCCCCAATATGGGAAATTTCTGATCCAGGAAATTCAACTTGAAGATTGATAAAAAAAATAGAACAATTACTCTTGATAAACCCATGAATTTTACTCCCAAGTCTCATGAACATTATTCTGATGCTGCAAAAGGACACATACCAGTAGAATATAATTCCCATGAAGCACCTTCTCTTGGTAATACACTATCCACACTGGTTTTTCTAACACTGATAAATCATGTTTTATATCAAACTCTTCCCAATTCAACACATGAGATAGATTCTGATTATAATTATTTAGTTTATAGACATGAAATACTTCATGAATTGATTTCAATTGAGAAGTAAAATCTAATATTTATGCCACCTCACTTATCTTATCGACTTGGTTCGATATCTCTCAAATGAGACTCTCTCACATGGTTAAGAAATGAAGTAGTCAACGCTATCAATTGATGAAAAAGTGTACCCTTTTACTCCACTACGGTCAGTAACATAGTAGAAAACTACTCTAAATATTTCTACAAAAAATTAGTCTAGGACCTCATCCTAAGGGAATATTCTACAATGTGACCCTTCCCTAGAGTATAAACTATCTCTAAATCATATTAATATAATAATTTTTAACTAAAACCACTATCTCAAGTTAAAGTATCTCTAAGTGAAGACATACCTGAGACTCTGGTCATCTTAGTAAACCACAAGACGCTTCCCCGGAAGGTAGTGTCTTCACAATATCTACATAAATACTACCATTTCAATCTCTAGGTAGGGTGTCACATAGTTATATTCATGGGTTCTCAACTTCCTCAACCTCTATTTGATAACTGTCTATCACTGTATCAATTTTTATTCTGATCATGCATGAGTACAAAAGAACAAGGTTGGTGAGTAGACTCATCCAACCATGGGAATCTAGACACGAAAAGTATGTGGCATCCACCATGTGTCTTCACCTCTCCGGGTAGGATAGTAACCCAACCTAAAAACTCCACCACACCCACTAGTGGCATCCCAAGAAAAAATGGTCAAGCAGAAAACAAAATCCACCGGTAATGGGAGGACGTGTTCTGACACTCCATCACACAACCTCACCCCCTAATGCAAAAGTTAGAGGGAATAATCTACCACACATCAATATTATCCACTTTAGGAGGTACTGAATCTCCCTTGAACTTTTTTCTCATGTCACAAAAATGCATCTTGGTGGGTGAAAAACCTCTCTTCCTAATGCATTCAAAGCTAAGTCAAACAACACCGAAACAGGGTTACATCGATGCCCCATGTCAACCTGATTTAATTTCTAGAAAGGAGATGAATGAATAGAGTACCTCACAACTATTTCTAAATATTTATATTATAGAAGGTATAAAGGACACAGATCATACCTCTTATCATCTCATTCACTACAGGGTCATAAGCCTCTAAAGCATGTATTTGTCTACAGATCCATCTTCTAGCTCCCTGAGCCTAAAATTGGCCACTTCATGGTGGTGGAAGGATCTCATAACGATGTACACCACCCATATCTCATCATAATCCTTTTCCAACTATACCTCCCATGGGACCACCCTATCCACGCATGGGAGATCCTTGATCACAGCATTATCTCTACAGTGGTGTTCTATCTATTTATGATGGTCAACACATCTGGTTAGTTAGTCTCACATTATGCGACCTCATTCATCACAAGAATAGAATTGTACCTCCTCATGCCTCCTTGGTTCTCTACACTACCTTTTCCCTATAGGACCACATGCCTAAGCTTGATCATGAAAGCGTTTCCTATATCGTGATCCTTCCAACTATCACCTGATAGCTACTACATGAGACTTAGCTCTATAACACCCACTTCCAGATCTAGTTTTCTGGAATCCCTATGATAGAAATCTCTTTATCACCAGTGCCCTCTCCAACACCTCGGCATAGGTGGGCATGCACAAGGGAAAAATGGTGGCTCAGATATCTCTATAGACTCCATACTCAAACTTTTGTGCTCGGAAGTAGTCGTAACAGTTAATGTTAATAGAGTACCACATAAGGTTTGTGAACCTCACCACATATTAAGTCACTATCATCCCTCCCTGATAAAACTCCAGAATCTCTTGTATCTGAACTAATCACAAGTATTAGGGGTAGTAATCCTCACAATACAGCTGCAGGAAGTTATCCCATGAGAGTGTTGAATCATCATGCATCTATGTAAATAAACTCCACCAGTTCCCTAATACTTCAAGGAAAATATTGGCTGCTAGAAAAACCATCTAATTAGTCAGTGTCTGAATAATCTTGAGTGATCCAGCCAATCCTCTGCTCCGAAGGGATCTGGCACACCATGAAACCGTAGTGGTCTATGGCACTGGAACCCATGAACCATGCTAAGCTTGTACGCATCCTCAGCCTACTCTGCTGGAATGATCTATTACTCAATAGGTAGAGGTGCTTTCACCTTCCCTCCTAGAGGAAGGGGGTCATAGGATGGACCATAAACTAAGGACTCTTCACTCATACTATCATCATCATGAACCGGAGCTAGTATCCTGGCTTGTTTTCATTGCAGAGGAATCATGAAATTTATCAAGGAGTAATGCGGTAAGATGATCATATATATATATATAATGACAATGGGGAGTTGACTCAAGAAGAAGAGTCAAATACTCAACCCTATATGATGTGTGTGTTATTGATCCCTTTAACAAATTTATTATCATATTGAGTTAACAAGAATCTAGTTAGGATCTTGTTGAATGGAGAGGTTGATCGATGCACCATCAGTGGACTCCTTGGCCTAAGATCCACACTCGTGACACTTTTACAATAGTTTCCAATATCCAAACAGTTCTATTAAGGTGAAAATGTCTGAAAACCATCCCAATGAATGAAATTTCTCTAATACCAATCTGTAATGACCCAACCCAAGATCAAGCTCAAGCTGCAACTACCCCAAGTCTGTCTCCATATGCCAAGGGGTGGCGAAAAGCACCGAAAGAATGCTAAACTTGAGGAGGAATTTTCCTAATTACCTGTACATACACACACATCCAACGCAATGAAAAAGTGCATATGGAATGAAATAAAAGATGAAATGCTATTATAAATAAACCAAAAGATGCATCGACCACTAATAAAATAAAGTATGGTACTGTAAACTAATAATAAATTGAAAAATTGCATGCCCACCCAGAAATATGTCCCAACCTAAGAATCTAGAAAAGAGTAAACAATTGAGAGCCTATATTCTATATCCCAATCTATGACCTCCATACACACTCCAAGAATTCTATTTTCCTAAGCTTCTTTAAATTCATGATCAACTTGTCTGCGATCTTCAAAATAAATGACATGTGTTGGGAAATGACCATCCAAGGGTGAGTATATACATACCCAGTAGAACCCCTTGAAAAGATGAAGGGGGAAGTAAGAGATACAACTAAATATGAAAGTAGTAGATAAAAAAAGGTATGGTAAAAGAGTATAGCTCAATCCAATAAGAGAGTGAAATTAATCTTATGCAAACACAAGGAGTTCAAAATAGTGAGAAAATAAACTTCTCATCGAGTACTTTCTACCTATAGTAGAAGAGTGGAATCGTCCCACCATGAGAATATATTCATAGAAATCTTATGGCATACCCCATGTGTATTCACTACTCTGGAAAATAGAGTAACAAAAACTAAAGGAGTGGGTACTGAAATAGGATATATATATATATATATATATATATCATTCAAAGAATCCCAAATAAGAGGGTAAGGGGATCTCCATATCACATCTCAGTCCAAGAAGATGAGGGAAAAATATTCATTTAATAAACTTAAATGGATTATTATTTGGTTCAACCTGTGTAAAATTGATGCATCTAATAACCCGGGGACATACATAAAAGGAAAGGGTGAGCACAAATCCCAATATGGGAAAGCAAGGGAAACAGTTTACAAGTAATCATGAGAATTATCAATAAGAATATGAAGAATATCTTAAAGGCATAAGAAAAAGAAAAAATTACATATATTATAGTACAAATAACCAGAATAATAACATGTAAATTTCACTAAAACATTTAATAGATGTAACACCCCAAGATTTCATAGTACGTTATTTCGTCAAAGTAATTCAACAACTTGCACTACACGCAACACTGAGTTCTAGAGCACCATGACTTACCAAACAAGTCGTTCAAAAGCGGTTATGAATATTATTAACTTAATATTGAACTATATATAATCCTTATAATTTTATAATTCATATAATGAGTTTCTTAGACATTATGTAAGAACAAATACATTTTTTTCAGATAAAAGAAGTATTTTTCAAAAAATGAAATTTTATCTCCATTTAATGGCGAAGCCTTTTTAAATCCAATATTTGAAAATTTTATATATTGAATTTGAAAAAATAAACTTCTTATTTAGAATCGGGACATATGAATTTAGTTTAGATAAAGTTTTGGTGTTTTTCTGATAACTTTCATATTTGGGTGAATAGTGAAAAATACTATATTTTAACTGAAAACAACTTTTTAAATCAAAATAATTTAAATGGTTAAATTATAAATTTTAATTGTTTGGAAGTACAAATAGATTATATTTTTACCATTTAATCCCATTATGGTAATTTTAAGTAATTTCACTTTGAAATTGGACATAAACAAGTGTCAAACTTTTGATAGTTATTATTTCTTAAAAATACGCCTTTTGGTTTTGACAGCGGGAATTAATTTTAAATTAATAAATGAAACATTTATGTTTTTTACATTGTAAAATAGACTTCATTTTTTGATTCAGAATATCAAAATTATCTTAGGGTGATGTTTTGGTACTTTTCCGATAACTTTCATATTTTGATGAATAGTGAAAATTACTAAATTTTAATTAAAAATAAATTTTTTAATCGAAATAATTAATAGTGATAAATTATGAATTTGAGTGATTTTAAAGTATAATTAGATTATGTTTTTACCATTTAATCCAATTTTGGTCATTTTAAATAATTTCATATTTAAACTGGACATAAGAAAGTGTCAATCTTTTGATAGTTATTATTTGTTAAAAACACATTTTTTGTTTCGACAACAGGAATTAATTTTAAATTAATTTCTGCCACTTCTGTGTTTTGAATTTAGAAAAATGGATTCCATATTTATAATCAGGAGATCCAAATTGTGTAAATAAGTAACTTTTATTTTTAGACATTTTGAATAATTACTTCAGTAAATATTTTATTTACCATGGTTAAAGGGTAAATCTGATAAATAAGGGTAAAAATTAATATTATAATAATAATAAATTAGCCTAAAAAGTTTTATAACCCTATTGGTTGATACATGTCCGACCATGGGTATCTTTGGGAAGATTTTGGGACCCCATGGAGCCACTTGTAAGTGATAACGACACTTTATATTAATTAAGTTAAAGTAAATACAAAAATGACATAAGCATGTCTCTTTTAGAAAAACAATTTTTACATAGGGTTATATATGTTATCATTTCGACTATAAATATTCATTCGAAAGATAAAATTATTTCCTACCTCATGGTATTTTATTTATAATTTATAGACATTTAATAATTAAATATATTTATGACACAATAATGATGCAGTATTTTTCTTATTAATAAAAGAATCAAATAATTGGTATTATAAATGTTAAAATAAATATAATTTGAAAGTTTTGATGACATCCACAAATTTTATTGGTTACTATGACATGTTATTATTGCTGAAATGAATTTTTTTCCAATTAATAAAGATGTTACGACTTTAAAAAAATAAATTATTAAATAGTGTCAAAATTGACATAAATGAGTTTTTAAAAAAAATATTATATTATTAATTGATATAATATTCCTAAAAATATAAGGTTCAGCCAAAGGACTTATATTATAATAGGTATGTAAATAATAAACCAATTTTTTTTTCTTGTAAGTATATATTAAGTTTATTAACTATATAATATAACAATACAAAGAGACATGGTAAATGTCAAACTATTTAACTAAGAGTTAAATCTAAAAGATATGGTTACTATAGTGACCCAAACCTGTCTAAAATATATTTTTTGAGTTTTTTTTGACTCATAACCACCTTATAATTTTAATAACCCACTTTGGAGCCATTAGAAACCGAATATAAATTTATTATAAATTAATACTTTAATTTTTTTCTAAAGAGCCCCTCCTCCCCCTTATAAAAGGACACCACTTCTAATCAATTCCTCACACCTCTCAAGCTTTTTTGATCGTCTAACCTCGGCCCAATTAATCTTACTACATCCCTATCCTCCTTCTAGAAGCCTTAACTTAGGCAGAAAGCACTTCAAGATTCATTTTTAGTTCAAACCAAAGGGAGTTACCCAAATTAAAGGTAACGATTTCTCTTAGCTTCTTTTCTTTTATTTTAATTCTCCAACCCCTAAACTCTTTTTATTACTTTATTTTGTAAAAAAACTAGTATCCTAAATATACTAGGATATTGTTATTAAAATTATTCGAACTACACTTACACACACCTCCATCTAATGGGTTAATAATATAATGTTTCTTTGGATGGAAACCAAATGCCTCATGAAACGATGATTGTTCAATTATCTCCTACCACCTCTCATGGTGGCCATTATGATGGAATTATAATTAAATATTATATTAATGATATTTATTTTATGTATAATCTTCTGTAATTCCATTTTATATCATACCATTATTTGTTTCATGTTTTATATATATACGATAATTTCATTTGAGGAAGTGCGGACTACCGCCCCCTCAAAGTGATATGACTCATTCATACAATGCATAGAACGTATAAAGGATGGTGTTAATGAAATTAAGTAACACATATAAGATATTATATTATACTGGAATAATAATAAACCTATGTATCATTTGGTTTTTATTCCTTATAAAATGAAAAATGAAATGGAAGTAGTGTTCGTGCATACGTACGGATTACCGTCTCCATGAACGCGATGAGATTCATTTCCCCATCATATCCATTCAAGAATAATTCTCGTTTGATGATTAAAAGTAATGTTTAATGACTTCATATCATTCTATATATTAATAATACACAACCTTTCCATAACAAACAAGGCTTACGTAACGAAGCATATAAAGGAAAACGAATCAGTTAACACCTGAAGCGGCGATAATACTAAAATATTATTAACAAATCAATATTAAAAGATCATATATGATATCATATTTATGCATATTATTCTTGTATAATTAAATAAAAATTATTTAACTATTATACAGAAGTTTAACCTTCACTCTATCAAGGAAAAGTACAAGGTAAGGTTTTATTTCACAATCTCTTCATTATCAGAGTTGTTTATACGTAATTATCTACTGGGGCCTCTTTATCATCCACATCCATGTATCTTAAAAATGTATTGAAAATAATTCTTACTATTTTCAGAATATGGGTTAAAGTCACTTATACCCTTGTTGACTTTTTATAAAGATGTTTATGAAGGAATCTTTCCGTCATTTTCCAAACAAGGTCCTTTTTAACCTTTTCGACAGAATTAAGGTAAGAAAGTTTTTTTAACTTATACGGCAGGTGTGGTTATTCTCCACTGTTATTACACCTTTGAAGCTTCCCTTATATTCTTATAAGAATATTTTCAAAATAAAGTTTTTCTTTATAATTATGTGACTTTTAAATGATTTCAAAAAAAGATATATTTCTCTCAAATAGTTTTGATTTTCATCTATGTCAACATCCTTTAATGGATTTTAAGTTATTTGAAGTTGATTTATTATGATAAAAAACTTATATATTGTATTGAAGGTTTTGTGATATGATTTAATGTGGATGTGTTATTTTTATACCATTCATGGTTTATGGAGAAAGTATTGACATTTCATATTCTAGTTTTAATACGAATTTTTATGTTATGTTTAAACATATTCATATGAGGAATGTATTGGACTTAATAAGTGACGGGTGGATCCCGATATAGCTCATCGATGCATCAGTAGGTCTCATGAGACAAACTAGTGTCTTGGCACGAGTCCTTGACAAAATATTATTTTTAGTCTAAGAACGAGGCCTTGGCTACATGGTTATGGTAGTCTGGCATTATGCATTCCATCATTATGAAAGTGGTTATTGATATTGCATGTGATTATTCAATTAGTAGAATATCCATGTGAATAAGTAAATGACATTATTTCATTTTATTTCTGCCATATTATGTTGAATTTCATGTTTAAAAGGAATTTGTTTTAGTTATACATTGCCTTAAATGTTTATGCTTATTTATGAAAATTTACGCTATATTGTTATCCTTACTGGGCATCTGAGCTTACCCCTTTCTAAGTTTTATTTTTTCCCAGGATGTGAAGAAGTTATTTATAAATGACCTGCAGGGATAGTATGAGGGGATATGAGTGTGGACTATGGAGACTATGTTGTTGTAGTTTTCATTTTATGATGTAATGTAAACTTTATGAATTTATCTAGTGATTCTAAGGCTACTAAACTAATCGGTCTTTCAAGACTTGATCTTTTTTTATCATGCCAATGTTATGTAATAATGCACCGACTCTTGGTAACTCGGGTTAAGGCATTACAATTGGTATCATAGGAAGTTTAGTACAAACCTTGGAGGCTAGATTTATATAAACTCTGATTAGAGTACATAGACCTAAGATGGACTTTGAGGATTAGTATAGTAGAAATTCCTAGAATTTTGGTGTTGTAAAGATTTTGTGATTTTTCTGAGAAATGCATCCCTGACTGGATATGAGCAGGTAGAGGCGGATCTGGCACAGATATACCTAGGGGTAAAACCCAAAGACACCGCTTTGATCTAGACTCGAACGGGAACTGGTGCACGACAACGGGCCTTGCTGCACTCTTGGTTACAATACTCCCGGGGGATATGCTTAGGATAATTCTCATTTTCTTTACAAAACATTATGAAGGGATTATGAGTATATACTAACTCAATGGAAACATTTTTATGATTATGGATTATATCCATAAACTCTTCAATTTACATTAGGTATTTTACAAGTTTGGAATTATTCATTGCAATTCATAAACTGACCTAGTTTATGCTATTGTATAGAAATGGAACGCAACAGAATGTGAACTCCAGCAATATGTATGATCCAAAGAGTAAGAATGGTAATATCTTTCACGGTATTAAGCCAACATTTATAAGGGAAATAGTCACCCATGTATTCTCAACAGATGAAGAAATAGTATCATGTGTTAATAAGATAAGTAAATAATTCTCCTAGTCCTATGGCTTTGAAGGGAAGAAAGAGAAGAAAAGTATGGAAGAGAGAAAGATGGATAAATGTAAGAGGGAAAAGAAAAATTTTCCCATATGTGATAATTGTGGGAAGAAACACCCTAGAACTTTCCTAAAAGGAATGGGAGTTTGTTATAAGTGTGGAGAAAAAGGACACCATGTCCGTGACTGCAAGGGTAAGAAAAAGGTTTCAAATGTACAATGCTTCATCTAGAAGGATAAGGGACACTACGTGAACCAATGTCCAAATCATCAGAGTATGCCCAAAATGATGCTATTGGATAATAATCAAGTTATGATACTACCACATATGAGGAGGAATGATTAGAGTTCTTATGTTGTTATTAGAGAACTATGTCATTTGAGTGTTGTATCAACAATGTACTGGTTATAATAATCATGCAGTATATAAGGATTGTACAGCAGTACTTTTTCATTAAGGACTTGAGATTGTGTGGAACAAAGAAAAGTGACTCAATAGTAGGTTAAATTTTTGAAAAATATATGGTTGAGAGAAAGATAAACCATAATATGGTTCTGATACCGTGGTAGTTATTTTGGAGTAATACTTGATTGATTTGGATAAATTATATTAGATATTCTTGACTACCTTGAAACTGATTAATGATTTGTATATTCTATCATTGTTGGAGTTTACCAGATTTTTGGATAGAAGGAGTATATCCAGTATTCTATAAGTAATAAGGGATCATGAATGTAATTAATAAAGTTTTATGGTAATTCAGGATGTTGTAGTGTTTTAAAATAATACATGATGAAGGTGTTCACATGTTATTACGCGGAAAAAAGGATCTTCATTGTGTTTACCTTCCTTATGAATTTTGGACTATGAGTTTGGACAGAAGTATTTTGGATAATTCTAGTTTGAGATTATTTTTGGATTTCCATAAAAGGATAACCCAGAGGTCTGGTGGTAACCTGTCACATCCAGCAAGGCCGCGAGACTTGAACCCACAAATGAAGGGAGACAAGGGTGTATCACCTACCACTAGCCCACGTGATGTCCTGGATTGAATAATGTAGTATTTTTTTTTAAATATTCTAGTAGATGGAAGATAAATTCATTTTTTAACCTTATACGAATAGGATAAATATAATATTATTTTTAGGTTCTATTATCTTTTAGAGTGAAAGATGAGTTTGTGGTAGAAATTAGTTAAAGGATGGGACTCTACTTATCAAGTATATATTTTTCATCTTCTCTTATTCTATGAAGAAATAAATTCTTATACTTTAGTAAAGGTATCTTAAAACAAAAAATTTGTTATCCTAATACCATATGTTTTGTTGAACCGATGGTATTTTAAATCATCATAGATTTATGAATTTATGGCCCTCAATTTCACACTTGTTCGTGATTGATGACCTCAATCACTACCTATAAATATTTTGGTTTTTCCTCCAATTATATGTCTCTAATTTCCAACAATGTTCTCCTAATCGATATCATAATTTGGTGGGGACCCTTTCATTTCACTTTTCCTCTTATTAAGACTAAATTTTATTAACCAAATTTCTAATGTGGGTTTTCCCAAAGGTATTTTCTATTTTCAACCTTTTATTTTTGAAAAATAATTTCAAATTGCGAGGATTCAATTTATTGAAGTAGGGAATAATTTAACACCCCAATATTTCATAGTACCTTATTTCTTCAAAGTAATTCAATAACTTGCACTACACGCAACACCGAGTTCTAGAGCACCATGACTTACCAAACAAGTTGTTCAAAAGCGGTTATGAATAGTATTAATTGAATATTTAACTATATATAATACTTATAATTTTAGAATCCATATAATGAGTTTCTTAGACATAATGTAAGAACAAATACATTTTTTCAGATAAAAGAAGTATTTTTCAAAAAATGCAATTTTACCGCATTTTAATCGTGAAGAATTTTTTAATCCAAAATTTGAAACTTTTATATATTAAATTTGAAAAAATAAACTTCTTCTTTACAATTGGGACATATGAATTTATTTTCGATAAAGTTTTTGTGTTTTTATGATAACTTTCATATTTTGGTGAATAGTGAAAAATACTGTATTTTAACTGAAAACAACTTTTTAAATCAAAATAATTTATATTGTTAAATTATAAATTTTATTGGTTTGGAAGTATAAATAGATTATATTTTTACCATTTAATCCAATTATGGTCATTGTAAGTAATTTCACTTTGAAATTGGACATAAACAAGTGTCAAACTTTTAATAGTTATTATTTCTTAAAAATACGCCTTTTGGTTTTGACAGCGGAAATTAATTTTAAATTAATAAATGAAAATTTTATGTTTTGAATTTGGTAAAATAGACTTCTTTTTTGGATACGGAATATCAAAATTATCTTAGGGTAAAATTTTGGTACTTTTCTAATAACTTTCATATTTTGATGAATAGTTAAAATTACTATATTTTAATTAAAAATAACTTTTTTAATCGAAATAATTAATAGTGATAAATTATTCATTTGATTGATTTTAAAGTATAATTAGATTATAATTTTTTCATTTAATCCAATTTTGGTCATTGGACATAATTTTATATTTAAACTAGACATAAGAAAGTGTCAATCTTTTGATATTTATTATTTGTTAAAAACACGTTTTTTGTTTCGACAACGGGAATTAATTTTAAATTAATTTCTGGCACTTCTGTGTTTTGAATTTAGAAAAATGGATTATATATTTATAATCAGTAGGTCCAAATTGTGTAAATGAGTAACTTTTATTTTAAAAATTTTGAATAATTACTTCAGTCAATATTTTATTTACCATGGTTAAAGGGTAAATCCGGAAAATAAGGGTAAAAAATAATATTATAATAATACTACATTACCCTAAAACATGTCCTAACCATATTTGTGGATACATTTACGACCATGAGAATCTTTGGGTCGATTTTAGGACCCCATGGAGCCACTTGTAAGTGATAAGGACACTTTATATTAATTAAGTTAAAGAAAATACAAAAATGACATAAGCATATATCTTTTAGAAAAAAAAATTAAATAGGGTTATATATGTTATCTTTTCAACTATAAATATTCATTATAAAGCTAAAAATATTTCCTAAATCATGGTATTTTATTTATAATTTATATACATTTAATAATTACATATATTTATGACACATTAATGATGTCGTATTTTCCTTACTAATGAAAGAATCAAATAATTGGTATTATAAATGTTAAAATAAATATAATTTGAAAGTTTTGATGAAATCCATAAATTTTATTAGTTAATATGAGATGTTATTATTGCTTAAATTAATTTGGTTCTAATTAATAAATATTTTAAGACTTTAACAAAAATCAATTATTAAATAGTGTCAAAAGTGACATAAATGTGTTTTTAAAAAAAATATTATATTATTAATTGATATAATATTCCTAAAAATATAAGGTTCGGCCAAAGGACTTATATGATGATAGGTATGTAATTAATTAACCACTTGGGGTTCTCTTGGAAGTATATAGTAAGTTTATTAACTATATAATATTAAAATACAAAGAGACATGGTAAATATCAAACTATTTAACTAAGAGTTAAATCTAAACAATAAGGTTACTATAGTTACCCAAACCAGTCTAAAATCTATTGGTTGAGTGGTTTTCGACCCATACCCACCTTAGAATTTGAAAAATACACTTTTGAGCCATTAGAAACCGTATTTTAATTTATTATAAATTAATACTTTAAGTTTTTAAAAAAGCGCCCCTCCTCCCCCTTATAAAAGAACACCAATTATAACCAATTACTCACACCTCTCAAGCCTTTTGGCTCATCCAACCTCTGCCCAATTAAGCTCCCTACATCCCTATCCTCCTCCTACAAGCCTTACCTTATGAATAAATCACTTCAAGAGTCCTTTTTGGTTCAAACAAAAGGGAGCTACTCAAATTAAAGGTAATAATTTCTCTTTGCTTTTTTTCTTTTATTTTACTTCTCCAACCCATAAACTCTTCTTATTATTTTATTTTGTAAAAAAAAGTATCATAAAAATACTAGGATATTGTTATGAAATGTATTCAAACTACACTTACACACACCTCCATCTAATGGGTGAAGAACATAATGTTTCTGTGGATGGAAACCAAACGTCTCACGAAACGATGATTGTTCAATTATCTACTACCACCTCTCACGGTGGCCATTATGATGGAACTATAATTAAATATGATATTAATGATATTTATTTTATATATAAACTTCTTTAATTCCATTTTATATCATAGCATTATTCGTTTCATGTTGTATATATATAGGATAATTTCATTTGAGGAAGTGCATACTACCGCCCCCTCAAAGTGATATGACTCGTTCATACCATACATGGAACGTATAAAGGATGGTGTTAATGAACTTAAGTAACACATATAAGATATTACATTATAATGGAATAAAAATATACCTATTTATCATTTTATTTTGATTCCTTATAAAATGAAAAATGAAATGGAAGTAGCGTTCGTGCATACGTACGGATTACCGTCTCCACGAATGCGATGAGATTCATTTCCCCAACATATCCATTCAAGAATAATTTTCATTTGATGATTAAAAGTAATGTTTAAGGAATTGATATCATTTTGGATATGAATAATATACAACATGTCCATAACAAACACGGCTTACGTAACGAAGCATATAAAGGAAAACGAATCAGTTAACACCCGAAACGAAGATAATACTAAAATATTATTAACAAAGCAATATTAAATGATAATATATGATATCATATTTATGTATATGATTATTGTATAAATTAATAAAAATTATATAACTATTATAAAGGAGGTTAACCTACAATATTTCAAGTAAAAGTACAAGGTAATGGTTTATTTCATAATCTCTTCATTATCTGAGGTTGTTTATACGTAATTATCTACTAGGACCTCTTTATCATCCACGTCCATGTTTCTTAAAAATGTATTGCAAATCATTCTTACTATTTTAGAAACTATGGGTTAAATTCACTTATACCCTTGTTGAGTTTTTATAAATATGTTTATAAATGAATCTTTCTTTCATTTTCCAAACAAGGTCCTTTTTAACCTTTTCGACAGAATTAAGGTAAGAATGTTTTTTTAACTTATACGGTGGGTGCAGTTATTCTCCACTGTTATTACACCTTTGATGCTTCCCTTAAAATCTTATAATAATATTTTCAAAATAAAGGTTTTTTTAAGAATTATTTGACTTTTAAATGATTTAAAAAAAGATATATTTCTCTCAAATAGTTTTGATTTTCATTTATGTCAACATCCTTTGATGGATTTTAATCTTATTTGATGTTGATTTATTATGATGAAAAACTTCCGTATTGTATTGAAGGTTTTTTTATATGATTGACTGTGGATGTGTTATTTTTATACCATTCAAGGTTTATAAAGAAATTATTTACATTTCGTATGATAGTTTTAATACGAATGTTTATGTTATGTTTAAACCTATTCATATAAGGAATGCATTGAACTTAATAAGTGATGGGTGGAGCCCGCTATAGCTCCTCGATGCATCGGTAGGTCCCATAAGACAAACTAGTGTCTTGGCACGAGGCCTTGATAAAATCTTATTTGTAGTCTTGGCATGAGGCCTTGGCTACGTGGTTATGATAGTCTGACATTATGCATTCCATCATTATGAAAGTGGTTATTGATATTTCATGTGATTATTCAATTAGTAGAATATCCATGTGAATAAGTAAATGTAATTATTTAATTTTATTTCTGCCATATTATGTTGAAGTTCAAGTTTAAAAGGCTTTTGTTTTAGTTATATATTGCCTTAAATGTTTATGCTTATTTATGAAAGTTTCCGCTATATTGTTATCCTTACTGGGCATCTGATCTCACCCCTTTATATGTTTTATTTTTTCCCAGGATGTGAAGAATTTATTTATGAATGACCTGTAGGGATAGTATGAGGGGATATGAGTGTGGACTATGGAGACTATGTTGTTTTAGTTTTCATTTTATGATGCAATGTAAACTTTATGAATGTATCTAGTGATTCCAAGGCTACTAAACTAATCGGTCTTTCAATACTTGATCTTTTGTGATCATGCCAATGTTATGTAATAATGCACCAACTCTAGGTAACTGGGGTCGGGGCATTAAAATTGGTATCATAGGAATTTTAGTACAAACCTTGGAAGCAAGATTTAGATAAACTCGGATTAGAGCACATAGACCTAAGATGGACTTTAAGGATTAGTGTATAAGAACTTCCTAGAATTTTAGTGTTGTAATGATTTTGTGAGTTTTCTAAGAAATACATCCCTTTATGGATACGAGTAGGTAGAGGAGGCTCTAGAACAGATGTACCTAGGGGTAAAATCTGAAAACACTGCTTTGAGCTAGACTCAAATGGGAACTAGTGAACGACAACGGGCCTTGCTGCACTCTTGGTTAGGACACTCCCGGGGGATATGCTTAGGATAATTCTAATTTTATTTACAAAAAATTATGAAGAGATTCTGAGTATATAATTACTCAAAGGAAACATTTTTATTATTGTGGATTATATCCATAAGTTGTTCAATTTATATTAGGTATTTTACAAGTATGGAATTATTCATTGCAATTCATAAACTGACCTAGTTTATGCTATTGTATAGAAATGGAACCCAGTAGAAGGAATGTTAACTCTAGCAATATGTATGATCCAAAGAGTAAGAAGGATCATAACTTTAACAGTATTAAGCCAATATTTTGAAGGGAAATACTCGCCCATGTATTCTCAACATAAGAAGAAATAGTAACATGTGTTAATAAGATAAGTAAATAATTCTCCGAGTCCTATGGCTTAGAAGGGAAGTAAGAGAAGAAAAGGATGGAAGACAGAAAGATGGATAAAGGGAAGAGGGAAAAGAAGAATTTTCACATATGTGATAACTATGGGAAGAAAAACCCTAGAACTTTCCTAAAAGTAATGGGAGTTTGTTATAAGTGTGGAGAAAAATGACACCATGTGCGTGACTGCAAGGGTAAGAAAAAGGTTTCAAATATACAATGCTTCATCTGCAATGAGTTGGGACACTACATGAACCAATGTCCAAATCATCATAGTATGCCCAAAATGATGCTATTGGATAATAATCAAGTTATGAAAATTCCACAGATGAGGAGGAATGATTAGAGTTCTATTGTTTTTATTAGAGAATTATGTCATTTGAGTGTTGTATCAACAATGTACTGGTTATAATAATTATGGAGTATATAAGGATTGTACTGGAGTACTATTTCATTAAGGACTTGAGATTGTGTGGAAAAAAGAAAAGTGGCTCAATAACAGGTTAAATTTTTGGAAAATATATGGTTGAGAGAAAGATAAACCATAATGTGGTTCTGATACTGTGGTATTGATTTTGGAGTAATACATGATTGATTTTGATAAATTATATTGAATGTTCTTGACTACCTTGAAACTGATTAATGATTTGTATATTCCATCATTGTTGGAGTTTGCAACATTTTTGTATAGAAGGAGTATATCCAGTATTCTATAATGAATAAGGGATCATGAA
Organism: Viscum album; assembly: GCA_963277665.1. NCBI lineage: Eukaryota > Viridiplantae > Streptophyta > Magnoliopsida > Santalales > Viscaceae > Viscum > Viscum album. The sequence goes on along the minus strand of OY728127.1, from coordinate 442,769,859 downwards.
TGTAATGAATAAGGTTTTATGGTAATACATGATGTTGCAGTGTTTTAAAAGAATACATGATGAAGGTGTTCACATGTTATTTCGTGGAAAAAATGATCTTCATTGTGTTTACCTTCCTTATAAATTTTGGATTTTGAGTTTGGACAAAAGTATTTTGGATAATTCTAGTTTGAGATTATTTTTGGATTTCCATAAAAGGACAACCCAGAGGTCAGGCGGCAACCTGTCGTGTCTGGAAAGGCCAAGAGACTTGAACCCGCAAATGAAGGTCGACAAGGTTGTATCACCTACCATTGTCCCACGTGATGTCCTAGATTGAATAATGTAATCTTTTTAAAAAACATATTCTTGTATATTAATGATAAATTCATTTTTTGAACCCTATACAAATAGGATAAATAGAATATTAATTTTAATTTCTATTATCTTTTAGAGTGAAAGATGATTTTGTGGTAGAAATTAGTTAAAGGATGGGACTCTACATATCAAGTATATATTTTTCTTCTTCTCTTATTCTATGAAGAAATTAATTCTTATAATTTATTTAAAGGATCTTAAAACAAAAAATGTGTTATCCTAATACCATATGTTTTGTTGAACCGATGGTATTTTAAATTATCATAGATTGATTAATTTAAGGCCCTCAATTTCACACTTGTTTGTGATTAATGACCTCAATCACTACCTATAAATTTTTACGTTTTTCCTCCAATTATATGTCTCTAATTTTCACCAATGTTCTCCTAATCTATATCATAATTTGTTGGGGACCCTTTCATTTCACTTTTCCTCTTATTAAGACTAAATTTTAGTAATCAAATTTCTGATGTGGGTTTTCCCAAAGGTATTTTCTATTTCCAAAATTTTATTTTTGAAAAATAATTTCAAATTGCAAGGAAGAAATTTATTGACGGAGGGAAAACTGTAACACACCAAGATTTCATAGTACGTTATTTCTTCAAATTAATTCAATAACTTTTACTACACGCAACATCGAGTTCTAGCGCACCATGACATACCGAACAAGTCGTTCAAAAGTGGTTATGAATAGTATTAACTGAATATTGAACTATATATAATACTTATAATTTTAGAATCCATATAATTAGTTTCTTAGATATAATGTAAGAACAAATACATTTTTTCATATAAAAGAAGTATTTTTCAAAAAATGAAATTTTACCGCCTTTTAATGGTGAAGCCTTTTTAAATACAATATTTGAAACTTTTATATATTAAATTTTTCAAAATAAACTTCTTATTTATAATCGGGACATATGAATTTAGTTTTTATAATGTTTTGGTGTTTTCTGATAACTTTCATATTTGGGTGAATAGTGAAAAATACTATATTTTAACTGAAAACAAATTTTTAAATAAAAATAATTTATATTGTTAAATTATACATTTTTATGGTTTGGAAGTATAAATAGATTATATTTTTACAATTTAATCCAATGATGGTCGTTGTAAGTAATATCACTTTGAAATTGGACATAAACAAGTGTCAAAATTTTGATAGTTATTATTTCTTAAAAATACGCCTTTTGGTTTTGACAGAGGGAATTAATTTTAAATTAATAAATGCAACTTTTATGTTTTCAAATTGGTAAAATAGACATAATTTTTGGATTCGGAATATTGTAATTATCTTTGGGTGAAATATTGGTACTTTTCTGATAACTTTCATATTTTGATGAATAGTGAAAATTACTAAATTTTAATTAAAAATAACTTTTTTAATTGAAATAATTAATAGTGATAAATTATGCATTTGAGTGATTTTAATGTATAATTAGATTATAATTTTACCATTTAATCCAATTTTGGTCATTGTACATAATTTCATATTTAAACTGGGTATAAGAAAGTGTCAATCTTTTGATAGTTATTATTTGTTAAAAACACGGTTTTTGTTTCGACAACGGAAATTAATTTTAAATTAATTTCTGCCACTTCTCTATTTTGAATTTAGAAAAATTTATTCCATATTTAGAATCATTAGGTCCAAATTGTGTAAATGAGTAACTTTTATTTTTAGACATTTTGAATAATTACTTCAGTAAATATTTTATTTACCATGGTTAAAGGGTAAATCCGGTAAATAAGGGTAAAAAATAATATTATAATAATACTAAATTACCCTAAGACGTGTCCTAACCCTATTGGTTGTTACATTTCATACCATGGACATCCTTGAGCAGATTTGGGGACCCCATGTAGCTACTTGTAAGTGATAATGACACTTTATATTAATTAAGTTAAGTAAATACAAAAATGACATAAGCATATATCTTTTAGCAAAAGAATTTTTACATAGGGTAATATATGTTATATTTTCGACTATAAATATTAATTATAAAGATAAAAGGATTTAATATATCATTTTATTTTATTTATAATTTATATACATTGAATAATTAAATATATTTATGACACAATAATGATGCATTATTTTTCTTAATAATGAAAGAATCAAATAATTGTTATTATAAATGTTAAAATAAATATAATTTGAATGTTTTGATGACATACAATAATTTTATTAGTTACTATGACATGTTATTATTGATCAAATGAATTTGTTTCTAATTAATAAAGATGTTAAGACTTTAAAAAAAATCAATTATTAAATAGTGTCAAAATTGACATAAATTAGTTTTTAAAACAAATATTATATTATTAATTGATATAATATTCTTAAAAATATAAGGCTCAGACAAAGGACTTATATGATGATATTTTTTTAATTAATTAACCACTTGTGGTTTTCTTGGAAGTATATAGTAATCTTATAAACTATATAATATAAAAATACAAAGAGACATGGTAAATGTAAAACTATTTAGCTAAGAGTTAAATCTAAAAGATAAGGTTACTATAGTGACCCAAACCTGTCTAGAATATATTGGTTGAGTGGTTTTCGACCAATCCCCACCTTATACTTTTAATAATATACTTTTTATCCATTATAAACCGAATATGAATTTATTATAAATTAATACTTTAAGTTTTTCCTAAAGAGCCCCTCCTCCCCCTTATAAAAGGACACCACTTCTAACCAATTCCTCACACCTATCAAGACTTTTGGATTGTCCAAACTCTGCCCAATTAATCTCCCTACATACTTATCCTCCTCCTAGAAGCCTTAACTTAGGAATAAACCACTTCAAGAGTCCTTTTTGTTCAAACTAAAGGGAGTTACCCAAATTAAAGGTAACGATTTCTCTTAGCTTCTTTTCTTTTATTTTGCTTCTCCAACCCCTAAACTCTTCTTATTCTCATATTTGGTAACAAAACCAGTATCCAAAATATACTAGTATATTTTTATGAGATGTATTTTAACTACACTTACACACACTTCCATCTAATGGGTGAAGAACATATTGTTTCTGTGGATGGCAACCAAACGCCTCATGAAATGATGATTGTTCAATTATCTCCTACCACCTCTCATGGTGGCCATTATGATGGAACTATAATTAAATATCATAATAATGATATTTATTTTATATATAATATTCTGTAATTACATTTTATATCATACCATTATTCGTTTCATGTTGTATATATATATACGATAATTTGATTTGAGGAAGTGCGAACTACCGCCACCTCAAAGTGATATGAATCGTTCATACCATACATGGAATGTATAAAGGATGGTTTTAATGAAATTAAGTAACACATATAAGATATTATATTATAATGGAATAATAATATACCTATGTATCATTTGGTTTTGATTCCTTATAAAATGAAAAATGAAATGGAAGTAGCGTTCGTGCGTGCGTACAGATTACCGTCTCCACGAACGCGATGAGATTCATTTCCCCATCATATCCATTAAAGACTAATTAACATTTGATGATTAAAAGAAATTTTTAAGTACTTGATATAATTCTGGATATGAATAAGATACAACCTATCCATAACAAACTTGGCTTATGTAACGAAGCATATAACGGAAAACGAATTAGTTAACACCCGAAACGAAGATAATACTAAAATATTATTAACAAAGCAATATCAAAAGATAATATATGATATAATATTTATGTATATGATTATTTTATAATTTAATAAGAATGATTTAACTATTATACAGGAATTTAACCTACACTCTATCATGGAAAACTACAAGGTAAGGTTTTATTTCAAAATCTCTTCATTATCCGAGGTTGTTTATACGTAATTATCTACTAGAACCTATTTATCATCCACGTCCATGTTTCTTAAAAAATTATTTCAATTAATTATTACTATTTTAAAAACTATGGGTTAAAGTCACTTATACCCTTGTTTAATTTTTATAAAGATTTTTATAAAGGAATCTTTCCGTTGTTTTCCAAACAAGGTCCTTTTTAACCTTTTTGACAGAATTAAGTTAAGAATGTTTTTTTAACTTATACAGAGGGTGCGGTTATTCTCCGCTGTTATTACACCTTTTAAGCTTCCCTTAAAATATTATAAGAATATTTTCAAAATAATGGTTTTCTTTATAATTATGTGACTTTTAAATGATTTCAAAAAAAGAGATATTTCTCTCAAATAGTTTTGATTTTCATCTATGTCAACATCCTTTGATGGATTTTATGTTTATTTGAAGTTGATTTATTATGATACAAAACTTCCATTTTGTATTGAAGGTTTTGTGATATGATTTTCTGTAAATGTGTTATTTTTATACCATTCATGGTTTATGAAGTAAGTATTGACATTTCGTATGCTAGTTTTAAAATGAATGTTTATGTTATGTTTAAACCTATTCATATGAGGAATGAATTGGACTTAATAAGTGACGGGTGGAGCCCGTTATAGATCCTCGATGCATCAGTAGGTCTAATGATACAAACTAGTGTCTTGGCATGAGGCCTTTACAAAATCTTATTCATAGTATTGGCACGAGGCCTTGGCTACGTGGTTATGATAGTCTGGAATTATGCATTCCACCATTATGAAAATGGTTATTGATATTGCATGTGATTATTCAATTAGTAGAATATCCATGTGAATAAGTAAATGGAATTATTTCATTTTATTTCTGTCATATTATGTAGAAGTTCAAGTTTAAAAGGCTTTTGTTTTAGTTATACATTTCCTTAAATGTTTATGCTTATTTATGAAAGGTTCCGCTATATTTTTATCCTTACTGGGCATCTGAGCTCACCCCTTTCTATGTTTTATTTTTTCCCAGGATGTGGAGAAGTAATTTATGAATGACCTACAGGGATAGTATGAGGGGATATGAGTGTGGACTATGGAGACTATGTTGTTGTAGTTTTCATTTTATGATGTAATGTAAACTTTATGAATGTATCTAGTGATTCCAAGGCTACTAAACTAATCGGTCTTTTGAGACTGGATCTTTTGTGATCATGCCAATGTTATGTAATAATTCACTGACTCTGGTTAACTGGGGTCAGGGCGTTATAATATATTCATTCATAAGAATACCACCATGTTTTGTCACCAAGGTGTCATAAAAATTACCAAGGTTATTCACCAAGGTATTGTAAAATATGTCATATCTAGAGATTAAATCTTTACCCAATGAATCATAGTGATATTAGGGAACACCTTTAAAATTTATTAATTAATTTTATCTACATATATCAAAATAAAATATTTCATAAATAACCTTTGGAGAATAAAATAAATGGGTTCATATTGAAATCATAATGTTTTAAAAAGGTTCTTAATGAAAAGATCTTTATGTCCTTATTAACCCATGAAAAAGTAAGGAATGTTTCATGTATTATAATAACATAATAAAATATATAATTTTAAAATCTAGTTTAAAAACCCTATAATATAAATAGGTTTTTGTATTCAAAAAATAAAATAATATAATTTCTTGAGAAAAATAGAGAAATTTTGAGAAGAAAATTTGGCAACATAATGGGTATGAAAAAATGGTTTTATAATACATTTAAAAGAGAGGGGTAAATTGTATACCATTCATAAAATTATCTTAATATATTAAAATGATAGAATAAAATGGAAATAATAACATAGTATGGAAATTTGTAAATCATACCACATAAAAAAGGGAACTTGAAAGGATAAGAGAAGTTAAGATTTCCCTTACCTTGAAGAGTGTTACTAAAACATGAGGATAGTAACCATAGGGGATTGAGGAAACATTGGTAGGTAAAACTATCCTATATTCATGTAGTACAAATTGTAAGTTAAATTAAATAGATAAATGGTTGGATATTTATAGCAAAATAGGAGGATTTGTTTATTAATTTCCTTGGACACCTAGCTTGTGGTAAATGAAAAACCATGGGATTTACCTTGGTATTGGATTATTGTAATGGTATTTTATATAATTTAATCCCAAAATAATATACCATAATTTTATATTTCTTATTTTTGAAAGGAAAAGTAAATTATCTATAAAATAACATTTTTTAAGTTAAAGTTTCCATTTTAAAATTTACAAAGTAAATTAAATATTTGGAAATTGATTAAAATATATTAAAATACTTGATATTAAAAAAATAAAATATTGTGTGTCATGGATTATGGTTAAAAAATTATTACATCATTATTATGTCACTAAACTTACAGAAAAACTTAAACTGTATTTTTATTATTTCCCAAAAAACAAAATATTTTATAAAATTCTCATAAATTCACACTAACCTAATTTAGAAATTCAAATTTTAAAAATAATATTTAATTTATAATAATAATTATCTAAATATGATCATTTTAACTTTAAAATATAAAAATACTTATTTATTAAAAATAATATTAGATAGAAAATGCCTAGTAAAATTGCATATTGAAATTTCTAACACTTAAAAAATAAAATTATTTTTTCATTTCTATTTAAATCGAAGTGTTTTTAACATACTATTTTATTAAAATAATTATTATTCATAATATAATAGTTTATTTTATATATATAAATATATCTTTTCTAAAAATTACAATTTTTGTCCAAAAAATCAATTTATCAAATTCCAACAGCATTTAATAAATAAAAACTATTCTTAAAATGGAATTGATGGAACAAAAAATTTATTTATACAATATAATTAAACTTTAATTAACTAGGGCCTTGAAAAATAACCCCTTATAACACCCAAATAATACATATGGGAAAGGTATGTGATGGTGACAGATTCTTAGGGTGACTCAAATAACATCGCTCGAGTGGTAATTTCTACTAACTTGAACTTCTACCATATGAGATTTTATTTAAGCCTAACATGTTGAAGTTCGGCATTGGCTTGGTCAAGAGAGAAGCCCGGTGATGCTACCTCTCACCCAATATCTGAAAAATGGGATTTATACAGTATGACTCTACTGGTTGAGGCCATAATTTCTTCTTTCTGCATAAATTAACAATTACCATTTCTATTTATAACACTAATTATAACGTTAAAATTATTATTAAGCATATTGTTTTCAACTGTCATATTGACCAACGGTCAAAACCCTATGGTTTGATTTCAATTTATACTCACATAATTATTAAATAGATATAGTTTTTTTAGTATAACATAACACATATTTTTAGAAAACAATTATCATTCAAAAAGTTCAAGCCATTACATTCTCCCCCCTTAAGAAATTTTGTCCTGAATTTTCATATCATTCCCTAGGTTGAGAAATGGTGTGGGTACTGCTACCTCATTTTTTTTCTCTGGTTCTCATGTGTCTTATTTATATTTTTGATTCCTCTATAACACTTTAACAAGGTGGGTACTCTTGATGTTTAGAACCTTGTCCCTACGGTCCAAGATCTCCATCGACTGATCCTCATAAGAGAGGTCAGTCCAATTATACCACATCAGGATTCATTACATGTGAAGGGTTAGTTATATACTTCCACAAGATAGACACATGCAATATATCGTGAACTTGATCTATACTTTGAGGAAGTGCGAGATGATATGCCACTACTCCTATGCGATCAAGGATTTCATAGGGTCCAATGTAATTGGGGATGATCATCCCTTTCTTCACAAACCTCTTGAATCTCTTCTGAGGTGAAATTCGATAGAATAATTTGTATATAACATCAAACTCCAATTCCCTTCAATGGTTTTAAGCATATATATTATTCCAACTCTGAGAATCCTTTGTGTTTTGTTAGATGGCTTGAACCATTTTTGTCGTCTCTTGCACAAGATCTAGCCTAAGACGCATTCTCTCACCAACTTCATCCTAACAAGTAGGAGTTCTAAATAACTTACCATATATAAATTCATGGGGTGAGATTTTAATACTCGAATGGAATCTGTTGTTTTATAATAACTCAACTAATGGGATATGTTTATCTCATACACCTTTAAGTTATATTGAGAATGTTATAATCTTTTCCTCAAGGTTCTAAATAGTCCTTTCAGATTGGACATCAGTTTGGGGGTGATAGGCCATACTGAAATTCCATTCAACACTCGTATCATGTTGAACACTTATCCAAAATTTTTATTTTAACCTTGTATCATAATCATAAATGATATAAAGTGGCACTCTATGCTTCCTTAACACTTCATTCATGTATATATTGGTGATTTGGTCAAGATAGAAATCTTCCCAAATAGAGATAAAATGGGTAGTCTTGGTGAGATGGTCCACTATAACCCATATCACATTATTTCCTTTAGATGTTTTTCAGTGATCGGTGACGATGTACATAGTGATATTTTCTCACTTCCATGCAGTTATGGGTGGTGTTTATATTACCCCTTTAGAAATTTCTCATTCTGCCTTCACTTATCAACAAACCAGGCACCTGGTAGTGTAGTCATCAATCACCATTTTCATGTTATCCCACCAAAAATGATCATTAATGTCCCTATACATTTTAATGCTTCCATGATGTATAGAGTAACTATAGATATGATCTCTATCCATCATCTCATTCTTTATTTTAGGAATATATGGAACTCGTAGCCTTGTACAAAATTTTAGTACACCTTCTTGATCAATATTGAACTTAAGAAACTTCCGATTATTCACAAACTCTATGTTCTTCAATAAAAAATGATATTCTCTTTGATATTTCATGATCTTATCTAGTAATTATGGTTGATAAATCATTTGGGATATGATTGATTACTTCCCTTCCCTTACGATTCCCATGTCTATTTTTACTTGGTTTTTGATCAAAGTATTTCTTTGAATCCTCATCATTTCCAACATAATAGGGTATTTCTTAATTAATGCATTAGTGACTTTTTTTCTCTTCCGGGATGATAATTAATTTAACAATCATAGTCTTTAATAAATTCCAACCATATCCTATGTCTCATTCTCAATTCTTTTTGTGTGAAACTTTACTTCAAACTTTTATGTTCTATGTATATATCACATTTCTCCCCATAAAGATTATACTTCCATATCATCAGATCAAAAAATAACCACATTCAACTCCATATCATGCATAGGAAAGTTTTTTTCATGAGGTTTCAACTCTTGAGATGCATAATCAATCACCTTTTCACCTTGCACAAGGACACTCCCATTCCCTTTCATAGATGCATCACAAAAAATAATGAATCCTTCTTTGATAGAGGGTATATTTGACACGAGTACAGTAACCACTCTCTTCTATATCTCTTGGAAACTTTCTTCACACTCTATTATCCATATGAAATTGACCCATTTTTGAGTTAACTTGGTTATTGGATTATAAAGTCATGATTTTTTTTTCAAAAAACCTCTTATAATATCCCACTAATCCAAGGAAACTATGAATCTTATGAACTATTGTAGGATGAGGCCACTCCTCCTAAACGTTTGTCTTAGCAAGATCAACTGATATTCCTTAATTGGTTACAATGTTACCCAAGAATGAAACTTTTTTAAACCAAAATTCACATTTTCCAAACTTTCTAAATAGCTTCTCCTTTCTCAAAGTTTGAAATATAACCCTTATATGATCCTCATTCTCCTCACAGATTTTGGAATATATCATAATATCATTCATAAAATCCACCAAAATGTTATCAAGGTTGTCCTTAAAGACTCTATTCTTCAAATCCATAAAAATACTAGGATAATTAGTCAAGTTTAAGGTCATAAAAACAAACTCATAATGCCCATATCATAATGGGAATGATGTATTTATAATATCTTCTTTATTCACCCTCAATTGATGATAACGAGATCGAAGATCAATATTGGGGTAGAATTGAGCCCCACAAAGATGGTGAAATAAATCATTAATTCTTGTAAGAGGTTAATTTTTATTCATTTTAATCATGTTAAGTTCTCTTTAATCAATACATAGTCGCATTGATACATCCTTTTTCTTCACAAAAAGAACAGGTTCTCTCAAAGGAGACACAATTGTTCGGATAAACCCCTCCTCCAAAATATCTTGGAGTTTCTTCTTTAATTCCTCTATATCCACATTTTCTATTCTATATTAGGTATTTGAAATCATCTGGGAACTAGGCATGAGCTCAATATAGAACTCTACCTCTTTTTATAGGGGAGGTACAGGTAACTCCTCAGAAAATACATCAATGTATTCCTGAACGATGAGGGAATTCTATATTTTATATTTTCCTTTCATTTACTTCTTCAACCTCATCGATAATTTTCATAAAGAAGGATATGGGGGTTATTCTAGAAATATCATAGGTTGAGATATCTCTTATTTGAAGATAACAGTATGTTTCCCATTGAATACTAATGATATTTCCTTGCTTTAATAATTGATTTTAGAATTATACTTTGAGGGCTAGTCCATCCCTAGTATAATGTAAAAATTCATCATGGGATGACTACTATATTTGTGATGATATTTTTCCCTCCAAATTGAATACTAGAGTTTATATACACTAATGATTCTTGGATAATCCCTTAAGAAGTCTTGACTGATAACTCTACTTATATCCATTCATAGATTGATTCTATATTCTTTGCAAACTTAGAGGAAATAAAGTAATGTGTAGAACCATAATAAAACAAAGTAATCGAAATATTTTAGAGAAAAATGAGAGTACCTAACACCACATAATTTGGATCATCAACTTCATCTGTCATGATAGAATTGGAACAACCTTTCTCCCTAGTACTATGCTGAGGTTGATGGTGATTCCCCTCCACTATCTTTGGATTTGGACAGTGATTGAAAAAGTTCCCAAGTTTTCCATACTTAAAGCATTAAAATTTAGGTTGGGCCTTTTCCATATTCCCTTTTTCATTAGTTTTGATAAGTTAAGGCTTCAACTCAATAAGATAGTTCTTATTAATGTGTTCATCTCTTCTACACTTGTAACATTTCCTTCTCTTGAGCAAGTAGTTACCCAAATGCTTCTTCGCGCATTTGTTTTATATGGGCAGTTGAAATTTCTTTCCTCCTATTCCTTGATCAAATCTCCTCCCAAAGTTTGGTTCCAAATATCTCATATTTAAATTTGATCTATGGGACTACATCATCCCTCTGAACTCTAGTTCAACTTTCAAATAACTCCTTACAATCTCCTCATAGCTATCATAGTCTCAGTTGGCTAGATTATTCTGTAGATGTGGTCTAATTTCCCTGAAAATTCTATCAACCTTCCCACTAAGATGCATGAAAATATAGAGGTTTAATGGTAAAAACCTATGATGTTAATCTCATGTCTTCCAATGGGTTCATTTTCCTTCTCCTTCAGATCTAGGAATTCATTCTCCGTGTTGTTTTTCATTGAACGGGGGAAATATTTTCTGAAAAAGGTTCCCATGAACTCTCCCACTCCATATAATCAATCTCCCCTATTTTATTTATGTTTTTAACTAGTTTTCACCACTAATTATATTCTATCTCTTAGTGTTACTTTTCCAGGGTGACTTTCTCTTCTTCCGAACAATAGTGTACATGAAAGATCTTTTCTATAGAGATTATCTGTTATTCATCAATCGATTGGCTGGTAGATCCACAAAAATAAGGTAGCCATTGACACATAAAGGAATAAATGGAATGTTTTTTCCTTTAATGTGAATTTGGTCTCTTATCTTGATTAAATGTATTTCTCATAACTCAAGTCAATTGATTCATTATTCTCATGAAGTTTCCCATTTCGGCTTCCATCGGATGGTCATCGGTGTCTAGTCCATTGCGCTCACCATTTAGGTGGATTCTCTTATCTCCCACCATTTTATAAAAGAATAAAATCTTATTGAGAAATGTATTTCATTTAATAATCTTATAATTATAATTAATTTCATGTCTTAAAACAGCATGCTTAAATATGTTATTCTTTAACAACAATTTCATTTTTCTATAAATACTTCATAATGGTTCATAAAAATATTATGACTAACCAAACCTAGCCCTTGAGACTGTCAAACCAGGTATGCAGTAAGGACCCTTTTCCTATACTAGGTTACTCCGAGTCATTCTTGACGCACCTTGTCGTATTTTCTGCCCCTAGGTACATCTATTCCAGAACCATGTACACTTGTTTGTATCTAGACAAGGGTTTATTTTCTTAGAAACCACTTACTTAATACTTCGCCAAAATACTAGGATGTTTTCCTATATTTAAACATGTCCCTAGGGTTATTAATAATATTTTAAAATCCTAATTTACACAAATAACTAAACCATACTTTGATACTTACTTTAGAATCATGCCTTTTTATTACATAACTTTACATTACATTGTACAAATAGAGGATCTTTTAATGTTTATTTTCTATAAATAGGTATATAATACATGAAAACATAAAAAATTAATTTAATACACAATAATGGATTATTATTTGGTTAACCCTATGTAAAATTATTACATCTCATCACCTGGGGACATACATCAATGGAAAGGGTGAGCATAAGGCCCAATAAGGGAAAGAAAGGGAAACAGTTTACAAGTGATCATGAGAATTATCTATATGAACTTGAGGAAGATCATAAAGGCCTAAGATAAGTTAAGAAATAGACATATCATATTAAAAATAAAATTAATAATAAAATTAAAATATGGATACAACATTTAATTTAGTCATTAATAATTATATCACTATGGTTTATCAACAAGCTGTCATAAAAATTACAAAGGTAATTCACTAAGGTATCGTAAAACATATCATATTTAGAGATTAAATTATTTACCCAATGCATTAGAGTTCTATCAGGGTGCACCCTTCATATATATTAATTAATTTTATTCAAATATATCATAATAAAATATTTCATAAATAATCTGTGGATAAAAAAAGAAACCTGTTTCATATCAAAATCATGACATTTTAAAAAGGTGATCAAAGACAAGATCTTTATGTCATTATTTACCCATAAAAAGTAAGAAGGTTTTCCTAAATGTTAATAACATAATAAAATATACCATTTCAACATCTAGGTGAATACCCCTAAAAAATAATGATTTTTGGGTATTCATAAAACAAAATAAGAGAATTTCTGGAGAAAAAAAGAGAAATTTTGAGAAGAAAATTCAGCAGCCTAATGAGTATCAAATATGGTTTTAGAAAACATAAAAAAGAGAAGGGAAAAGGGTATACCATTAATAAGAGACTATTATTATAGTAAAGGTATATAATAAAATGGATTGAAGAACATAGTATGAAAATTTTAAAGACATACCATATAAAAAATGGAACTTGAAAGGAAAAGAGAGGTTTGTATTTCCCTTAAATTGAACAGTGTTCCAAAAAGAGGATCAGGACCTTGGGGTATTGAGGAATAATTGGAAAGTAAAACTACCAGAGATTTTTGGAGGATAAATTATATGTGAAATTAAATGGAGAAATGGGTGTGTATTTATAGAAAAATAGAGGATTTGTTTATTAATTTCTGTAGACACCTAGGTAGTGGTAAATGAAAAATAATGGGCATTCCCATGGTATTTTCCTAGGTTATTGGCTACATGGAACATATTTTATTTAATTTTATGACAGAAGAGCCTAAAATAATTTTATATTACTTATTTTGTCAAGGAAAATTAATGTTTCCAAAAATATTAAATTTTTTAAGTTAAAGTTTCCATTTTAAAATTGGGAAAGTAAATTATATATTTGTAATTTTATTAAAATATATTAAAATACATTCTTTTAATAAAATAAAATAATTTTAGTTTTTTATTATTATTAACTAATTATTAAACAATTATGAAATAATTATGATGTCATTAAACTGACTGAAAAAATTAAATTCTATTTTTACTATTCACTAAAAACTAAAATAATTTAGAGAATTATTATAAATTCACCTTAACCTGATTTAGATGTTCCAATTTCAAAAAATAAATTTATATTATCATAATAGTTATCTAATTATGGTAATTTTAACTTTTAAATATAACAATTATTATTTACTAAAAATAATAGTGGATAGAAAATGCATAGTGAAATTGCATAGTGAAATTTCTAACTCTTAAAAAAATAAAATTATTTTATCATTTATATATAAGAGTTATTTTAACCATACTATTTCATTAAAATAATTATTATTTATAATATTTTTTTATTGCAATATTTATATCTTTTCTGAAAATTATAATTTCTATCTGAAAAATCAATTTATCAAATTCCAACTCAATTTTATTACACAAAACTATTCTTAAAACCGAATTGATGACACAAAAATTTTATTTGTACAATTTTTCTAAAATTTAAGTAACTATGTCCTCAAAACATAACCCCTTATAACACTTTCATATGACCTAAGGGTAAGGTGTATGATGGTAATATATTCTTGGGGTGGCTCGGTTAACATCACTCGAGTGGTAATTTCCACTAACGTAAACATCTCCCATGGTAGATTTCATTCAAGCATATCATATTGAATCAGAGCTTCATATTGGTCCAGAGAAAATCCTAGTTACACTAACTACCCCATCCCAAGCTCTAAAAAATGGGATTCATTTGGAATGACTTTTCTGGCTGAGGGAATCATTTTTCCTTTATGATTTAATTAACCATTCTCATTTCTATTTATAACACTAATTATAACTTTAAAAATATTATTAAGAGTATTGTTTCCAATGGTCATATAATGGTTGAAACTCAATCATCACATTTCAATATATACTAAAATAATTTTTAATGAGATATAGTTTTTTTAGTATAATATAACACACATTTTCATGAAAAAATTATCATTAAAAAACTTTAGGTTGTTACAGGTTTTCAACATTAGTATTTCAATATATTAAAATGGTTTTCTATCCTTTCACAATAAAATGTTTATCTTTCACTCTGCATTCCTTTTCAATAACCATTATATATTTTAAGGGGGTTATCATTGAATATTATTTTAAAAAGATTTTTTTTTCAAATTTCTCCCTTAAACTTTTTGAAAATTACTTTTTAATGTGTTCTGTAACATCTTATTTTATGAAAATATAAAAAACATCTTCTAAAAATACATTAATATTTAACTTCTATTTTATTCATTTTCTCTAAAGGATTTATTTCCCTAGAAATTGTTTTTCATGAATTACATTATAAATGTATTTATGAAATAATATTTTTGGGTTATTAAATTTTTGGTATTAATCATTTACATTTTTTCATTCAGTTTTATTGATACCATATTAAAATGTTACGAACTAATTTTATTTATATACTTTCTTTATAATATCATTAATTATTGATTTCAAATGTCAAACATATGTATGTATATTTATGAGTGGGGTTCTATATAACCCCTCTATTGAATTGGTTAAGGTTTTTTATCTCATGATATAATATAGTGTGAAACTTCTTGGATATACTCAAAAATTATTGGTTCAACCTTATTGGATATACTCAAAAATTAAATAGTAATCCCTCTTGGATATGATCAAAAAATTAAATTTTGATCCTTCTTAGATATGATCATAAGCTAAAGGGTGTACCTTATTGTATATAGTCAAAATATAATGAATGTATGTGTTAATGTTTGTGAGATAGTTATTTTTTATACAAAGGTATTCCATTCACTAATTTATAACGTTTTATTTACTCCCTTTACTGATTGTAAATGAAAAGTGCATTATTTTTGTGAAATACTCATGTTTTAATATTAAATATGATTTTTCAGCATTATTTTTATTAATTTAGATTCATTTCTATTTACTATTTTAATCATAAATCTCTCCATATTGATCCATATTATCTTATTATTATTTTTTAATGTTATTTATTCAATTTTCAACATATAATTAGAATGGATATTTTGGTATTTTTTCCATTTTAAGGGTCATATGAACCACACATGAAGTCCCAACAAATATTTTGAGTAAAATGGATCATCCATGAAGATAGAATTTTCATGCTCAATTCAGAAGAATTATTTTTATGAAACTCTATAATATATTCTTCAATATCCAAACACATCTTGGATAAAAAAAATTAAGGCCCATATACTCCAAAATGGTCCCAACTAATCTTTGAATTCCATTCCATAATTCTTTATGGGAATTAAAAACATCCCACAATTGTTGACTTTTCACCAAATCCAATTTTCCAATTGATCTAACATTTTTTGGTATGAATTACTAGATAATGCCTCCTAAATTTTTATAATAATTGGTTCATATTTGAGGACATATTCATAGCTTAAGGGCATTCAAATTTAGACCAAGGAAAACATTAACAAAGAAAAGGGACAATAGCACATGGTTTTTTCCAAAAGAGCCATAACTTTGGTAATAAAATTCCAATGGATGACAAATTTTTAGGGTGAATTTCAAAAATCCATATATAAAACTTTTAATAATATGATTTATCCATATTCATTTTTTTGAATGGTTATACTGGTGGGACGACCTTGAGGGGAATATTTGGAATGCAAACAGTCCACCACCTTGGGTTATAAATACATCCCCCTCTTCTGCTTTCAAGAGGATTGAATTTCAGAGCTTATGAGGATATATTGGCATGAAAAAATCCCTTAAAAATTCTTGGTAGGATTTTTCATACTCAAGTTTTCACTTTATATACCTTTCCTCCTCTCTTTTCATTCATGTTCTTTTGTATTCTTTTCAATTATAATCATGTAAGTTATTTTCAATTTTATTTGAATTTTAATGCATGTTTCATATTTATATTGTATTTTAATCACCCCCATTATGTTGTTCAATATTAATGGTCTTAAAATATTTTAAATAAGGTTGAAAATTCTTTCTTATTTTTCTTTCTCATTCAATCAATAGTGCATTTTTAATTCTCTTCATGTTTGGTGTGTGTTCAGTGCACAACTCTTTTCTTATCCCACTCTTTATATTCTCTTCATAATTCATCACCATAAAAATGTTAAACCAGATTAATAACCATTTAAATTTATGATTAAATCATCTATTGGGTGATACATAATCTGGGGATGTTAAGTGATTGATATATTTTTCACGATTAATATTCTTTAGGTTAACATTGTGTATGTTAAACATAAAATTTCATGGTTTATTGACAAGTTTTGTTTAACATATATATTACATGGTTTATTAGAACCATAAATACACTACCATAAACAATAATTGATTGAAATTATAACCCTATTTACTTTAATTCTTGTATTGAAGCCTAAACACTTTTGAATTTTGATCAA
Source organism: Viscum album (assembly GCA_963277665.1). Classification (NCBI taxonomy): domain Eukaryota; kingdom Viridiplantae; phylum Streptophyta; class Magnoliopsida; order Santalales; family Viscaceae; genus Viscum; species Viscum album. The sequence continues at coordinate 442,752,356 of OY728127.1, read as the reverse complement.
AATCATCTTGTGAAGAGGTTATCAATTTAATGAAATATATAGAAAAGACAGGGGATATCACAATATTAAATCCCTAATAATGAACTCCCCCAAATAATTATTAAATTTATAAATAAATATTAATCAATTAATAATTTCATCTAAGATCTTAAAACAACCCCCCCCCCCTATTTTAACGAAGAATTAGAAAAAATAGACCCAAAAATTTGTACCATCACTGAGGGTTTAACCTGAGTGTCACTATACATATTAGCAGAGCACCATACCACTAAATGGTTGAAATGAAAAAATCATCCTTTCTTCAAATAGAAATATTGTTGGTGATGGTGAAAATGGTGGTCTATAGTTTTTTATTTAAAAAAAACAAAAATAATTCAAAAAAACAAAACCTAAAAAATATGAAAAAACATAAAAAAAATCCAACTTCTCATAAAAATCATAAACTAAAAAAAACATAAATAAAAACCAATTTTCCATATCCTTTCAAAACATCTCAAAATTCTCCATAGCCTCCCCAACAATCCATTGGATTTTTTTACTTATAAATTAATAAAACTCTTCACCGACTTAAGAGGACCACTAGGGATAATAAAATCACTCCAGAACCATTCATTACCCATAAAATTGAACTAGATATGGAAAATACTAAGGAAAATACTTAAAAGAACTCATTTCCCCTGATATGAATTTCCAACCCCTTCGTATTCAATATTGAATTATTGAGGATTATTTCAAACTCAAATTGGGTTTGATTCATTTTCTTCTTTATTTCCATGTGCTAACCGGTTAGGATCCACATCTTCATCTCAAAGAGTTTCGAGTGGTGTTCTCTATGAAGAATCCTAAAGGGGTTTCTAAATAACAAATCCAACTTTGAGCATTCCTTTTATCCCAAGTTGACTCTGTCAAGTCATGGATCTACTACCTTCCTCTTGGTTTCATAACCACATGGAATGACATGAAGAGAATCTTCATAGATAAATTATTTCCTACTTCTTGAACTGATTTTATCTAAAAAATAATCGGTATCTATAAATTACCCTAATGAATCACTCCATGAGTACTGGGAGAGGTTAAAAAAGATTGTGGAAACATGCACACACCACTAAATCCCTGACCAAATATTTATCCAATACATCTATGAGGTGTTATTTCCTATAGAGAGAACACTCATTAATGCCTCTAGTAGTGGTTCTATTGTTGAAAACACTCCTATAGAGATACATGAGATCTCTTAAGAAACACAGCTGAAAACACATAGAAATTCCATACTCGGACACATGATCTAGTTATACTAGTCCAAAAGAATCAATCCATAGATCCCAACAAGATGACTAAGTGGATTAGTTAACTTACAGGTCATGTTCAAAAACTAAAAGTGGCTTCTAAATCCCCAACCTCTTATTCTCTACAATCTATATTCCCAAGAACTATCAAAAACTATGGAATCTACATCTCACCATCTCATCCAATCGACACATTTCTACAAATTCAAGACGATCCATCTGATTATTCTAATCTAATAAAGATCAATTAATCATTTTCTCAGTGGAAAACCATCCCTCAAAAATCATGTCACTTAATTAAATACCTCACCCAACCCCACTCTGGTCGCTTTTCCTCTACCTGTAACCTAGTATTGAGGTTTGGTAATCTCATTTATCATCCCCATTGATTCCCTCCTCAAAATACAAACCAATTACAATATGGTCAAGGTGGTGGTAACTTCTAACAACATTATCCTTTTTTTACTCAACCTCAATGGTGCAATCATCCAATTTCTCCTTTTGGACTCCACTATCCTAATAAGACTTCCCAATTCCAATCCCAATATAATAACTTTCCCAAGAACCCAAATCAAGTTAATCACAATTCAGGACATGCCTCTTCATCCAAGCATCCATGGGAAAGTGTTGTAGAAGATATTTCCTCCTTGACCCGTTATATACTTATAAACATTGAAACCTTAATTGGTCAAATTTCATCCCACCTAAGTCAGTAATAATAATCCAATTCATCCCAAATCCCAACTCAATTGTTTCCTAGCCCTAAGGGTAATGTAATTGAAATTACACTTCGATCTAGAAATAAAATTTACATTACCCGTGATGAATCTTCAAATGAGCCTTTGAATGTTGAGAATGAAAATGAAAAGGAAAAAAATCTATAAAAATAACTTGAAGCCACTCCCTCACCTCCTTCCATTCCTCTATGGAACCCACTTTCTTTTCCTTAAGCTATATTTATGCCTAGGAAGTCCTTTTAATCCGATCCTAAAATGATCGACATGTTTAGATGTGCTGAATTCAATATTCCCCTCTTTATTCCATAAAAACCCCAAATATTCAATGTTTCTTAAGGAGTTGTTCCCCCATAATATACAACTTAGAACCATTGAGAATGTTTCAACCCATCAGCCCATACACATGAAGTGCAATGATCTGGGGACCTTTATGGTTCCATTCCAAATATGGAGTTCCAACTTTGATGATGCACTCATATACCTAGGATCCTTGATAAATTTAATTCCCAAATCCATATTCTCTAAACTTGGTCATGGTCTATTTCACCAAATAGGTTTTTTCATCTAGTTAAACAATCAAAGAACAAAAATTCCTAACGGAATAATTGAGGATGTCCTTATCTGATTTAATGATCTTATCTTCCCAACTGATTTCTATGTTCATAACATGTAATGTGGGAATACTTCTTCTCAATCTCACCTAATTCAAGGAATACCATTCCTCTAGAGAGATTGAACAAAGATTTATGTCCATACAATCATATTATCTATGGAATTTGGTAACTAACTGATCAAGATCAACATTTTTCAATCCATGAGATTCCCAATATAGGATCACTTTTCCTTCTCAATCCATGCTCTTGAGGACACTTCTTAGAGTTAAGTGAACCCCATTTCATCATGTTTATCATGTGATAATGAGAGAGGATCTTGTGAAATTTTCACCATGATTAACCAAGTCATAAATGGGGAATTTGATGTTGAACTTTCATTCATAGAATTTGTAAATCTAAAGGAACTTTAAAACTCTCTTGAATATCATCTCAAATATGATCTTAATTATTCCACCTTGTACAATATTAATTAAATTGAATCAAAACCAACTAAAATCCATTCCATTATTCCTATGTTTTCTAGCCCACAAATGAAGGATGAAATTGATATGAAACCTCATCCAATGCACTTTAAATATGAATTCGTTTTCTATAATCACACTTATCTGGTCATTATCTCAACTGTACTTAGTAAAACCAAAGAGTGCATACTTTTTCAGGTGTTACATGAAATCAAAAATTCCATAGGTTGGAAACTCTATTACATACTAGGAATCAACCTATAAGGACCTGGCCTTAAACATTACATAATCTTGAATTAGGTCAAGAATTCACATTGAGGATATTTTCAGGTTTAGAGTTTTAGATAATTAGTCCATGACTATAACATAACAACTTGAATATTATATGTAGACACTACTACCCAGTATCCATTTTTCATAAAAAAAACTCTTAGAAAAAAGACATGTCTAGTCCCATATTTTAGAAATCATGGCTTTTCCTTGACATCATCCTTGACCCTATTCATCTTTAAGTCCTGTGGAAAACATGTCAAAAACTTGGTATGAGCATAAAAATCTCAGTAAGGGTTATAAAATAACAAGGAAAAACATTATCCCATCAATAAATACAAATCAATGAAACCATACTTTTCAATCCTAACATACCTCATGAAATAATAATATTTATGAATAACATGTAGAAATCCTAAATCATTAAGGTAACTTATGACATTCATAAAATACTTACAGTGTAGTTATCACAGCTACATAGGGAGTCACATTTGGAATACCCATCCTAGTACATTCCCTAAATCTCTTATTAGAAATATTAAAGTTTACCTCTATCACATTAACCAATGCATTGGAGATCTATCTCAGGCTCACCTGCCCTAGGTTTATCCTAAAACCACCTGTATACGTAACAATGCCCAAGAACCATAAAATATTCATAACACATAAAACAAACTTAAAGGAAATATAACATTTCCACATTTTAATCAAAATATATCATTTAAATATATTGAAATAATTAATCCATTATCAAAACAATTTTCAATAAAAATATATGTAAAAAGATTAAATGGTATTTACTTTCTTTTTAAAAGCATTACGGCTTGTTAAGGAATCCATAGTTCAAATAATACTTGCGGTGATGGAAAGGTTGTTATCACCGCTTACGTTAAAAAAAACATTATTTTTTGTTTTTTAGTAAAACAATTCGTAGAAAAAGTTTTTCATTGAATGAAATGATAAATCAAAGGTATTTATACATAGTATAAAATAAATACGTTTATTGAATCAAAATATGCCTCAATGAAAGTATATTGAGAGGAAGTCCCTTATAAAAATTGTATCCTTAGATTAAGGATAAATCAATTACATAATAATGTGTAACAAATATAAATACACTCAATATGATTGGATATTCAGTGTAAATCAATCGTTATAAATTCACACATTCTCTTTTTAAGACAAAACCAATGACTTGGATCTTTAACTCAATGAATGAAAATTGTGTTAAAATTACTCTTATCAAGTTCATATCGATGACTTGAGAATTTATCAATGTAGAGATTATGTGTATAAAAAGTATATCCACACAAATGGGAGTGTAAATTACAACATAAATAAATAAATAATGATTCCACACATAATTATAGTATGACATAATTAAGAATTAGAATATTAACCCAAGGAAATAGAAATTGGGTTTAAAGGTTCCCTTACATATTTGGTAACTTATGAAAGATACAACCCATGAAAGAAGGATCATAAAATGAAGATTTAAATACCAATAAATTGATGTATATTACAAAATTAATACAATCATGGGAAGTATATACACCACACAAAAGTAAATAGTGGCAAATATAGCATGAATCTCGAAGGAATAAAAAGTGAGATGAAAATCCCTTACCACGTTGTAATCAATAGATTCGTATGGAAATAAATTAATAACCACCAAATGATTCAAAAAATAACATGAATATAAATAGGATCATGATAATATATATAAAATGGCAATACACAATACACCACATGCAACAAATTAGTGGAGAACAATGGAAGTCTCACAGAATTAAAAGTCAGATAAGAAACCCCTTACCTCATGTTCGACTTGAATTGTTTGTTCCTTGTTCTTCCTGAATAATAAACTTAAGTTAATTTATAATTTATTAAGAACCCATTTTCAAGTTTATTATTCATTTTATATCACTTATTACCATGTTATAATCATTATGTAATCATTTAAGTTAATAATGGTCATTTTGTCGATATTTGGTACTTGAGTAAAAAATGAACACCTTATAATTACAAGTTGTCCATGTGGTAAAGATTTCATTATCTCAAGAATAATATTCATGATTTATATATCATATATATCTTGTATATATATGTATTTATAATAGTACATAACATTTGGAGATAAGATATGAAATGCACCATTCATGGAGACGGTAAGTCGTACGTATGCATGAATGCTACTTCCATTTCTATTTCGTCTTTTAATTGAATGAACACTTAATGATACATAGTTATATTATAATTATAGTATAATATGATATATAATTTCAATAACCCCATCCTTTATACATCCCATGTATGGTATGAACGATTCATAGCACTTTGAGGGGGTGGTAGTCCGCACTTCCTTAAATGAAATTATCATGTTTACCCATAATGGAAACCATAAAGGTACGATATAAATGAAAAATACCGAAGAATGAAGAAAAAAACATAATATATATCATATATAAATATAGTTCCATCTTAATGGAGACCATGCGGGGTGGTTGGAGATAATTGAACAATCATCATTTCGTGAGACGTTAGTTTTCCATCCACAGAAACAGTATGTTCTTTACCAATTAAATGGAGGTGTGTGTAATTTTAGTTAGAATCATTATCATAACAACATACTAGTATATTGAGGATACTGGTTTTTTTATAAAATAAATGAATGAAAAGAGTTTAGGGGTTGGAGAAGTAAAAGAAAAGAAAAGAACTTAAGAGAACCCATTACCTTTAATTCGGGTAACTCTCTTTGGTTTGAACCAAAAGGACTTCTTGAAGTGCCTTTTGCCTAAAGTAAGGCTTCTAGGAGGAATATAGGGATCTTGAGAACTTATCTGGGCAGGTTTTGGACAAGACAAGGGGCTTGAGAAGTGTGAGGAATGGGTTAGAAGTCAGAGCTTTTTATAAGGGGAAGGAGGGGTTCTTTAGGAAAGTGTGAAAATATTATTTTATTATATATTGATTTTCAGTTTATAAAGGTCCAAAACTCATTAAGGTCGAAGATAAAATGACTCATGGTCGAAATAAATTCATCCGATAATAATTGGACTGGTTTTGGATGTTATTTTAATATTTATAATCTTATTTATTTAATTCATTTTTTAATGAGGTAAATACTGCATAATTTATGTGTCATAAATAATTTTATTTATTTGATATCTAAAAATTATAAAAAAAATACCATGATATAGGAAATCTTTTTATACTTCCAATGAATATTTTTAATCTAAAATATAACTTATATAACCCCATGTAAAAATTAATTTACTAAAAGATATTTGTTTTTGTCATTTTTGTCTTTACTTTAAATTAATTAATCTAAAGTGTCATTATCACTCTCATGTAGCTCCATGGGGTCCCAAAATCTACCCAAGGATGCACATGGTCGGCCATGACTCATCTAATAATATTAGGATAAGTGTTAAGGTAATTTTTTATTATTAGAATATTCTTTTTACCTTGAATTACCCTATTTACCTTTAACTGTGGTAAATAAAAGTCAAAATTTACTATTCACCAAAAAATTATTTTCATCTTATTGAAAAACATTTCACTTACTAATAATATCCATGTATTTCAGATTTTCGATATTTGATTCACAGAAGCGGTAAAATTTCATTTAAATGAAAAAGTCAGTTTTTAAACAATTACTTAGTGGTTTCACTATTCATCAAAAATTGATGTTTTTCAAAAAAATGCCAAAAATTCAGCCTAAGCTATATTTGATATCCTGAATTCAAAAATGATGTATATTTTTCAAAATTCAAAACATAGAAGTTGCATTAATTAATTTAAAATTAATTCTCGTTGTCAAAACCAATAGCATGTTTTTAAGAAACAATATCTATCAAACGATTGACACTTGTTTATGCCCAATTTCAAAGGGAAATTTCTTCCAATGAACAGCATTGGATTAAATGGTAAAAATATAAACTAATTACACTTTAAAACTATTTAAAAAGGTAATAAAAACATATAAATAAGTTAGATTAAAATATAGTTTGGAATTAAAATACAGTATTTTTCACTATTCATTAAAAATGAATTTTATCAGAAAAATGCCAAAAAATTACCCAAAGTAAATTTTGGTATCCCGATTCTAAAGAAGAATTTTATTTGGTCAAATATAATGTATAAAAGTGACCAAAACTATATTTAATGTGGGTTTGCCATCAAAAGGCGGTAAATCGACCTTTTAGTGAATATTAGAGTATTTATGCTTAAAATTGAATTTGTTTTCTTATTTTAAGCCTCTAACTTTAATTGGATAAATGTAAAAACATTTAACAAACATGTATAATCATATTTTAGTTAGTTCTATTCATTCTCTCCAATAAAATTTCTAGGCTTTAACTACCTTTTAAAATAATTATATTATATTATTAGTGTGCAATGTAAGATTTCAAAGAAACTGGTTGTTGCGTATCGGGTAAGCCATCTAACTTAGCATCCCCTTTAATGTAAAATTAATATTTAATTAAAAAAAATTAATAAATATGAAAATATTATATTCTTTATTTACCTGGGATGTTACATCCTTCCCCCTTTTGAAAATTGCATCCTCACAATTTTAAAATTAGGATCGGAAACTTTTTTTAAAGTCCCACATCGAAAAAAGAGTCAATAAAACTATCACTTTAAAATAAAGGAATATAATTACAAATGTTACCAAAGAAAAAAGATACTATGATTACATGAAAACATGGATATGGAATGGAAACTAGCTCTCATATATTAATAGAGAGTAATAGAGAACTTGATCACAGAAACTTAACCACCACAATTCCATAAATTTGTGGTTGGGTAAAATTCTGATGATAAAAGAGAGATTATAACATTTTTTTTATTCAATATCCTTTTCATAGAGTTGAAGAATTTTATTAATAACTAGAAAAAGATCATAATTAAATATACTTACTTGTCATATAGAGTGTCATCCTTTAATAAAATTCTACCACAAACTGATCTTTTCTCCAAACGGTAAGTATTCAAGATGACTTGTTCACATTGAAAGTGCTATAATAAACTTATAGAGAATAAAATTATCCAAAAATATGAACCATATATTTCCCCTCTCTTTATACATTAACCGAAACCAATTTGGTTAGTAAGTGATCATATAATCCCCAAAAGTATAATCCTTTATAAAAAGAAGTACTACTCTTAATCTCCAAAATTCAACCAAAAATATCCAAAGTTCAAGAAAGACCATTCAATATACAATTTTCCAAAAAATTATTCAAAATAATCCAAAATAAGATTGAAACCCAAAACTTAGAAAAATTTTATCACATAGTCTTCCATAGTAAATCTTAACATTTATCTCCAAAAACATAAACAACTCTTAAAGTCTCATTCTAAAGTGTAATTAACCTAATCACATATTCTCTATGATAGGTTAATCATTTACATAAATAACCCAAATCACCATATGTCCATAATAAAAACATGTATTCTTCAAAAATAAAATTCCACCGTTACTCATCATAATAAAATATTATTATTCCTTGAATAACATTTTCATATATCAAACTTCATTGTTACACATACTACAAAAAGTCTTCCAATGTAATCCCATCATCAAAAGATCCTTAATATTTTGAATCATTTAATAATCTTAAAATCTACCATAACTCTTGAATCACTTACATGTTTACTTCTTACTCATTCAATGTTCTTCATTATCCATTAATCATTCTTTACCAACTTATTCTGTAATACTTATTTCCTATAAAAAATCATGAATCATATCATAAGACTCAATAATATGAAAACATATTTTAATAAATAATCCATACCTTTCATTGGTCATTTTCAGTTTCTTCATCCTCAGTCAAAATGACATTAGGTATTGATAAACAAAAATTTGTACGATCCTGGTGATCCCATTCCCGAAACATCTTCGTAGGACATCTGTTTGTATAATGACTATACACGCCACATTTAAAACATTCGGTTGATCCCTCATAAGTAACTTATTTCCCTTTCCTAGAGTCAACTGGATTCTTCCTTTTTCCATGGAAGGTTCTGGCTTTATGACCTTCATTCCCACATTTATAGCATCATCCCATCCCTTTGAAGCATTTTCTTATATGTTTCTTTCCACATCCTTGACACATAGGTTTTTTAACTTACTTAACTTTATTATTATTACCTGAACTTTCGTAGGGATTTGTTTCTCACATATAGGATGCCTTATAAAAATCACCATGGTTCTGGTGGTCAATCATGACTCTAGATAGTTGGCTTATAGTAACCACAAGAGTTCTCATTGCAGCTCCCATTTCATTCAGTTGCTCATTCAGAAAATCATCACAGTTTTCTTCACATCCACAGTTACTTTGGTGCCTGCTAGATCCAGCCATTTACTAAAACAAAAAAATTCAGTGTGAGTATATCATTAAAATCATCATATAATATCTTATGAGGAGGGTAAATACTAAGATAGACGTATTCATGTAATCTTAAACTCATTCACTTTATCTAAAAAACTATGAATCTTTCCAATATGCTAACCACTATGGTTATGTCTCTTATAATTAAATAACACCCTAACCTCTAAAGTTATCTAAACCTCCCTCTTATACCAAATATAAGGATCCAACTATAAACATTACATAATCTTGAATTATGTCAAGAATTCACATTGAGGGTCTTTTAATGTTTAGAGTTTTAGATAATTAGTCCATAACTATTACATAACAACTTGAATATTACATGTAGACACTACTACCCAATATCCATTTTTCATAAAATAAAAACTCTTAAAAAAATAAATGTCTACTACCATGTTTTAGGCAGCATGACTTTTCCTTGATCTTATCCTTGACCCTATTCATCTTTAAGTCCTACGGAAAACATTTCAAAAACTTGGGATGAGTATAAAAAGCTCAGTAAGGGTTATAAAATAAGGAAAACATTAACCCATCAATAAATAAAAATCAATGAAACCATACTTTTCAATCATAACATACTTCATGAAATCATAAGATTTATGAATAACATGCAGAAATCATAAATCATAAAGGTAACTTATGGCATTCATAAAATACTTACATTATAGCTATCACAGCTATATAGGGAGTCACATTTTGAATATCCATCACAGTATATTCTCTAAATCTATTAGGAGAAACATTAAAGTTTACCTCTATCATGTTACCCAATTCATTGGAGAGTTATCTCAGGCTCACCGACCCTAGGTTTATCACAGAACTACCCATATACATAATAATTCCCAAGAACCATAACATATTCATAACACATAAAACAAACATAAAGTAAAGATAAAATTTCCACATTTCAATCACAATGTATCATTTAAATATATTGAAATAATAAATCCATTATCAAAACAATTTTGAATACCAATATATGTAAAAAGAGTAAGTGGTATTTACTTTCCTTTTAAAAACATTATGGCTTGTTAAGGAGGACATAGATCAAATAATACTTGCGGTGGTGGAAAGGTCGTTGTCACCACTTATGTTAAAGAGAAAAATTCTTTTTTTCATTTAGTAAAATTCTTTGTAGAAAAATATTCTATTTGAATGAAATGATAAGTCAAAGGTATTTATACAGCATATAAAAAAGGTTGGGTATTAAAACAAAATATTCCTCAATGAAATGAGATTGAGATGAAGTCCCTTACAAAAATTTTATCCTTAGATTAAAAATAAATCAATTACTTAATAATGTGTGAAAAATATAAATACACTCAATATGATTGTATATTCAGTGTAAATAAATCATAGGAAATTCACACATGTTCTTTTTAAGACAAAACCAATGGCTTGGATGTTTAACTCAATGAATGGAAATTGAGTTAAAATTACTCTTATCAAGTTCATATTGATGACTTGAGAATTTATCAATGGAGTTATTATGAGTATCAAAAGTATATCCACACAAAGGGGAGTGGAAATTACAACATAAATAAATAAATAGTGATTCCACACATAATCATATCATGAGATAATTAAGAATTAGAAGATTAACCCAAGGAAATGGAAATTGGGTTAAAAGGTTCCCTTACCAATTTGGTAACTTAAGAAACATGAAACCCATGAAAGAAGGATCATAAAATGAAGATTTAAATACCCATAAATTGATGTATATTACACAATTAATACAATCATCGATAGTACATACACCACACAAAATGAAATAGTGGAAAATATAGCAATAATCTCACAGGAATAAAAAGTGAGATGAAAATCCATTACCACGTTGTAATCAATCGAGCCGTATGGAAAAAAGTTAATAACCACCAAATTATTCAAATAATAACATGAATATAAATAGGATCATGATAGTATATATCAAATTACAGTACACAACACACCACATGAAATAAATTAGTGGCAAACATTGGAAGTCTCACGGAATTAAAAGTGAGAAAAGAAACCCCTTACCTCGTGTATGACTTGACTTGTTTGTTCCTTGTTCTTCCTGAATAATAACCTTAAGTTAATTTATAATTGATTAAGAACCATTTTTTTGTTTATTATTCCTTTTATGTCACTTATTACCATGTTATAAACAATATGTAATCATTTAAGTTAATAATGGTCATTTTGTTGATATTTGGTACTTGAGTAAAAAATGATCCCTTTATAATTACAAGTTGTCTATGTGGTAATGATTAATTTATCTCCAGAATGATATTAATGATTTAGATATCATATATATCCCGTATATATATTTATTTATTACAGTACATAACATTTGGAGATAAGAAATGAAATGCACCGTTCATGGAGAGGGTAAGCCGTACGTACGCATGAACGCTACTTTCATTTCTATTTCGTCTTTTAATTGAATGAAAACTTAATGATACATAGTTATATTATAATTCCAATATAATATCATATATAATTTTAGTAAATCCATCCTTTATATGTCCCATGTATGGTATGAACGATTCATATCACTTTGAGGGGGCGGTAGTCTGCACTTCCTCAAATGAAATTATCGTGTTTACCCATAATGGAAACCATTATGGTATTCTATAAATGAAAAATACAGAAGAATAAAGAAAACATGAACATAATATATATAATATATAAATATAGTTCCATATTAATGTCCACCATGAGAGGTCGTAGGAGATAATTGAACAATCATTGTTTCATGAGGCATTAGTTTTCCATCCACAGAAACAGTATGTTCTTTACTCATTATATGGAGGTGGGTGTGAGTTTAGTTTGAATCCTTATCAAAACAACAACCTAGAATATTGAGTATACTTCTTTTGTTATAAAATAAATGACTGAAAAGAGTTTAGGGGTTGGATAATTAAAATAAAATAAAAGGATTTAAGATAAATTGTTACCTTTAATTCATGTAACTCCCTTTGGTTTGAGCCAAAAGGACTTCTTGAAGTGCCTTCTGCCTAAGGAAATGCTTCTATGAGAAATAAAGGGATCTTAAGAGCTTATTTGGGCAGGGTTTGGATGATTAAAGGTGCTTGAGAGGTGTGAGGAATGAGTTAAATGTGAGAGATTTTTATAATGGGGAGGAGGGGTTCTTGAGGAAAGTGTGAAAATATTATTTTATTATATAATGATTTTCGGTTTCTAAAGGTCCACAAATCATTAAGGTAGAAGATAATATGACTCATGGAAGAAATAAATTCATCAAATAATAATTGGACAGGTTTTGGATGTTACTTTAATATTTATAATCTTATTTATTCAAATCATTTACTAATGAGATAAATACAGCATCATTTTTGTGTCATAGATAATTTTATTTATTTGATGTATAAAAATTATAAAAAAAATACCTTAATGTAAGAAATATTTTTATATTTCCAATTAATATTTATTGTCGAAAATATAACTTATATAACCCCATGTAAAAATTAATTTACTAAAAGATATTTGTTTTTTTTATTTTTGTCGTTACATTAAATTAATTAATCTAAAGTGTCATTATCACTCCCAAGTGGCTCCATGGGGTCCAAAAATCGACCCAAGGATTCACATGGTCTACCATGGCTCATCCAATAAAGTTATAAAAAGTTTTAATGTAATTTTGTATTATTATAATATTATTTTTACCTTGAATTACCCTATTTACCTTTAACAGCGGTAAATAAAAGTCAAAAGTTACTATTCACCAAAAAATTATTTTCATCTTATTGAACCAAATTTTACTTACTAATTACAACCATTTATGTCGGATTTTCGAAATTCAATTCACAGTTGCAGTAAAATTTCATTTAAATTAAAACGTCAATTTTTTTAACTATTACTTAGTGGTTTAACTATTCATCAAATATTGATGTTTTTGAGAAAAATACAATAAATTCAGCCTAAGATATATTTGATATTTAAAATTCAAAAATTATTTCTATTTTACAAAATTCAAAACATAGAAGTTGCATTAATTAATTTAAAATTAATTCTCATTGTCAAAACAAATAGCGTGTTTTTAAGAAATAATATCTATCAAAAGATTGACACTTGTTTATGCCCAATTTCAAAGTGAAATTTCTTCCAATGACCAGAGTTGGATTAAATGGTAAATATATATTCTAATTACACCTTAAAACTATTTAAAAATATAATCTAAACATATAAATAAGTTATATTAAAAGATATTTTTGAATTAAAATACAGTATTTTTCACAATTCATTAAAAATGAATTTTATCAGAAAAATTACAAAAAATTACCCAAAGTAAATTTGGGTGTCCCGATTATAAAGAATAATTTTATTTGGTCAAATATAATTTATAAATGTGACAAAAACAAGATTTAAAGAGAGTTCACCATCAAAAGGCAGTCAATCGACCTTTTTGTGAATATTAGAGTATTTATGCCTAAAATCGAATTCTTTTCTTATTTTAAGCCTATAACTTTAATTAGATAAATGTGAAAACATTTTAAAAACATGTATAATAATATTTTAGTTAGTTCTATTCATTCCCACTAATACAATGGATAAGCGATAACTTCCATTTAAAATAATAATATTATATTATTAGTGTGCAATGTAAGATTTCAAAGAAACTCGTTGTTGTTGATCGGGTAAGCCATCAAACATAGCCTCACATTTAAATTAAAATTAATATTTAATTAAAAAATATTAATAAATATAAAAATATTGTATTCTTTATTTACCTTCGATGTTACACCACCCTTCCCTTTGCAAGCACCACATCCATCTTGAAGAATCATCCAAGCCAATTAGACTACCACAAAGAAGAACCAATCCACTCATACTTGAGGTTGTTAGGGATGAGATCACCAATATTATTCAATATGGTATTATATACCCAATTTCTTGTAGGTAATGGTTTATTTTCATTGAAGTGGTAATTAAAAGGCGTGGGATAAATATTGTCACAAATGAACATGGAGAGGTAGTCACAACTTGAGTGAAAAAAATGGCATGTGTGCATCAATTATTGGAAATTGAATGTTGAAACAAAAAAAGATCACTGCCCTCTTTCTTTTCCTGATAAAATGATAGAATGATTAGCTATAAATTCACATTATTGATTTCTTGATTAATACACTAGCTACTTCCAAATCCCAATTGCACCTCACGACCACGAAAAGACTACATTCATTTTTCCTTTTATAACATATGCATATAAAATAATTCATTTTGGTCGTTTCAATGATACTTCAAAATTAAAAAGGATTATGATGAGTATCTTTTCCAAATTAATTTTACATTGCATAAAGGTCTTCATTGATGACTTTTCCATTTATAGTGATTCTTTTGAATCCTTCTTTCATTCACTCTCTCTAGTCCTACAGAAGTGTATCTAATGTAAACTTATGCTGAATTTTGAAAAATATAACTTCAGAGTTACTAATGGGATTTTCCTATGGTACATAATTTCACAAGAGGTTATTCAAGTAGATCATGAAAAAAAATAGATGATCCAATCACATCCTGAACCCATATCAGTTTTTAAAATCCATTCATTCCTTAGTCATGCTAGTTTCTATCCCTGAATCATCTAGAACTTCAGTATTATTTCCCTATCACTAACTCATATACTCCATAATGATGTTACATTCCATTTTTATGTGCCTTGAAAGAGATCATTCATTGAACTCAAATATGATCTTACATCTTTCCAAATAATCCAACCACCAGATTGTACCTTACCCTTTAAGTTGATGTGTGATGCTTCTAATAGGGCCATTGATGTAGTTCTTGGTCAAAGAAGATAAAAAATCCTAATTTCATCTATTATGTCTAAAAACATTGGATAAAACTCAATCACACTATAATATGACTAAGAATGAACTTCTTGCTATGGTTTTTTCCTTGGATAAATTACAGCCCTACCACTTAAGTGTCAAAATAATCCTTTTTACAAACCATTCATCTTTAAAGTTCCTACTTAAGAAAATTGATTCCAAACTAAGGCTAATAATATGGATCCTAATTCTCAAATAGTTTGACACTGTGATTAAATATAGACCTGAAAAATAAAACCCTATGGCTGCTCACTTGGGAATAATTACTAATTCTTCTCATTCTAAAATAATTGATCCTGAATTTCTAATTAAAACTCAATCATCTCTTACTCCAAATTTACCGTGGTATGCCCTAATTGTAAATTAATTGGTTGCTAGTGTTTTCATGATATTTATTAAAAATAATAAAAAGTGAAGCTAAAAGTGATTCAAGATTCTATTTTTGGGAAGATAATAAACTTTGGAAAACTGGGGCTGACATGGTAATTAAGAGATGTGTTAATAAAGATGAACATTCCTCCATCTTAGAAGTATGTCACTCAATACTTGGTGGTATCCACTTTGGACCATAAAAGTCCTCCTAAAAGGTCCTTGACTCATGATTCTTCTAACCTTCAATCTTTAAGGACTCACATGACTTTTTTCAATCATGTTGTACTATAAAAAAGTTTGGCACAATTTCTAAAAAAAATGAAATTCCCCAAAATCCTTTAATATTCTATGAGATCTTAAATATTTGGGGAATCAATTTCATGGGACCATTTACCCCTTCTAATGGATTCTCATATATTCTTCTAGTTTTTTACTATGTTTCAAGGCGGGTTGAGGAAACCCCAATAGAAAGGATGATTCACATACTATTATTGAGCTCCTAAAAACTCACATCTTCCATAAATTTAGAACACCTCTTTCCTTGATAAGTAACTTAAAAACCCATTTCTATAATCTGAGAATGGAAACTATTTTGAAAAAGAATTAGGTTTCACATAAAACATCAACTTCATATCACCCCCAAACAAATGGCATAGCTAAACTATCTAAAAGAGAAGTAAGAAAGAGTTCTTGAGAGAATTGTTAAGCTCATAAGAAAATAATGGCCTGAAAGACTTGGTGAAGTGCTTTGGTCTTATCAAACTAGAAATAAAACACCCATTAAGATATATCCTTTTAGGCATGTTTTTTGTAAATAATGTAATTTACCAGTTGAAATCCAAAATAAGTCATTTGGGGTTATCAAAACTTTTAATTTTGATTGTAAAAAATTTTGTTAATAGAGATTATTGTTGTTGAATGAATTTGAGGAGATTCTTCTTGATTCTTATGAAAATTAAAATCCTTACATATAAACGGATAAAGAACTCCATGACAAATAAGTCCTCAAAAATATATTCTATGAAGGTGAAAATGTAATGATCTTTAAATCACAATGTATGTTTCCCCCCAGGTAAGATTAATTCTCACTGGGAAGGTCCTTTTATTATGAATAATGTTTACCCATTTGGTGCGGTGAAATTCTAAGACCCCCTTCCAAAAAGACATTCAGTATTAATGTACATCTGTAAAATCATCACCATGAGAGAAAACACATCCCAAAAATCAAATCAACTTCCCTCGAATCTCTAACTACTGTGGTATACACACCATTAGATGGAGACGATGACCCACCAAATCTAAACCAAGGGGAACCTATTTTCCTTTTTTGATATCCACATTAAAATCTCAAAACATTGTCCCACCCAATATCTATATGGATTTAAATTTCATAATTTATTTAAATTTAAGTGTTGGAAGGAAGGATTTCATTTTTGGTATTATTTCTTTTATTTTCGTCATGTCATCATATGCTTGAATTAAATCATCCATTTAAGTGTGGGGAGAGGTTTTCATTCAATTGGGTTTGGAACTATTCATTTTTGACATCTTTTAAAAATTATATTGAAATGTTTTAAAAAAAATATATGTAACAGAAATCAAAAAAATCAAAAAAAATGAAAAAAAAGAATGTGTTGTGTATTGGGAAGGTAAAAAATAACTCTTCCTAAACCTTTGATAATTTTATAAATATTTATATTATTCTTTTGAGGATATCAAACATGGGTTGGGAGATGAGTGTGAAATTTTTTTCATTCTCAAATTTTGAAAAAAAAAGATAAAAGACAATGCTTGCATCATCCTTTATAGTGTCCTTAGGAATTTAATCATTTCATACCCTTCCAAATTTATCCCTCTCTTGTCTTCATTCACAAATTAATGCCCTTGTAAATATATGTTTCCATTTCTTTCAATGTTTCATTTCACAAAAACATTATGCATTTCTTTTTCCATGTGGGTGTTTTAGAACTCTTTTCTGGTATTTTGGGAATTATATTACTACCATACCATATCCACTGAAAACCCCCTAAAATAATACCTCTTGATTATTTTTTTACTTTAGAATAGGTAATATAATTCTAGATCTCTTACAAATTCTTCGATTTTCAATTTGGTTTGGTGAATAAGTGAACCTTCTTAAAAAAATTTATCATCTTGAGAGGATTGAGTTATGAGTGCCCAAATTTTCCATTTCTAAATTTGAGCATAAAAATGAATTGTTTTTGGAATTTTTTTTAAATTTTGGTTGTATTATTTATGGATGAGTGAACAAATCTTAACAACCTGATTGGTGAAAATGAAATTTTAATATTTGTTGGCAAGTGAAACTGATTTTTCAGTATTTGTTGTACACGAGGACATGACCGGTCCTAAGTGTGGGGATTGATGTTATTAATTTATTCATAAATTTTTATTGACTCTCTTATTTTAATGTAAAAGTACTTAATTTCTATGAAATATTAGACTTTTAATATTATATATAATTTTTGAGCATTATTTTTATTAATCCAGATTCATGTATGTTTACTATTTTAATTATAAATCTCTTTATACTGATCCAAATTGTCTGATTATTCTTTTTTAGTATTCATGGTTCAAATTCCAAAATATAATTAGAATAAATATTTGGAAAATTCGGTCATTATAATGTTTATATGGACCACACAATAAGGGCCATCAAATATATTGAGAAAATTGATCCATCCATGAAGATTGAATATTTGGCCTCAACCCATAATCCAAACATTTATTAAACTCCATAATATGTTATTTAATATCCAAAAACATCTTGGATAAAAAATTTAAGGAACAATTAGATAAAAAAGGGTACCAACTTATTCTTGGAAGTCCAACCCACAATTCTGTCTAGGAATTAAAAACAACCCACCATTATTGACTTTTATCCAAATACAATCCTATAATTGAGATGAGATTTTGTGGTTTAAAATATAATATAATGAATCCAAAAATTTTATAATAAATGGTTCATATTTGAGTGCATCTTAATATCCTAAAATTAATTCACATTTAGACTAAGGAAAACTTCGACACAAAATGGACATCAACACATGGTTTCCCAAAATAGTCATAGCATTGGATAAAAAAGTACCAAGGATGCCAAATTTTTAGGGTGAAGTTTTCAAATCCATATATACAAATTTAAAGAATATTATTTCTCCATATTCATTGTTCTTAATGGTAATATTGGTGATAAAACATGAGGGGCAGATTTGGAATGCAAACAGTCCACCACCTTGGGCTATAAATACATCCCCTCTTCTCCTTTCAAGAAGGGTGGGATTTCAGAGCTTATGAGGATATATTTACATGAAAATGGCCCTAAAAATTATATATAGGATCTTTCAAACTCAATTTTTCACTTGAGATAAATTTCCTCTCTTTTTTCATGTTATTTTGAGTTCTTTTTAATTGTAATTGTGTATGTTTTTTTCAATTTCGTTGCAATGTTAATGCATGTTTACTCTTCATATTAACTTCTAATCATCCATCCTATGTTGTTAAATATTAGTGGTATTAAAATATTTTAAATCAAGTTGAAAACCATTTCCTCTTTTTCTTTCTCATTCAATCAAAAGCGTTTTTTAACTCTCTTCACGTTGGGTGTGTATGTTCGGGGTACAACTCCTTTGTTATCATGTTCTTTTAATTATATTTATAATTTATCACCATGGAAATATTAAAATAGATTAATAACCATCTAAATGGCGATGCAAATAATCTATTGTTGTCGGTCATAATCTATGGATGTTAAGTGATTGATAGATTTTTCTCGATCAGTATTCTTTAGGTTAACATTGTGTATGTTAAACATAAAATGTAATGGTTTATTGACATGTTTTTTAACATATGGATTCCATGGATTATTATAACCATAAATACACTACCATAAACAAGACATTATTGTGATTAAAATCCAAGTTATGTTAATCCTTTGATTAAATCCTCAAAACATGGGAATTCTGATCAAAATCATCTTGTGAAGTGGGTGTTAATTTAATGAAATATCTAACAATGCTCAAGGATATAACAATATTAACTCCCTAATAATGAACTCAGCCCAATAATTTTTAAAATTTTAAATTAATCATTATAAAGTAAATATTTCATCTAAGATATGACCCCCCCCCCCATTTTAAAGATGAATTAGAAACAATGGACTCTAAAATTTGTATCATCTTCAAGGATTGAACCCAAGTGTTACTATACACATTACAGAGCATCTAAGCTTGTAATGGATGATTGGTGACAATCGAACACACTTCACTATGTTTTATAGTCATGTTTAATTTATTTTTTATATGCCAATGATTAGGATCAGTGGATCCTATTTATTAGCTCATGAATCCAAACTATTTTTACATGGTTATGTCTATTCATTTGATATTACATGTCTTTCTATAATGACTTGTGGATAAATTTTATTATTACATGTTATTTTTAATGATATATTTCTCCACTTATCATGTTTTCTCATCTAATTATGATATAACCCTTAATGACATTTTAATAAGGATTCATTTAGGGATTGTATTATATCACCCCTTTATTATGTAGCCATTCCCTAGGTTTTTAAGATGTGTATAACTTATGATTAGTCTAGAAGGGATTATAGTGTTTCTTAATCATGGATAAATGACCACATGTGTTTTAAAATAAGTTGTTTATATTACTAGTTCTCAAAGACTATAAACCTTCAGTTCAGGGGTTTGTCTGTTTATTTTGAGATGTAATTTTTAACTTATGTAAATGATATAAAAAAATATATTTTTAGATTTTTCATCTAACTTTTTATTAAAGGATATGTGTAAAGTATGTGCTTTTAGAATTGGATCTAGGAGTATGGTTCTGAGGAACCTCATGGATATAGTGCACCCCAAGAACTTGAGGCCCCATGATAGGTTCGGGATGAAAGGGAACCCCAGGTTCCCAAGAAAGGCCATCCATTGGTGTAGGTGGTAGTGGGAAACAGAAGTGCATGGGATTTAATGCTCACTTTCTTCTAGAGGCAGTGATTTATGAGTCTCCAGTATAAATATTATTATAGGTTAGTTAAGATATTCTTAGAGAAGTTAAATATTTCCTTCGGATCGCTACACTCCCTATGAAAGTAGTAAGTGATATTTACACTCATCTTTCTCTATGGTATTATACTTCAATAGTGGCTCATAATATATGGGGATTGTGATTACACTTACTAGGCATGGGGGAGCTCCATACCCTCTTAAAGGAGGTTTTCCTATCTATTAAATTAGATATTTTTCTATAGTAACATCTCTTAATGATCTTCTAGATATATTATGTAGTTTGATAGTATGTTACCCAATTCACATGATTAGTTTGATACTCACCTAACATGATGGTGTGAGATACATTTAGGGATAGGTATTTTGAGGTAGGTATTTTTTTAGATATATAGTTCTATATTTTGGTTCCACATATTCATACATATACTGAGAATATATAAATAATAATGTTTTCCAAGTAACTATGTCATAGGATGAGAGGGATTCAGGGAAATAGTCAAGGATTTGAAGGTAATGGTTATTGTTAGGATCTATCATGTGTTGTAAATATGTATCACTGTCTAGGATCATCTCTAATTTAGGGGTGAAATGTTTCTCATGCCCACTCTAGACAATATCCGACATTATATTAAGAATCTATAGTGGGAATTTCTCATACCCCTCAGGAGTTAGGGTCTGTGCTTTGAAATAGGTACATAGTTCATTGGAGAGTGTATTTCCAAACAACTCCTTCTAGAGATCAGAAGGGTATGGATGTAAATGGATACCTAAGTTCATATTGATAGTATATTTCTTATCATAATAAGGAAGGTATGGTAGGAGTTAAGTGAATCTTGGAGTAGGGTAGAGGAGTAACATGGACAATATATGGATCTTTTAATTTTTCATTTCCACCAAGTGGACGGTAGTGAAGATCAAGTGGAATTCAAGGATAGAGAGGTGCATGGAAATGAATACATGGTAGATGAATTTTAGATCAATAATTGATGTATCGGTCTAAAGTAGTATAATTTTAGGATCTTGTAGGATCTAATGTTTTTGGAGGTACCATTATTTTATTATCCTCTTTAGCTTATATTTTGATAGAAATAGTGGATTCTTATTCCTTTATCACCATGAGTATCATAAGAGAACTCAATATTCATGTGTTTAAAGTAAATACACCTTTAAATTATAAACCCCAATAGGAAAAAATCACATTTTAATAGAAGAAAATTGAGGTTTTATCCCAGTTCTCAGTTGTGATAGGTTGATGCAGAATCACATACTCCTAGATATAATGTTATATGATGTTATCCTTGGTGTCAATTGGATGGGATATTTTTTACCATTCATATAAAATTTGCACATGGGATTTACTTATACTCATCCCAAAGTAGTATAATGAGATTTTACATGTGACAAGGTCTTATTCCTTGACGTGATCCATCAGGGGAGGCATACTATCTCCATAAATATGGAAATACTTACCCTATATACTAAAATAAAAAGTCACATGACCTATCTATTTTTGTGAGAGGGTATATTGATATATTTTTCAAGGAAGTGGTTATCATTCCCCTAAGAGGGAGGTGGATTTTGGTATTCATCAAGTACTAGGATTTTTACATATATCTATTCCACTTTATCACATGGAACATGCTGAGCTCTATGAGTTAAGGGTTCATATTGAAGAGTTTTTGTAGAGAGGATTTATTTACTCTAGTGTTTCACTATGGGTTACCCCCATTATCTTTTTAAAGAATAAATTTAGTGGTATTCATCTATAAATTGATTAATAAAAGCTAAACCATGTGTTTATTTTGAAAATATTCACTCTAGACCATATCGTGGACCTATTTGATATACTGAGAGGAGCCTGATTCTTCTCCAAGATTTATCTTAGATTGAGAAATAATAAATTTTATGTTTATGGGGAATATATTCAGTATAAGTAATTTCTATGTACGTATGGGAACTATGATTTTTTATGATGACCTTTGGAGTAATGAATACACTAGTAGTGCTCATGGGTTTCATAAACTGAGTGTTTCATCCTTATCTATATATATTTCCAATGGCATTCATCGATAACATATTGATGTATTCTTGAGATGAGTAGGAGAATACAGATCACCTTATGGTAGTGTAATATACCATGAGACAACATCTATTGTATGTGAATTAAACAAAGTTCCAATTTTTAATATAGACCAAATGGCTCAAAGGCCTTCATTTTTTATTATTTTTGATAATCCACCTTTCAAGGGGTGGTGTGAAACCCTTAGAAGGCCCAAAGTTTTAGAGACAATTACATAACCCATTGTTCTTTAGATGGAATCACCTAAACAAGACAACTTGGAACTACTCCTTCCCAACACATTTCATGATATCAGCACTCCACCTTCACAAGGCTGGTTGGATACTTGTCTTGTGTCGAGTTGCATAGGCCCGGTACCGATGGCAAAGCCATACTGTCTTGTTCTTCCAATCTGGTTAGCACTGTTCTAGTGAATGTGCCTACTCGAGATCCTCATCTGGGGTCTTTTCCTTTATAGTATTCCTGGTACATCTACATATTCATGTGTAATAAAGGCCTTGGGGTGGCCCGAAGGCCTTAAGATGGCCCGAAGTCCATGACAGACAACTGGCCCGAAGGCCTTGGGTGGCCCGAAATCCTAGCAGAACCTGAGGACCAAACCAGTGGCCCTGTACATTGGTTATTATACTTTTAATCAAGGTAACACTTTATGATATTTATTATGACTCTTATTATTCTGGTATGTGTTGTGTACTGATGTATGGGAATGTTTCCATTTTCTATTATTTGAGGCAACTACATACTCATTAGCATAACTATGTTACTCATGACATGGAATTGGTGGCGGTGAGTTTCTATCAAGATTCTTAGATACATTACATTATCATTGATTGGTTCATGATTTTCACTTACCACAAGTTCTTGAGATACATTTTCACTCATTATGAAACAAAAACCTATGGTAGAGACCTTGGTGGAGTTCTTCTAGGATTATGATTTTATAATATCATATACTCCTAGAATGGGGAATAAAGTAACTAATTCTTTGATTTAGAATACTTATTGAGATATATTCAAGGGTTTTAGGATGAGTGGAGTTACCTAGAGTAGTTACCTTCCATGATCCTAAATATTTTGAAGATTGAGGGTAGAAGATGATTATTTCATCTGACCTTTACCAACACCCTAATGTGGAGGGTTCTAGATTCTTATTTTGGTGACCTTGAGTGATAAATTTTACATGATTTCATTATTCAAGGAGTAGAATCCATGGGTTTTATTGAAAGTGGGAGCACCAGATTATCATTCGTGGGAATATATTGGTTCCTCAAACATTGAGGAAGGAGGTTTTTCGAGTGTTCTACCATTCTACCTTATTAGTCAAACTTAGTGTAGATAATATGTATCACGTCATAAATATAAAATTTTTTGTGGCCTAAGAGGAAGACGGATGTATTAGAGTTTTTGGTTTGATGACACACTTTCCAAATGATGAAGGAAAAGAACCTAGTTTTGACCAGTATTCTTCACCCACTCATTATACCAAAGTGGAATTGGAATTATATCTCTAAATATTTTATAAATAGTCTAACATAGATTTTTTTATAGTTCAATTCATTATGGGTTATATTGTAAAAACTAAAAAATTATTCTCACTTTTATCCTATTTGGGAGTAGACTCTCGTAGGCTTCCAAGAAAAGTAATAATTTGATGAGATTATGAATCTTCATAGAGTACAACCAACCATAGTCTCTGATTAGGATATGTGTTTAACTTTGTGACTATAAATAGGGTTATAATATTCCTTTGGTTCTCATATATTCTTTTATACCGCATTACACCCCTAGAATAATAGGAGGATAGAGAGGACCATTCTGACCTTGGAGAATTTTTTGAGAGCATGAATTTCAGATATAATGGGTTCCTAATCTGATAACATTAATTTTTTAAAGTTCTCATAAAATAATGAGTGTCACTCTACTATAATCATGTCACCTTATATGGATTTTTAGAGAACCCTATGAAGATACAAAATCATCAATAGAAAGTGTTACATGGGTAGAATATTTCTATAGCCAAGGTGTTTTGGAGGCATGCATAGATCAAGAAGAGCACTTTGGAGAAAGAATAGGTGATGTGATATAGGTACCACCACATTTTCTCTTGAGGTGTTCATTTAAAATTTATTAAATTTATACATATTTCTTTTTAGGGATAAAATTTATTATGGATGTGAGGAATTAATATCCCATATTTCACCCTAGAGAATACATTTGTAATTGGGTTCAAGATTATTTTCAAATAAATTATTTGAAATAGTTAATTAATTTTAATAAGGTTAAAAATATAAGTTTAATCATTATTTTTAATATTAGAAATATTATCATACACTATAATTAGATTTGGAAGATGAGGTTTCTATTTTATTGATAATTTAAAAAATAGTGAGATGTGTATTTTTATGTAATTTAATGAGGTTAATTAATAGTAATATTATTATTACTTAAAATACCTTATTCTCTATAATTACCTATATATTTCCAAATTATGTAATTTTTATTACCATGAACCCTATTTCTATTTTTATCTAGAGGTATAAAGATGATTTTTGGAAGGATAATCAAAGAGTATAAAGGGATCCAAACTGAAGTTATGTATATTTAGATCAAATTACCTCATCATTTATATAATTTTTCCTCTAAAAAACTTTCATGTTATTTATTAACTAAATGTAGTTATTTTAATATGAAATTAGAGTATGATATTATTATGATCAATATATAAATAATGGATTTTTTTTGGTCAAAATATAACATGTAGATTTCAATAAAATCTAGAGAAAATTTTAGATTACCAAAAATTTTATCTAGATTATAAAGGCACAAACATAGAGTTAAAATCAATATTTAAGTATTTATGTCTCTAAATCATTGTAATTAATGTTATTTTTATAAATGTAATTCTTTAATTTTCAATATAAATTAGAGATATGAATTTTTTCCATATTTGGATAATTAGTGATTTACTTATATATTGAAGAATCACTTATCAATAAATATATTTCTATATAGATCTTATCAATATGAACCTAATGAGGATAGATTGAGGTTGGTCTATATTACAATTTATAAGTTATGTTAGAGATAATTTTAACCCTGATTTAACTTTTATCTAAGTTTTAGGTATCTTAAGGATCAAATTATGAAATAAAATCTACATTATTTTTATCTATGTATTGTAAATATATATGAAAATTTGGCAAATTTTGGTTTCTTTTTTCTTTAAGAGACCACCGTAAGTGGTAGTAGGTCTCACCAACGGTGAGGAGGCTCATTCATGTTATCTAGGTAGTTAGATATCTCATGGGTGTATGATATTTTTATATGTGTACCAGATGTATTTATTGTACACATAAACCCTAATAACGATGGTGCCTTTAATTATGATTGTCTCAAACAATGATTGGAAAGCCTAGATAGTTCCAAATAGCATATATCATGTCTTGTATGTTGAAAAAGTTGAGGGATGAAGTAACCACCTTATCATTTCAATTTAATAGTGTTTATTGTTTTCACTTCAATCAAAAGGGTGTGTTCTACCCTTTGATTCAGGGTTATCTATTCATTATGATTAAATGGTGTCCCATGGGCTACATCAGGCATAGAGTATCTGTCTCAGTCTATAAATATATAGCTAAATTAGGGACATATAGTTGATATTTAATAACTATTATTGTTCCACACAAAATAGTGTGGTGGTTGGTACCCCCCCTAGTCGATGAGGGGTTCCATGTGGAACCCCTCTAATAGTTGACAGCCTCCCTCATATGTGAGGGAATATGGAGAGGTGGTTGTTTCTCTAAAAACATTCTATAGCCCCTATTGATTCTATGGACCCCATGGTTCTTGGTTTATGACATTTTGAAGACTCTAATAAGGTTAATTTGAGTAATTTTTTATTAAATAGGACTTTATAATTGTTAAATAACCTCCATGGTTCCAAATGTACAGGATCTACCTTTTTAATGATTCAAATGACTGAAATGTTTGTGGGAAAACTTCAGCGCTGATGTGATGAGTTATATAACAATTAAGATAATAATAAAATAATTATTATATATAATTATTTAGTTTTAAAATTTATTATGCATCATATTGTCATGAAATTATAAGGGGATATATTTATCAAGGAAATTCTATAGATCAAGTGATGTAATGATAATTAATGGATGAAAGAGGGTTAATTTAATAGAATATAATTCTTTGGTTCTGATGAGGAATAGTGAATCAATTTACCAAATTGTTTATGGATAAGACCCTAGTGTAGTTGGATATAGTTTACTAGAAAACATATTCAAAGTTTATCATTAGTCGTCACTTTATTCTTACCCTTTGATTGATGAAAATCGTGGTGATAATGTTTGGTATTGTACTCCATCTCCCCTACTCCTCTTAGCAGAGTTAGTAATAGACATTATAATAGTAAATGAACTTGATAACCTACTATAACTCAAGGTAATTGACCCTTCACACATGAGTTATCCTCTCAAGGATTGATATGTATAGAAATGCACTCAATCTCTTTCTCTTTTACCCTTTTTCATTATGATATAGAGAGTTAGGTACACTCTAGAGATGTGTATTTTATTTAGAAGTTAAAAATATGGTTTCATCCCAAGATATGTGTATTTACTATAGTGTCTAGATATACTATCATATCTACAAATATGATAATTTTCACTGCCATTACATGGATAGGTGGAGATGGGTATTTTCTTTATCATCTATCGTGGTGAATCAAGGGTGAAGTTATAAATTGGGAAATCTTCTATAGGATGTGAGGGGTTTTGTTGTTATCATATGTTATTATTTAGAGAGTGTGAAATTTGAGATAAGGGTAATTTCATGGATATATATTCTATCTCATGACTATATATAATAATATTATTAGGCCTATTATTTCTAATAACTTTTTAATTATTGTTTTATGCATTGTTTTTATTACATGCTTTTTGGTCCACTAGTTAGGACTACCATATTGAGTATTATTGATCACATATGCATTCTAACATATTCTCACTCTCTTATGTCCATGTAGATACTGAGGATTTATTTATAGGAACTTGGGTGTAGGTGTAGTAGGACCAGTGGTGTTGTAGTAGCTTTTAGTTATCAATCCCTTCTAGGAGTTATAGTACTGGTGGAATTTGTTTTTACATTGTATCATTGGGTTTGGATTTTCATTTTTTAGGGTTTTATAGGTATTGTGTGGATTGTATAGTTTTTAATTCATACTTCAATTAGTTTTATGTTTTTATATTATGAATATATTTAGTTTCCTCTATTATAGTAGTAGTTTTATGTTCTTTAGAGGTAATTGGCACACTTATAACAAGACATGCCATATTAGAAATGTATAATGTACCCTAAACAAACTAACTATATAGCTATTGGAAGTAGGGGTTGATCACATAGAAAAAGGGTTATTCCTAGGGTTTATAAATGTAACCAATTAACTAAGATACATAAATGTGACTATAAAATGGAAAACAAAGAAAACCCATCCTATGTAAGTGATATAAGATGTAAGGTTCTAAGGTTAGATTCAAATGAAAGTCATGCTATAATTTCAGTGGTGTGTTTGGATGATAATCAATCAAATGGTTTAAATTCATGAATGTTGGATGTGAGATTCAATGGAATGAGTGATTCCTTGGTATATCACTCAAAAATTCACTAGTTTAACCAATACTTAGTTCAGTGTTCAATTTAACTAGAATTTAAAAAAGGACAAGTCCTAAATAAAAAGGACTGTGAATAAAATAGTTGTGGTATTCTATCATCCTAATTATATCAGTGTTATATCACTATCTACTACTTGTTATAGTAGCTAAAAGAGATAAAAAATGGAATTTTATTCACAACCTAACCCAAACCCATCCCATAAATGAAAACTCAATAAAGTGATCAAAAACATGTCCATACAACATCATCCATAAATCATAAACAACTAATCATAAAATCATGAAGACATGCTACAAAGATCTAGGGATTTGGATAGTGAATTCATCAAAACAAAAAATCAAACACCTTTTTCATAGAATATCTGATAGAGTTCCTTGGTCTTAGATGATCCTTTTTTGAAAGGTACTCTAATCCACCATAGAATCCTTCCTCTGATGCTAATCTATGGTTATATTTGGGTTGGGAATCTCCTTTAACCACATTTGATTCCCCTAGGGAATCCCCAATGAGTTCCCAGTCGAATACCCCCACAAAATGAGTAAACACTGAGTTAAATTAGTGGTTGGGGTAGGTAAGTGATTCTTGGGTAAGTGGCAAGATTTGTAAACCAAGTGGGAGTCATTTGGTCTCTTTTGCAAGTATTTTCCTATGTCATGCAGTTTTATCATAGTTTTAGTAAACCATGAAAAAAATATATATAGGTCCTCCTTCCTCATTGTTTCCCTCATTCATGGTTTCCTAGTTTGGGTACATGATTTATAAACTACGAAACACCAAAATTGTTCCTATTTTCTATCAAAAACACTTCCAAAACATGGATTCTTCCTTGTTAACTTCTATGTAGAAAAAATAAACCTAAAAAAACATTTAAGCCTGATAAAACACAAATTAGATACTATATGAACCATTTTTATATAAAAAACAAAAAACTTTTTCATACTTTTGGTACATCAGTAATGCATCCCTTTTTAGTGTAAATACCTCAACATTGGTCACTAACCTCTAACATAATGGAGGTGAGTTTGGGGTGATCACTGATCGCAAAACCATGATAATGAAATGATTTTAGATGTATGTGAACATTTTATATTAATAATGTAAAAAAATTACACTATTATTTATTTAATACCTAGTCTTATCTACAAAAACTATTTTTTGTTTTTTAAAAAAAATTTCCAAAATGAGTAATTAATATAAAAACTTTATATTAACAATTTTATGAACCTTTCATAAAATGAATATAAAATTTTTATATTTTGTGTATTTAATAATTTATAAATACTTTATAAATTAATTTATAATTACAATATAAATAATTTACATCAAAATCAAAAAATATATACCATATACAATAAAACACTTAACAATAAAAATTTATTTGATAAATATTTTATAAATACTTAATAACTAATTATGAACAATTCATAATTTTAAAATTAATTTATAAAAAAATTAATAAATTAATTAAATATTTTAAATTAATTATTTATATAATTTATAAATTTTTTATAAATTGTAAATTCATTTTAGAAATGTAAATAAAATAAAATTTTAAAAAAATTATATATCATTTATTGTAATATTTATGTGCTCTAGGCCTATACTCCTAGGTCTAGTCCAAAAAAATATTTCTTTAAACATTGGATTTGATACCAAGTGAGATAACCTATGTTATACACATCTTTATTTTACATTATTTATTTATGTTAAACATTACATCTCACAAAATAATCAGATAATCCCATGAATGGAATGTTTAGTGTATTTGATGACAAGCTACTTATTAAAATTATTTTAAAATACTCAGGAACATTTCTCTATAATTGATCCACACTGGACTCCCGTACAGATTTCTCATAATTTATACTCATATTAATAACTTGGGGAATGTAAATATAATAAAGGGTTGAGATAAAATGATCAGTAACAGAAAAAAAATCATCAAGATTTTATCAAGGGTTAGATCATAAAATTTGAAAATACATGATCTATGGAGAAATATCATATTAAAAAGAGCATTGGACAATATAAGTTGTTCATAATTCATGATAGAAGGGCATGTAATCTCAAATAAACAATCATATACCATGGTAAAAGAGCGTGATATAATAAACATCAGTTAAGGGGAATAATCAGAGGAATATAGAAATAAATAACTTCATTAAAACATAGCATAATAAGGGATTGTGGAATAAACATAAGCATATAAAATATTTTAAACCAAGTTATATGTATCATGTTCATGCAAAAACTTGAAAAAAAAACATCCTACCACACAATCCCAAATAAACATTGTTAACAAAGATCCTTGCAGCATGTTCACACAAAAAACTTTTCAAAAAATATAAATTCATCTCATTCACACACAAAAACTTGTAAAAAAATCTACTTGCATCACATTCACACAAAGAACATGTGAATAAAGCTACATATATCATGTTAATGAAACATTTAATCATCTCATGTGATATGAAACCTTAAAGAATGCATTGAAGGTATATATAGGACCCCACCCATCAATCATCCAAATATATTTGTTCCACTTGAACCCAATCACTCATCATATCATAAATAACCCATGGAAATAAAATGGGTTTCATTTATCATATCATAGATAACATGTAGCACCCTTAACATTTTGTGTTATGTTTCTCTTAAATACATTCTATTCATCACTGTCTTACTTTGAAACAACACTAGGTTATTTAGGATATAGTCAAAACCTAGCCATTAAATATAAATTTTCAACTTCTATGTTTTGAATTTTGAAAAATGGTCATCTAGAGTTGTGACCAGTAAGTCATTTGGAGTCTGATAAAACCAACTTGATTTTTTTGATGAATAGTAACATACCCTTATGAATAGTAAAATTAATTGTAATATGACCCTTATAAATAGTAAATAATGATAATATTGTATTTTCTTAAGGTAATAAGATAATGAGATATTAATTGATTTTTCAATGTGGTATAGAACTAATTATACATTTAAAATTGTTATTTTTCAAATTAATTGTGGTTTTATTTAAGAATTAAAATAACAATACATAGAAAATTATTTTCAAAAAATTGAGTTCATTTTTGAATTCTACACGTTGAAAAATGTTTAGGGTGAATTTTTGGGATTTTTCTAAAATACATGAATTTTTCATGAATAGTAAAAATACAGTTTTGAGTTTTCAGTCGTTTAATGACATCATAATGATGTAATAATTAAATATAAAAGTATTATAGACTTGTGTACAGTAAATTATGAAATGAGGTTTCCCAAGTGGCTAAAACCATGGGCAAATACAATGGGAAATCCCATGGTTTGATAATAACCACTAATGAGTTGTCCCTTTGAAATTATTAAAAAATTACCTCTCTTTTTCTATAAATACCCACTCATCCATTCGTTTTTTTATTACAAATCCCTAATCCTAGAAGTTCTAGTGGTTTTACCTCTCTAGGAGTCCTCTCAAGGTGTCCCTAATCCCCCAAGGTCCCATCCTTCAAGATCTAGTAGTTACTCTACAAGGTAAGTGAATCCTTCATTATCTTCTTTAAGTCGACACTTCTTTCTTGTTAGCTATTTGAAATTCCTTTCTCATATGTTGGAGTTTGGTTTTATTTATTCTTATAACTGTCCTTTTTATTTCAATATGATGTGATACTATTTTTTTCTCATCAATTAATTTTATGAAATTTTAAGCGACGACGTTAGGCTGTTGAATTTTTGTAAGGGATCCTCTCTCTCACTTTTGTTCAAAAAATCTCCCCTATGTTGTGCCCTTTTATCATAAATTCCTAATTATGGGGTATGTTTTCACACCTCACCCATACTGCCCTTGTGACATATAAATAATGGAATTCCCCTTTACCTCTCATTAATCCATCGCAATAACACTCGTTACCATGCCGAAATGTTTGTAAGGGGTTTCTCATCTCACTTTCATTTCTGTGAGATTTTCATTGTTCACCACTTATCTCTTGTATGTGGTATATGTGTACTGAAATTTGATATATAATAATGTGATTATATTTATATTCATGTTATTCAATGATTCATTTGATGTTTATTAAGTTCTGGTCATATGATGCGACTGTTTACAATGTGGTAAGAGTCTTCGTCTCAACTATTATTTTGTTGTGACTAACTTTCTATTGTGCACCTAATAATACTTATGTGGTATACCTACTACCCATTTGAGATCACCTTTCATTTGAAAATTATATTTATATTAAATATCCATAATCTCATTTCATTTATATGTTTTTTGTCTAAACCATATACCATTTTACATACGGTGTTTGATTGGAAAGTTATTTTTATTAAGGAAATATTGATGAATCTGTATACTCTACTCTATACAGATATTGAAAAGGCATACTTCTCTTGTATTAGATTAATGTATAAATAATTATTTGGACATGAAGTGGTGGGTGGGGCCCACTATATCCCCTAAACGCATCGGTAGTTCTCATGAGATGAATCAGTTGGCAAAAAACCCTTTGAGTTTGTTTCCAAAAATCTTACGGGTTTCTACCCATAGAACTAAACCGTTTTAATAGTATTATGGTTTCGTGTTCCAGATACATGATGTCCAATTAATAAGAATTATATTTATTCATTACCAGATATTATTATAATCCATGAGGTTTTCACTATGACAAAATCTATGGATGGAGTTTCATTCTCAGTTTATTAATGGCATTAGTTTTTCATTTATTCACTATGCCATATTGATTATGTCAGATTGATTATGATTCACTTATTATTGTATTCATTCTTCCACTATTTCTAACCCTTAATGAGCATTTTATCTCACCCCGTTCATTGTTTACCCTCAATAGGTGATGAAGAGAAGGACATTTATTGAGTTCAAGTGGTTGTAGTTTTAGTTTTCGTTATGTATTGTATTTTGTAAACCTTTCCAATGTAATTTGAGAAACTTCTATGTATCTAGTTTCTTCAATACTACTAAATTGATCATTCCTTCAGGGTTTTTATTCCTTCTAACCATGCCAATATCATAAGTAATTCACCGGTTCCAGCCAAGAGGGGTCTAGGTATCACATAACGTATGGAAAAAATAGTTTTTGTAGCATTTCCAGATGCTATCACCAAAAATAACCTTAAGAATGTAAATTTCTAATACCCATGATTCAGTAACCCCAAAAGATTATTTCCTAAGAAAAATTAGAGGGTGGTTTTTTAAAAATAATTTCTAAGGAAATAAATCCTTTCAAGATAAATAAGAAAATATAATTTAAACCTTAAAATATTTTTTAAAAATCATCTTTAACATTGTCCTAAAAGAATAAGTTACAGGTCAAATTCTAAAGTCATTTTTAGAAGGTATAAGTGAAAACTTTTAAAAATATTAAATTTTAAAAACAACCATAAATAATGGAGTCATGAAAAAGTTATAAGGTTTATATAAAGTAAATTTTGAGTGGAAGATAAAATGAATTAACATGGAATAAAACCTTTTAAATATTTTAAAATACGTTGGTTTTAATCCCAAATGTAAAAAGAGATAATAAAACTTAATTTTAAAAATATTATAAGGGAAATATGATGGTAAAATGAGATAAAACATAATTATGTTTCCAAATATTGATGGTAACATTATCAGGAAGGTAAAATATAGACATGGAATAAAGATCCTTGTTAATGAGAATGGGAATTATTCTAAACCATGAAATACTTTTATAGGTAAGAAATTAAATAAGGAGTAACATTAAAATTAAATGTTTCATTTTATCCAATGATAAATATAAATTATAATATAAAATTTTAGGGTGTAATAAATTAATCAAATAAGTATGAAGTTCAATATAAGACATTATAACTCAAGGAGATGGGGTTTTAGTTTTAAAAAAAACCCATACGTTGTCGTTGTCTTTTGAATTGAAACCCCATGAATGTTAGATAATTTGATATATTTATAAATTACTTATATTTAATGAAAAAATATGGAAAAATAAATCTATTTCTAATATATACACCACAAAAAGGAAATAAGTGGTAAATACGCGTCATATCTCAATGAGGAAAAATTGAGATTCAAAAACACTTAACTTTAAACCTATTTAGAATAACATGATCTAAACTCCCATATAACAAAAATTAACTATATTAATCACCTATTCCATAAAATTATTCATACTTATAACCTTTTATAATCTTTTTGGATAATGATTTATTACAAATATATTAGTTAGTTATATTTTATTTCATTCATCGGATGTTATTTTCTTCTATTGTTTATTTAGTACTAGTTTAGTAATGGAGGTTTCCATTATTATTAATAGATCAAAATTTCATAATTAAAAGATAATTATAGGTAATTTAAAATATATTTTATAATTATTTGAAATATTCTAAATTTTTTTCATAAGTATTTTAGTTATGATTTGTGACGATGAAGTTTATGATGAACTTGTTTTGCTAATTTTTAAGAATGAGGGGTGGCAACTTAATAATAGGTAAGATATTACCATTACCATTCCATAAAAAATAATTATTTACTTATTATTGTATAATATCACCAATATTTATGTTTCCTTAGTTACCCATTATATAAATTTCTATCATTTTTTATGTAGGCGGTTAAACCAAATAAAACAAGAAAAAGCTATAATTTATGGGAGAGTATGGTTAATAAAGTGATTCCTTTGGAATAATATAATTATTAAATAATAATAATTTTATTATTTATATTTTTTAAGGTTTTGAATTTATTTATAAGATATTTTTATAAAAAATAAAATACTAGAGTTATAAAATAAATAATTCACTTTTGTGGAGGTGGTTGTTTGAACATAAGCATGAGTGACACATTCATTTTCCATAGATCACGAGGAATATATGATATTATTTATTATTTAGTAATCATAAAAATTTTATAAATATCATATTAATCTATTAAAAAATACTTTTATAACCATCTGTGTAAGTTCATGATGAATAATCAAGCATGTTGTTCATGGAGATGGTAGTCTGTATGTATGAATAATGATGTCTTCATTTTTCAAATAGTTTTAACGGAAGGTATAAAAGAGATATTCCATTAGTATAATAAAATTCCAAAATATTACTAATACTTATTTTATAATAAATTAATGTATATAATATATTTTAGAGAGTATAATAATAAAATAATTAAGATAGCTGAGTTGAGAACATTACCTCGCCCTTTGGATATTCTCCCTTGGGTAACACCTTAAAGATCCTTAGCATGATCTTTTGGAAATAACAAGGAATAAAAGGCATGGGTAGAGAGTTTATGAGAGACTGGGTAATATATTTTTTCAATCTAAGTATTTATAATGATTAAATTAATAGTTTGGAGGTGAGATCCTTTTATGGGTGAGGGGAAAGGAATTTTTGTAAATATAACTTGAAATGTAAAGAGAGAACCTGTTTCACTGGGAAAGTGGAGGAAAAGTGAAAAAATGGATTGGTGGATGAGTTAAGTTTTATAAAAACTCAAAAATTCATTTAAACACATGTTTTAAATGTGTTTTTAATACATTTTCTGTTATATTTTTCACTTTTATCATTTTCGGTTTTTACCGTGGTAATCAATATTTACCTATGTAATTTAATTTCAATGTCTAAAAATAAAATGGGACTTATTAAATAATTTTTAATTAATGATTACAAATATAAAATATATTTTTTATAATAAAATTAATATTTTTAATAAAAATTTATTTTAACATTAGCACATGTAATGTGTAAAAACCTATTTTTAGAAAAAGTGTATTTTTAAATGTAAAAATAATGTTTAAGATAAAATTATAATTTTTTTAAATGAATTTAAAATATTTTTTATTAAAAAGATTTTATATTTATTAAAAATAATTCTAAAAAATAACTCTACCTTGTGATATCATATTTAAATAAAAATATAAAAACAATTGATGGTAAGGGGTGTCGTAGAGAGAAGATAAGGACCGTGATGTGAAGTTTGGACGTTCATCTTGGACCTTGAGGTCATATCCTTTGTCGTTCATTCCATAGGGCCTTTGATCTGCCAAATTTTAATGGGCCTTTGAGCCCTTGGGTAATCAATCCACATAAGGGTTACCTCATCCAGTTGAAAAAAAGAGGGTTTTCTTTCCTTAATAAAAATTTAGTGTTTCCCCCTACCTTTTAGTTTTAGAATATTAAACATTGGTTCTCTAAATTCATCATATTATATTTTTAAATGTATAATTACACTTTATGAATACTTTTTGTATCATTAAAAAATGTTTTATAAGTTTTTAATTTTTACATACTTTTTTATATAGTCATAAATGATGAGGTTTTAGTAAAAACTGTATGTTTTCACAAATCACCTAAAATGATTATTTCAAAAAAACTAGAAAAATCAATGTTAGGATAATTCCGAAACTTTGGATACAAAAATTAATCTTATTTCATCAAATTCAAATTCTTAGAATTATTAATTTTTCTTTTAAATTAAAATATATAATATAAAGAAAAATTGTTTTTATAGAAAAAATAAAATTTAAAAAATTAAATATTATTAATTTTACTTCATATTAAATTTTAGTTAAATTATTGTTAATATATTAGTTTGAAATATTATTCATTATCATAATAATCATTTAAAATTTTTAATTTAATTTATTAGGTAAAATAAACATCACTTAAAATATTTCATTCAAAAATATCCATTTTTAGTGTTTAATAGTTTTGATCACATTTGATTAATTATTTATTATTTAAACATTAAATTTAAACAAAAAATAAATAATTATTTAAAAATAATATCTATTTTTAAGGAATTTAAATATACATTTTTATAATAAATCAGTTTTTATCATTTTATTTATGTGAGGATTTATTGTTATTGAAATTTTTTATTGATGTTTCACATCATATTGAATTATTTCATTAAGGTATGTCATGATTCACTTTAGTTTGGTTTTTCCTATGATGGAAGATATTCAATGCAATATTTAATTAAAGGAAAAAATATAATAAAATCTTAGGTGGTTAGATTCTCCCCCCCATCCCACCCACAAAAAAATAGTTTCCTCATAATTTTAAATATCATCTACTAATGGAAATATATAAGGATTTTTAAAATGTAAATAGAACTCAAGATATAATTTAAAGAGATATGTCAAGCTTAAAAACTTAGGAAACATCTATTTATCCTCAGAATAGGATTGTCCCTAACATTGAGTTATTCTCAAACTATTTAATCCAAGATTCTATCACTATTCAGTATCAAGACCAACATTATATAATTTTCTTCTAAAAGGTTTTTATAATCATCCATGCATTTATAGACTACCATAGGTTTATATAAAATGTGATTTAACTATTCCTAATAATTTTTCCTCCAAATATTCTGAACCAATCCATTTTCAAAATCACATTAAATTCATCTAAAGGATGGATAATATGATTTTCACATGGTATATTCCCATAAACATCAAATTGGAATAAAATAAATATGAATTTTTTTGATAATAAAATCTTGTGGGTGGTTATTTAATTCTCCTAGAGAACTTATTAGGTAAACTAGACCATAATAAAATAATATTTCCACAAATATAGATTACAGGATAATTTTTCCTTAATTATTATGATCCAATTATATAGTTTTGATTAGACAGCATTTCCTTTGTTCCCTTGGTTTAGGCGGTTGTTGATACCAACAAGACTTATTAGACCTTGGTTTGGGACATAAATTTTCATATTTTCTAAAACTCATTGTATTTAAAGCATTAAATTTTATAAGGTGTATTAGTTAGGGTTTTAATACCTTCTATTGTATTGTTCGACCACTTCATATCTCTTTAACAATCATGAGAACTATAACCAATCCTTACACACTTGAAACATTTTATTTTTCCTTTAAGACATTCCCTTGGGTTCTTCTTTACATATTTTTGACATGAAGGAAATTGAATCTTATTCCCTTCATTATCTTCATCACCTAATAAAAATTAAAACTATTAACTTAAATGGAATAAATAATAAATCACATACATACACTAACTTATAAATTTTTAGGTTTCAATCTAGGTTATTCATTGTTTATCTCCTATTAGGTTCTAAAAACACACCATATATAAGTGATCAAATCCTTCATAATGGTTCATAAAGAGTGATTTAATTTCAAATTCATATCACCTGGGATTGTCTACCTAAGTGTAATGACTTAATCATACTCATTATACACCAAGTAAAGATCGATTTGATACTCAAATGGATTTTTTTAGGGTTATTACTCATAGGTGCATTTGTTACGCAACCGCATCCCCTTTCTAGTATCCAAAAAGGGATGTAATTTCTTGAAAAACACACAATATATACTTTACCAGAACATTAGGATGTTATCCGATACTTAGACTTGTCTATTAGTTTTTTACTAAATTTATCTTATCCTAATACACAAAAATAACAAAAAGATCCTCAAAAAAACAAATCATTTCCCTGATACTAACTAAGGTTCCCAAGATTCACACCCTTGAATTGTCTGCTAAAAAACCTTCTTTAAAAAAATGTTTAATACCAAGAGAGATGAAACGTGATAATCATATCCTTATGTTACATTATTTCAATAAATTAAATATTAAATCACACAAAACAATCACACAATCCTAATAATAGAATTCGTTGTGTCTTTTAGGACTAAATACTTAAGAAACTTAATTTTATAATAATCAAGATCATTTCACCATAATTGAGCCACACTAACAGACCTTCTAGACTTATTATAAGTTATACCCATATTTCTAACCTAAGTATGGAAAAATTCGAAAGATTTGATCTCAAATGCTCAGTAAAGGGAAAAACTCATCAATGTGTCATAAAGGGTAAGATTATAAGCAAATAATAAAACAAGAATATGGTAGAAATATCTTATTAAAAAGAATATAGAATAACATGATTTTTTTATAACTCAAGATAGAAGGGAATTTAATCTTAAATAAATAAATATATACCATAGTAAAAGAGTGTGAGATAATAAACATGAGCCAAAGGAAATAATCATAGGAATAAATAAATATGTAATGTTATTTAAACATATAATAATAATGGATTATGGTATAAACATAATCATTGAAAATATTGTGAACCAAGCTATATGCATCAGATTCAAGCAATAACTTGTGAACAAAGCTAACTACATCATGTTCACACAACAAACCTATAAAAAAAGATACTTATATAACATTCACATAATATAATTGTTAACAAAACTACAAGCATCACATTCACACAAAAAACTTTTGAACAAAGATACCCACATCACATTCATGCAACATTTCATCATCTTATCTGATATGGAACCTTAACCAATGAATTTGAGGGATATATAGGGCCTAATCCATCAATAATACATACATATGTGTTCCAAATGAAATTAATCATTAATGATATCATATAAAACACATGTAAAGAAAATTGGTTCCATTCATCATATCATATAGATCACATAGAAGGAATAATTGGTTTCATATTATTTCTATATGGTATTACTAAAATTCACCTCAAGAATATAAATGGTTGGTACCCAAAATTCAATCACCCAAAAATAGTATTTCATAATAACATTTAGAGTGTGTTTCATGAATAATAATTTCAAAGGAATTAAATATTTTGGAGATAAAGTGGAAAATGGATGTGAAACCATAAAAGAGTTTTTAGAAAATGTCATTAGAATTTTTATTAAATATGAAGTTCAATTCATGTTAAAATAGTAATTTTCAAAAAGTATTAGTGAAAACCTTTGAAAAATAAATAATTATGTCATGAAAAACTCATAAGGGTTATATAAAGGAAATATTTAGTATAAGATAAAACAAATGAACATCAGAGGAAAAATGTTTTAATATATTAAATTAAATTTGTTGAACTACCACACTGTACAATGAGATAATAAAACTTCATTTTAAAAATTGGAGAAGGTAAATATGAAGGTCAAATGAGATAAATTATAAAAATGTTTCCAAATATTAATGAGAACATTAGTGGGAATGGAAAATATGGACATAGAAGAAAAATAATCATTTAAGAGAATGGGAATTATTCTTCACCATGAAATACTTTTAAGGGGATGAAATTCATCAAGGAGGAATATTTGAATCAACTGTGGAATTTTTCCAAGATAGA
Source organism: Viscum album (assembly GCA_963277665.1). NCBI lineage: Eukaryota > Viridiplantae > Streptophyta > Magnoliopsida > Santalales > Viscaceae > Viscum > Viscum album. Next base: position 442,711,442 of record OY728127.1, on the reverse strand, counting down.
AATATAATTTATAATATAATATCTTAGTTTGGAAGAAATGAATCATAGAATAAGTAATTTCAATATGAGACATTATAACTCAATGAAAAGGAGTTTGAGTTAACAAAAAATCCATACATCATCATTGTCTTTCGAATTGAAAACCCATGAATGGTAAAACATGATATGGATTTTGAAATTATATATATTTCATGAGAAATTACTATAAAATAAATCCTTCTCAAATATATACACCATAAAAAGGAAATAAGGGATGAATATGTATCATATCTCAATGAAAAAAAATTGAGATGAAAAAACCAATAACTTTAATCTCACATAGTCTAACATGATAAAAACTCCTATATAACAAAAATAAATATATTAATAACATCTTTTATAACCATATTCATACCTATAAACTTTTATAAACTTTACTTATAATCATTTATTACAAATATATTAGTTGGTTATATTTTATTTTCATCATTGGATGTTATTAGCTCTGATTGTTTATTTAGTATTAGTTTTGTAATGGAAGATAATAAATTAAAAATTCATCATTGAGATATAATTATAGGAACTAAAATTTATGTTTTATGATGATTTATAATGTTTTAATTTCAATTAATAAGTATTTTAATTATTATTTATGATGATGATGTCAATGATGAACTTGTTTTGGTGATTTTCACGAATGAGGGGTGGTATCTTCATAACATGTTAGATATTACCATTACTATTATAAAACCAATAATAATAATTATATACTTATTATTTTTCAATATCACCATTATTTATGTTTACCGAGTTACCCATGATATAAATTTATAACATTGTTCATGTTAGAGGTTAAATCGACCCAAATAAGAAGAAGTCATAATCTATGGGTGATTAATCTTAAGTAAGTTATTGATTCCACATAATAAAATTATTAAATAATATTCATGATATTACTTATATTTTTTAATTATTTTAACCATTTTAGAATATTATTCTACAAATAAAAAAATACAAAAGTGAAAAAATATATTTATATTACATTCATTGAGGTAGTAGTCTACATGTATATATGGGTGACACATTAATTTTCCATATATATGGAGGAAGATAGGGAATATTTGATAATTAAAGAATCTCAATAAGGTTATAAATATTATACTAATCATTTAAATAGAATTTTATAACCATCTATATAAGGTAGTGATGAAAAATAAAGCACATCATTCATAGAGGAGATAGTCCACTCATACGCATGACCACATCTTCTTTTTTATATGATTTGAAAGGAAAGTGGAAAAATAATATTACTTTAATATAATAAAAATCAATAATATTAAAAATAATTATATTATCAAAAGTTCATTGATTTAATAGATTTAATAGGATAGAATAAGAAAATAATTAAGAGACCTCAATTGAGAACATTACCTCTCCCTTGGATGTTCTCCATTGGGTAACTCCTTAAGGATCTTTAGTTTGTACTTTGGAATGAAAAATGATTATAGGGTGTGGGTAGAGAGTTGATTAAATTTAAGGGTATATTTTCTGTCCATATAATTCTTTATAATGAGTTGAGAAATAGGGTGGAGGTGAGGTCCTTTTATATACTAGGGAAATGGAATTTCTATAAATATAACTTTTTAATATAAAGAGAGCACATCTTTCACCTAAAAGTTAGAGCCAAAGTGAAAAATAATAGAGTGGGGTGATTTAATGTATATAATATCTCAAAAAATCACTCAAAAATATTATTTAAAAATATTTTTAAGTATTTTACTCCTAGATTTTTCACTTTAATCATTTGTGGTTTTTACCATGATAATTAATTTTAACTTAATTAATTTAATTTTAATAACTAAAAATAAAATAGGAATTATTAAATAATTTATAAATAATTATTAAAAATATAAAATCTATTTTTAACAAATAAAATTTGTATTTTTTTAGAAAAATTAATTTTAACATTAGCTCACATAACGCATAAACACACTTTTTTAGAAAAAGTGTCTTTTTAGGTGTAAAAATAATTTTTACTATAAAATTATCAATATTTTTTATTTACAATAAATTAATAAGTTTATTATTAGAAAAATAAGATTTATATATCTTAAAAATAAATTCAAAACATAATTCTACCTTGTGATATAATATTTAAAGAAAAAAATAAAAACAATTTTTTTATTAGAATAAAATATTACTTTAGTTTAAAAATGTTGGGCTTCATAAATTCAAAATCGTATTTTTTAAATGAATAATTTTACACTATAAATAAATTTATGATCATGAAAATGGTTTCCTGGTTTTTTAACCAGTACTTATATTTTTTTATTTCCATAGACGATGTGGTTTTATTAAAAAATGTATTTTTTCACAATCCACCTAAAAATAAATTATTTCAATCAAATCATAAGAAATAATATAAATATAATTTAACATTATCAATCTAAAAATTAATTTAATTTCATAAAATTAAAATCCTAAAAGTTATAAATTTATATTTTAAATGAAAATAAATTATATAAATAAAAACTATTTTTATATTAAAATAAATTTTTAAACATTAAATATTCTTAATTTTATTTCATATAAATTTTTAATTAAACAAGTGTCAATATATTTGTTTGAAATATTAATTATTATCTAAGTTATCTTTTAAAATTTATTAATTTAATTAATTAGTTAAAATACACATCGTTGAAAAATATTTCTTAGACGGATATCCATTTTTAAAGTTTAATAGTATTAATCACATTTCCTTAATTATTTATCATATACCCCTTAAATTTAATTAATATATAAATCATTATTTAAAAGTAATATCTATATTTAATAAATTTAAATGTATCCTTTTGTAATAAATCATTTTATTTTCTTTTTATTTAATTCAGGCTTTAGTGTTATAAAAACTCTTTTTGTTGATGTTTCACATCATATTTAATTATTTCAATAAGGTGTGTCACAATTCATTTTAGTTAAGTTTTTTTTATCAAGTAATACATTCAGTTTAGTATTTAATTGAAGGAAAATATATACTAAAACCTTGGGGTGGTATATCCCCCCTCCCCCTCAAATAAATTGTGTCCTCATAATTTTAAATATAATCTATTAATGAAAATATCTAAGGGTGTCTAAAATATATACAATAATCAAGATACAATTTCAAGAGATCATTGATTTTTTATCTAAACATTTGAGTCAATAGTCTATTGATATTCAGTATCAAGACCCACATTATATAATTTTATTTTAAAGGTTTTTTTTAATAATCATTTCATTGATAGACTACCTTAAGTTGATATAAAATGGGATTTCCTTATTCAAAATAATTTTTACTCTAATTAGATAGAACTAATCCATTTCTAAAATCACATTAAATTCACCTAAAGGAAGGGTGATTTTATTTTCACAAGGAATGTTCCCATAAAATTAAAATTAGGGTCAAATCAATAAGAAGTTTTATTTGATAATAAAATCATTGAGTGGTGATTTAATTACCTTAGAAATCTTCCTATGTCTACTAAACCAGAATCAGATAAGTCTTCCAAAAATATAGTGTGAGGTATAAGTGCTTATTAATTATCATGATTCACTTTTGTAGTTGTGATTAGATTGTATTTCTCTTATTCCTTTGGTTTAGGAGGATTTTCATATCTATTATCCATGTTAGTACTTGGTTTTGGGAATCAATTTTTATAATTCCAAAACTCCTTGTATTTGAATCATTAAATTTTTTATGCTATATTAGCTCGAAATATGATACCTTATATTTCATTAGTCGAACTATTCATCTCTATTTAACAATCTTGAGATCCACGGCTAATCCTTACACAATTGAAATATTTTATTTCTCCTTTGAGACATTTCCAGGTTGATTCTTTCTACATTTTTAATATCAAAGTAATTTAATCTCCATTACTTCACAATATTCATCACCTAAGATCCTATAAAACTCTATCCTTCTCTTCTTTGGTGTTTTCATGGGTTTAGAAAGAATCAAGTTTTTAATCATAACTAGAGATATTTGGGTGACCATAACCATAGTATTTTCAATACTGGATTCAATTCCATTTGATTTCTCATTAGGACCGTCAACGGATTGTCCATCATATCCAATTTTTACTCATTTTTTTCTTTCTATATCCATTATGTGAATAAATTAAGTTAAATATAAGAATATTTACCCCAATAACATTATAAAATTCAAAACTATTAACTTATAATGAATAAATAATAAATGAAATATATACCCTAACTTTTATATTTTTAAGTTTCATACTACATTATTAATTGTATATATCCTATTAGTTCCTTAAATCATAACATAAATATGTGTTCCAATCCTTCATAATGTTTGATAAAGAGAGAGGGAATTTCCAAATAATAAACGCTATGATTTTCTAGCCAAGTTTGCAATCTTGGGACCACTCCTTATGCATAGAGTGCAGATCAAGATAATACTCAAACATCCTTTGTTAGGGTGACTATTCCTAGATGAATCTATGCTAAAACCTTATCCACTTTCAAGTATCCAAATAGGGATTTAATTTCATGTAAATCACATAATCCCTAATTTAGAAAAACTTCATGATATTATCCAATACTTAAACTTATCTATAAGTTTTTAACTAAAGTAATATTATCCTAATAACCAAAAATAAGTAAACCAATCCTCAAAAATAACTCAAATAATCCTAAAAAATAACTAAATGCCATACTTTGATACCAACTGAGGTTCCACAGACTCACACTCGCTTGTTTGGTTCTAAATAAACACTATCTTTGATACCAAGTGAGAAAAACCAAGAAATAAATATCTTTATTTTTCATTATTTCAACCATTTAAACATTACATATCACAAAATAAGGTGGTGGGTGGATAGGATTCTTGGAATGAAGTCCTTTAGTGTAGTGGTATTCCAATAAATTTGAACTTCTTAGAATAGAGGATTCGTAACCAAGCCCTATCCACAGATGATCAAGTTCAACAAAATGGTATCGTTATGGCATCTAAGTGCCTCTGTTGTAGGAACTCTAAGGCTGAATTAATGGGGAATCTTTTCTTCGTTAGTGAATAGAATGTGACTATATAGGAGATTATTTATGAGTTAATATGATTTTTAATTAGGTAGATGTCTATGGAGTCCTTTTGGCAATTCTGGTTTGTAGGCTTTGAGAATCAGGTGCAGGAGAGATAGGCCAGGGCACTCATAGTCGTTGCGGGTTAGTGGACACTCTGGATGGTGAGGAATCAGTACCAAAACATTGGTATGAATAGCTCATGCATAGGACTTATGATCAATAAATTATGCATCATGTCCAAGTTGGTCCCTCTTATCAAATGCTGGGATGGGTTGGCTTTATTAAGAAGGTTCATGGCTTAGAGGTATGCCCGGTCGATCTCACAGAACACACTTAGGAAAGGTAATTGGGTACGGTGGAATCCACCAATCAATGGTTTCAAATTGAATGTGGATGGATCCTATATCTTTGGTGTTATATAGGGGGTGTCTTGGTCCATGATCATAGTGTTTCCATTACTCTGGCCTTTTACAGTGGCTTTGGATGGGGGGATTCCCTCGTGGCAGAGGCCAAAGAAATGTGGAAGGGTATGGAACTTTTTTAGGAGCATAATATTTCCCTTGAATAGGTGGATACTGACTCAATGGTGTTTCATGGGGTTTTACATGAGAATATTAAATTTCCATGTTCCATTTCTTATCTAACACGTAAATTCAAACATCTTCTTCATTTGGGGGTGGTCATATCGCATAGTTAGCGTGAGGGGAATAAAGTGGCAGATTTTCTGGCTTCTTGGGTGGTAATAGAGATCAGTGTTCTATTTTTTATATTCTAGGATCTCTTCCTTCTTTATGTAATAGAATTTATAGGGCCTATGTTCTTGTCCTACACTATTTTAGTCCTCTTTGAACTGATTCACTTTGGGAATTTCCCGGTTTAAAATAAAAATTGTTTCTTTGTAGTAGTGAACATTTATCCATAATTGAGCCACACTAGACACCCTTATAGACTTATCATAAGTTATACTCATATTTATAGCATGGGGAATGTAAACATAAGTAATGGGTGAGATCATATGCTCAATTAGGGAAAAAACTTATCAAAAAGTCATATAAGGTTAGATTCTAAGAATATTTGAAAAAATGAGTTGGGGAAATATCTTATTAAAACTAACATTGAAATATATGAGTTGTTCACAATTCATGATATAAGGGAATTTAATATCAAATAAATAAACATATACTGTGGTAAAATAATGTGATAAAATAAACATGATCCTAGGGGAATATTCATAGGAATATAAAAATATGGAATGTCATTGAAACATAGAATAATAAGGGTTTATAGAACAAACATAAGTGTAAAACATATTATTAACCAAAGTACCCATGTCACATTCAAGAAAAAAAATTTTAATAAATATATTTACCACATGTTTACACAAAAAATCTATGAAAAAATACAACCACATAATGTTTACACAATGGACATGTGAACAAAGCTACATGTATCACGTTCATGCAAAAAACTTCTGAATAAATCTACCATCATCATTTTTACACAATATTTCATCATCTCATGTGATATAAAACCTCAAACAATTAATTATAAACCTATATAAGGAACCACCCATCAATAATCCATACATATTTGTTGCATTTGAAATAAATTATTTATTATATCATAAACAACCCATGGAAATAAAATGGTTTCATTATCATATCATAGATAACCCATGGGAAGAAAATTGGGTTTCATAACATTTATAGATCGTATCAAAAAAATCAACCTCAATAATGAAAATGTTTGATAAAAAATTAAATAACCTTCAAATATTATTTCATAAGAAAATTTATAGGGTGATTCATGAAAAATAATTTCCAAGGGAACAAATCCTTTAGAGATAAAGAGGAAAATGGAAGTAAAATCATAAAAGATAATGTTCTGGTGGAATTCAAAATTATTTTTTTTTAAAGGATGTTAAAATTTTTAAAAACTTTAAATTTTAAAAATATCCATAAATAATGGATTCTGAAAAAAAAACATAAGGGTAATATAAATAAAATATGTATAATAAGATAAAATAACCGAACTTAAAAGGAAAACCTTTTTAATATTTTGAAATACATTTTTTGAAATCCCACACTTTAAAATGAGATAATAAAACTTCCATTTGAAAATAATATAATGAAAATATGAAAGGAACATGAAATAAAACATAATTAGGTCTCAAAATATTAAATATAACATTGGTGAGAAGGGGAAATATAGACATGGATTAAAAATAATTATAAAAGAGAATGGGAATTATTCTTAACCATGTCATACTTTTATGGGGAAGATATTCATTATGGAGGAATATTTGAATAAAAAGTATAATTTTACACAAATTGAAATATATTTTATAATATAAAATATTATGGTGTAATAAATGAAGTAAAGAAGTAGGAAGTTAAATATGAGGCGTTATAACTCACTAAAATGGAATTTGAGTTAACAAAAACCCTTACATAATTGTTACCATTGGAATTGGAAACCCATGAATGTTAGAACATAATATTGATTTGGAAATTAATTATATTTCCTGAGATAGTATTGTAAAATAAATACATGTAAAATATATACACCACAAAAATGAAACAAGTTATGAATAAACATCATATCTCAATAAATAAAAAATGAGATACAAAAACCCATAACTTTAATCCTACTTATCCAAATGTTATCTAACCACCTATATAAAAAATAACTATATTAATCACTAATTTCATAAAATTATACATAAATATAAACTTTTATTTTAATACCTCATTACCTTCCTTCAGGTATACTTTGTCTTTTGTTTATGGTCTCCCTTTTTTTGGTGCATTGTGGGATTTTCAGGAAAGAAGATCCTTTGCTGGGGAAAATGGCCTAATGTTCAAGGATAAAAAAAATTGTTTGAATTAATGAGTTTAATTTATAAATGTGTAAATAGATTTATTGGGTTATCATTGGGACCGTAGAGACTTAATTTTTGGTTTGGAGGTTTTCTTTAGAGAACTGGGTTGAGTACTACCTGCTGGACACATTTACATTGCGAATGGTTACACGATGTGAATATATTTTAGGGAGTAATCCATGAATATCATCCAAGGTGTGAAAGGTTTATAGGCTGTGAAATATTCTCTCATCATGAAAACATCTATTTTGATTTAGTTTAATCCAACATGATTCTTTTTTCAGTGTATTTTAAATACAAGAGATTTTACGTCATGAAAGGGAATCATGATGTGAATTTCTCAGGACCAATGGTTTTGAATGCAATACCCACTTGATTCATTTATCATTCATTATGAAAGATTCCATCTCAAACACTATAGATATTTTGGGTTATTTTTTGTGATCTACATCCTTTTGGATCACTTTTTTCAGCATTTAATTCATGTGGTGGTTTCACTACATATCCCTTATAAGTGGTCTTTCTGCTTCTTTGTTTCCATTGTTCACTGTGGTTGTGTGGGTCATTTTTTTGTTATAGATTCATTATATATTGGTTTTTTTATCAATACTTTTCATTTTCTTATCATGCATTCTCTTTTTAAGGTCAATTTGTGGATTTTTTATCCCTATTATCAAAGGTAGTTAGGTTTCCATTGTTCTTGAGGTATATAGATCTATATGAGTGTTGATAATTATTGAATTGAAATATGCTCTTATGGATTCCTTTGTTATTTTCATTGGAATTTTTTCTATTTGGTGAAAATTGGTTTTAATTATATGTTATAACGGTTTTGAACTAACTTGGATAATTGGGAACCTTAGGTGCATCAGAAAATAGATAGAGGTGACCCTCAAGTGTGTGGAACTAATATGGGTTTATTTTTTTATAAAAATAGACTATGGAAGGAATCAATATCATTTGAGAACAAAATATTGTTGGTTTAGGCTTCGTTTATGTCTAGTACATATTATTATAGGCTAGATACCAAATGGTGTGCTTTTTCTTTTATTTCAGGTTTATCACAAGATGGTTTATTTCAGGGATATTTACTCACATGTTTAATTTACCAATTTTTATTTTTTACCTAATATATTATTAGATTTGGTGAATATGGTATAAATTTAGTAAAATAATGTATATGTTTACAAATGGTTTTATTTATGAAAATTATTTACAAATTGAATTTTTTTAAGCTATAACTTATTCATTCTTGATATTATAACTTGTAGAGATTGTTTTTTGGGATCCTAATGGGATATTTTCTCACACCATAATTTTTTATTTGGGTGATTATAAACCAGTTTTAATGAATTATTGAAAGGTAAGGGAATAATATAGTATATCATGTTCTATTTTCATCTATTTCCTTCGAAGGGGGATGTTTTGGAGGTGACGGTTGGTCACATTGAGACTCATTGGACTTGTCTTGTCACACTTTTAAAGTTTATCCTATTTTTATTGGGTTTTATGGATATTTTTGTATCCCTTTCTTCCACACTTTACACTTTTTTTATGTATTGTTTTGGTTATATTCAATATTTTTTTCTATTTTCTTTGTTATACCTCACCAGGTCACGACCTACTCCGGGGGATAGTTTAGCTGACTCGGGATGGTTCTTTATAAATTTGTATCAGATGAAAGTTTCTCAACCTAATGTTTGTTAACACCAACGGAGTTTGGTTATGTGTCTCGGGTATTTTGGAGTTATGACACTTGGAATTTGGTAGTAAGTGAGGGAAGGGGCTTGTTCAGCTCACTTTCGTGCTTGAACTCAAATAACCATGGGTGGTCAGAAATTTTTTTACAAGGTTTGAGACTTTGTGTTTTAGTTAATTTGAATGAAATGTATGGGAATTTTATTTAAATGGGCCTATTATTTTCTTAATATTTCATCCTTGTTTGAATAATTAATAATTTCTTTAAATTCTTATCATTTTAAATATTAAATATCGATACCTGAAGTTGGTCATATGGTTTTGGAATCTTCTCATGAATGATTGGTTTTTGTCTTATAATTTTTAAACAATTCCCTCCTATAAGATCTCATCCAAATCTAAGAGAGGATTCTATAAGATAGGTTCTTTAGTAAAATACTATAGTGGACCCATCCTTGTTATAATTTGTAATCTACACTATTTAGGCTCTAGGTCAAGTAGGGGTTGGGAACCCAGAATGGGAAGGCGATCACGACATATAATTTACGATGCATCATCCACCAACCTTTTGAGGTGACAAAGAACCATATGAATATGAAGAAAGGGTTGATTATATTTAAAGGATCTTAAATTTATTAAATACTCCTGAGGATTCTAAGGTGGGTTTTTTCATGTATATTTTTGAAGGGATGGGAAGGACACAGTGGGACTCTATTGTGAAAAATAAGTTTCACAAGGATCTTTCCTGGGATTCTTTCAAGAAAAACTTTAAAAAATATTTTTTATCCTAATAAATTACTTGGGGAAAATTCCTAGGAGTTTTTTACCATACAGTAGGGAGATCATATTGTTCTAGAGTACTCCACCCATTTTGCTGGGTTGGTGAACTTATCACCAGACTAAGTCACCAAGTATTATCTATAGGATTAGAGGTTTGAGTTAGAGTTGAGGGTTGATACTTAGTAGATTATGATTCTCATGTTCCTTCTAAGAATTATAGAGGAAGTTTATAATTAATCTTTGGAAAAGGATAATGTAGCTAGAAATATAGGTTTGGGAGGAGCTTAGTTGGTAATGTTGTTAGCTATGGTGTATCTTATGTCTAGAAAAGGAAGCCCAAAGGTAGCTATTTTTCTTCAAGACCAATTTCTAGGGATTTATTTGGAAAGCAGAAGATTTTTTTCTATCAGTGTGGGAGTCATGTTCATACTATGAAAAATTGTACAAAGGCTCCTAATACTTTTCATCAATGAGGAAAATATTTCCATATGAAACATTTTTGAGACAGGTTTTCCCAAGGAAGTAAGGTTGGGTACATATTCATTAATGGCTCATAGGTTTGTATCAATTATTCCAAGGGTGGTGGATCTTATCCTTATGCTAAAGGAGATTTTTATTTTCCTAACAAATCTTAGGGATGATCTAAGACTAAATGTCTTTATTTTATAGAGTATGCAGTAGAGGAATCTGAAGTAAGTCCAGTCATGGTTAGAGGTATGGTGTTTATTTCATCATTATGGTGATAGATTTATGTGATACAGCTACTACTCATTCTTTTATATCATCAAGGATATTTTATATGTTTTTCTTGAGTTCAGATATTATTCCATTCTTTTTGGATATTTCCACACCTTTGAGAAAGTGGTCTGAACAAGGTTTCAAGTTCCTAGTATGTCGAGTGATGATAAAATACCATGAGGTTGAGTGGGACTTCTTAGTGCTAAATCATGAAATATTAGACTTGATTATTGGTATGTATTGTTTGATCAGTGTTAATCCCCATATATACTATTATATCCATCAAGTTCAGTTCTTATCTTATGATGGGGTGACTCATGTTTTTCATGGTGAGTGGGACTCTAGGTTTGGAAGGGTAGGGACTGTTGGTCCTTATGTTGGGGTAATATCATGCTAGTTTTCAAATATTTTTCTTGATGTCTTTATCATTATTTGGGTGTTAAACTATCTACAGTAGTGTGTTCATACATTGAGGTCTTTCAAGATGATTTATCTAGTTTACCTCCACATAGAGAGGTCAAATTTACTTTTGAACTACTCCTAGACATGATTCCCATTTCTATTCCATATTAAAATATGGATCCTAATAAGTTGGTTGAACTGAGGATCCAACTTTAGGATCCGGAGGCTAAGGGATTTACGCATCCTAGTGTTTCATCATGGGATTCACCTATCCTTTTTTCTAAGAAGCCATATAGAAGCCTCAAACTTTTTACTGGCCATCAGAAGTTAAATTAGGTTATCTTCAAGAACACATATCTCTTTCCTAGTATTTTTGATCTCTTTGATCAGCTTAGAGGGGCTCATTGGTTTTCAAATATTTATCTACGGTCAGGATACCACTAGTTTATAATCTGATAAGAGGATATACCAAATACATAATTTATGAGATAGTATGGGAATTTTGATTTTCTGGTTATTCCATTTTGACTAAATAACACTCTTGTGCTGTATATGGAATGTATGAACTGAATATTTCATCATTTTATGGACTATATTTTGTGGGGTTTTTGGATGACATCTTTTTTCATACAAGTCATATGAGTAGCACATAGACCATTTCGATATCATTCTTAGAACTTTGAGAGAATATTGTTTGTATGGTAAGATTTCCAAATGTGAGTTTTGGATTTAATAAGTAAAGATTCTGGGGATTTTTATATCTAAGAGGGGAATATTAGGGGATCATGAAAATGTATAGGAATTTTTTTAGGAGCATCCTAGAAATGTGTTTGATATCTGAAACTTATTGGGGTTGGTGGGTTATTATAGATAGTTTGTTCAAGACTTCTCCAAGCATGAATCTCTGATAATAGCTTAAACACATAAGGGTGTAAATTTTGAGTGCAATGACAAGTGTGATAGATCTTTTGAGGAACTGAATGTGATATTTACTTCAACTACAGTTTTTATTCTTCTAGAACTAGTTTTTGGTGATGATGTTTTATGTGATGCTTTGGGCATGGGTATGGTTTGTGTCTTGATGTAAGAGAGATAGGTGGTAGTCTATTTCTCTCGGTAGTTATAACCTCATGAGAAGAACTACCCTACCCATGATCTTGATTTGGAATTATATATGCATGTAATAAAAATGTGGTGTTACTACCTCTATAGAGAAGAGTTTCGGTATATTCTGATCATAAAACCCTGAGGTATATTTTCACTCATAGTGGTCTAAAATTTCAATAGAGATGATAAATATAGTATCTCTAGAATTTTAATTTTAATATTTCTTATACTCTTGAAAAATGGAATGCATTCACTGATGCTCTGAGTAGGAAATTACTAACACAAGCAGTGAAGGAATCAATAGAAGAGTGTTCTTTGATGAGTTTTTTTTTCTAAGATGATCTTGGGAATGGAATAAGATAGTGGTTAGGTGTGTATAGTTTTGATAAAGGATAAATCATAATTTCAGGAATAGGTTTGGCTCGAGCTGATGCCTGACCCCGAGTTCCAGATCTTCAGTGATAACCTTTAAATTGGGAAGACCTCAGGTCAGTGGTCTCAGTTTCCCAGTGGAACTTCATGTTTTTGAAATAGGTGAGTTGTTCATTTTTTTCTAAGGAGTTGATGGATAGTGGAAACCATTATGTTTTGTCTGTATACCTAGGTACTACCAAGATGTATCATGATTTGAGACATTGGTATTAGTGTTTGGGGATGATATGGTCAATTGAGGATTTTGCATCACAGTGTCTTACTTGTCCTAAACTTATTATGGAACACAAGAGAACTGATGGTTTTTTTAATCCCTTGCCCATTCTATATGGAAATGGGATGATATTTCTATGTATTTCACCATTAGTTTACCATGGACTTCTATTTGAGATGATGCGCTTTGGTTGATCATTAATTAACTCACAAAATCATCATATTTTATACCTGTCATGGAGATGATTAAGGTGGTACATCTTGGGTACTTTTATGTCTAAGATATTATGAGATTTCATGTGGTTACCTTGGTTCTTTTTTCTAATAGTGTCATAAGGTTCATATCCAAGTTTTTTAATGGTTTGTAGGAGGTTATGTGTTACCAATAGGAATTGAGAACAATATATCATCCACAAATGGATAGACAGACAGAGAAAGCTATCTGGGTTCCTAAGGATATGTGCAGATCTTGTATGCTCCATTTCATTAGTTCTTGGGGAAATAATTTTCCTTTAGTCAAGGTTTACTATAATAATAGATATTAATCCTCGATCAAAATGGTTCAATTTGAGTCTTTGTATGGGCATCCATGTAGATATCCTTTATACTGGGTAGAGTTCGGAGAGAATTCCTTGGTTGGGCGTAGTCTTGTTCAGGATATGACTAAGAGGGTGTAGTTAATCCAAAAAAGATTGATCACAACACAAGGTCATTAGAAATATTATACGGATTGTCCTCACTAGCTACTGGTTTATGAGGTTTCTAATCAAATCTTTGTTATAGTTTCATCCCACAAGATACATTGTCAGATGAGTAAGCATGGTAAGTTGGTACTGAGGTTTGTTGGGCCCTTTGAGATTGTTAGTCGACTAGGAAAGGTCTCATGTCAGTTGTATATACCATCTCATTTGACTTCCATTCCTAACATGTTTCATATTTCCCAACTGAGGAGGTATTGACTGGATCCTTCCCATATGATTGAATATGAGGATGTTGATCTTGAGCCTAGAATCACTATGGTTGAAAAACTAGTTCAAAGTATGGATTACTCAAAGAATTCATTATGCAGGAAAACAATTCATTAGGTAAAATTATTATGGTATTATAGGTCGGATAGCTATGAGATGTGGGAGAGAGAATTGTTGATAAGGTAGTAGTGGCATTCACTTTTTGTGAGTCTAGGATCTTGAGAACAATATGGGGATATAAATAATTTCTGGTGGGGAGAATTTAAAACCCCATTATATTTATTCAAGTATGCCTTGTCTTTTTTTGTTTTTTACCTTTTTTTAGGTGCATAGTGGGATTCTTAGGAAAGGAGAGACTTTATTAGGGAAATGACTTAATGTTAGGGGATGCATGATTGTTTTAATTAATAGAGTCTAGGTATAAATTTTTAAATGTATTTAGAGGGTTCACCTTGGGATAGAAGATCCTTAAGTTTTAGTTCAGAGGTTTTCCATAGAGAATTAGGCTAAGTACTTCCCATTAGACTGACTGAAAATTAAATTTTTATTTTAAAAGCACTTTTGAGGAGAAAGTGGGAAACCAGAATGACATCAAAGACATAAGACATAACCTTCCAACCACGACCAATATCATCAATACCATATACAATCCAATTCAAAAGAAATGAAGAGCCCCACCCAATCCACAAAAACAATACAATCAGCATCAACCTTCCCATCACTGCTAATCTAGTAGTCCCAAGCAAGAATGCACAGGCCCAGTACCAATGGAAAGCACTATACCCTCTCTAAACATCGAGTTTCGGATAGCGATGATGATGAGAACGCTCCATGCTTTGAAATTGTTTTGGAAAATTCCATTAAAAATAAACTAGATACATTGTCTCATATTGACCAAGGTTGCAATACCACAAGAACACACAAAATTCAAACCACAAAATCCTCCTCAAATAAATGAAAGATAAACCAAAACAACCTTCATCAAATCAAAATAAATCAAATGTTTCATCCACCATCAACCCTAGATTGCAGAAACCCTTAGAACCATGGCCTACCAAGACCAAACCAATCACTTCCTTCATACCACCACCATCCTCCTTCCATACGAAATCTAAAAAATAAACAATGGAAAATCAACCAAGAACCAAACAATACACAAGCTTCCCAAATCAAGGATTCAACAAACGAAAAAACCAATAACAACGCACAGACTTTATAGAGGAACCAGTATATCCTGAACAGGTCAACTCATTTCCATATCCAAATATCACTACGGTAGCCTTTCTAATTACCTCTTGAATTCATGAACCACCAAAAATCATCAAAATCCAAAAAAAAATGAGAAAAATAAAATTAAAAAAGATCATCACTAGCACACCAGAAAGAAGTCCCGACACAACTAAGACTCATCTCTACCAATTAGGATTCTCATAGAGACCACGATGAACCGTCCAATACAACCACCTAGGTCAAGGTGGCATCCCATAGGTCACTGAAGCTAGAACCCAACTATGAACCATCACCATGCCACCGAGGTAGCCCTATCCAGTGAAGAGGGAATTGAACGAATAAAGGTCAGCAACGGTGCAAGAAAGTCGAGATAGCCAAGCCCAAGAACAATGCCGCCACGATAGGAGACTGCCACTATGATCTCACCGAGAATGAGGAGGAGCGTCATTCTAGTACAAGATGGAAGGAGGAGGCATAAATGATATGGAAAACCTACGGTGTGGTGCCCCTTACAGGCTCATTTGGTTTCCCTATTATACCACTCCAAGCCTTTCCATTGGACCCATTCACCTTGTTAATGGGTTATAAAATGTGAATATATTGTAGGGAATAATTCATAAATATATTTCATGGAATTAAATGTTTATAGGAAATTAAATCATTAAATTTCATAAAAACATTGATTGAGATTTAGTTTAATCCAAGGCAATGCCTTTTTCAGTGTATTTTTAATACATGAGATTTCACACCATGAAAGGGATTCATGATGTGAATTTATCAGGACCAGTGGTTTAAAACATGTTACACACATAATTATTTTTTCATTCAATGTGTAGGCTTCCCTCTCAAAACCTATAGTTATTTTTGGTGATTTTGGTTGATCTCCCACCTTCTAAATTGCTTCATTTGGTGTTTTATTTCTATGGTGGTTGCAACACATATCCCTGGTAACCAATCTTTCTACTTATTAATTTCCTTTTGTTACAACAGTTGAGTTTTCCATGTTTTTCTTAATATTCATCCTTGATTGGTTTTTTTATCAATCCATTGTAGTTCATTTTCATTCCTTGCCTTTCAAAGACTGATCTGTCATTTTTAAATCCCCATCATTGAAGGAGGATAGGTTTCCATCATTCCTAAGGTATATGGGTCTATGTGACTGTTGATAATTTTTGAATAGTTATATGTTCATGTTTATTCCTTTTTGTTGTTCATTTTAATGGTTTTTATTTAGTGAAATGGTTTTTAAATAAATGTGAGCAAGGTTTTGGAAATGGTTTTGAACAAACTTGGTAAATTGCGAACCTTGGTTTCATAAAAAATAAAACATAGGTGGCCATAGTGTGTGTGGAACCATTAGGGGAATATTTTTTGATATCGACAGACTGTGGAAATACTTGATATTAGTTGGGAACAACTTATTCCTATTTTAGGCTTCTTTTATGTTTAGTACATATTCACATTGTCTAGAGACCAAATGGAGTGATTTTTCTTTTATACCTAGTTTATCACATGATGGTTTATTTCATGGATAATTTATTATGTATTTAATTTAACAATTTTTATTTTATACATGATATATTCTTTGATTTGGTGAATACAGTATTCAATTATGGAAAACAATGGAAATTTTAAAAATGGTTTTATTTATGAAAATTATTTATAAAATGAATTTTGTTTTAAAATTTTGAATTATTGACATTATAAATTGTATAGATTATATTGTGGTATCATATTGGTATTTATGTCCACACCATACTTTTTTTATTAGGTGGTTTTAGACCTTGGTTTGTAGTACTCGGTGAAAGGTAAGGGAATTATATAGCAAGTGAGGATCTCTTGTCGCATTTTACCTTTAGAGCGGGATAGTTTAGAGGTGATGGTTGGTCACATGGAGACTCATTGGACTTGTATTGTCATAATTTTATAGTTTATACTATTTTTCTTGGGTTTATGCATCTTTTTTTATCTCTTTCTTCCACATTTTACTCTGGTTGTATTTATTATTTTGGTTATATTCAAAAAAAATCCATTTTATTTGTTATACCTCACCATGTGACGGTTGAATTAGGTGGATGGTTTAGTTGACACGGGTTGGTTATTACATTTATAAAATTCAATTATAATCAATTATTTCAAATATGTCAAGTAGTCATATTTTATTTTCATCATCATGTGTTATTACTATTGATTGTTTGGTTAGTATTTGTTTTGTAATGGCAGTTTTGATTATTGTTTATATGTTAAAATTTCATCTTTAGTAGATCATTATAGGTACTAAAATATCTATTTTATAAAGATTTATAATTTACTAATTTCATTTAATAAAACTTATATTTATGATTCATGGTGACAAAGTCAATAACGAGCTTGTTATGGTAATTTTCATGAATAAGGGGTGGGGTATTAATAATGGGTTATATATTACTATTACCAATAAAAAAATAAAAAAAATAGTTATATACTTATTATTCTTAAATATCACCAGTATTTATGTTTCATTTTTTATTCATAATATAAATTTTTATCATTTCTCATTCAGGTGGTAAAACCAACCGAAATAAGAAAAAGTTATAATCTATAGGAGAGTACAATTAAGAAAGTAATTTATTTCACATAATATCATTATTATATAAGAATAATGATATTATATAAAAAAATTAATGATTTCAATTATTTTATAATATATTTGGATAAATAATTAAATACTATAGTGTAAAACAAAATATATTACTTTCATTGAGGTAGTAGTCCACACATACATATGGGTGACACATTAATTTTACATATATTAGGAGGAATATAGAGAGTATATTATAATTAAAGAGTCATAATTGTGTTATAAATATCATATTAATAATTTAAATATAATTTTAGAACCATCTGTGTAAGGTAGTGATGAAAAAATTAAGCATGTCGTTCTGGGAGGCAGTAGTCTGCATGTATACATGAAAATTTATTCATTTTTTAAATGGTTTTATAAGAGGGTATAAAAGTGATATTACATTAGTATAATAAAATTTTAGTATATTAATAATACTATTTTAATCATAATTTAAGGGACATAATATATTTTATCAGGAAAAATAATAAAATAATTTTGATACCTAAGTTGAAAACATTACCTCTCTCATTCGAAGTTCTCCCTTGGGTAACACATTAAGGCTCTTTATCTTGGTATTTTGTTAAAATAAAGGATTCTAGGATGTGATATAGAGTTGAGGATACACTAGGGTAGTGTTTTAGTTTATCTAAGGGTTTATAATTAGTTTAGAAATGAGGTGGAGGAAAGATCCTTTTATAGGTGATGGAAATAGAATTTTTATAAATATAACTTTTTTATATAAAGTGATAACATGTTTAAACTGGAAAGTAGATACAAAGTGAACTATAATGTAGTTTGGTATGAGTTAAGGTAGATCATACCTCAACCATTTATTTCAACACATGTTTTCAATATTATTTTAATTCTTTTACTATTATATTTTTCACTTTAATCTCCTTTGGTTTCTGTCTTGTTAATTATGTTTTACTTAAGTAATTCACTTTTAATGACTATAAATAAAATAGAAATTATTAAATAACTTGTAACTGATTGTTCAAAATATTAAATATATTTTTTAAAATAAAATTTATTTGTTTAAGAATGATTAATTGTATCATTAGCACATGTAACATGTAAAATCCTATTTTTAGAAACTGTATTTTTAAGTATAAAAATATTATTTATCCTAAAATTAACAATTTTTTTGTTTTCAATGAAATAAATAAGTCTTTTATTAAAAAATGATTAATAAATATTAAAAATAAATCTGTAAAATAATTATACCTCATGATAACATATTTATATAATTATATAAAAAAACTTTTTTTATTAGAATATAAGATTATTTAAGTTTCAAAATGTTAAACATGGTTCTTATAAATTAAAAATAGTATTTTTAAATACATAATTCCACTCCATAAATAATTTTTTCAAAATTAAATATTTTTTTATAAGTTTTTAAGTCATGATTTCTTTTTTATATATTCATAAATGGTACGGTTTTAGTAAAAACTATATTTTTTCATTATTCACCTAAAAAACATTATATCAAAAAAAATCCAAAATATTTATCTTAGAAAAATTTTGACATTATGAATCTGAAAATGAAGTTCATTTCAAGAAATTAAAATTCGAAAATTTATTTATTTATCTTTTAAATGAAAATATATAATATAAATAAAACAATTTTATAGAAAATAAAATTATAATATTATTAATCATATTTCAAACAAGTTTTAAATTAAATTGGTGTTAATATATTAGTTTAAAATTTTAACTACTATAAAAATAATCTTTTAAAATGGAATGATTTAATTCAATAGGTGAAATACACATCACTTAAAAAATAATTCTTTAAAAATATACATTTTTAATGTTTAATAATTTTAATCCTATTTCCTTAATTATTTCTATTATAGAATTTAAATTTAATCAATTCAAAAATAATTATTTAGAAAATAATAACTATTTTAAATAATTTAAATATATGTTTTTATATTGAATAATTTTATTATATTTTTATTTACTTGAGGCATTATTGTTATTGAAACTTTTTTATTGATGTTTCACATCATATTGAATTCTTTTAATAAGGTGTGTCATGATTAATTTTAGTTTTCTTTTATATGTGAAGTAATCTGTTCAATATATTATTTAATTAAAAGAAAATATATACTATGATCTTGTGGTGTTACATATATAGGAAAAATTATAATGATGTTGGTGATGTCTAATATTTATGGACTTACTATAGTCTATAATGTAGAAAAAATATCAAATATCACTTGTTATGTCATAATGATTTACCACTATCATAATTTAATCATTGTTCATGTTTTTAATTGTAGGTATTGATATCACTTTATCACTTCTTGAATTATTCCAAATATAAGTCTTGAACTATAATGTAGACTATAATTTCCCTATATCGCTACTAAATTATGTTATTTTATTTTTAGTGTAATGTTTTAGGACCTATCATGGGTAGTGATACCTCATTTTTTTTCTACAGTTATTTAATTAGAAAATTATATGTGACAATTCTAGACCTACTCATTTGGAATTCAATGATATCTCCATATTTTTTAGTCTAATATTCTTACTCTCTAAAAATATGTAATTCTCTAAAATTTCATAAACTTATTCTAAATATCATAGAGTTTATCTAATAAAACTATTGGATTTTAAAGGATATCAACATGCCTTAACATAGTAGAATGATAAAAAACCCTTTTCTATAAGATATTTCATGAGAGTTTTAA
Organism: Viscum album; assembly: GCA_963277665.1. Classification (NCBI taxonomy): domain Eukaryota; kingdom Viridiplantae; phylum Streptophyta; class Magnoliopsida; order Santalales; family Viscaceae; genus Viscum; species Viscum album. Next base: position 442,690,625 of record OY728127.1, on the reverse strand, counting down.
AATAAATAATATGAGGAAAAAGATAAAACCTTATATATTATCAAATATTCTTATTCAATATGTTTGATGAAGATCTCTAATAACCACAAGGCCATTTTCTCTATATATACACTGGTTTTATTAATATAAGAAAACCATTGGTATAATTTTTCACAATTACATTGTATACTAGTAACTTAGGTAAAATGATTAGGCAATAAGTGATCTATAACTAAGAATTACAAAATAATCTCATTAATTTAAAATATAATTTATATTATTTTCTTCTTCTTTGTATAGGAACCCTTTTGATGCTCTAAGGGTAAAGTAAAATGAGAAATAATTTCACAAAAACTCTAATCATTATTAATTTTTTAATGTATATGGTTTTTCTCAAATTAAACAGACCAAAAATATTTAACATTTATAAATATATTATAATTCATTATAATCCAATTAAATATCATCTAATGATGTTTATATTGAACATATGATAGCTTGGGTGGAATAAATTAAGAGGAAATGTTTGAGATCTCATAACAAAATAAGCTTCATGTATATCTCTCAAGGAAAGACAACTATATCATATTTTACAATCATTATATCACATACAATGACATAACTATATTATAGGTCATGATATGGTTTTAGTGCACATACATATTTCAGTTTACACCTTAATAAATAATGTTGACTAAATAAAATTAAAGGTATGTGGAAGGAAATTTTCTTGTGGGGTATTCATTGTAGAAACATCATTTTGAATATGTTTCACAAGCTATAGGTGAAAAAAAATGATGAATATGAAAATAAAAACTTATGTTGAAAAACATAACCACTTATCTCATATAAAGAAATTCATTGAAGAAGTCCTCTTTTTCCCCATGGAGGATTATTTCATTTAATAATATAGTCATTATAGTAATGAGGAAAAAATAGAAGATAATTTTTTATTTGAAAAAAATGGATCTTGTTAATAAAAGAAGTGACATATAGATAAAGTTATATATGAAATTTATCTCCTAGAATTAATATCACATTACTTAATCTATTTTATAAGAAGTTATAAGAATATTATTATGTTATAAAGGGGGAATGATACCCAGTTTTCATAAAATTTGATGTTGTAATTATGAACACCATCTTAGGGGGTTTTAGATTTAGGATCAATTATTAAAATAATTTAGTGATTAGTGGTTCCATGTGATACTAAAAGTATGAGAATCCAATCTAAAATATATAAATATTTATTATCCACTCTTGTTTCCTAAAAAGATTTATCTTAAATAGGATTAAAAAATATTACACAATGTTTCTTTTCTATTATATGAATGTGTTATCTATAAATATGAAATATTTAAGTTGGGTCATTTAGATTTATTGTAAAAGAGGGTAAAATAGATCCATAAATCCATAAATTTTAATTTGATAAATAGTATAAAAGTAAATATTTAATATATGGTTGTGTTAATAAATAATTCAAGTGTATATATTTCTATAAATATTGGTTTTTTCAGGGATTTTATATCAAATACAATAAAGATATTTCATTTATAGAATATAATGATAAAGAATTTTAGAAATGAGGATCTTGTCTCAATACTTGGAGAGGATAGTGAAAATTACTAAGATATACGTTGGTGATCTATTAAATATGAATAAAACTAATTTAGAAGCATTATGAAAGGATTAGGAATGTTTGTGATTTTATAAAAATGAATAAAAATGGAAAATTATTATGGATGATAAATTGTAAGGTGAAAATAATAAAGTTCAATCAATTTTATATTTATGCCCAGTTAAACAAGATTAGAATTTATAAAGGTAGATTAATCATCCAATTAATTTAGATCAATCAAGAATAGAAATTTAAAATGATAATGTTGATTTATTTTTAACTTAATTTACAGCGACTATGTAGTTATATTTGATCAATCATAAAGTAAAATTATAATTTAGACTGACCATGTAGTTAAGATACATCGACCATATATTTATATTGGATCAAAATAGTATTTTAATCAGGTAGTTCATGACTAAAATATATAAAGGGAAAACAACTATAAAAATATGGAAGATTAAAATAGAGGATAAAAATTTCAAATACATCAATTTGTGGAGAAAAACATTTCACTATGTCATTCAAAAAGAATCCATAATGTTTCATCATTTAGAAGTTCAAATTATGTCTAATATAAAATTTGGTTGTGCCTATAAAAAAGTCTTCAAATTGATTTTTTATGAGTAAAATAGTGTAATGGTGTAGCATCTAGTAGAGTTTTTATATGTTTATGGTGTATTGATTATATTTTTAAACTAATATAATTTAAAATGGTGTTAAATTCAATAAATCTGTAATTAAATAATCCATGGATTAGTGGAAGAGATGTTTTAATTTTTGATGAAAATTTTATAATATTTTAGTTAAATTTGTTTTAAAGGAAAGATATATAAAGGGTTTTTAATAGGTTAAAGTTAAATTGAAGTATTGAATTTTTGACTATTTATGGATATTTTAAAATTTTATAGTATTTTTCTAATTAATTATATCTGAAGACTTATAGAGAGGTTAGAGGTAAATTAAAATTTTAAATTTATGATTAATCATGAATATTTTAATTCAGTTCAATTCATTCTTAGAGGGAAAATATTTTAGGATGTTAGAGACGAAAATATATATATAAAATTACATTTTTTGATCATTTATGTGATGTGTTGACCTAGATATAATTAATGAGAAATATGAGAAATATGATATAGAATAGGGAGATTAATTGAGGATAAGATCCCTTAAGATAGAAATGGAGGAACATAGAATATGTTTTTAAATATATTTAATATTTTAAAATTAAAAGAGAAGTATAATACATTTCATATCTAAGAAGAAAACAAACCGTGGGAGAATAATGAGATTATATTGAAGATGTGTGGGAATATTTTAGTGGAAATGGATTTGTGAAGAGATTGTTAAAGACCTAAAGCTATTAGAGATCATATTTATTTATTGGTGATCATGTGAATCAATATTTCACTCATATATTGAGGGTCCATTATATCATTTTATTATTATTTTTATCATTTTTAATTAGAAGTGAGTTATATAAGCTGTGAGTCTAATCATTATAAATAGATATTGAATCTTGGGGTGAAAGTGATTTCCCCTAAACATTATATTATATTATCATGATTTATTATCCATGTAAAAAAGTATTTTACTTATCATGTATCCTAGATTAATCTTCATATTAGTGTTGAACCAAGAAAACATTGTTTTCATATGCGTGTTTCATATATTATTTTTATGGATTATTTAAGAATAATAAAATAAAGACAAAAGAAAATGGTTAATTTTTTGATTTTCTAGATTGTTAGTCCCCCCCCTCGAAGGATTTATTTTTTATTTATTTTTGGATAATCTACCTTTTATGGGTTGAAGGAAACCCCTTACATGACCCGTAGTCCCAAGGAACAAGGCCCATACATAACCCAATACAATACCTTAAAGTTCCAATACCTAACACACTTAAAATTTCCCCTCTCTAGCATCTAAATTTTGAAGGTGACTAGTTCCCCAACTCGCATGGCTGATCGGCTAGAATTACACCATGCAGAGCTACACGGTGCCTAGTCCCAATGGCAGTTTCCAAACTCTCTCATTCCTCCAATCCATTTAGATTTACTTAGGTGGTTTCTATTTTTCTTTGAATCCTCATCTGGGGTTTCTCCTATTTAGTCTGGTCAGGCTTCTTGGTCTTTTCTATGGACTGAAATCCCTATGGCTAGAAGTCCATTGGTGGCCTGAAGGACTTAAAGCCCGAAGGCCCTTTGGCCCGAAGGACTTTGGTGACTTGAAGGCCCAGAGACTCATAGGCCCAAACTGGGGGACCGAAGGCCCAAATCAGGTGAATAGTGATGACTGCTACAATATCAAATAGTACCTACTACAGTGACTACTACAAGAACCCCAAAAATTCACCCCCCCCCCCCCCCGAATTTGACCCTCGGTCTCTTAGATTCCAAACAGGAGCCTCTACCACTCAGTTACAGGCTCGTTTGATCTATATTATTAGTCAAAATACTTTTAAATGAGAGTATAAAAGGAGTACAATTAGTAAAAGTTAAACAACCTAATTCACCCCCCTAGGGGGTATCTCATTTTATTATTACCTACAACACATGCCTTTATGAATTTTCTACTTGTCAATGATGAAATTATTTATTTTCTATTATTTCATCCCTCCTCCAAGATTTAACAGCTTCAAATTTCATTTTATTCTAATGATACACATTAATAGTTTTATATAATTAGATATATTTTGGTAAAATGTAATGTGATCCCCCCCCACCACACTCTATCATATCGATGATCATTTTCCAAATATTAATTTATATTCTATATAGATTCATCTATCTAGTATTTTTATCTTCCTAGTTTCCAAAAAATGAAACATTAAGGTGAATTTCTATTTAACACATCACATACTTAAAATAGAAAATAATTCATCTATGTGTTTTAAATTAAACCAAGTTTATTTTTTATATTGATTTTTTACCCATGATAATTATTCAAAATTTAAAAAATCTCATTGATTAGAAATACTATAATAAATATTTTATTAATTTTGTATAATTGGTTAAACTAAATTCATTCGTTTAATTTGATCTTCCATTTTTTTATTTTTGAAATTTTTTAAATCAAATATTCCTGAAAATGGAGATTCCACCATCCAAAAATTTAGGATCAATAAACTAGAGGAACATTCATTATTGTATTATAACATTATCATAGATCCTTGTTCCACAAAGAAAAATCTAAAATTATTAGAAAAAAAATATTAAATAAAACCCCTGCATTCAAAAATTAACTTTTGGAGCATTATAGGAAAACAATTAACATTGATTAATGTTAAAAATAATCAAAAACAAAAACAAATAAATGAATGATTCATGATCGATCTCTCCTAACTCAATTGGCGAATAAGAGAGATTAACATTGAATAGGTTTAATATTTGATTCTTGGAATTGATAATTTTTTAATCCATATTATTAAAAGATTATTGGGAACTAAAATTGGTAAATAAGAAAATATCATAGTTGAAATATAACTTGTATTATAGCATACATTATTGTAGACATTGTTACAATTTTATTTTTCAGATTTTGTAATTTCTTGACCCATACCCATGAAAACGGTAGTCAAATCGATAGTGCCAAATGATCTCAATCACATATCCCCATATAACATAGGTTTTTGACTGGTGGAGAGGATTTATAACTAACATAGAGAGACTTTACTCTTAGTATTGCAATATATAAAAAATAATTAAAACTGAAAAACAAAGATAATATCAGAGTAAGTGAAAGTATTTACAGCTATAGGTGAACCATAAATAATATAAAATATTAGCATGCTATAATAAAATATAACCCATGAAAAATATACATACATACGTCAAAGGATCACCTATCAGACTAATAAAATAAAAAATAACCTAAGGAAAAAATATTTATTAGAGGCATAACCGTAGCACCTCAGTCCCACTTCGATCCAATATCTTAACACCCATCAAGCTACTCCAGTCAAATACCATGTACAACCTAATACCATAAAGATAAATATAAGGGTATCCCCATTCACTAGGGTTCCCATGTAGTGTGTGAGTATAAAAATTAGTTGGGAACCACCAATAAGGTTTCTATGATTTTCCAAAATATAGAGTTTATATATATAAGGAAAATGAATAAAATAATAACAGAGAGTATGTAAGAAATCATGTTAGATCGTAAATTTCTAACTAAGTTCCCCCAAAACATATCCTTTTCTACTCTGGACAATATCAATAATTGTTCTATCTTAGTCACATTAAATATAAAATCCATTACGGAAAAGTGTAACACTTATCCAATCAAAGGTGTGAAAATATAAAAATATAAAGGAAACCCATTATGGGAAGGTTTGAATCTTATATATTCTTATTTGGAAAAGTAACTAGGGATCCTTTCATTAACATGTAATTATTCCAAAACATGGGATAAATAAACAATTGGGAAGTGTAACTCCACACCCCAATCTCAGATTCTCATGTCATACTCAGCTCAAAACCACCTTATCGATGTCAAAGAAAAATGTAGGAAACATTCCAGTGAAAGATGAAACATATCTATACCTATATAAAAATTAAACCGGGGATTATCTCACACTCTAGTGATCTTCCTAATACTCAGAACGATGTAAACATGAGTAGTGTATCTCTACACCCTAATTTCTAGGTATTTGAGATAAATCCTTATCAAAAACATCAAAACATGGTTAATTTATGATAAGAAGAAACATGTGACATATATGGTACAAACCCTATATCTCATCTAGCCATATATCCATACCTAGAACTCTGTTAGAGGATATCACATTGTAACTCAACACAGCCCTCCCAAGACAACCACATTATACATAGTCATCTCTAATATAATTCATAACTATGCAACATTGATGGGGATCCCAAGCCCTTAGGCTATACCCAAACCATAATCCTGACCCTCTAGCCATACCTGGACACACCAAATCACTATACCCATCATAGACTTTATACTATCTCATAGGAATCAAGGTAACATAAATAATCTTCCATTATATCACTAGCACTAATATAACACCATGAGGTGTCTTAATGGTCAAAATTTCCCTTTCCACTCTTCCCATGCACTATATCCACACATGGACCAATGAATACCTAACAATTTTCTTATATCCATTATATTGATAGGTTATACCATTACCAACACCAAATAGTCACTTGAAAATTCCACTTGATTAAGGTTAGTGATGAACCCAAACCAAACCTATACACTCATTAGTCCATAGTTAAATCACTTATAATCTAGCCAAATAAGGAATTTTTCTAAGAACCTTTCCTTAAAATGGTTTATTAATTCCAAAAAATATAAACTTTAAACCAAAATAACCACATTGGCATCACACTACCCCTATAAATGGTTTTTTTAGGTCTACAGGGAACACCTAGGATCTTTCCCATAAAATTTACATGACTATTCGCTCTTTAGAACCAATACCTAAGGTCCTCACCACCCTAGAGAATATAAACCAACTTTGATATGATCAACCTAATCCATTCGTGATCAATTACCTGAACCAAGACCAATTTAGGGTATATTGATCATAATTATAGGTCTCACCCTATTGGAATCATAGTATCCAAGCATCTTTAAAATCCACAAACCATGCATGAAAACCTTAATGAACTCTTAAAATCCTTACCCTATACTATTACATAATTCATATCTCACCTGTATCATTTTCATAATTTATGTACCCAAAACCCAAGGAACATGCATGTGCATAACATACACACGCGCTATATATGGTGAAATATGAATGGAATCACCTACCTTGAGCTTATGATAGTTACTTATCCTATATAAACTCTTTCCTAATCACATCGAAGCTCATACCAATCTTCAACATACTCTTGATCCCCTATCTCACACTACAAGGCTCTATTAATCAATTATAGAAATTTATAATTGATTAATAAATTTAAACAAAGGAGGCATAATCATTTAAAACTCTCCATGTTCTATAACCTTTCCCAATTGGGAACCCCTCTTGGGATAGTATTGATGATGTGTATGACCCCTGAAGACCACCACCAAAAGTTCATAGGTTTTCAACTATAATTAAGCCTATAAGACACACAAATATTAGTCATTACCATTATAAAAACCATGACAAAATATTAACCATTGATCAACTCCCAACGATATTAAATAAAATGTTATAAACAATGCATGTAAATGGAATACATAAATAAGGTATATAAAATAAAATATCAAAGGAAACTCTAAAAGTAGTGACTCTAATAGAAACTCTAAGTCTCAATCTATAAATGTCCAAATCTATCTCAAAATCTCTTTTAAAAATCTAAAAATGAGATTTATATATATTTGTGTGTGTATATGGGTGATCATATAAAAATATTTAGTATGATCCTTCCAAAAAAACAACTCTTACAAATGTGTAAAGAGAGTAATATTGCCTTAGTCAATAAATAGTAAAACTAACTAGAAGTTACATCAGGTCAACCTTCACCCAACCAATATTGTATTAAAGTATATTAACATAGTCTCATAGGTATATATGTTAAAAAGTTACCCCACATCCACTTCCTCATGGATCTGGTTTCTCTCATTCCCCAACAGCATACTTTTTATTCTACAATACCTTTAAAATCCACACATCCATATAACCAATTATCATATCATAACCATAACTACACATACACACCCACATACCAGATCACTACATCATAATCAAATATCATATGGGTTGATATTCATCAGGGTATTTCTTGGGTGATAAGACATGGATCCTCTCCACTATAATTATATATGTGTAGACATGTAGTGTATGTCATATATATAATTTGGGGGCACATGTTCATATACATATCAGTGATGGAAGAAATAGGTAGATGATTCCTTGTGTCCGTTGATCACAGGGGAAGATATTTAATTAATAAATGGTTATGAGTTTCCTTTTATTTACATTAAGCATACACTTTTAAAATTAGAGATGTAAAAGAGGAACATGTTGGTGGTGGCCTGTTGAGATTATTCTCACACCCTACATGATCTCTTCAGGATGCGTGTATACTTTTTGTCTCTAATATCAGGTAATGAATCAAGATCATGATCTAGAAATTAATGATAAAGTTGAACCTTTTTCATGGGATATATGGAAGTGTACCATGGTGGTTATTATACATTAGTTGGAGTTTCCTTTTAGCTTATGTATTCCTTATATGTATGTACTTATATGTTCATCCATGGGAAACATTGATTATCTATTTCATGTACGACCTACTATGATGTGTTTTTTCTAAAAATGATATTGTGCCTTTGGGATTTTTATTATTATGTTGTTTTTCTATTATGCTTTCACTGAGTTTCATGTGTTGCATCCACTAATTTATTTTGTTGCTTCTTTTGTTTATGGTCCTTCTTTTAGTGTTATATTTACATATATGGACCATTATTACAATCACCACCATAAGCTATAGTCTCCTCACTATCACCTCTTAGACCCACACTACTATTTGGTAGCCTTTGGCATATGGGGAGGCACACCTAAGGCCTAGTGGCCAACCATCTCGGAGCAATGTTTAGGTTGTAAATTGGGTTGGGCATAACAAATGGTATCAAAGGAATTTATTTTCCTTTATTGTAATGATATTTGGGATATTGGTGATAAGAGACTAGTATATAGTTGGAAATATGTACAAATCTTGTGTTTGGGTTCCATAATCTCCATGCATGGGGGATAGACCAAGTTTCTAGGGGTTTAAAATTGATTTTATACTTTTTTATTTTATATTTGATTTGATTTACAACTCAACTGGTGAACTTGGGTTTGATAATTATCTATTATGTGGTTTTGAACCTTGGGCTAGTATGGAAATAGAGGAATGATTATGCATCATGATAGGCACATGGGTTAATTTGATATATGTATGTTCCTATTAAAATTTCTTGGAAACTATAATGTTTTAATAGAGGTTGGGATTTTCAAAGTGTCAATAACAAATTTAAATAGTGTTTTCTTATATAGCCTCTTTAGTAGAATTATACTATGTCAGCCCGTTCATGTGGTTCCCAATGAGACTGATATATGTGATATATGGGCCTGACTCTAGTATGAGTATGTAGGGGTGATTAAAAAGGGTATGAGTTGTTTGAAGTGTCAACAAAGAATCTAAATAGTTTTTTTCTATATAGCCTCCTTGGTGGAATTATACTAAACTACCCCAAATTGATATAATTGTTATGTAATTTCTGAATCTAGTGTGGGTGGGAAGGGGTTCATGAGGCTGAATTATATGTGATGCATAAATCTATTATGGGTGGGAAGGGGGCCCTAAGGTCAGATGATACTTGATACCTGACTTCGATATGGGAAGGTAAGGGGCCAGGAGGGAGGATGTCATGTGAAATGGTGTGGTAGGGGAGTGTAAGGGTGGTGATATTTTCTAATTGTTATAGATTTCCATATATATTATATTTTTATATATATACTAATATAGATACTTGATCATCATGATTGGTCTTCATTGGGATTCCACCTAGATGGTTTTCAGTGGAGTATCAGAAGAGCGGTGATGTGGTGCCAATATATCGTGCATGGTATGAGGCCCCTGAAGTTCAGTATGAGGCCCTAGAGGGTCAATATGATCATGATCCATAGGTATAGGATCTGGTACAGGCAAAAAATTAATAGATGGAAAACTTTGGGCCATGTCTTTATGAGCATCTCTGAGAAATTTTGGTACTGGTCATACAGGGTATTGACCTTAGGATCTAAACTCATATCAACTATTTCTAAAGAACATGATGAAAAATATTTCAAAATTATTTCTATTTCAAAAAACCTTTATGAAGTTAATTTTGAAAAGGATAAAATTTATAAGGATTTTGAAATTTTTATTTATAAGAAAAATATTTTAGATATGAACTCCAATCCTAAAACCAATGACTACGAGGATAAAAATTGATTCATTAGACTAAAATATGAAATATTTTCCTTAAATAAACATTTATCAAATTTTACTTCTAGAAAATATAATTTTGATAAGATGTATCCAAAAATTAGTCCTCTTAGAAATAGTTCAGGATTTGGTTATTCTCACTCAAAATAAATTTTCAATCACAACTATTTCATTTCAATAAGTTTCCCATTTTAGAATAAGTGTCAGAGTAGTGAACACTAGGATAAATTTTATTATTTAAATAAAAAACAATCCTTAAGATTTCATAATGCTCATTTTTCTATGTAAATTTGGATTCCTTAGATTTTACTTTCTATCATTTTCAGATCAATGAATGTTTGGATTCCAGAAATGTAACTATTTTATTTTCAGGAAAACAAAGGAAGTACCAACAACAATACATGGTACATGGATAGTGTATGTTACTAGAATATGAATGGTAACAAAAAATTCTTTGAAAAGATAATTAAGATGAAAGGTTTAAGTGTCTCTTTCTGATACAATGATCAAGGATAGATTTTTGGTATAGGTAACATCGTTCTTCTTGTTAAATCCTTGATTTCAAATTTTTTATTTGTTAAAGGTCTTAAGAACAACATTATAAGCATAATATAATTGTGTGATGAAGGTTTCCTTGTGAATTTTAGGAATGATAAATTCTTAGTACACAATTCCAATGTTGAATTCATTCATTCTCTCATTAGCATGAGAATGTTTATACACTTAACTTAGAAGACCTTAGGATACAAGACAGACCTTGTCGTGGTGAAATATAAGACCAATATTGGTTATGGAATAGATGTCTAGGACACTATAACCTTAGTAACTTATGTAAAATATCTAATAAAGGACTTGTTAAGGATCTACCAGATCTTAGATTTGATTCTTCAATAGTTTGTGACCCTTGTCAAAATAGAAAGACAGATAAGTCAATCTTTTAATATATAAGTGAAGTCTTAACTTCTGATGCCCTACAGCCAGTGTACATGGACTCGTTTGTTCCTACACAAACTAGAAGTATCAGAGTAAAATACTATGTTTTTTTTTATTATTACCCAGTATTTACAAGGGTCTATTTTTTGGAAAATAAATCTAAATCTTTTTATTTTTTAACATATTTTTTGGCCAAAGTTAAAAATGATAAAATAATTTCATTGATAACTATTTATAGTGATCATGGTGGAGAATTTTAAAATTCATATTTTGAAACTTTTTATAGTAATAAAGGCATTACTCATAACATCTTATCTCAAAGAACTGATCAGAAAAATGGTGTTGCTGAAAGAAGAAATCGAACTCTTCAAGAGATAATAAGAACCATGTTGTTTGAATACTCAATTTCTAAACATTTTTGGGATGAAGCTATAATTATTTCTTGTTATACTATAAGTTGAGTTTTAATTAGGCCATTTCTTAATAAACACCTCATTAGTTATGGATGGGCGGAAAACCAAAATTATTATACTTTAGAGTATTTGGATGAAAATTATTTATTTTCTATAAAAAAAAATTACAAAAAATCACACCCAAATATGATAAAGATATTTTCTTAGGATATTTCACTACCTCTAAATTATAGAGTTTTAATAAAAATTCGGGTACTGTTGAGAAAACAATACATGTTAAAATTGATAAAACTGATCCATTTTCTTTTAAAAAACCCTAACCTACATCTTTGGATGAGTTTTCAAAAACTAAATATCAACCTTTGATATAAGACTCTTCTAATTAAAAGAATACTCTAGAAAATGTTTCTAAAATATTCACTCCAAAATACTTTTAACCCTATTTTTATGAACTAGTTTTACAAAACCCAAGTCATATGTTTCTAAAGAATCATCCTAGTGATAGTATCATTGGTGATGTACATCAACCAGTAAGGACTATAAGTTATTTAAGAAATTATGTAGAGAATCTAGAATTTATTTACCAATTAGAACCTAAAATTACTAATGAATATTAAGGTGATGAATATTGGATTAAAGCTATGCAAGATGAACTAAATGAATTTGAAAGGAACAAAGTTTGGACCTTGGTTGAAAGAAATAAATAAACTTCTTTAATTGGAATAAAATGGGTCTTTAGAAATAAATGTAATGAAAATGGAATAATTCTAATAAATAAATACAGATTAGTTGTTGAAGGTTATAATGAACAAAAAGGATTAGACTATGAAGAAACCTATTCTCTAGTAGATATACTTGAATCTATTCTTATTCTACTAGACTTTGCAGCATTCTTCAATTTCTATCTTTTTCAAATGGACATGAAGTGTGATTTCATTAATAGATATGTTTAGAAGTTTATAGTGAACAACCTCCTGGTTTTGAAGAGAAAAACATCTTGAACATGTTTTCAAACATACCAAAGATTTATATGAACTTAAACAAGCCCCTAGAGCCTGGTCTGAAAGACTCACAAGATTTTTGTTACAAAACGATTATGTTAAGGGAACTGCTGATCCAACTATTTTTATAAAGAAATATAAGAAAAATGTTTTATTTATTCAAATTTATGTTTATGACATTATATTCGGATTAACTCAGTAATCTTTAACTAATTCATTTGTTAATCTTATGAAATATAAGTTTGAAATGAGTTTGATGGGTGAGTTAACATTTTTCCTTGGTTTACAAATTTCACAAAAACCAGAATGAACTTATATATCTCAACATTAGTATATTAAATATATTATTAAAATTTATGGATATGACATCACTAAAAGTATAAGTACTTCAATATGTACCTCAAACTCTCTTTATCTTAATCAAGTTGGGAAAACCAGTAGATCAAACATCTTTTAGATCTTTGATAGAAAGTTTATTATACTTAACAGCTAATCATCTAGACTTAATGTTTTTAGTATTATTATATAAAAGATATCAATCTAATCCAAAGGAATCCCATTTAAAAGTAGTGAAAATCGCTATTTAAAGGGAACCATAAACTTAGGAATTTTTTATTCTTCTAGAAATGATTTTATTTTAAAAAAAAAATCAGATGCTTATTTTGGTGGATGTAGTATGGATAGGAAAAGTACATCTAGAACTTGTCATTTCTTAGAAGATTCATTGGTTTCTTGGTCATGTAAGAAGAAAAACTCAATAGAACTTTCCACTGCTGAAGCTGAATATGTGGAAGCTAGAAGTTGGTATGCTCAAGTGTTGTGGATGCAGCACATACTCACAGACTATGGCATGAGTTTTACCAAAACATAGATATTTTGTGATAGTAAAAGTTCCATTTCCCAAATAAAAAACTCTACACATAAATCTTTTTAAAAGCACATAGATATTAGGAATCTCTTTATTAGGTATCACATACTTAAAAGAGATATCATTCTTCCATTTATTGTAATGCAAGATCAACTTGCTGAAATTTTTACAAAAATTTTACCCTCTAATATATTTGAATACATTAAACAAAAGTTAGGAACAATAATTGTAAGGTAATCATCCATAAATTAATTTTTTGTTAAAACCTATCTCCTTAAATTAAGAAACTCATTTTCATTGTAGGATTACATTTTTTTATTCTTTCAAAATTTTATTTGAAAAAAAAATTAGAACCCAAAATATTTCCTTTACTTAAAATTTTTTTTTGAAACCTAAAATTTTCCATTTCCTTAATAAATTTTTCAGAACCTAAAATTTTTCCTTTCCTTAACAAATTTTTTTGAGCCTAAGTTCTTCAAGAAGAACCATATCAATATTGAAAATTCTTTCTAATCAATCTTGAAGGTATATTTCCTTACTTAAATCATCATAATTTTTTTTCTTGTTCTTATTTATATCTTTTTTTAAGAAAAATCTCATCAGATTCACTTTCCTTAAATCTGATTTTTCCTTAAAACCCCAATAGATCGGAACCTTAAAATACTTTTTTGGAATTTATATAAACCTTCATATTGTATCAAGATTATATCAACCATTGGATTGATTTAGGAATTTGAACTATCACCACAAATTCTATATAAAGGCCCCCCATATTCATGTCCCACATCATTTTTTCTACAGTCTTTTCACCGATCCTCTACTGCTCTTAAAATAAGCCTATACAGTTTCCTCAATTTCCTTACATTCTGGATGCCTCTTGAAATTTTTTCACAAAATTCGATGGTCTCCAACATGAACTCAAAGATTGGAAAATTTACAGAGAAAGGTTGGTCGAACCAAATTTCCTTCTGAATAATGATTCCCTGATTTCTAAACTAATAAAGAAGAATAGTTGGAAAATTCTTTGTGTAGCCAAGATAAAATAAATTTAAATCCATTTTATCCTAATATCCTTATTGAATTATATGGTTCAGTACATTTTTATGAAGAAAGAGGGAAATAAAGGTTTTATTTCAAAATCTATGGTAAGACTTACTCTTTATCTTTCAACAAAGATGCAAGTATTCTGGATGTTCCTTTTGAAGGGGAGGTTATCTTTTGCTCTCAAAAGTTTCCAGATAAGGAAGGAAGATTTGAGAAGTTCAAATCAATTGAGTTATTGGGACTTAAAGTATTCAAGTCACCCAAACTCAATCACCTTAAAACCAACGACAGATTGGTAGATTTGGGGATGCAAGTTTTTCTCATTCCGAGAAAGGGATATAAAGATTCCCTTAAGAAGTGTGATATTTTTATGATGGATTTCTTGGAGAATATAAGAAAGGTAAACCTTATCAAGTATATTCTTCTAACCATTATCAATATAAAAAATGGAACCCTCAAGTCTCAAATAATCATGTATCCAGTGATCTTGTCAAATATCATTATTCTTTGTTTAGAATCTTTCAAAATTTCTTATAGTTGAAAACCTAGAACCTTTAATATTATGTTTTTTAGTGATGACACTATGAGCAGGATGAAAATAAGTTTCAGTCTTAATTTAGAAGATTTATATGATCTTTATGAAAGTGAAATTCAATATTTGGGAAAGAAAGAGGAAGTATGTGAAACTTCCAAGAAAACTCTAAAGAAGAGAAAATAGAAACAACCTGAATCAAAAGAAAAAGCACCCATTCCGGAAACTCAATCAACTCCACCAAAGTAGAAAAAAGAAAAATAACTTTTCTGATGAAGTGGTATCTAAGTGGAGATAGTGGAAGAAGAAGTAGAAGGGAGATGCAAGTTTGGTTTAGACCCTTCTGAGGAAAAGGCCTTAAAGTTTCAGAAAGAAAAAGATCTTGAGAATCAAGATAAAGAGAAAAATATGAAGAAGAAGATGTTAGAAACTGAAATTGTCTCATCCTTTCTTAAAGATATATAGAAAGTTTCTGAACAAATCTAGGTACCGGAATCCTTCTTATAAGAATCAATTCCAATATAAAATCCAAGAATGAAAGTTTAAATTCTAGAACCCATTTCTGAATAAGAATGGCAGAAAGAATAAGAAGAAGAAGAATAAGAAAGTGAATATATAATCAAAAAGGTGGAGGAATACTGTGAGAAGGAAAGCCTTTCAAAAAAGTTTATGATCAGGACTTCCTAAGTTGAATCAACCAAAATAATCTCACAAGGAAAAGATGATGATGCTCAGGATGAGGTTGATAAACCTTCTGATGATGAAATCAACAATCATGATTTTATTCATCCTGAAGATGTTAAGAAAGGTGATGATAAATATAATTTTGATGATGATAATATTATCTAAGTTTCTAATATCGATCATGAGACTTTGAGAGTCAAGAATGAAATCTCAAGTGATAAAAAGGAAAACAAGTGGTTGTTGATTCTCCTAGAAAAGATGTGGTAGTTAAATCTAATAAATTTGTTGTTGGAACATCTAATAGGAAAGATGAAGAGAAAGATAAATATTCCTCACCATCAAAAGAATTTGCTTCATAATCTTCATCTTCCATGGGACAAGTTATTTTGTTCAATATTTGAAAAAATTAGTGAAAATCATTCCCTTATTTCCTATTATTGATTTGAGATTCCAGTATCTTTAGCATAATATCAATCATAAGTCGGATTCGATGATCATGCTCAAGGAAAATTATATCATGTTTGAAGTAAGATTCAAATCTTTTCACAGTGGTTATGATGCTCATAAGAGATCAGATAAGGAAATAACCAAATAGTCTAAGTCAATGATTGATGGTATTAAAATCATGGATGATTTCAAAGATTCAGTAAAGGATGATTTTGATAAGTCAGATGAAACCATCAAGAACCTTACAATAATTTTTTTAGATAAACTGAATTAAGTGAAAGTTTCCCTGATTCAAGAAGATAGAAACTTCATGGAAATCTGAATTCAATTTCTCTAAATTTGAAAAGTGAAATAGAACTCAGGGAAGAGTTGGAAGAAAAAATCAAGAATAAAGAAGTGGTGGTAAAGTCTCAAGATGAATTTCTTATATCCCAAGAATAAATAATTAAAGTTCCTAAGAAGAATAATCAGGATCAAGATTAGTTGATCAAGAAATTTGAGGATGGTCTTAAAGAGTTGAAGAAGTTGAAGGCAACCTTGAGAAAGGTGATTCTAAAGGAGAAGAAGGGTGAATGATTCCCCAAAATCTGATCATTTGTTGTATTCTCCTTGAAAAGTTTTTCCAATCATAATGAAATTTTTCTTCAATTATTTTCTCTTTAATATTTCAAACCTTTCAGGTACATTTTTTCCTACACTCTTTTTTAAAAATTACAAAGTGGGAGAAAATAATGATCAAAATAATATTACGTTAAAATAATAGAATTCCCTAAGTAAGGGGGGGATTAAGTAAGGGAAAATTACTCTAAGAATATATTATTAAGTAAGAAGAAGTAATTTATCTATGAAAGACAAGAATACAATCCTTAGGGATTTCAAAACCTAAGGGGAGTTAGCCGTATTCATCATGGGTCATAAGCAAAGGGAGATAAGTATTTTTTTTTAAAATTCTAAAAGAAAAAACCTTATTCCTTATATTCATTTTCAAAAAATATATTTTCTTTCCAAAAAAATGGGGAGATTGTTAAGTCAATAAGTATCCTTATGAATTTTTCTATTCCTTTGTGTTTCAAAAATCACAAACACATTTCTTAAAGAAAATTATCTTTCTCTAAGTGTTTTTTTCTTAAGGAAAATGTTCTTTCTCTAAGAAAATTTTTATCCTTACCCTTAGTTTTCAATGTATTATTTTATATCTTCTCAAACCAAGTCTAACTATTTATTCTTAAGAATAAAAATCATATCCTTACCTATATTAAAGCCTTACATTATATTAGAATACGAATTGTCTGAAATTGAGACTCCAAATTTTCTGAAATTCAGACTCCAAATTCTCTGAAATTTAAACTCTTAATTATATGAAATTCAGACTACGAATTATCTGAAATTCAGACTCTGAATTCTTTAAAATTCAGACTTTGAATTCCCTAAAATTCAGACTCAAAATTCTATGAAATTCAGACTTTGAATTCTCGGAAATTCAGACTCTGGATTCTCTAAAATTCAGACTCTGAATTCTCTAAAATTCAAACTCTATATTCTCTTAAATTCAAACTCAGAATTCCTCAGAATTTAGACTCCTATTTACTTATAATTCAGACTACAAATTCCTCATAATTTAGACTCCAAATTCCTCATAATTCATACTTTTAATTCCATATAATTCAAACTCCAAATTCATGAGAATTCATATTCCTAATTCCTCATAATTCAGACTTTGAATATCCATTTTTTTCTAGAATCCATTTTTACATATTTTTAGACTATGATTTCTAATTTTCCTAGATTCTTATTATTCATATTAGTTAATGTTAATTTACTTTCTTAACATATTGTTTCAAGTTTATTGGATCCTAGTTTCTTAAACATGATATTTTTTCCTAAAATATTATTTTTTCTTAAGCATGATAATGTTTCCCAAGTTTTTTACATGAAATGATGTTGTTCAATATATTTTTAACTAACTATTAAATGAGTGACACATGTACAGGTCCCTCTAAAATTCAAGTAAATATATGACTATCGGGGGAGGGATCCAACCATTGAAATATTCTCCTATAAATACCCCATTAATTTTAAGAGTTTTGACAGATCTAGAGATTACATGTTGTGATGTTGGGAAGTGATTTCTAGAGAGAGAATCTCATGCCTTGTGTGATCTGTGAACATATAGTTCAGCTGTGAACAACTTTTACAACTTACTTAGTGTGACTCTAATTATTCTTGTGTACATTCTAGGGCTTATGGGGATAGGAAGATATAGGTTTGAACTACCTTAAAGTTTGAGGGATTGTGAGGATAGAAAAACATACTCTGATATTCTTATCGAGGGCTTACCCTAGTGTGGGTAAGATAGAATTTTTTGTAATTATAAATTAAGGGACCTTTATCCAAGGTTGTTGGATACCCTTCTATTTGGGTTAAAATATTTTCTACTTGTTTACTTATTATTATTACAAGTTTTATTTCTGATGTATTTTGTTAAATAAAGAGGGTATAATTTTCTTATACTTTCTTATACTTGTTTAACTTGAATATAAATAATATTTTATATGAATTAAGGAAAAATATTTCTATTAGTAAAACCTATTTAATATTCCTTAATATGAACTTATTTAAGTTTAGGTTTCTTATTATTGGACTTGGGCCTATCCAATTATCCCTTGATTTAAGAACCAAAGAGGGTTTGTGAATTTACTTTGTTCAACTTTGTTAAACATAGATTTCCTTTTAGGCTTAAAAGGGAAAGTTTTTAAACCTACAATTCACCCCCCCCCCCTATTTTAATTGAGAATCTACATATATATTTTGATCCTATAGTTATGATATGTGATATATATATATATACGAGGTGTGTAGGAATCTGGGCATCGATGTGATGAAAATTATATATGAGGTGTGTAGGCCTCTAGACATCGATGCAATGCATGTTTTATATAAGGTGCTTAAGTTTCTGTTCATCGATGTGATGTGGATTTTATATTAGGTTAATATTCATAAATATTAAGGTGGGAATAAATATATGTATATATGGTACATGTTTAGTTTGAGCATCTGTTGTGGTGTGGGCCTTATGGTCATCCGATGGGATGTGGGATTCGATGAGTGTCGTGTACAGCACAGGTATGATATGGGCATCTGATTAGATGTCTAAATTGATGGGTTTTAGGTATGACAAAGGAATAATTGAGAACCTAATGAGTATTAGGTATGAATATGTGTCATGGGATAAATTTTGAGTCTAGGGATGGTCTTTATACCATCAAATGTTTTGTTTTGGGTTGGGAAGCGATCGAGTAGGTAACTCCTATGGCGGGGAGTGCCTTGAGGGAAGTTGAAATATGACTTGATAATCGGGGTAGACCTTGTTAATGAGATGATATGGGTATGTTCACTACCATCTCTAGGTAAATCTTGATAGCTTAGGGATGAGCTATGATAAAGTGGAGAGACTGTAATGCCCTGGGTTTTTGAGCGAGTAAAAAATCATCAACCTGTTTTAATTTTTGTGTTTCGTGGTTAGACTAACTCTTCTAATAATATTTATAACATAATTCCAAGTGTTTTATTACTGAAGGAATTTTTTATATAAGTTTTAAGGATTTGAAAGTGGATCGGGGTTTCATATGAGTTTCAATTGAGGCAGGCCCTAAAAACTCAGTTTCAGAAAAGCGCATATAGAGGCACGTGATTAGATTTAACTGTGTGGCCTCCTAGGAGTAACTGTTCTGGACACCTTAGGAACTATACATGGTTTTCAAACCATGAATGTAGGGGTTCATGACCATGTGAAACCTATACAATTTTTAATAAAGGGGATTCACATGGTCATCACATGGTTTGGTAAATTATGGGCTTATCCCATGTGTATCCAGTGCTTGGATAGTGAGAACCACACGATTGGTGAACGGTTAGAAAAATTGTGTGATCAAACCGTATAGGTTTTAAAAAGGAAAAAATTACCATTTTTACCCTCCATTTTACTTATTTATTTCCTTTCCATTTCTCCTCTATTCCATGTGTATCATAGAGGGGGATCTATGTTTCCCTTCCTCCCAAGGCATTGATGGATCTTCATCATCAAAGATCAGAATTTAGCTCTATCAATCTCGATGGAATCACATTAGTAAGGGATTTAATCATATTGCTTATTCTTATAGTTTATATTTCCGGACTGAGTATTAAATTCAGGAAAACTCTTTTACCCTATATTTAGGGTCTTTATCTAAAATGATTATTTCTCTCGTTTCAGCTCAATTTAGAGGCTAATATCATATGAGTGAGTGTCTATGAGTATAACATAGGTGGTTCTTATATTTCTACTTGATGTTGCAGATTTTTGGGGGGTGTGTTCTATATATTTCATGTTAGTTGTCTGAGATAGACCTTTAATTATTTAAATGATTTATTTTTAAACTATTTAATTGATGATATGATATGCCTAAGGCATGCTCTCACTTCACTGAAAATGGTTAATATATGTAAGGGGATTTTACCAACTTGGGTGGTTTAGGCTAGGTGTGTAAATTGAATTAATTAAATTGTGTGTATTGAATATTTTTTGTTTCATGGGAACTTGATGTCCATGGCCCAAGTATTTTGGTGATGTTGTTACATGGATTGATTTAACATGGTTTGTCAGGTTGGTTATGGCCTGAGACACATGGGTGATGTTAGTCACCATGTTTAGGTGATGTGGTCATCTGATTAAGGCAATGAGGTTTTCATGATGAGGTCTTGGCCCGTGTGATCTAATATTGCATTGAACATCATGAATTAGCAACATAGTTGTTAGGGAATGAAGTTTCATATTATTTGTCTTAGTTTATTGGTGGTGATGTCACTCACTATGATTATCGATGCACTGTTGGAGTCATGTGCACATAAATAGAAATCAGTCAAGGTAGTGTTGACCACTTATTTTGGGTGGATTCCCCAATAGATTATACAGCTTAGGTGATGTTATTGACCATCAGAAATGGGTACGGTGATAACTATATAAAACCACATGGATGGTGATGGGCCATCGATTGATGGGGTTGAGACCATAATTTGGGAGTTGAGTCTTAACATTACAATTGATTCCATTGGTATAATATGTTGGGAGGATATATATTGTTTTTTCTATGGATGTAAAATATTGAGCTAATGGTGATTATATATTTGAGGGAGGGTATCAATGTTCCCTGAGACTTAGGATTTGACTCGATAGTGATTTTTTGAGTTGCGGTATGAGGGACCAGGGACTTTATTGGGCATGCCATTTGGATGTCATGTTGCATGATTGATGGTATGTGGTGTCAGTGACATGATTATGGGTGGAACTAGAGGGTTCAGATGGGTTGTTATTCTCTAGGGGATTCCTTGGGTGATAATCCATGGATCCTCACCACTACAATTATATATATGAAAACATGTAGTGTATGCCATATATATAATTGGGGACACGTCTTTGTAGACATACCAGTTATGGAAGAAGTATGAAGATGCTTCCTTGTGGATATTAAGCATAAGGGAAGCTATTTAATTAATAAACGGTTGTGCACTTCCTTTTATTTATGTTCATCATATACATACATAATTATGGATGTAAGATAGGAATAGGTTTGTTGTGTTCTACGGAGATTATTATCACAACATACACGATCCCTTAAAGATGTGTGTAAACTTTATGTTTCTAATATCAAGTAAAGGATCAATATTAGGAGATGAACCTTAGTGATCGAGTTGGTACTTTTGTGTGGGATTTATGATAGTGGACCATGGTGGTTCCTTTGCATGAGTTGGAGTTTCCATTGAGCTTATTCTTGCCTTATATGTGTGTACATTTATGGTCAACCATGATTATCTCTTTTATATATGACTTTCAATGATATGTTTTGTCTATAAATTGTATTGTGCCTTTTAACTTATTATTATGTTGATGCTTTATCTATTATGATTCTTCAAAGTTTCATGTGTTTCTTCCACTGAGTTATTTTGTTTCTTCTACTATTTTTATTCCTTCTTCCAATTATATATTTATATATATGTACCATTATTACTATCACCGCTATAGGTTATATTATCCCCAATATCACCTCTCAGTCCTGCTCTTCTAGTCGGCAACCTTTAGTGTCTAGGGAGGCATGCCTAAGTCTTAGTGGACAACTGGCCTGGAGCACTGTTTGGGTGGAAAACTATATCAGGGTTCTACAAACATAAAAAATACCATGAAAATATAAATAATCCACCAATAAGATCTATAATATAAACAAATTGTAATGACCCATGATTTTAGTAATTACTTTTCCATAATTAAATACACTGTGAGTAGCTTGTCTTGCAAGAAACACTGAATTAAAATGAAATCCATGTTACCTTAATAAAATTAATAAGTAATATCACTATATTATTTCCATTAAATTTTTATGAATAAATATAATTAACCACATTATAAAAATTATATAAAAAGTTATAATAAAAAAATCAATTTTATGGTGATACACTTTTTCTAAAAATTATTTTTACACACTAAGTGTGCTAATATAAAAATTAAATTTCTCTTACCATTATAAATTTTATTTGTAAAAAATTATTCCATATTTCGAATCACTTAGTAAAAATTATATAAAAAGTCTCATTTAATTTTTATTAATAAAAATAAGATTACTAAGATTAAAAGTAATTACATTAATAATGGTGAAACTTTTATTTTCAATGATTTGTTTTATTTTTATTTTGTAAATTTTTTTCTAATAAATTAAATTAATATATTTTAAATAATAAAACTAATAAAATTTTAAATAAATATATATTTATATTAAAAAATATTGAATTGGTAACCAATGCTAAATAAAATTAAGAATATATAATGGTTAAAACCTAATTTTCTACAAAAAAACATTTTATCTATATATATATATATAATGTTTTATTTTAAAAGATGATTTTATATTATTAAAAAATTTAACTAGATTAAATTAATATTAAATTTATGTTCATATCATATAAATTTGGTAATAGGGGTTACATTATATTTTTAATAAAATATAGATTACTTGGTTAAAAACTTGTTGTCATGGTAAAAATAAAAATGGTAAAATATAAAAACCTAATCGTAAATGACATGAAACATTTTTAAAAAATATGTATAAATTTATGGTTTATGATTTTAGAGTTTATCTCATCCCAAAATATATTATTTATTACTTTCAAGACCATTGTCCATTGAATAGTTTCATTCCATTATTGAAAAATAATGAGTATTCACAAAAGTTCCCTTTTCTTCACTTATAAAAGGGAACACTTTCACTGCTTCATTACACAAAAATTACATAGAATTTATTCCAAAATATCTTCCGTTTTGATCCTACTAGAATAATATATCATTATCATAATCCTATGTTATCAATTATTTAGTCCAATCTCTTCATTTCCAAGGATAATTTTAAGAGAAATTTCAATGTCCCAAAGTGAGTATTACTTAATCCTTATCTATTTCTTGTTATTATTTATTTTCCAAAGCTACCCTATAAAAAAATAATATAATAAAATCAGTATAATTAGTGTAATTAATTTTTATTATATTAAATTAAAAATAATAATTTAGTCATTTACATCAACTTGGAAAAACAAAATAACATTGATTGTGTGATTATGCGGACTATTGCCTCCACAAAGTGACATCTTCTGTTTTTCACCACCAACTATATTAACTGGTTATAAGGATATAATTGAATAAAATGTGACATATATAATATGATTATGATTATATAGATAACAATTATAATCCACCTTCATTCCCTCTCATTGTTTAGGAAATTAAAATGTTAATTGTGCATTGTGAGGACTACAACATCAATGAAGTAACATTTTTTGTTTCTCATATTGAATTTATTTATTTATAAAAACAAATAAAAATATGATTAAAAACATTAAGAACATATAAATAATATAATTATTCTTATTTTATAATGATATTATGTCAAAATAAATAATTTTGTAACCATAATCACCCATTAAATTATAGTATGATCTTATTTGGGTTTGTCTAACCACCTACCTAAAAAATTATGAAAAACTATATCATAGATGAATGTGGAAACTTAAAGAATGATATTACTATAATTTAATAATAAAATAAATATTTTTAAAGGTTATATTATTTATTTAACATAGTATTAAAATATCATTTTTTATCAATAAAATTATAAAAATAAACTGACACCAATTATATTTTGACTAAAACATAAGAAAAACCTATATAATAAATAAATAAAATATGATAAATATACTCATTATTAAATTATATGTATGTATAATTTTACTAATAAGTTATATAATAAACTTAATTTTATTATTTAGAAAGTTAGGTGCATGCGTAGATTAAATCAGGACCACGATAAGGGTTTCTTGTCTCAAATTAAATATCTTGAGACATATTTCTTATTACACACCATGTTTTATTCGTAATAGTATATCTACTTCTACTTTAAAATTTTGTATCATTATCATATCATTATTTTTTTAATGTTTCATTTTAAAACACATCCTTCAAGGGTTTTTGATTTTGAAGTTTCTAACAATTTAAGGATTTCATTGACTCAATTTCAAATTCATTGGGTCACGGTCTTTCTTGCATGAATATACTTTTCAAGAATTATTTTATCCTTAAATTAACCTATTTTATTATTTATATCCTCTTTTTCTCTAGGTAAATTACTTATCATTATCAATAACCACTTTTTTTAATAAAAAATCTAAAATAAAAGTATAACGTTGGTAAGAATAACTCATATTCTTACCAATGAATCTTTTTATTCAATTACCATGTTTTTTCTAAAAAAATTGTTTTATTTTATAAAATTAAAATATATTTTTTCTTTTATATTCCTCATATTTTTATTTACTTTTTTTTAAATTAAATTCTTTCGACATTTCTCTAGTATGTTATTTTTCTTTTAAATGGCTTAAAAGGGATAATAAAGGCATTTCTTTTCATTATTTACCACTTAAATTTTATTAGCTTGATTTTATTTCTCTTTAAAATAATCCTTTATTTGTAACTATTAATAATAATATTTCCAAAATCCTTATCTTTACCTTATCAAAAAAAATTATGAAAGCAATTTTCACTTCATCTTTTATAAGAATGTTTACAATTTTTTGTGGAATATTTTTTATTTTCCTTCTATTTTTTCTATAAGTTTTACCTCTCATTAAGTAATGTTTTTATCACTCTATATATTTTATTATTATATTATTCCTTTTATAAAATTATATTTTATATATACTATGATTTTCTTAGTTCATGTTATGTAATGTTTTTGAAAAGTTTAAGAAAACAATTTTTCCCTAGGTTCTTTATGATTTGACGATGATTGATTTTAAGTGTCACACATATGTATGGATGATGAAGTGTGGGGTATTATATCACCATATAATAAATTGGATTTGATTTATATATCATGGGATATTAATTAATGCACATAATTAATTTTATTACATGTGCATGGGAAAAATGAGTTTTCTCACATTTTTAGTTGTGGACAAAATGAGTTTGTTCGCATAGGCATAGAAAAATGAGTTTTCTCACAAAGGTTTTCCAATTATTATGGTAATTCCATATTTATAAGTTGTTTATTGAGTTATTACACATTTCCAAGAAGTATTTATTTTTCATAATATGCTATGTTTTCATGTTATTCTATATTTTTAAAGTATTCTTCACTCTTATGTCGTGATCACATGTTTTAGGATTTTTGAGATGTATTTTGATCCATATCATAACTTTTATTGTTATTTAACAATGTTTTTATTATATTATGTTTATCGAACATGTTTTATTATTATCATATGATTTATTATGATCATCTAATAATATATTTATCCACTTCTCCATATTCTTCTTCATGTTTATAATATGATACATTATGATGTGTTTTTCTCTTATTGAGTGTTTAATCTCACCCCTTTATTATACTTCTATCCTCCATGTTATGAATATGATTATATCATGGGAGATTTATAGAAAGGTTCTAGAGGGGTGTGATTGTGGAATAATATTTTTAAGTTTTTTAAAATAATATGTTTATATAGCTAATATCTAAGGCACTAAACCTTTTGTTCGAGGGGTTATGTAATTATTTTTTAGATGTATTATTTAAATCATGAAATTAATTTATTATTAAAATTATTTTTATCTTGGGTCACTTTTTTTGGTTTAAAATTAGTTTTTAGTTTTCTTGGATTAGTTTATAGAACTTTGGTGAGAACCCTAGGTCTAATTCTAAGGGATAAGTCTAAGTATACAATAACATCCATAAATTTTGATAAAGTGGAGATTGTTTGGTTTCCCTAGAAATAAAATTATTTTCTCGATACTACAATTGGATACATGCTCTATCACAGTTGTACAATGGGATAGTAACACTAAAAGGGTCATATTGGGTATTAACTCAATCTTCACTCGTTTTATGAAAAAGAGTCATAACTACTCACCTTGTTTAAAACTCCCAGGGGATATGATTTGGTTAATTTATGTTATCTTTATAAACAATTATAAAGGATTTGAATACATAACTCATTTATATAGAAAAAAAACTATAAATAACCTAGATTAAATCATAGAGATTCATAGGTTAATATATTCACATCATCAATGAAATCATCATTTTAAGTTTATATTTTTTATATATGTATATTAATTAATTTAAGTATGATCATTAATAATTTTTCTCTAGTCAAGGTAATGGAGGGTACCCGAAAGAAACAATTTAATACTGGGTTAAATAAATAATTTAAAGATTGTTCAAATGGAAAACCTAATGACATTGGGGATGGGTTGAAAATATCATATAATTACTCACCCAACTATCTCAAGTTGGGAGCAATAATGTGAATCATGTTGAGCTTATAAACACACCAAGGAAGGAGTCACTCATTATTAATTCGTTCATGAGGCCACATCCACATTCTTTTATTAGGTCCTCTATTCCACTGGTTAATGAGTAGTGGTTCAATGTGATGGAAAATATAACTTTTATTATCTAGTTATTATACCATGGACAGGTCATTTTATTCATCAATAATTTATAATATTATATTGACCAGTGGTTGACTCTCATTAAGAATACCATATAAAAAGAGTAAATAGACTCTATATAATGGGGGATTTCAAGAAGATATTTGTCACTAAGTATTTTCCTCGGACTCATTATGTAAAAATATTGTATGAATTATTGGAATTGAAAAAAAAATAGGATTAATATAAAGGGTCTTATGAAGAAAATTTTACAAGACCCATGTGGTATGACTATAGTTTCATCTCTAGTATTGAAAGTAAAATTGATCGCTTATTTTCTAGCTTAAATATTATTCTTAAAAGTGAGTTATCCATAATATAATTTGGTAGAAATAAATATATTTTTTATGTGATCTTAAAGTATAGATAGAAACTAGAACCTCTCATTGTTTTGCGGAAAATAATTGGAAAGTGGAGTATCATGGAATCTCTGATAATAATACACATGGTGGGAAGAAAGTATAATTTCCAACATTAAATAAATTTGGGATAAATAACCGAGGTAATTTCCTCAGGGGATCATGGAAGTTTTTTAAGTGTGGTAAATTATAACACCAAGCCCAAAACTATAAAAGTATAAAAGGCCAATTTACACAATATAAGAGAAGAATGTCCCATCTAATGACCCACCCACATTGAAATGCATCAAATAAAAGGAGTTTGGACATTATGTGAATCAATTCCTCAAACCTTATACCAATGAAGAAAATAGTCCCCATAAACCATCCAAACTGAGGGAATAAGTAATGGTTTTCATGATCACCATCATTATGGTCGATCATGATAATAAGTTCATGGTAGGTACACTTGACCTTTTTTATAGATCTTTTAACACCATGTTTGATTCTACTTCATCACATTATTTTATATCACACAAGTTTTCTAAGAATTTTAAATCACTACTGCAATCAATGGATATTGAACTATCTATAAAAATAACTAGTGGCATAATTATCACTTCAATGATATATAAATATCCTATGACGGATATTTTTTGATAGGATTCTTCCTACAGATTTAGTTCATCTTCCTTTTGTTAAATTTGACATCATATTGGGTATGGATTAGATTTATCTACATAAAGGAAATATCAACTTTCAGGATAATGAAATCTCATTTCATATCCCAAATCATCATATTATCAAGTATCAATGTAAGGATTGTTATGAATTCATTATAGAATAAAATTCTAAAATTTGTATTATGATACCCAAAAATGAGGGACTCTTGACTCAAATTATTAGGGAGGAAGTAAATATTGATGACATTCCTATTATATGAGATTATACTAATGTATTTATATATGAAATTTCTAGTCTTCCTCCAAAGTATGAGGTAGAGTTTTAAATTTAAATCATATCTATATTAATTATAATCTAAAAATTCAATATAGAAAATATCACATTGAATTGGAGGAATAAAAGAATAAAATTTAAGAGAATTTTGACAAGGGTTTTATACTCCCTAGTGATTTACCATGAGGTTCACCAGTCCTCTTTCTCAAAAAGAATGATTGATAAATGTGTATTTGCATTATTTATCATGATCATAACAAAATCATGATCAAGAAAAAGTATCATCTACCCTATATCAATGATCATTTTTATCAACTTAGAGGAGATCATTACATCATGAAGATTAACCTTCATTATAAATACTATTAATTAAGGGTTAAAAGGGAGGATACTTCCAATACAACTTTCTATATAAGGTATGGACACTATTTTTTATGGTAAATCTATTTTGACTTATTAATACTCCCATTATATTCATGGATCTAATTAATAGAGTCTTTAGAGACTACCTTGATCAATTTTTCACAATCATCATAGATTATATTCTTATATATTCAAAGAGCAAGGAAGAGCATGAAGAACATTTTCATATTTTGTTAAATACCTTGAGAAATATGAAAATTTATGCCAAATTTAGGAAGTGTGAATTTTAGTTATAGAAATTATCATTCTTGGTCCATGTAATACCAATTAAGGTCATATCAATAAATCTATCAAATATGGAAGTTATTGAGCAATGTCCCTTACCAACCATAGTAACTGATATCCGTAGTTTTTTTTGAGTTATCTAGACAGTATATATGCTTCATGAGTAATTTATCATGGCAATGCAAACCACTAACCAAGTTAAAATGTATGGGAGTAAAGTTACTTTAGGATAAGGAATGTTAAGAAATTTTCAAGGAACTAAAAATGAGGTTTTTCATTGGTCATGTACTTACATTAACCTGTAGTGGGGAAGGGTTTGTAAAATATAGTTATTCTTCAAAAAAAGGATTGGGGTTCATCCTCATACACAATGATAATGTAATTTCTTATTCCTCATGCCATTTAAATACTCATGCGAAAAAAATACCCAATTCATGATTTAGAGTTGGCATGAGTGATCTTTGCATTAAAGATTTAGAAACATTATCTCTATGGAGAAAATATTGATTTATATACTGATCATAAGATATTTACGTATATATTCACATAGAAAGAGTTGAATATGAATCAAATGAGATGGTTGGAATTGATAAAAGATAATTATTTCTCAATATATTACCATTTGAGTAAGGAAAATAAGGTGGTGCTCTGAGTAGGAAAGACCATGTTACGCTATCCATGATAAGGATTTAAAATGACCAAATACTCCTAGATTTCTAGAATATAAATCATAAATTTATAATGGGAGGAAATAAATCTTATCTTTCCCAAATAGCCAATCAACCTTCCATACACATGAAGATCAAAGAATCCTAGAAATTTTATGTAGAGATACAGAGAAATGTAGTGAATATTCTAGAGTTTGAAATTGATAAACATGGATTTATAAAGTTTAGAACCTAGATATATGTCCCATCAATACCAGAATTGAATAAGGAACTTTTTGATGATTCACATTTCTCATCCTTATCTATTCATCTAGAAAATATAAATATATATAGATATATAAAAGAAAACCACTAGTGGGATATCATGAAGAGACAAATTGAAGAAAATGTGTCTCAATTCTTTCTATGTCAAGAATTTAGGGCTAAACAAAAAAACAATAAGGGTATACTGCAAACATTACCCATAATGGTATGGAAATAGAAATCAATCACCATGAATTTCATAATAGTACTACCCAAGACATCCAAATGACATAATTCCATTAGGGTTGTAGTAGATCACCTTAAAAAGTCAGCACTTTTTTTCACCCTTAAAAAAAATTTATATCTTGTACAACACACTAAGATATAAATAAGGGATGTTTTAAGTCTAAATGGAGTACTACTCTCTATTATATATGATCGAGATTCAAGGTTTACCTCAAGGTTTTGGAGAATTCATCAAAAATCATTTGAGACAGAGTTGATTTTCATCATTTCTTGTCATAATCATGATAGTCATTATAAGATGACTTTTAAACCTATAGAGTATGTTTTGAGATCTTATTCTATATACTTTCAATGATTTTGGGGTCCAACACCTCTCCCTTGGTATAGTTCTCATATAAAAATATTTTTCATTAAAAAATTCAGATAGCACCATATGATTTTCTTTATTTAAAGAGATTTAAGACTCCAATATATTAGGATGAAGTTAGAGAGAGGAAGATGATTTGTCCTAACCTAGTCTAAGAAATAATAGAGAAGGTTCAAACCATTCTGTGGTATGAAAGAGGAACAATGTCAATATAATAGTTATGGAGATAATCATTAATGATATCTTGATTTTGAAGTTGGTGACAAGGTGTTCCTTTGAATATCTCCATGGAAGTGGGTTATAATATTAAGGAATAAATGGAAAATATTTCCTAGATACATCATCCCCTTTGTGATCCTTGATCATGTTGAGGTCGTAGAATATCGATTATTACTCCCTACACATCTCTATTAAGTTCATAATGTATGCCACCAATAACTTTTAAGGAAGTACATATCAGACCCATCACACATACTAAGCTAGAAATTTATACAATTGGAACATAAAATTTCAGGTGAAAATCAACTTATGGTGATCATAAATTGAAGAGATAAGGTTCTGAGGAATTATACCAACCATCAAGTAAAATTTTCGTGGTCAAATCATGAGTTTGAGGAGGCTACATGGAGGATATGATGAGAGAAAAGTAACCTCACTTTCTTTCCTCCATGTAATAAAATTTCAAGGATGAAATTATTTTTAATAGGGTTATAATGTTACATCCAATGATTTTATTAATTAATTTTCCTTAATTAAATATCATGTGAGTATCATGTATTGCATGTAGCACTGAACTAAAATAAAAACTACATTACCATAATAAAATCCTTAAATATTAATATGATATTATATCCATTATATTAAATGGTATCAATAGAATTAACCACTTTATAAAAAATATAAAATAAGTTAAATAGAGGTCATTTTGTTCTTGAAGATTCACTTTTTCCTAAAATTCTTTTGAAAAATTAAGTGCGCTAATATGAAAATTAAATTTTTATCACATTTAGAAATTTTATTTGGTAAAATGGATTCCATATTTGGACTCAGTGGGTCAAAATTATAAAGACATTCTCATTTTATTTTTAGGAATAAAAATAATATTACAAAGATTAAATTTAATTATAGTGATAATGGTGAAATTTTTATTTTCAAATATTTGTTTTATTAATATTGTGTAATTTATATATAATAAATTAAATTATAATATTTTAAATTATTACTATAATATTATTTTTAAACTTATATATAATTATTTTAACACACGCTTAATTGGTAACCAATGATAAATAATATTAAGAACATAAAATGGTTAAGACATCACTTTTTTACAAAAAACACATTGTCTATGTATAAATAATTAAATTTTAATTTTAATTTTATATTATTTATAAATGTAATTATATTAAGAGGATAGTAAATTTAGTTTTATAACACCTAAATTTGGTAATTGTGGTTACGTATACAAACTAAGAGTCTGGAGTCGGGAGTCATTTTAGGTCACCAATGATGGCACTAGCCTCTGCGCCAGTCCCTCTTCCCCCATCGGGGTAGGGACCTTCGTCGATCAGTAAGGGTGTGAGATCCCCCTTCTCTCCCTTTTCTAACCCAGACCTTCTTCCTCCATTTACTCAAGCTTCTCTATGTCAGAAAGTCCCAGATCTGTTTGAAGGGAGTCCCAATCTTCCGCTTTTGCTTTCAGAGTTTTATGGAGCCTCTTCCCTCCTAAATCTCACCATGGTTGCACGGTTTAAGTAGCATCGCCCCTCAGTGGATTTGTTCGATCATCATGTCTTCGCGTAGTGGAATTTACGAGAGCGAGCGACGGTGGGTTTGATTGACAATAGGCATATCATGATTCATTTATCGTCGGAGGAATACCTAATCAGAGCTTAGTCTGGGGCTCCTCGAAGCCTCAACGGTAGCCGATTATACCTTTATCGCTGGTCGTATGACTTTCATATGCAGCTTGACTCTCCAAGGATGGAGATTTGGGTGAGTTTCCCTAATCTTCCCCTCCCTTTTCAAAATCGCTCGGTGATTCATATTCTTTCTAACTTAGTCGGTAGATACCTTTGCTCTGATAGCCGTACGGAGTCACTTTATCACCCTGTTAACCCACATGCCTATGTGGAGGTGGATGTGTATAGGGTGTCGTTTGATTATTTCTGGATTACAGTTGGTGAAGAGTTTAGGTGGAAGCAGCCGATGGTCTATGAATCTTGGTCTGAGTTCTGTGCAAGATGTAAGTTCTTGGGACATTCTCAAGCTCTCTGTCGATGAGGGGATATGAATCTTTCCAAGGAGAAGCCTACAGATAGTGGTAAGGGTACACAGTATCATGTTGAGTTTGTTGATCTGGAGCTGAATCCAGTGGTTGTGGCTTCTGAGAGTACCAATGCAAGGAGAATTTCGAGTGGATCGTATGAGGCGAATCCCTTGGTGGTTGAGTTAGTAATGCCTGGGCAGAATTCCGTGGTTGAATTAGTAATTCCTGATCAAAATTTAGTGGGTGAGGCCCATGAGTGTATGGATGCAAGGGTCTTGCTAAGTGGATCGCGGGAGGTGAATCCCTTGGTGGCTGAAGTTTTTAACCGATTGCGGACTGATTTGAGTGCACCTCAGCTCCATATTCATGATGCTTCGGGGATTGAGGGATCTGGTGGGGCGGAGTAACGTTCTGGAGGTGTCATCAACCATGTGGTGACACAAAGGGTGGTTGAGGGGGTTTCCTCATTACATGGTATGACCTATTATGCAGAGGCGTTGTGCTCAGGTGGCGGTAGGAGAGAAAAAGGTGATAAGTCCCTGGAACATGCTGGAAAGAGTGTGGTTGCGGTTGCAGCCAGGTAAATCTCTATAGCGGTTGAAGGTATTGGGATGGCTAATCGGTTTGATGCTTTGGTAGTTGAGGATCCTGCCCAAACTGTTGGAAATGACTTGGTCAGAATATCTGTGAATGTGGAGATGGCGTCTGAGAGGGAGTCCAGTGACAAAAGATCAAGCCGCTTTTCCAGCGATACAGAGGATGAGGAACAGGTGGCAGGTACCCTAGTCCAAGGCGGAGCAAGAATAAAAGGGGTAAATGGAAAGAGAAAAAGGACTACTCTCATTTGCCTTTTCTGATGGAGACCAGATTGGCAAAGAATTCGAAGGGAAAGCAGATAGAGTGCAGAAACCATTCCTCTGAGGTGGCCTGCCAGCAATAGGAGGTGGACGATAATCCTTTTTATATGCTCTTGAGATTGGATGACGTTATGCTGGAAACTGTATTGACAATCAAAGCTTCCAATGAGGAGGTAGAAATAATGATGGGAAATACACTTAATCTGGCCACCAATGATGAGTAGAGTGCATGGATTGACAAGCAGGACTTGATTCTGGTTCGGGGGTTCAACAATGGAAAGATCAATGTAGATGAGTACATACAGGTGTGGGGAAATCTAGCATTCAGGTTTGAAGACCTTATGATGGAGCAACCGGATATCCAGGTAAACTCTTTATTATGGAAACAATTTAGAGAGATTAAAATGGGTAGGCTGCAATTTCACTTTAATGGCCTTGTACTCTCCTTCGTTCCTTGACTTGGTTTCTCACTTTTTTACTTAAAATTGTTTGATAATAAAAAATTTAACTTTGAAGTGAAGTGGTAATAGTGGTTACCTTATATTTTTAATCAAATATAAATTACTTGGTTAAAAAATATTTACTATGGAAAAATAAAAATGGTAAAATATAAAAACCTAATACTACATGACATGAAACATGTTTAAAACATGTGTGTAATATTATTTAGGATTTATCAACATTATATCACCCAAAAATATATTATGTCTCAATTTTGGAACCACTGACCCTTGAATAGTGTCATTCCATTATTGAGAAATAATGGTTGTTCACAAAAGTTTCATTTTCATTAATTAAAAAAAACGACACTTCCACCCCTTCATGACACACCCATTACTTTTATTTTCTTTCTAAAACACTTCCAATTTTACCCTACTAGAAACCTATATCAGTTTTATAATCCTTGTGTCTTAATTAATTTCTTATTCTATTTATTTCTAAGTATACTTTCATGAGAGTCCAATATACCAAAGTGAGTATTACTTAATACTTATCCTTTTATTATTCTTATTTATATTAAAAAAATCCCAATAAATAATAATAAAATGACATAAATATCATTATTATAGTGAAATTTTATTATATTAATGGAACAAAAATTATTTAATCCCATCCAGCTACATAGAAAAATAGAAGAATGTTAATCGTGTGTTTTTGTGGACTATCACCTCCATGAAACAACGTCTTTCGTTTTTCACCAATGAATCTATTCATTGGATATAAGGATGGAATTAAAGATGAATATGAAATATATATAATATTATTATGATTATGAATATATAAATTATAATCTACCTTCATTCCCTTTCATTAGTTGGGAAATTAAAATGTCAATTGTGTGTTGTGCGGACTACTCCCTCCACAAAGTAACATTTTTCATTTTTGTTATTTATTTTAATTATTTATACAAACCAATTAAAATATGTTTTAAGAACTTAAAAAAATTAAATAATATAATTATTTTTTTATAATTATTTTATGTCAAAATAAATAATTTCTTGACCAAAATCACCCATCAAATTTTGGTTTGTTCATGTTTGGGTTGGTCTAACCACCTACCTGAACAACACTATAAAATTTATCATGGATAACTATGGAAGCTTAAATAATAAAATTATTATAATTTAATAATAAAATAATTATTGTTTTATGGTTCTTAAAAGTTTATATTAATTAATTTAACTATTATTAAAATATCATCTTCAGTCGCAAAAATTACCAAAATAATCTGACACAGATTCTATTTTCATAAAAACATAAAAGAAAAATATATAATAAAAAAATATAATATGATAATAAATATAGTATATTAAATTAAATATAGATTAATAATTTTCCTAAAAAGTTATATAATAAACTTAATTTGATTATTCAGGAAGTTATACACATTCAAAATTGAATTAGGACCATAGTAAGGGTTTCTTGTCAAAAATTAATTTCTTGAGATATATTTATTATTATAATATATGTTTTATTTGGAATGGTGTATCTAATTACACTATAATATTTTGTATCTTGATCCTATCATTATTCATTTTTTTTAATGTTTTATTTGAACTAACATCCATTAAAGGGTTTTGATTTGAAACTTTCTGACATTGTAAGAGTTTTATCGACTCAATTTCTAATTCATTGGGTCGTAATCTTTCTTACTTAAATATAATTTTCAAGAATTATTTTTCCCTTAAATTCCACTATTTTATATTTTATATCCTTCTTTTATCTATGTAAATTACTTCTCATCACCAATAACCACTTCTTTGATAAAAAAGTTTTATGAAATAATAATATACAGTTGGTAAGAATAACTCTTATTCTTAACAATGAATATTTTATTCCATGAACATTCTTTTTCTATAGAAATTATTTTATTTAATAAAATAAAAATATATTTTTTTCTTTTATATTAATCATATTTTCCATTACCTATTTTATTAAATTAATTTCTTACATCATTCCTCTAATGTGGTTTTTCCTTTAAAATGGACTAAAATCCTTAATAAAGGAATTTATTTTCATTATTTACCACTCTATATTTATTATATTGATTTTATATTTATTTATAAGGATCATTTATTTATAACTCTTTATTATTAGGTTTTAAAAATATTTCACTTTCTATTCTCAATTATTTTTCTTTTTTTGAAATTAATTTTCACTTCATATTTTATAACAATGTTTAAAAGGTTTTGTGGAAACTTTGGTATTTTCACTTATATTTTTCCTCCAAGTTTTATCTCTCATGAATTCATATTTTTATCACATTCTATATTTTATTATAATATGATTCCTTTTGGAAAGATAGATTTTTTATATCCTATAATTTCTTAAGTTCAAGTTATGCGATGTTTTTGTAAAGTTTAGGAACCCATTCTTTTTCTCGTGGATTATTTAGGACATGATGATAATTGTTTTTAAGTGTTAGACATATGTATAGATGATGATTGGTGAGGTCATATATCATTATCCAATGCATTTATTCAAGTTTATATCTCATGATATAATTTGGCACGTACATAATGATTTTTTTCACATAAGCATGGGTATAATGAGTTTGTTCACCTTTCCAGTTGTGGTCATAATGGGTTTGTTCACATAGGCATGGTCATAATGAGTTTTCTCACAAATTCTTTCCTATTCCTATGGTTTTTACACATTTCTATGTTTTTTATCAAGTTATTAAACATTTATAAGAATCATTTAATTTTTATAAGATTCCATGTTTTCATGTTATGCCTTATTTTTAAAGTATTATACACTCTTATGTCATTCTTAAATGTTTTATGATTATTGAGATGTATTTTGACATGTGTCATAACTTTTATGCTTCCTTAACAAACATTTTATATTATTATATTTCTATATTATTTTTTATTCTTATCATCTATGGTCTTATGATATTTTAGTAATATATTTATCCTCTTCATCATGTTCTTATTCATTTTAATGATCTGAAACATTAAGATATGTCTTTTCCTTATAGAGCATCATATCTCATCCTTTTCTTACATTTCCATCACAAAGGTTATGAAGATGATTATATCATGTGATTTATCCAGAAAATGGTCATGATAATCATTATTATGGAGTAATGTTTGAATATTTTGTAAAATAATATGTTTATATAGATAATCTATAAGACACTAAACATTTTAGTCCTTAGGTTGTGCATTCATTTATGAGATGTATTATATAAATCATGAAATTAATTTATTATTTATGTTATATTTATATTAGGTCAATTTATAAACCAGTATCAATGAATGTAATTCCATACAAGGAAATAGTGAAAATGAATAATACCATGAGAAACACTTAAGGTAGAAACCCATGATCACCAGCTAACCATGGACAACCTCCACAAGCTAGTAAGGTCTATCTCAATCACTAACTCCCTCCTATAGTACTATATATATATATATATATGAAAATATATACTGGTATACTCAATATAATCCTCCCTAAAACCTCTTATGAAAATTTGGAAGGCACGTACTAAATCACCAATGAATAAATAGAGAAATTGAATATTTACCTAAATCAGGTCGATTATATTCCTGTCCTCACTAAGGATAACTTTCCAAATATCACCTAAAAAAGGAAACATAGTGTAATAAAATATATATAAACTAAAGTTACCTCACTTACACTTTCTCACTAAACCAATCACCCTAACCCTAACATCACACATCCTCGTTCTTCCATCCCTTCCATAAGTAATAATACATATCCATATAAATATAAACATAATCACAGCCATAGCTACATATCATATCCAAATCACCATCACATCCCCATTATCATGTAATAAAAACTAGAGAATTTATAGCATGTGTATGTATAAACAATGACTTAATCCATTACAACCTATTAATAAATGAACATGTAGAAATTTTAATCCTTTATAGCTTAGATACATGTATACATTATACTTTAATCCACCATATCCCACTTATACTTTTTTGTCATAAATGTGACCCCCTATATCTCGTATGAGTACACATCTTATAAATAAAATTCATCATATCCTAGATAGGCACACATATCATACCATGTATAAAAGAGAGAGGGGGGTAGGGGGAGTAGTCAAACATTCATATCATCTACAACCTAGATGTTGGGAAGACACCCAAAACCCAAGTCCAAGTATGGGCATAATTTATATTACCAAGCTCAGGTCATGAAGCATGAAAAATTAGAAAACCATAATGGATAATTAATAGAACACAATATATGATAAGGAAACTTTCTAAAGATAAGACATTATTTTCTACTAACACCCCATGTAAGAACCCATCTTCCAACACCAATCACTAAAAAGTTAATACTCTTCCAAAATACACTAGAATTGATATTAACTCTTAAAATTTATTATTAATCCATTACCAACCATTATTTAATATTTTTTATCAAATATGTGATAATATTCACATTAAAAATATAATACCTAAGTGTTTTAATTATTCATTATAATCTTAGTTATCATAAACTGTATTTTTTTACTTCTTTAATTAATATCATTAAATTTATTCTATTTATTATTCGAGACTATGGTTACTTTATACCAATATATTAATGTTCATTCACATCTATATTTAATTAGTTTATTTCTCTTAATATTGTTAACATTAATATATTTCCAATAAAAAATCCTAAACCATTTCCATTATTTAGTGCATTGGTTATTTACCGTTCCTTAATTCTAGGGCACTAAGAAACAACTATTATTACTCAAGGAAGTTAATTATAAAAAATAGATCAAACAATAGAAAAAAATAAGGAAATAGTAATGAAAAAATATTCTAATTTGATCCAACCATCATAATATTATCCTTAAGACATTTCCACACCAACCAACCATCCCACCATAACCTCATCAAACTAATGTCACAAAATCCTTAATATATATCAAGCCTCCCCATATCAACCAATTGTAGTATAATATAAATTAAAATTGCCACAAATTAAATAAGAAAATAAATACTAAACATAAACTAAAAATTCTAAAAATAATGAATATTAATAAACTTTAAAAATAGTTATAACCCTTGAAAGAAACGAGCATGATAAATCACTAATATTAATTCAAATAAATTTATCCTTTTGTTACCATATTGAAAATAATCTATTTATTATGAGAAGGTTTAGAATCCATCAAAAATATAACAAATCAACCACTACAGGAAATATTCATTAATAATAAATATACTTAATAAAAGACCTATCTTATTAAGTAATTTGTGAGAGTACAATAACATTTATCAATTCCATTCTCGATATCCTTTCCTCTTATTGTAATGACCTGGATTTTCCATGTAATTTTTTTTATTTATAAGGGAATATTGTGAGTCCGCAAAAATTGACGGTGTGTGATTTTAAGGCCCAGTGTGCCTGGAATGAATTTCATAACTTTTTTTCAGGTACATTTAGTAAACGTGTGAGTGGTTTTTTTAAGTTTTGAACCGGTGCTCAGAATTGAAATCTGAGGACACCGTTGATCTCACAGCGTCGGTATTCGATTAAGGATACCTTCACGTCGACCACAGTAGGTCCAGGTTGAAAGTTAGTTTTTGTTCTTTTTTTGGGAGAAAATAAAATAAATTAACTTTATTTTATTTTTGAAATTCAATCCTCCCAATTTGAATTTGGTGGTGGGGACCACCCGAGCCTTGAACTCCCTCTTTAATAAGGTAGGTGACTCTTGGGTTATTTTTCCATTAATTGTGCCAACATCAAATTAATTAATGTGCCAACATTAATTTTATTAATTATCTTAACTTTATTAATTTGGAATTTCACCTCTGTGTTGGGGGATTTGTTGGAAAAGGGGTGCTTGGGAGAATTGTGACAAAAATATCTCCAATGAAGAACACTTTCTCCAAAGAAGAACTCTGTTGAAGGATCCCCAATGAGGAACATCTTCAACGACCACGAACTGACGTCCGTTCTTTCCTCTCCTCACCAACGTCAAAAAGCAATTGAGATAGGGATTGTTGTTTTGATTACCCCTTACCCCATTCCTGTCATTCTTCATGATTCAAGAACAACTATGTCGCTTGCTACCATTCTAATGTGGATGGTGCGGGCCAAACAAACATGGCCTGACCACTCCGCAACCATTGTGAATTTTTGGTGGTCTTGAATCGATGGCAACATCACGAGATGAGTGTGGGAGTCTTTGGAATAAAGAAAGGGCCACTGGGGCGTGCCTAGTGACCCAAGGAATGTCGTCAATGACCCGTGCCAATGACCGGCACAGGTGGGGCTCGAGAGTGGCAGCAGGCACTCTAGTCGGCTGCAACGGTGGTGGTGGCGTGACCATGCCACCGGAGAAGGGTTGCGGCATGTCGGTCGCGGCAGAGCAAGGGCAGCAGCAGGCGCACGGGCGCCCACGTGAAGGGGGAGGTGGCACGCATCTACAGCATTGGGCGTGTAGGGGCTGCAGCATGAGGCCATGACAGCTATGGGAGGGAGGTCAGCACCATGTCAGCCGCTGGTGGTGGCATGGTGCACGCTCGCGCCGCACGGGTGGACTGGTCATCTGGCCATTTTGGGAGTCGAGCGGGACCCCAGGTCCCATGTTCCAGCTACCGATGCCAAGTGGTGTTGTCCAGTTGGATACCCAACCTGAATGGCCCAACCGTTCGGGGTACCCAAGGGGTGCCTCCCCCTTGGGTGGCAGCTATGGCGGACCCCACCGCGGGGCCACCCAGCCGCAGGCCAGCACGGGCCAGCGGCCTGCCCAGTGGGCCTCCCATTGAGGGAGGCCCAGTGGGCCGGTCTGGACCCAGTGGTCCAGGTCAGACCCAGGGCCAGACCCGGGTCGGCCCAGGCCGGGTCGGGCCGGGTCGGACTGGACCCGGACCAGCTTCGACCCCTTTCCACTCTTTCCTCCATAACTTGAGGTACAGGCATCCGTTTAATGAACTGTTTTTGGCGCTGGAAACCTTGGATCAGGACGTTACTTTTTATATAACCCACTTGGGTTTTAGATAAATATTGGGCATGTCCGATTTGGATCGAACACCAATCTAACCGGGCCCTCAAGACTAAAAGGTCAATAACTTACAGATTTGGCATCTGATTGACGCACCATATGTTTTGTTAAATACCCCTATTACGTGGAGGTCCTTTGGGATACTTCTTAGTGTGATTTCATGGAAGTTGGAGTATCAACCTGTGGATTGAGGAGTGGACCCTCCCGGAATGAAGTGATCTTTGTGCGGGAACCCTGTAGCTGGCTGTAACATGAGAAAGGGATCCAATGTGGGTCTGTGATTTGGGATCCTACATGGGTATGTGTTCCAGTATCCCACTTGGATACACTCTAAGAATAAATGTGGGACTACTCTAGGATTTTACATGGGTATTTTTTACTAGGATCCTACATGGGTCTGATGGTTTAGGATCCTATGTGGGTCTGCCTCTCAATAGAGTAAGATGATTCAGTAGTTACATCTAATAATCTTTACTTCCATACCTAAGTTATGCATGATGTGAGATGAGTCTTTACCTTTGTGGTGATACCTATTTGATATTCATCTGTGTGGCATACCTTTGTGGTACTTACCTTCATGGTGATACCTTTGTGGTACTCTTCTGTGTGGCGTTACCTTTGTGGTACATACCCTTGTGGTGTTACCTTCGTGGTATTATTTCCTTTGTGGAATATTTGTACTTTGTTTAAGAGTTGGGTCTTATGTCTCCTCATGAATGAGATGGGTATACTTGATAACTTAGGTATATGTATGGGCATATACCTAAGTAGGGTTGACTGTTGTTCTTGTGCTTTGTTATTTTGGTATGATTTTTGGTTTATCCTTTGTGGTTTTTGAGAGACCTTCGGGGGTCTCAAGGTCCCTACTGAGTATCGTTATACTCACCCCTGCACGGGCTACGCCCGAACCTTTTTTTGTTTGGTTCAGATAACAGACAACATTGATCGAGGCCAAGGGTACCAGAACTGAAGGTATCTTGGAGGTAGACATTAGACGAGGCATACCGTAGAGACAACCATTTGAGAGTTGTACCAACCCTTTAGGTAGGATCCTTGGTGGGAGTTCACAGGAGTTGTTCCAGTGTACTTGTACTTCCCAGTTTTCTTGTACTTCCTAGTTTTCTTGTACTTTCCAGTTGGGCTTGTATTCTGGCCCCTTTTTCTTACTGTACACACTCTTTTTACTATACAGTTTACTTATGTTCATATCTTTATGTGTGTTTGGATGTGTGTGCTTATAGGTTATAAAGGCAATGCCTTCTCCGTTTTAGAGAATACGCCTTTCAGTGATATTCATCAGCC
The DNA here is from genome assembly GCA_963277665.1 of Viscum album. Classification (NCBI taxonomy): domain Eukaryota; kingdom Viridiplantae; phylum Streptophyta; class Magnoliopsida; order Santalales; family Viscaceae; genus Viscum; species Viscum album. Next base: position 442,647,706 of record OY728127.1, on the reverse strand, counting down.
CCTGGCCTATGGGAGGCGGGCTTGGGGTAGTCACGGCATGGGCCCTGGGGGATGGGTCGTGAAAAATTGGTATCATAGAGAGGTTCTACCATAGAACATTGGACTCCGATCTTTTAACAACAATAGTGTTAAGTGTTATGAGTGTGGTTATCAGTTTAGGGAATCCAGTGTTGGTGCGGTAGCCGATGTATCCATACACCAGGACCCTGACATCTGATTTCTGACTCACTGCACGAAAACACTGATTGTGTGTGTGTTTTGAAAAGTTTTCTTTATGATATCTTTATGTCAGCTCACCAGGTATAACTTATTAACTATGGCACACCTGTTTCTTTTCAGGATGCCTCCACACAGACAACCAGCTAGGGTTCCAGGAAGAGTACGTGATGATAGCCCACGAAGCGATGAGGCCTCAGTATAGGGACCATTATCAGTAGAGGAACTAGCAGAGGCACCAGCGGTTCCATTACCCATTGGGCCACCGATGCCACTAGCCCCAGCAGTAGAGAGTGCACACCGCTTGAGTGCGTTGCACAAATTCTAGAGCCAAAGGCCACCCAGGTTCAGGGATGGACCCACATGTGGTTGAGGATTAGCTGGAGGCCATGGTGAGAGTCTTCCAACTGGTAGGGACACCAGTTGATCTCATGGTGATCCTTGCAGCTAGTCTTCTACTAGAAGCAGCAGGCAGATGGTGGATCTTGATGCTCCAAGTTCACGATGAGGTGACACTTCTATGGGCAGACTTTGAGATCCTATTTCAAGAATAGTTTGTCCTAGTGAACCTTCACACAGTGTGCATACAGAAGATTATTCTTCTACTGCAGGGCAGCATGACTGTGGCTCAGTACTCAACGAGGTTCACCGACCTCTCTCACTACTCAACTGATATGGTGCAGGACCCATTCTTCAGGACCTGGACCTTTGAGTCTGGACTCAGGCGGGAGATCAGGGCTTCGATGGTTTCTCTCAACATCCCAATGTAGGCGGGGGTGTTAGAGTGAGCCCGTTTAGTGGAGAGTTTTCTTGTTGGGCAGTCACCAGCAGCGAGACCCACCACCGGGTTTCACATAGCAGAGTCTTCTGCAGCTGGCAATAGACAGATGTCACAGAGATCCAAGAGGACCAAACCTACAGGTGGATGACTACAGGATTCAGGGTCGGTTGTGCGGGGTACCCAAGACAGATCCAGTCATGCGAGGAGCATGTAGTGTTACGCATGTGGAGGGTAGGGTCACATGGCTCATGATTTCCTGACCCTCCATACGAATAATAAGTAGATGGTCGAAGGACTGCCCTGGCAGAGACAGAGGTTCGACTGAGGAGGTCCATAGGGAGTAGTTAGACATGGCAGAGGATATGGTCATGCATTTGGTGGTGGGAGAAGATTTGAGGTGTTACCACCACCACCAGGTGGTCCACTCGACCACTGAGAATAGGTGGACAGGGGCGAGCTCAGCTCTAGGCAATTGAATCCTATGACCACGGAACTCCGGAGATGATACGAGGTATGATTTGTTTCTACTCCACCTTAGTTGTGGTACTTATAGACATAGGTTCTAGTCATTATTTTATTGGCACTACCCTCATTTGGAACTCAGAGATTCTGGTGGAGATGTTGGCTCAATCCTTATGACTAAAGACTCCTACGGGAGAGGATTAGATGATTACCCACTGGTGTCGGCAGTGTGATCTTACTCTAGGAGGAGAGAGCTTCAGCTGGGATCTTATAGTAGTGGCGTCGAGGCCTTACGACGTCATCTTGGGTATGGATTGGTTATCTATAATCCATGTCCATATCAACTGAATTAGGCGCAAATTGTGGTGTGTCCGCATGGATGGTACTATTTTTACCTTCATTGGTAAGAAGGGGGCCCTTACAACACAGGATAAACTTACCCAGAGGAGAGTGCAGCCGACTACTCATAATTTGGCTAGCCTTACCCTCAGAGCGGTTGATGTGGAGAGTTTGAGCTATCCTGTAGTGGTGGACCATTAAGCAGATGTCTTCCCTGATGATGTTTTGGGTCTACCTCCTCGTAGAGAGGTGGACTTTTACATTGAATTTTACCCCAGGACGGCACCGATATCTACACCAGCATATCGGATGGCTCCTATGGAGCTTCATGAGCTATGAGTAAAGAAGGAGGACTTACAGGGGAAGGGGTTCATCCATCCCAGTGTTTCTCCTTAGGCAGCCCCGATTTTGTTTTCCAAGAAGGCGAATGGGAGCTTGAGACTTTGTGTTGACTATCGTCACCTGAACCAGGTGACCGTGAAGAACAATTACTCACTACTAAGGATTTATGACCTCTTTGATCAGTTGAATAGAGCATGGTGGTTCTTAAAGATAGACCTCAGATCAGGCTATCACCAGCTTAGAGTAAGAGATGAGGATGTGCAGAAGATGGATTTCAGATGTCGGTATAGCCACTACGAGTTCTTAGTTATGCCATTCGGCATTACCAATGCTCCAGCAGTGTTCACGGAAATCATGAACATGATATTTCAGTCATATCTTGATCACTTTTTGGTGGTTTTCATTGATGACATTCTGATCTACTCGGCTACTGAGGAGGAGCATGCTTATCATTTGCAGATAGTTCTAGACACACTCCGAGAGAAATAGCTTTATGGTAAGCTCTCAAAGTGCTAGTTCTAGATCTGAGAAGTTCAAATTCGAGAACATGTTATCTCAGAGGCTAGAGTTGTAGTGGATCTAGCGAATATTGAGGTGGTACTTTCTTGGGAGTCACCCAGGAGTGTGACGGAGGTACGGAGTTTCCTGGGATTGGCCGGATACTACTGGAGATTTGTGACAGATTTCTCCAAAGTTGCAGAACCTTTATCAGCATTGATGAAGAAGGGGAAACCATTCGTGTGGTCATAGATATGCCAACGAAGTTTTCAGGAGCTGAGGTAGAGGCCGAATAGTTCCCCCATCTCGAGGCTTCTGGAGGAGGGCGTTGGGTACATAGTCTACTGCGACGTATCAGGGACCAGGATCGGATGTTTCCTGATGTAGGAGCAAGTAGTTATCACATATGGTTCTCGACAGTTGAGACAGCATGAGAAGAACTACGCTACCCATGACCTTGAGTTAGTAGCAGTGGTCTTCGCTTTGAAGATTTGGCGACACTATCTGATGTGCGAGCATTTTACAGTCTACTCTGGTCACCAGAATATTATGTATATCTTCTCTCAGAAGGACCTGAACCTGAGATAGCGACATTGGATTGAGTTCCTATAGGACTATGACTTTGAGATAGTCTATACTCCTGGGAAGGGTAATGTTGTAGTAGATGCACTCATTTAGATATCTGGTATACAACTGCTAGGTGAGGCGATGGAGCAGCTGGCCACTTTGCAGATATCCTTTGTGGATCGAGATGGAGCAGCTTTTCTTCAATCTCTTACAGTCACTCCCCCACTCCTTTAGTGAGTCAGGGAGGCTCAGCATGGGGACACTGACTGTGAGGCTCAACGTGCTCAGATATCCATAGGATAGGCACCTAATGGATTTTCTGAAGGTGGGGATCCCGTCATCCTTTTCAGATAACGTACCATGGTACCAGTGTCGCTTTAGGTGGAAGTGTTGAGGGAGTTCCACACATCCCATCTAGTGGTGTATCTAGGAGTGGAGAAGATGTACCAAGACCTCCGAAGACAGCATTGGTGGCCGGGAATGAATAAATCAGTAGTAGAGTTTGTCTCTCAGTGCCTCACTTATCAGCAAGTGAAGGTGGAGAATTAGGTACCAGAAGACTCACTTCAGCCTTTAGAGGTCCTAGAGTAGAAGTGGGACTGGATATACATGGAATTCATTACAGGACTTCCACATACATCTAGGGTTCATGATTCTATCTAGGTGATCGTCGACTGACTCACCAAGTCTTCCCACTTCCTATCGATCCGAGAGAAGGGTTCAGTAGAGAGCTTGGGATGCCTCTATGTGCCGGAGATTGTGCGGTTAAATGGAGTACCCTCGATGATTGTCTCCAATAATGATGAATTTTTCACTTCCCGGCTATAGAAGGGGTTGAAGGAAGCTTTTGGGACATAGATTTGTTTGAGCACCGCCTTTCATCCTCAGACAGATGGCCAGAATGAGCGGACCATTCAGACCCTCGAGGGAATGTTGCATGCTTGCGTCCTCAACTTCAGTTGTAGCTAGGTGGATCACTTTCCCATGGTGGAGTTTGCATACAACAACAGCTATCACTCCACCATTGGGATGGAACCATTCGGGGCTCTGTACATCCGTCCTTGCAGATCGCCTTTGTGTTGGACTGACCCAAGGGAGTTAGTATTCATGGGACCAGAGATGGTACGGGCTACCACGGAGAAGGTGCAGATCATCCAGGAGTGGATGAAGACTACATAGAGCAGGCAGAAGTCTTATGCTGACAGGATATAGATACCTCTGGAGTTCAAGGATGGTGACCGCTTCTTTCTATAGGTCTTACCCCGATGAGGTTTGCGGAGATTTTTTCGGGGCAGAAAGTTGTCTTCGAGGTTCATTGGACCCTTTCAGGTCCTCAGTAGAGTTGGCGAGGTGGCCTACCTCTTAGCTCTTCTACCTCAGTTGCACCGGGAGCATGAAGTTTTCCGCGTATCTTAGCTGAGGAGATACGTGCACGAACCTTCACACATCATTGATTGGGGAGAGCTTGACATCGAGGATGGGGAAACGTTTTTTAAGGTTCTCGTGGAGATTGAGGATCGAAAATATATAGTCCTTCAGGGGTGATTGATACCTTTGTTGCATGTATGATGGCTGCACAGGAACCTCTAGAATATCACATGGGAGTGGGAGTCTCAGATTCATGCTCAATACCCCCCACTTGTTTTCCTAGTTTTTGTGATGTGGCTTTCTGGGAAGCAAAGCCCGGAGGTGGGGAGAATGTAATGACCTGGATTTTCCATGTAAATTTTATTTATTTATAAAGGAATATTGTGACTCTACGAAAATTGACGGCATGTGATTCTGAGGCCCGGTGTGCCTAGAATAAATTTGTGAACTTTTTTTGGGTATGTTTAGTAAACGTGCGAGAGGGTTTTTGTAACTTTTGAACTGGTGCTTGGAATTGAAATCTGAGGACATCGTTGAGCTTGCACGTCGGTATTCGCTTAAGGAGACCTTCACCTCGACTGCAGTAGGTAGAGGGTGAAGGTTAGTTTTTGTGATTTTGTGGGAGAAAATAAAATAAAATTATTTTATTTTATTTTTGAAATTCAATCCTCCCAATTTGAATTTGGTGGTGGGGACCACTCGATCCTTGAACTCCCTCTTTAATGAGGGAGGTGACTCTTGGGTTCTTTTTCTATTAATTGTGCCAACATCAAATTAATTAATGTTCCAACATTAATTGTATTAATTATATTAACTTTATTAATTTGGAATTTCACCACTTGGTTGGGGGATTTGTTGGCAAAGGGGATCTTGGGAGAATTGTGAAAACAATCTCTCCAATGAACACTTTCTCCAATGAAGAACTCTGTTGAAGGATCCCCAATGAGGAATTTCTTCAATAACGATGAACTGACATCCGTTCTTTCCTCTCCTCACCAACGTTAATGAGCAATCGAGGTAGGGATTGTGGTTTTTTTAACCCTTACCCCGTTCTTGTCGTTCTTCATGATTCAAGAACAACTATGTCGCTTGATACCATTCTAACATGGAGGGTGTGGGCCAAATGAACATGTCCTGACCTCTACACAACCTTTGTGAATTTTTGGTGGTCTTAAATCGATGGTGATGTCCCTAGATGAGTGCGGGAGTCTTCGAAATGAAGAATGGGCCACCAGGGCCCGCCCAGTGACCCGAGGAACGTCGTCAGCAACCCGTGCCTATGACCGACACTGGTGGGGCTTGAGAGCGGTGGACGGCACTCCGACTGGCTGTGACGGTGGTGGTGGCGCGACCATGCCACCGGAGAAGGGATGAAGCCCATCGGTCGCAGAGGAGCAAGGGCGGCGGCTGGCGCACAGTCAGCCGTGTGAAGCAGGGCGGCGACACGCGTCCACTCCGCCGGGCATGCAGGGGCCATAGCGATCGGCTCGCTGCCAGCCCCCAGTGGTGGCACAGCGCACGACTGCGCTGCACGGGTGGGCTAGTCGTCCAGCCAGCCGGGGAGCTGAGCGGGACCCCAGGTCCCGTGTGCCAGCTGGCGGCACCATGTGGCACCGACCGGTTGGCTACCCAACCCAAACGGCCCAACCATTTGGGGTACCCAAGAGGTTCCTCCCCCTTGGGTGGAGGCTAAAGTGGACCCCACTGTGGGGCCACCCAACTGCTGACCAGCGCGGGCCGACCAGAAGGCCGCGCCAGCAGGCCGGGCCACGCCAGTGGGCCAGGCTGGACCCATCGGGCCGGACCTAGAGGATAAGGTTGGACCCATGGCCAAACCTAGGTCGGCCCAGGCTAGGTCGGTCAGACCGGGTCGGACCGGACCCGGGCCAGATTCAACCCCTTTCCACTCTTTCGGCCATAACTTGAGCTATAGGCATCCGTTTGATGGACCATCTGTGGGACTGTAAATCTTGGATCGATATGGTCCTTTTGGTATACCCCACTTGAGTTTTAGATAGAGTTAGATTATGGTTGGTTTGGATCGAGCACGAATCCAACCGGGCCCTCAGGACTAAAAGGCCAATAACTTACAGGCCAGGCGTCTGATTGATGCATCGTCTGTTGCGTTGAAGACCCCTATTACGTGGTGGTAATTTGGGATACTTCTTCATAGGATTTTGTGGAATTTGGATTATTTACTTGTGTCTTGAATTGAGGACCCTCCCAGAATCAAGCGAGCTTAGTGCGGGAACCCTGTAGCTGGTTGTAACATGAGAAAGGGATCCTGTATGGGTCTATGATTTAGGATCTTGCGCGGGTATTTGTTCTAGTATCCTGCTTTGATTCACTCGAGGAATCCACGTGGGAATACTCTAGGATCCTACGTGGGTCTGTTGTACTAGGATCCTATGTGGGTTTGATGGTTTAGGATCCTATGTGGGTCTGCCTCTCAACAATGTAAGATGATTTGGTAGTTACATATAATCATCTTTACTTACGTACCTAAGTTATACCTAATGTGAGATGAGTCTTTACCTTTTTGGGGATAACTATGTGTTATTATTCTGTGTGGCATACCTTTGTGGTACTTACCTTCGTGTTGATACCTTTGTGGTATTCTTTAGTGTGGTGTTACCTTTGTGGTACTTACCCTTATGGTGTTACCTTCGTGATATTCTTTCCTTTGTGGAACTGTTGTACTTTGGTTAAGATTTGGACCTTGTGTCTACTCATTAATGAGATGAGTATACTTGAAAACTTAGGTATATGTATGGGCATATACCTAAGTAGGGTTGACTGTTGTTCTCGTGCTTTGTGATTTTGGTATGGTTTGTGGTTTATCCTTTAAGGATTTGGAGAGACCTTATGGGTTCTCGGGGTCCCTACTGAGTATCATTATACTCACCCCTACAAGGGCTATGCCCACACCTTGTTGTGTTTGGCATAGACGACGGAAAACATTGATCGAGGCTGAGGGCACCAGGACTGGAGGTAGATCGGAGGTGGACATTAGACGAGGCGTACCGTAGAGATGACCGTTCAAGAGCTGTACCTACCCTTCATGTAGGATCCTTGGCGGGTTTTCATAGGAGTTGTTCTAGTTTACTTGTACTTCCTGTTTTTCTTGTACTTCTCAGTTTTCTTTTACTTTCCAATTGGTCTTGTATTCTGGCCCTTTTTTCTTACAGTACACACTCTTTTTTACTATATAGTTTACTTGTGTTCGTATCTTTTTGTGTGCTTGGATGTGTGTGTTTACAGGTTATAAATTCAATGCTTTCACGGTTTTAGGGAATACGCCTTTCGATGCTAGTCGCCAACCCCTAGCCTATGAAAGGAGGGGTTGGGGTAGTCACGACATGGGCCACGGGGGATGGGTTTTGGAACTTATCTTCTTTATATTGTTAATAAATTTAGATATTATGTTCAACCATAAATAAAAATAAGAAAATCATAGCAATAAACAACCATTAAAACTTAATAATATCATAATCAAATTAAATGAACATAATCATAATCACATTTGAAACATAACCCCCTTCTAATTTCCTAATTTTTGGTTTGTTATCTTTATTAAGATGATTACCACTCTTCATCCATTAAAAACTAAATCATGATAATTCCACATCTATAAAAACATAAAATAGGATAAGTCTTGATTCCCCTTCCTTATTATAAATCTTTAATAATTATTTAAAATGGCATGATGAAGTACAATGAGAACCAATAAAAAACCTCATGTTGAACCCATTAATCCTAAATGCATCGTCAATCATGAAAACTCCATCAATCATCAAAGAAGAACCCAAAAATTGAGAGAATAGGACAATCATGGAATTTTAATAAGAAACAATAGGATAAAAAAGAAGAAATGAGGAAAGGATATGTCTTGGATTGATGATAGTTCTTCTACAAAGCAAAGGACTAAGGATCAATTATAGGAGACTTGGTTAATCCAATACATTCCCATAGTTTCCTTGGTTTTGGGAGAAGAAGGATAAATAAAAAAATTGAGAGGCACTAAGAATTTATAGATAAATCTAGAAATCATTGTTCCACAACATGATAAGGATTTTTCATACTATAATGAGATCAGATCTGAATATCATGGGAAAATCTTCCCATAAAGCTCATAATTTTCCTCATGGTCAATGAACATTAAATTAATAAGAACAAGTAGGCTTATGACATGGATTGCCATGCATATTTTTTCTTTTTTAAGTATTTCTTTGTTTATTTTCAATATTAGATTTATCCTTTGGGTTCCCCATGATATTTTTGGTGAAAATAGAGATTTTGAGTTTTAAAGAAGGTGGTGCATGGTTGGTACCCCAACTGTGTACTCACCACTGTCCAAAACCAACATCCGCTACACCGTTTCCTATGCAAGGTGGTGTATGGTTGGTGCACTGTTAAAGGAAATTCTGTGCACTTTCCTAGGAAATGGTGTAGCGGATGTTGGTTTTGGACAGTGTTGGGTACACTATTGGTGCATTGTTTTTTCAAAATGTGTAGGCTGACCATGTGGCATGTCCATCTTAGACAGTTATGGGTGAAAAGTTTTCTCACAATTTTGAAAAATGTGTGGGAAAACCGTGTGACTTTTCTAGTTCATTAAAAAGATGAAAATTACCCTTGTTCTCTCTTTGTATTTAACCCTAATTCCTAATACTGAATTTAAATTTCTATTTCAAAAAAAATTAGGAAAAGTAAAAAACCAAATCAGTTCTATAAAGTAATTTAAATGCAGTAAGATATGAAAACATTATTAAAAACAAGGATGGAATTATTGGAGTTTCTTACATTGTGTAGCTTCTAGTAAAGAGTATGTGTCTTCATGTCTGGATCATCTTGGAGAAGATATTCAAATTGGTTAGCAAACTTATCCCATCTGTAAATATACTATTCTACATTAATATTTTTCTCATTAAAGGATCATGCTATTATTTTATCTTGATTATTGATCCAATCCCCTTGTTAACCAATAACTTTCACTCATAGTTTTATTTCTAAGATTCTTTTCTTCTCTTTCTCTGAGTCTTTGAGTTGGATTTGATCTGGATGCATTTCTTCATTATAATGTAAAATAAGAACTAGATTTTTTTTATTCCCATTTTCTTCCTCTACTTATTTAGTTTCATCCATGTTACCCTCTATATTACCCTGATCATGTCTCTGAACTCCAATTTTTCCATTTTGAAAGGCCAGGATTTCCTTGATTACCAGATCATGGATTTATGAACATGTATCTTTTTTCATGGATCTAATGGTAGATAGGGCTTACATCTTATTTGGTAACTCAGAATAACCTTTCTTTACTTTAACCCTTTTCCCCTTTACCACAATACACCCTCTAGCATCACAACTCCCCTTCCTTCCCTTTTTCTTTTTGGGGCTATTAATCCCTCTCTCACATGTTCCTTCCATGAGTTCAACTGATAGTTGGATAGCTATTTTCTCTTCATAATCGACCTCAGATAATTCTTGATCCCCTATGAGATTATTGGTTGGAAAAGGTAATCCATTACCCATACCATCCCAATGCTCCTCTCAATCACACTCTTGGTCTGGCCCTTTCTCAATCAAACCTGCAAAACAGTTCCTTAAAATTTTTCTTGGGTATTTGAAATATGGGTTTTCATTACCCCCCCCCCCCCCCCTCCCCCAATAAGGTAAAGAATTATCATATCCCTTCTTGTCTAGTGAAACACAAACTCATGAATTTTGTACATGTTCCAAGAGGGAGAGTCCATTACCAATGCACACTACCTTCATCCCTGAATCCATAAAAATGGATGCATGCACATATTTAGATACTATAGTGACCTACATCTGATTACACACACCCATGTCCTATTTTAGTTAGGATAAAACATCCACCACCTTTGGATTTTTAACCAATGCCCCTTCTTCACACTGAGTAGAAGGAACCTTAGCTGTAATATTCTGAGTCACCAGTTGGGTCTTAGTAATCATACTGACCTCCTTCAATATGCCTTTAAAATGTTCCTCCCCAAGATAGATCAGTTGAACCACTCCCAAACTATCATGATTAACATCCCTCTCCTTTGAAATCTCCACCTTTCTAAACTAGCCTCAATGGCACGAAGAATCCAGATGCCCAAGATGACCACAGAAAATACAGTAATCTTTCCATGATTTGTAAATGACAGCCTTCTTCCACTGAAATTCATATCCAAATTTTAACCACACCCAATCTAACAACACCTTCAACACATAAACCTCAACATAGATACAGGGTAAAACTATATGACTAACAACATCTATTCGACTATTGGAGCACAACAAGTTCCCAACGATATTTATGAGAACCTTCAAAATATAGGGGTTTTGAAAGGGGAGTGGGAGCTCTGGGAAACATACCCAAATAACTGATGTCAGATAATCATTATTCATATGGAAATCAAAGGACCACCAAAAGAGATAGAAAAAGAAAAAATTTCATTTATATGGAGCCTTATACCATTAAGAAACTAGATCATCCAAATTTTTGAACCATAACATGACATGTCTTCTATCAAGAATCCCTACCACTGCCCAGTCCTTTAAACACCATGATTCGAAGACAAATCGATTGAACATGTAGACTGAAGGTCAATGTTGTTAGAATCAAGCCTCCAAAGTTAGGTTAAAGATATTCAAAGAATTAGAGAACTCTGATAGTGATATTGGAAGATGAGGTGAAGCTTTATATAGATCTGGTACTTTCAGGAAAAGAGGGATCTTCGAAAGCTTAGAGAGATGGTATGGGTTTGAGAAAGGGAAGAAAGACAATCAGATATTTTTGGAAGACATGATGGGATAACCTCCCCCATTCAAAGAGGAGGGGGCTGAGAGCACTACCATCGATTCCTAGGGCATCATTGGGAGCGTGTCGAGAGAGGGAATGATCAGGATATCAAACCCTAATTCCTACCATTTCCTCTCCAATTTAGGATTCTCCATCCTAGGTTCCTATCCATCCTCTCCTTACTCCCTTGGATCTTAAATTTTGGCGTGGATTTGGTGTGGTTTATTCAATAATATCCAAGAAATTTCTCTTATCCTTCAATTTCTACCTCTTTATAGGGTTTATTCTCCATCCTTCTTGAGTTCTTATTTCCCATAAGGTTGTTTGACCTAAGGAGGGTTTTATCTTGTGTTTTTGGGAAAGATATTTATTATTAGTGTTCGATATTTCCTTTATAGGGTATTTTGGTTGTGTGGTTATGTTTTTGAACCAATATTCAGATGTTATCAAGTGTGAGGTAGGTGGTTCCATGATTTTACATTATTGGATGAGTTTAGCTTGTTTTATTTATTATTTATATGTGTTCTATTTATTGTTTATGTGGTACAAAAAAAAGTTTTGGAAAGGTTTCGGTGATAAAGATTTTATGAAAATGGATTTTTATAAGGAAATTGGTTGTATTCCTTATTTGCCTCTTATGGTGTTTCTTGAACATGTTTTATACCTTATATGGAAGGTGAAAATTGTATTTTTAAAGGGATTTAAAGGTGAAAATGTGATCAAAATGGGTTTTACTAAGTGAATGGGTTTTTTGGAATGTTGGATTCCTTGTTGTGTACCTTAAATGGGCTTTTGAATTGTCACGAATGGTATGAAAATAATTTTTGGGAGAATAGGGGATTTCCCATGGAACATTGATAGATTTCAAGTATGTTCTCCTTGTTGTGTATTAAAATGGGTTTCATAAATTGTGAAAGTGGTGTGAAATGTATTTCCAAATGGTTTTACTATGTGCGAAATGGAAAATAGTTTTGTTTATGGAAAATGATGATTTCATTGTGGACTAGATTTTTGAATCAATGTGATTTTTGAAAATGGTGATTTCCTTGTGAGCTTATGATGCATGGAATGATTATGTGAAAGTGATGATTTCTGTGATATGTGAAATGAAATTTGAGAAAAAAGGGAATCTCGGGAATCTAGGTGGGTGGACTAGAACAAGTATGCTAATTAAATCAGAAGTGGCATGGCCCAAATTCATCTAACAGTATTTATGTTATAACACTAACTAAACATGTGATATGATCGAAAACCACTAGAAATTTGGTTCAGACCCTATATAGTGGATCATTAATTTTAAAATTGTTGGATTAATAGAACATTGGATGAGATCCTGTCTAGTGGCTCATGCATGAGAACTCTATTGGTAGTTGAGTTGTAGGATTTTGATCACCAAGTTATGAGGTTTCTAGAGTTCCACTTGAACTAATTACCTGTAAGGATTTTCCCATGTTACTCTCTTGTGACATAATGCTGATTTGATGTGGTTTTATCCATAAGTATATGGTATACCTTGTGCACACATTTATTTGAAATCAAACATAAAAACAACCTAAGAAAAAAACCTAAACAAGAAAGGACTAAGAATGATCGTTAATCGATATTAATTCTAGTTTAAATCACACTTTTATTACTATATTGAAATTTATTCATCTATTATGAGTAGTTTTATTGACCATAAAAATATAAAAAATAGTCCAACATAATTATAATTCAATATATACTCATGAAAATTCTTGTCATATTATGAAATTTTTTAGAGTACAATAACAATTATCAATTCCAACATCGATTTCATTTTATCTTACTATATTTATTTTGTTAAAAAATTTAGAAATGATATTAAATAATAAATAATAATATAGAAATCATAGTAATAAACTACTAAATAATCTATATAATATCATAAACCAATTACATGAACAAAATCATAATCACATGTGAAACACAACACCCATTTAAATTCCTTAATTTTTTGTTAATTATCTCCATTCGGTTGATTCAAAATCTTCTCTCATTGAAAAATAAATCTTGATAATTCCACACCTACACAAAAATAAAATAGGATAAATCTTGAATCCCCTACCTCAATATGAAACTTCAACAATTACCAAACAATATAGGAAAAAGGATAATGAATGCCAAAACGAAACCTGATGATGAAGTCACAAACACTAAAGACACCATCCATCATGAAGCCTCCATAAATAATTGATAAATAATAAAAAAAATCAAGATAATAATAATGTTATGTATTTTTAAGAAGAATCAAGAGATGAATAAAGAATACAATAGGAAAATAGATACCTTGAATTAAAGGTATTCAATACACAAAGAAAATGCCTAAGGATCAACAATTAGGGCTTGGTTTATCTAAATCTCTTCCAAAATCACCTAGTATTTGAGAGAAGGCATAAATATAACTAGTTTTTTATACAATAATAATTTATAAGTAGATTTAGAAAATAGTTCATAATGTCTTGATAAGGATTCTTCTCACTACAATGAGCTCATATTTGAATTTTGTGATCAATCTTCCCACATGGAACTCTATTTCCCTCACAATCAATGCTCATTTATTCTACGAGAATAAGAAGGTTCATGAAATAGAAAATTTTGTCACACTTTAATGCTCAAACCACTAAAAATCACTGTGAAATACATAACCTTCTTTATCAACCTGATCAACCCCATACCATGATCATAGCGTGGCATATACACTACAGTGCAATGCTCCCAAAAACTAGGGATTCATAGTGAAGTGCCTATAATAATGGTACAATTTTTCCTTTTTTGATATTTAACTAAACTCCACATAATATTAAACCAAATCCAATAAAACTATCATACCACAATAAGACTCCCCATATCGTAATGATTCCCACATAGGATTAACTCAAATGAATTAATATAATATTATCCCATGGAAATGAACTTATGTAAGAATGACCCAATATCTCTTCAAACCCTTCACATCATAGAAGAACACATTACGTCACTTCCAATAGAGCCCTACCAAATATAGAAAATCCAACTCTCACAACCATAATCCCATGTTGAAAGACAACCCTTACACTCTAATCTAATCTTCATGAAGTGATATTCTAGGAAACATATCCAAGTTCCATACCTCACCCCCCCAAAAATAACACTTAACATCCCCTCACTCCATTAGCACCAAATAAACAATAATTTAATAGTTTAAAAAAATTTCTCTTACCCCAAAGCAAAACAACCATCACCCATAGTGACCACCACCTCATTACTATCACTTTCCAAAAATCACTTCCATAACTACACCATAAAAATATCCATATATCCACACAAAACTACCATAAAAATTTTATTAATTTATTGTTTCATCACATTATTCATTGAAATCTATATTTACCATTTATTAGTATCATTACATTCATTATGCCCTGTATTTTACATATTTAATGTTGGATCATTCATTAAATAACTTCTTGTTTCAAGCCATTAATTGTTCACTTATTTACTTAAATTACTACCACTTTACATTTAATAATCATATAAATTCATTGCAACCATTATTATTCATCAATTACATTCATTCTATCCATAATCAATTACCATTTAATAACCCAACATTTACCGATTCTAGCTCATCCCCCATTACCATTTTCATTAATTCACACCCCATTCCATACCATTGGGAAACTATAATACAATACAACAACATCCTAACACATCAGAAAATAATATTCCCCACAATACATGTAAACAACCACCATAATAGTCACAAAACCACTTCCTTTACACACAACTAGCCATGTCACCACTACCATAACCACACAATGTCCCATCCATTATTACCACATCAACAACCACACCGAATCCTCCCAACCAACTATAAAAATGATCCATAACCCTTAAAATATCATCCAAAGATACTCATTATACAATAGAAACAATGGAAAACATATTAGTAATTCACTATAAATAACTTTTCTTCAAACATTATTTTATATTAAGGAAGAATTTTAGGTTCAACACTAACACTTTAATTCTAGATTTCCACACAAACAATTCATTATCAAATTTAAGTGATTAACACATTATGAAATTTGATTCTAAAAATCAATAGGGTAAAAAATGTATTGAACAATATAAAAAATAAATAATTTATCATTAATATCATTAAAATCTCCAACATATAAGAAATATCATTTAATCTCATAATGAATAAGTTAATCACCTTCTTCCCTTAAATTTCCTTTAATATAGTTTATTATCTATTTATGTTAATCCATACCAACCACTAAAAGAAAAAAATAATGAAAATTATATAATTTACACATAGATAATAATGGATAATTATTAAATCCCATACCTCAACCAAATCTTTAACAATAATTACACTAGATGATGAGAAAGAATCATTTAAATGCCTCCCAACACATAATTCTCAACCACAAAACTGAAACATAATCATTCCCCATCAAAACTACAACATAGAAACATCAAAACTAAATTAACACTATTGCCACATCCAGACCTAGGAAGAATGGATAATAATAGAATCAAGAAGGGATGAGGGATCCACCTTGAATCATAAGGGGTTGATATCTTGAAGTTGGATAACAAAACCAATAAAAGGAAAAATAAGGATCCCCATAAATACACCACCGATCTCCTAGGGTTATAAGAAATATGGAACAATAAGAGATAATTAAATAAATGTCCTAAATTTATAGTCACTTTGGAAAACTAAAAAATCATGGCATGATGAGTTATAATCACACTACAATGAGGCCAAATCAAGAACACATCTGAAAATCACAACATTATTTCCCATTATATATCCCAAATATCACAGTTAAAATTTCCTTAACTCCACACATTCAATGAAGGTCATGACGCAATACCATTTCTAGGGTGCAATGATACCAAAATAGGAAAAATCGTAAAATAAACCTCCCAGAACTCCATATTATAATGAGTAGAGCCATGCCACAACAGACCCCAAGGAATATTAAAAAAATGGATCATGTAATATTAACACGAAATTCTTTAATACCACTTTTTTATAACCCAAAAAAAACATTATATAATGACCCTACCATAAGGAGAAATTATATTAATTCATGTTAGATAAACCGAAGGGCTCCCCATGCAAGAATAAACTAGGAACCTCCATGCCACAACCATACCTCTTTACATCACAACCAAAATTTATCCATTAAAAAATGTGATTCCAAAACCCCATATCCCACACCCCACACCGTAATACATGAACCAAAAAATATCCCATCTCATCATGGTGAAACACACAAAACTATAGAAAAAATATCCTATCCGGCTAACTCTACATGGTGTAGTGAATAGGGAAACACTACAATGCAACTTCTCATCTAAGATTTTATATATTATTATATCTTCCTCCTAACCTTTTTTTGAATCCATTAACACCTAGAAATAAAAAAGTAATGGTTTGAGTAATTCTATTTTATTTCATTGGATACCTCTCAAACAATTCTTATACTCAAGAATAAAAACCAACTGAGAAATAAAAAACTAGCCACAAAACCTAAACACCTCTAAGAGATACCTCTCAAACAGGAATAACAACATTACCAAAACTCAACACATAATTAAGATAAATAATCTCAATAAAACTTCCACAAAATAAAACACCTATATATCAAATAAAAAATAATGTTCAAAACATCTTAGGATACCAAACTCTTATCTATGACTCACATTCCCACATACACTCTTCTAATCCACCAACCCTCCATAAAACACAAACCAATGGAACATTATGCAGGTACAACACCTACTACTAATGATCATGAATCTAAATCATCCACTCCATGAATGTTACATCATTCACCACATCCAAATCACCTCAATCAGGGAAATGGGATTCATTGTTAAGATATTCATGAAGTTGTGACACATAGAAGACACCATGGATCTAATCCAACTACAGGAGAATCACTAAATGATAAACTACCCCTCCAAAAAACTTTAACATCTAAAAAATGAATAAAATGATCTCAAATTTTACTATATTTATCAAAACACTAAGACCAAAATGAGGGGAAACCTTCAAGAAAACATTATCACCAATATCAAACTCCAGAGGTCTTCTCGTCTGATTCACATATGACTTTTGAAAATATTTCATAGTATTCATTTTCACTTGAATCATATAAAAATACTCAGTCATGCTCTGCACTATATCTAGTCCAAGGATCATTTATTTTCCAATACCATACCAACACAATTAATATATATATGGAAACTCATAAAATGCCTTGAAAATATCCATTCTAATAGATGATTGGTATCTATTATTATAGGAAAACTCAATGGGTAGGTGTTTAACCTATGAGACTCGAAAATCTAGAACATCTATTCTCAAAATGTCCTAAAATATATATATTATCTACTCTAAATAACCATACATATAAGGATGGAAGGAAATTCTAAGATTTTAATGACATCCAAAATCATGATAAATACCTCCACAAAAATTTAAGGTAAAATAGGGATTGTGGTTAGAGATAATGATCCCTGGAACCATGTGAATATTCACTACCTAATCCACATACATCCACTCTAAAACATCCATAGAAATAAACTCCTTAATCCCTAAGAAATGAGCCAAATACTCTAATTGATCCATGGTCACCTAAAATTGAATCAAATAATCCTTGATCTTGAGGAATACTATCGAGGAAATGAATTAAAATATCCTCCTGGTTAAACTTAATGATAACAAACCTCCAGGAACATGATGTTGTACTTTCACCAACTAAAAAACCAGGCACCATGACACAAACTCTCTCACTAACCACTTCATCAATAGACACCATAATTGAATCCTCATGTCAGTGTACATATTGTATATACATAAATGTACACCTAATTTCAAGAAATGAAACTCGTGAAGAACCTTTTCTTGTATCACCAACAGGATGAAAAACATCCCTTAAAATAACACCTAGTTTTGATCATCCTCTGACCATCCCTTAGAAGCAACACCAAAAACAATATGATCATACTAAACCTCTATATATAGATCTATAAACTATGACTCCTAAATATACTATAATAAGGATGAATACAATCATATAATATAGAAAACCACTTCCAATAGACTCTTACATATCAAGATACATCACTGCAAACTTCTCTATCACTCTCCGTGCATATCTTGAATCATGAACAACATTTATTTACAACTTTATACAGAGCATATATACAACCAAATTCCTTTTACCTGGGGTGTAATTGATCTCAAATTTTAGTCTTTTAAGAACTCCATCCACTTTCACTAATAAAAATTCAAATATCACTGAGAGAAAAGTTACTACAAGATATTATGATTCATGAAGACTAAAAAGAATTTACTGATGAAGTAATGTCACCATAGATTTTGAGAAAACACCACTACTACTAACTCAAGATCATGGGTTAAAGATTATCACTCATGAGGATATAACTACCTAGACCCATATGAGATCACCATTCTATACTATATCAGAACATACCCCAATCCAAGATGATAAGCATTAAAGAAAACCTTGAACATGCTTCCTTGTTTTGGGAACCAAAGAATAGGATCATTAATTAACTTCTCCTTCAGGTAGTCCAAAGTTACCTAAGACTTCTTAGTCTATAAAAAGGCATGTTTCTTCCTGTTTAGGGTAGTAAAATGGGTTTGAATCTAGGATAAATTGAACATAAACCTATGATAATATTCTATAAGAATAAGATAACTACAAAAAACTACAAAATGCCTAGGTATTCCCAAGAAAAAACTATTTTAATATTTAAGAAATTAGGTACCACTCCATGATAAGACACCACATGGATAAGTAAATTCACCTCACAAATCTAAAAAATCATTTGGATAATTTACTATAGAAATTATAAAAGAAAAAGGACCTCCAAATTAGTCCTTATATGCTTAACATGATCCTCCTTTGACTTAGATTTCATGAGAATGTTTTCAATGAACACTATAATGAACAAATCTAGGAACTCATGAAACAAAAATTTTATGAGTAGCATGAAAATGGGTATGGAATTCATGACATAAAATTTCATAACTATGAACTCAAAGTGCTGTTATAAATCCATAAAAATGGTCCTTGGGTTATTCTTATCCTTCCCCATCATATGACGATACCAAGGAAATATATAAATCTTTGAAAACCATCTAGATCCCTTTAACTAATTAAAGAAATAATCTATCCTCAGAAGGGGATAATTATTCTTTATTTTCACCTAGTTCAACTATAGGTATTCTATTCATAGCCTCATAATACTATCTGCATTCTTGGAGAATAACACTAGACAGCCCCATAGAGACACACTGGGCTGGATTAAATCCTTCTACATTAAATAATTGATCTAAATCCACAACTTCCACAACTCAGATGGTGTCATACAATAAATATACATTGAAATCATAAATACTTTAAGTTATAACTCTATCAAGTACTTGATATCATGTTAATGGGTAAAGGTCACAACCTCTTTTATAAAAACATCGGGAAAATCTTCAACAACCATAGGAAACACTTCCATATAAATCTCCAATGATCCTAATATTAACTCCACCAGCTGAGAAGATAAGGAATATAACCACTTGTAAACCATATAATGGTATTGCTTTCTAATGAACACTACACATTGGCCTTCCACATCCAGGAACTAAAATATACACCAGAATAAATTGATTGTCATATACATAGAGTACAACTATTTAATGACAAGAATGAAATTTTATGGTTGTATCTATAGAAAGAAGAAATATTCCAATGACTAATGTTTCCCCATCATTAACTCATAACCATAGAACACATAAATAAAAATAAATTGACATATAATTGGAATTTTACATACTAGAGGAACTTGAAAAATCTCCACCTTGACCCCTAGAATGTTGACCAAGGTGGAAAAAATAAATAAATTTGAATATATATAATAATAAAAATGAAAAAACCAAGTTGTAAGATAAAAATATGTTACCTCAGATGATCTATGGACCACTTGGTGCTAGTATCTCCATAGCATGCAAAAAATTGCATCTTTTTCCTCAACCTCAATACACCTATTTAAAATCACCTACATGAATATAATTATCCCTATGTCCCTATGGATGAGGGGAATCACAGGGATTCCATTATCCTAACCCATCTCCTCTCATTTAACCAAAGTATAACTAGCCTTACTAATGATAATTCTCTAAGAGATATGATATTGTGACTGAACCAAAAGGAAACCACATGTGTCACACTAGACACTAATAATTATAGGGAAATAAAACTCTCAAGGTCTATGACCTCCACAAGAAAAGAACACTAGAATGAATCTATTACTAGATGCATGAGAACTACTATCTCAAGAGAAAATGAAGAATATTGTTGAGACTGAATCCTTATTGGTTAAAACCTAAACTTCCCAAACATTTATGACCCACTATATATATCCTTATTCCATAATAAGTTCTAATGAATCCATTATTGAAATAATATAGGCCACACATTCATCCTCTCAATCACACATTCCTTAGCTAGCACCTCCAAATACATAGGCAACATAAATGAGGTAACCTGATACTAAATCATAGGATACAACTCCTCCTCAAAATATTGTGCTCTAGACTCTTTATCTAGGAAGATATATTGGGAAAATAGAGAATTTCCTTGAATAAAATCTTGATTTATTGAATTTTTATGCTCCCCTATTGAAAATAAATAAACTCATACAACTTTTATACCTTAATTATCAACTAAACAAACTCTACTAGAAACATTTTCTAAAAAACCTCCCATATAATTATTGACTCCTAATGCACCCCAAGAAATAGAATTTACCACTAATTCATAGCTCCCTTCAACTGACTAACAACAAATGGGATCTAGTGATCCTTCCTATAATGGATCAAACTAAAGGAAATCTACATATCCTCATACCAATGATCTATCTCCTAATTAAAGACACTCCCCTCATACTTTTCCAATCTCTAATGTTGAAACTCATGCAATTCCTTCCTCTAAGACACATCCTCCTAATTCGGGGCAACCATATTATGGTCAACCTGATCATCCTTATACACCTAATCAAACCAAACCACATGTTAATGTTGACAACCTTTCATGTCTTTAAGGGAAAAAGAAATCTCATAATCCTGGGAACATGGAATACATTTAAGACTATGTAATTAGACACATTTTAACTACCTAGAATCACCCTAATTAAACAAAATAATTAATAAAACATGATTAATGTACCTATCCTTGACCTATAACCTAAAATCAGTATCATATTACCTATTATATTAAATAAACTCAAAGTTATTAAATCAGATCACATCGAGCCCTAATCACCTATGTCCTAGTTAGTTTTCTTATATATGTCACATTCTACCCTCAACTAACATAATTTCTTTATAAAACCATGTAATAGTCACCAATTCTTATCTCTGATATCCACTCTATATATTATAAAAATATTTAATACAACTCTAACATGACTTGACACCACTAAGAAACTTTCCTAGGCTGACATTGAAGATAACTGCGGCCCCCAAAGATCACCTCTAATAATCTATGGGTTGGAGACTGACACCGAGGGTATAAAGCACAAAAAAGGGAGGAATTACCCTCCTAAAACCTAAGAATAAGATAAACCACCAATAAAACCCATATAGTATTAAATAAAACCCAACCCAAAATCCATGTAAATACCATACAAAACAGGGTCTCCAAAATAAAATACCAAAAGAAAACTCATATAGTAATGAACCTGATAGAACCTCCAATCCTCAAGCTAGTAATTTATGAATCGTTCACCAACTCCCCCTTAGAAACTTTAAAAAAAATATATATATATTTAATCATACAAGTATACTTAATAATATCCTCACCAAAACCTCTTATGAAAATGTGGAAAGAGAATTCCTTGGTGAATAAAAAGTATAACTAACTCTCACCTATATCAGTTCATCTATCACCCAACCATAATAAGTCTCACCCACTTGATATCATATCAATGTATAATAACTTATTATAAAAAGGATATATGTCAATAAGGTACCTAACATCCACCTCCCCACTGATCTAATCACTCTCACACCCCCAACAACATATGTCATTTTCTAAAATCCCTTCCATATCCACACATATACATAACCAAATATCATATCGCAATCATTAACACACAAAAATAGACACATTAAACATCACCACATAATAACCACATATCACATTATCATCATAGTAGGGTACCAAGAACATGAAAAACATCAATCATGTGCACTCCTCTTACCATGCATGACCACAACCATGCATCCCCATCATAATCAAAAACAATGTTAACTAGGATATACATACACAAACCACTTTATATTAAAGACCATATGTATATACGTACCTTGATCCATCATAGCCCACACTAAATAAGATGGGAGAGGAATAGGTAGTGGTAAATAATTTTTTCTCTCTACAGCTTGAATGTTAAGGAAAAAAACCTAAACCCCATGTCCTCATATAGGAACTGGATGGGTTACCCCACTCGAGTGGTGGTGTGTAATAAATAATAAGAAAATGAAGATA
The DNA here is from genome assembly GCA_963277665.1 of Viscum album. NCBI lineage: Eukaryota > Viridiplantae > Streptophyta > Magnoliopsida > Santalales > Viscaceae > Viscum > Viscum album. The sequence goes on along the minus strand of OY728127.1, from coordinate 442,624,725 downwards.
ATATCATAAATCTATAAGACCAACCTATGGGTTTACACCAAACTAATACAAAAATCACCCACAATGGACACCACCTCATTACTACCATTTTCAAACATTCTATTCCATCACTACACCACAACCCGACCCATCTATCCACACAAAACATCCCTAAAAAAATTTTAAATTTCCCATTTCATCACATATATCATTAAATTCAATATTTACCATTTACCATAAAAATTAAATCAATTGTTCCATTAATTTTCTATATGTAATGTTAAACCATTCATTAAACAACTTCTTGTTTCAATCCATTCATCATTCACTTATTTACTTCAATTCAAACCATATACAATTTAATAATCATATTCATTTATTATAGCCTTTTTAATTCATTAGTTATATTCATTCCATCCATAATAAATTTCCATTTGACAACCCACTATTTACTGATTCCATCCCATCACCCATTGGTATTTTAATTATTTACAACCCTATACCATGCAATGGGATAACTTTAACAAAACCCAAAAATAACTAAACTTATCATGATATAAAGCATTGTTAGGGTCGGATTTGAAAATCATTTTCTAACCTAGGAGTTAGAACTCTTAGAAAGATAAGCTCTTGAAATATAACTTCTAAATGATAAGTGTAAATAGATGAAGTATAAGTGATAAGATCCCTAAATATAAAATTCATGTAGACTATATAATGATGTGGTTAGTTTCTAGAAATCAAAACGTGTCCCTTAAATCAGACTGTAGGTGAAGTGATAATCATAAATTATTTTCTTAAAAACTTACACTAGGAAGAAATAATATTCTTTATGAAGTATTCCCTTGATAGTTTTTTTGGAAAATGGATATATAATAGTAACTTTAATGGAATTTAACAGTTAACTCATGAGAGTTCCAAAAGTTCACACTATGTACCAGTTGGATGAGTTGAGGAGGTGGAATTATTTCATCGAATAGAGAGAGATCCATGAAGACGGTAGCTATATGGATTCACTATCTATGGGAATCAGAGTATAGGGTGACTGGTTACACTAGTTGGGACCAACTAAAAATATTAATATGGATCATTTGATTATATAATTATGATATTATAATTATATTTTGATTCCTTTGAAATTACTTGGCCCACTAAGGCCCTACTCAGGATGGCGGTAAACTGATTTTGACCGCCAAATACCACCTATAATAAGATAAGGGCTTATTATTAGAAATAATTTTTCATGTCTCATAATATGGTAGGTCATAGCCAATACCAACATTTAATAATTACATATCTCAAATGAATAAAATAACTAATATAATGAATATAAACAATTGAACTATATGCAATACATGTATGAGACAAAAAACTACAAATAATCCCCGAATGATCTAATACAAAGGAATTTTATATCTTATAAACCTCTAAAATTTTCATATATAAGTCATTTAAAATTTTATCCTCTTTATGTTTACTTTTGAGATGATATTCAGCCTCAATGGTCATCCCCACCAACATGAAATGCCATGATCCATCATGAGTCCCCAAGCATCCCAAAGCATCTGCTCCAAACAATCCATAATAGCTCTATATCCACTAATACCATCTATGAACCTATGAATCATCTCTAGAGACTCAAAATGTGTGGGCACAAAGCCCATAAAATGGTGAGTATAATCAAACCTAGTAGTGAACCCTAAAACTATAAGGAAATATGAGTAAATAGTCATCTCAAAACCCTCGATACTAGAAAGTATTCAGGAAGAAAACTAGAAGGGGTCCAGATATGCTCTATAACCAAAAAATTTAAGGATGTACGGAAGTTCCTAATTATCACAGCTCTGATCCTTAAAATCCATACAACTAGGGGATCTCATAACACCAAATAGTTTATAAATCATGAAGTCTATAGACATATATATACCATATCTCAAATTCAACCTATGTGGTTCCAAGAGTCACAAGTCCTAAAGAAAAATATATTGATTAAACTTTCCATCTAAAAGACCACTACTATAATCCATGTAGGGGATCCTACTCATTACTAAGGAATTCTCATCATTTGAGGTAACACTGCACCCTTTGGTCTATCAATACTACACCACCAATCAAAAATCTGAACTACCAATTCCAAGAAACCTTTGTAACCTGAATAAAGAAATTGTGGAGAATCCTATTCCCTAGGAATGTTGGAGTAATACCAACTCCATTGGAATATATCATTCCTTGATTGGTCTCTTAGACATGGGTAATATTTACTACATGGATAAAGGATCATGCATCCTGAGTAAGTGGGGGAAAACCGACCCAATATGATCTTCAGTCATAGTATATTATGCCCCAAGTATATGGTTTAATTACTGATCTTTACTAAGCATGGGGGGACCTACACTCTAACATAATCATATCTACAAGTTGGGTATTAAAATCCTAGAACACTCTATGTTTAATTCTTAAACCTAGTCATCATACCTATATATCTAAATTCAAGACCAACCTATGTAAACTCTTAAACAAACATAGATATCCAAACAGACTACTATATTGTGATATATGTAGAAAATACTAAATATAATCTATTTATTTTCTCAAAAATGGATTCTAAGAAAGTAGATATGAAAATCCACTAAGGTTAGAAAATTTCACTATATGTACTTTGGGGGTACATGGTGTGTAGCCACTCAATGATAGCCTGGTCATATATTGCCTCACCACATGGAGTGTAATGTTCCACCTACATGTTGTGTATGATAAGGTACATGGAATATTGGACTGGTGAGGTACTTGTCATATAGGACTAGTGGGGTACTCAGTTTGTACCACCACAACATGTGTCATGAAATGGTCAAAACAAATAGGGTGACTCAGAAGGTGCATAGTATGTGTTTTCAAATGGACACCTAGGTGTGTAATCCCTATACATGTCGGTCCGGTCAATTGGGGATACATAGTGTGTGCACTGGGATACAAGGCATATAATATTTATATCCATCCAAAAACATATCCACCACTATTAAGGGACTACACAGTGTGTGAATCTAGAACACATGCTATTTATTCATCATTATGAACCCAAATTCTGCAGAATGTTCAGAAATTACCCAATGTCATCATACTCACCACTAATAAATACTGAATCTTCTCCAAAACGCTTATCCATGGATGTAGCACTTCCAAGAGTCGGTTTTCATTTATTAATCTCTAGAAATGAAGATCTCCACCGCTCTCATAGACACGCTCCTCGATGCCCCATTGGTTTTGCATCATTATCCCATCCCAGAATATTTAAATGCCAAATGAACCACTCACATTCCTTGAAATCCATCATCAATCTTGAAAAAATAAATCATAGTCTTAGATATATATCATGAATCAAATCAGATAGTTATTTATTGAATCATTTTCCAATATTAAGGTCAAATATTAACCTGTGAATAATGAGGAAGGGAAAACCAAATAAAATCATAATTTAGAATAAAATATGATCGTTTTGAATCATAAACACCAATAATTAGTGTTGAATTAATATAAAAAGGTTCAATATACAAAGAAACCCTAAATTTATTGGTAAAATTGAAAAACATAAGTAGATAGGTCTATGAAATTTGGGGAAACAATCAAAAATGGTAAAATATATGCTTGAAATCATAAATAATGGAGAAAAACATAACAAATCCCTATGTTAGGTGTGAATCACTTATTGATGAATATCATACTCATATCCATTATCATTGAAAAACCCGATGAGTAATTCCTTTTATGGTTCCTGGTTTTTTTCACTATCTCTCCTTCATTGACACTCTCTCAAATCATAAGGTTCACATGAATAACCCTAGGATTTGATGATAAGAATGATTAAATATAAATAGTGTCTAGGTTAAGTGTATTTAATCACCATTGATGGATTAATTAATTGTAATTATAATTTCCCTTATTAATATGATTTAACCCAACAATGATGGAAAACCTCTAGGGGTCCCTGATTTGAATGGGAGTTATATAACCCCTAAAGTAGAACCTATATTTTGGATGTAATCTAGGTTTCATAATTAACATTTGATACTATATTTAATAGGAAAAGAATAATTACTGATAATTTTCATGTAGGCTAAAAATAATATTTTTATAGTTAATATATTTTTATCAAGTCTCTACCATGCCTATAATTTTTCACCGGCCATGTATAGGGACAAACACCACACCCTAGAATCAATAGGACCCTCAAAAGTAATTAAAGTCACCTGATAGGGTAAATTTACCATTTTACCCCTAGAGAGGTCCTAGAACATTGAAAATCAAAATTCAGTTAAGTCTCATTTTATAAAAACCTTAACCATTACATCCTTTTCACCTTAATATGTTTTTCATCATCAAAAAGTAAACAATTGGGGTTCCCTAAAAAGGAAATTTACAAAGTAGCCTTATGAAAAAAAATCAACCCACCATTGTATGAAATTCCTTTGAGTCAAATGTTCAACTTCTAAGAAAACTCAAGAAATAATTTTCTATGGAAAAACATCCAATTTTACTTATGAAGATACTAACTCCAATCTATATCAAAATAAGAAGTTAGTGGAAAGATGCACCTACTCTAAGTGAATATTTTTAAGCCTCCAAACCCATAACCTTTTATCATCCAAAGATCTTTTTTCAACATGAAATGAAATGAAACTATGAACTATATACATAGATATTAGAATGGTTCACTGTCAGGGTTACCCCTGGTGGGAGGACCTCTCCCCCCATCATAAATATCATCCTATATTATTATTGTATGATAAAAATCCATCTAAGTTGTGATCCACCACTGATCACTTAACCAATATTTCACACTGACACTAGAGGAGTTTTTAAGGCAACATGCTCCTCCAAATCCATATAAGTTTCTCAATCCCATTTTCTTCTATCAAATAACCAAAACCAATGTCACTATCTTCAGACTCAAGAGAAGAACAGGCCTTCCTCCTTAACCTCGATACAAACATATGTTGGAATACCTTATCCATATCTTGTTCTCTAACAGGTTTTCACCCACTATTAATGATTACCAAGTTTTATTGTCTATCTTTTGAGATATCTAACAGTGGGTATATTAGGAATAATAAAACCACATCAAACTACTCATATATGCACCACTACCTATCGGGTGGCCTAATACACCACAATCCATCATGGATAGTCTAAATCATTCAAATGAACCAGCTCTATAAGCCCTAAATCCCAAGATAACCCCTTACCCAAGTAACTGAAGTCCATAATACCATAGGAAAACTTCCTCCATCACCACGTAGAAATATTTTTAATTTTAAGGGATAACCCATAAATATACACTTAACATACCACACAAAAGGTAGCACTCCACTATGGTGTCCTCAACTCAATATTCCTATTATGTTATTCAATACAAACACAAAAGGAAAACAACCATATTCCTAGTAAAGTGGGAAAAGTGATCCCAACCATCAATAAAACCTTTCATGTCTATCTTCTAAGAATGTTTCATCACAAAGGACTAAAAATTCAATATCACCACCATGGGCCTCTCTCACACATGGAAATAGTGTGAGGACACCATAATTGATAAAACGTGGTAAATTTTCTCTCTTTAAAAAATATTCATCTACTCAAAAGTTAGTTATCAGGAACCTACTCTATCATCTGGACATAGAGTCCCTTTAATAAATATTCAACTACCATATTTTTATTATGGAACCAAAATATCTTCAACTTCTATGTACAAAATTTTATGAAGACCTATTATATCCCATGAATAAAGATCCCTTACTACGAAACTTTACTATACAGGTGGGACTACCATGGTAAGTCAAGGTAAAATTCCTTGATTTCTTAATAGGCTCCCCCATGATCAAATACTAGGGAGAATTAGTCACATTTCTCCATAAACACCATAAAGGTTTTTATTATCCCACTCAAATATCAAATATAATGATGTCTATAGAATACAAGTTAATGGATACTACATTCTCCCATCGAGGGAAAGCCATAGGTTTCCCTTCAAAAGCATTAGTACACTCCTTCATATCTGTAGGGGTGAATTCACACCAAAATATTCATTGACCACATCACATCAAGGAACTTGAAGTAATCTATAATATCTAAAACATTACTAAAATATGACTCATTAATCCCAACCCTAAATATGGTGATATCACTTTACTATAAGGGGTGATTGAAATATGGTTACCATCGATGGAAACTCTCTAGATGAAAAGGGCATTGATAGAGGTCCCACTAAAATATATAACTCCAGAACATATAATAAATAAATAATAACTCACACTTGATACATCCAGTATGATGGTCCCTAGAGATAGTACATGAATCGTACTTTAAACTATATTAATTGATGCCTAACTATAGTCATCTATCACGCATATCTTTTTTAAGTTATGACCGGAAACACCCCATGTGTGATAGGAACTAACCAAGGGTGGGGATTATGGGAGAGTATCATAGAATCATCCATTTTCATCTTGTCCAATACCACCCACTTCCCAAATGAAACTACTCCCTTCTAGTCCCCTAACTTATATCAAAAAATATCTAAACTAAGTACCATCCTCCATGTATAGGTTTTTCCATGACACCACTATGATATTCTTCAGGTGGGATGTTAACGTTCCCCACAAATTGGGTTCATCTTCACAATGAATAGTCAATTTCCAAATTGCAATTAGGGACTTCATCATAGGTTAGGCCACATAAAAACACTACCATAGTTTGACAATTCTTCCCCAAGAGTCTCTTATTGAACCATTTAGCTTAGGAAATTCCACTATGAAAACATGTACAAAGAACATCTCATTAGGATTGTGTCCCTTAACATGTATTCAAATATATTCATGATTCATTATGGAGGATCCCACATCCTTAAATAAAACTATATCATGAAAAATGGATCAAACTAAAACTATGGTAGATAAGTCCCATTGTGAGTTTGGGAAAAACATCTCTCACTAATGGCTCGTTATTCTATAAAGTAATCTTGATACAGGAATCAACATCTAGTTAGATAAAAACCCAATTCAGATGGTAATGCATGTATCGTACTTTAGGAAAACCTATATAACATGAGGATCAGGATCTCCTCAAAAACCCACAAGTTTATCGTCATAAATCATGAAACATGTCTATTTTACCATTAGTCTTATCTAATTCAATAGGAACTATCATCCTCTATACAAGAAATATATGAACTAAGTGAAAATGAGAGAGAAACTACCTAAAATATTATGAAAATAACGTCTCAAAACCAAGTCTCCAAAAATTATTCATTACCCATTAACTTTCATTGAGAGATCCAACTAAATACATGGTCTTATCATGGCCTTACCTTCTCACACAAGTTGGTTATCTATGGGTAAAACCCTTCATTTTATAGGGTAAACTCATAGGATTAGAGAATATATTGATTATTTTACATTGAAATGTCATGAAATATCATAATTTACCACTAAATTATTCATGTGACAACTTACCTATAACCTAAAATGATGTATTAGAGATCTTGGTTGACTAATATATTATTAGAGTCCTAGAGAAAGGATACATTTTTTGTTGTACAAACACTAGTCTCCCTAATATGATAACCAAACTAAAGACCCCCATAGCATCATCACCCAAAATTATCAAACTAATCCACACTTTATTACTAGATAAAAACACAATCCCTAATATATACCATTTTTTATACCACTCTTACATGACCTAGCCCACCCCCCCCCCCCCCTGGAAGGCGGTAAGTCAAGTGTTCCATCCCAAGACCTCATCCAATAGACTAGGGGTTAGTGACTAGCACCAAGTAAGAATATCTCACAATATAAGAGTCCTTAACTTATACCAACCTACAATAGAAACATATCTGAGATGCATAAAATAATTAAAAGAATGCATATAAACAACTGAACTTTACACAACACATGTATGAGATAAAAAGATACAAGTATAGACCCACATAAGAAAATAAAAAGTAATTAGTCATATTAAAATCATTTGTAATCATCATACATATGACATTAAAAAAATATTTCTCACTATTTGTGCTCTTGGGATGATCTCTATATAAAACGGTCACTACCACATAGAAAAATCATTATGATTCATCATGCGTCACCAAGAACATTCATGTCACGAACTAGATTTGGTATCCATCAAAAACAGCACCCAAACCAATCCATGGTAAGTCCCAAAGGGTGTTCCTGATAACCACAGGCTGGCACAAGTTCTCAGGTATCATTAATAGTGGTTTGGGAACAATTTACCCAAGTTAGGATACATAAACAACCAATAATTAAGGATAAACCAAATCTGAAAATTCATGCTAACAAGCCCAAAAAAAATCAGAACTGAATACAAGGTTTTAAACATGACACAATACGTACAAACTAAAAAAGTAATAGAAAAAATATCCCAAGGACCACCACATGATAAGGGGTCATCACCCATGAGTCATCTCTACAACACCGCACCATGGAAGGAAACAAACAACCTGAACTGCCATCTCCAAATATCTTTCCCTTACATGTGTAAAATATAATAAAGTATACTTACACCCAAAGGTGTAAGTAGGGTGTGATCCTAATACCAATAGGATACCACCCAAATATTCCAAGTGAAAATCATTAGAAGATAAAAAGTTTGAAAGTTTTTATAAACAAGAAATGGTAGAAAAAATTTATAAGGTGTAGCTTTCAAAGGAAAACATTTTTCAAAGGGGTAACCTTAAATAATTAATACATTTAAATAGAACATGTAAGCTACAGAATTTTCCATCTAAACACACCATAATCCAATGGTAAATACCAAATAGTCAATGAACACTAGTCAAGGGATCACCCCTAGGAACTAGCTAGCTATAAGCCCCAGGTACCTCGTATCTTAGTGTTAAAGTAACCATAAAAAATATATGTTCTCTTGAATTATCCACTATTAGGGAACATACCCATAACCTATTGTTCCTCAATCATCATAATTATAGTTTTTTAGTGTTTTAAACATCAAACTTGTTAAGTGAAACAGGGACAAAACCCACTCTGGATCACTAGAATACTAGTACACATCCGCCCACCTAGATACTTGGGTTTCCCTATTTTTGATCAAACAAGTTCCACATGCTATAAAATTCTATTTACAGATAAAAACACTAGTTCTAGTCATACACACTCAAAACATTATCTAAATATGATTTTCACCATTCTTATAACTCAATAAATCACTTATAATTTTCATAAAACAATTTCACAAATTATAAAAAAAATCACATAAAATCCATTTAAAACCCCTCATTTAAAACCAAATGCATACCAATATTACACCAAAATAGAATTTTTATCACTAAAACATTTCAATAAAACCATTCCATGAATTATAAAATAACCCAAATTGGTACAACATGGAATGCACATAAAATACACCCATTTCACACAAAAATGGAACTTAAAAAATCAATAGCTTACCAAATTCTACCAAAAATAGATTTCTCACCAAACATAATGAAAGAGTAACATGCTAAAAAATAGATCTATTAAATCTAACTCATCCAATAATTCTTACACATGTAATCACCTACCAAATTCTTCAAAAACCTCAAATCTTTGTGTGATAATTCAATCGCACCATAAGGGAGTGAAAATGAACCTAAAACCACAAGATTGGACCAAGAAACTCAAAAAAAACCTAGGAACTAAGACCTAGATTTTGGAAATTTGGAGCTTCAAGAAAAGTTGTATAAACCCTAAGGAAAAGGAAGGATAAAGGAAAGAAACTTTCTTACTTGAGAGATATTTAAGTTACTCTGCCAAATCCCCCTTAAAACTTGAGTTCTAATGGATTTTGAGAGATATTGGAGGCTATCCATGGATTCTAGAAATTAAATGGGGAAGAAATGGGAGTAATAGGGTTTATTCTGGAAGGGAAAATGGGAATTAAAAAATAATTTTAATGAGCTGGATAGGTCTCCACGCTTTGGTTACACGATTTAATAAATCGTGCACACAAACCGTGAAGATAGTTCTATCCACCCAAAACCATTCCATTTTTCTCAAAATTTTAGGGGAGATAGGGGAATCTTAGGGGGGAGATAGGCCAAGGGTAGGGGAAATAATGCCCAAAATAAAACCCCCTTTTCACCCCAAAACTCATCTAACTCAAGGGTATAAACCACCCCAAAAAACATACCTCACAAAAGGTGCCACTAAGAGTGTCAAAAATTAAATTCCAAGACACCTCATACTTAACCCTTTTCTCTAACAAAATAAAAGTCCAAATACCATCCAAGACTTCCAAAACTAATGACTTAGATTAAGAACACCCAAGGAACCAAATTTAAAACTGGAACACCTGAAAACCAAGAGAAAACTAAGAACCAAAAGAAGATTCAAAACAAAGCATGGAATTGAAAATCCAGGTGTGAAAATTCACCCCACCATAAAGCTTTCCACCCCCATAAATCCAAACAAAATATAGATTAAAAATCTAATCCCAACCAATATACCCAGACAGACCCCCTTTCTAAGTTTCACCTACCCCAAAAGGCCAAAACACCTCTAGTTGATCAAATAAAGGAATGGATACTCTCACCGACAAAAACCTACACCACATGCCTAAAATAGGCAAGCATAATTAAACCACATGTGAAGAAAAAACACCTCAACCACTACCAGACGAATCTCAAGAAACTTACCTAGAATGAACAATTAATTTTAATGAGGTTACCACAACCTTACTTCAACAAACTATTGGGTTCACTCTAATCCCAATGTTTACCCAGGAGAGAAGGTGGTGGTTAGGTAGATTTGAATGAGAATACCTACCTTCAAGCCAACATGAAGGACAAAACTGAGTTACTGATATGGGGATACCTGAATGGGATCTCCACCATAAAAGCCAACTGAATTTCATGAGACAGTTTTGGGACACCAAAAAGGGGGAGAGTCTAGAACGGACTCCCCCCCATAATGGATATACTAAAATTTGTCTTATTCCCAAAATAACCTACATGAGACCCATGGAGGGTATTCCCACAGTAAGAACTTACCATATTAACCGACTAGCATGGGCTGACATGAAAAATACCCCATAAGACCTAATCCCCACTATAAAGAGGTCGATCAAAAAGACTCCAAACCAATAAAGACACTACATGGTTCACCACTCCCATGGGAATCACCATCCTTGACTAATCACAACCAAAAAAAATATCAAATGAGCCTACCAGTTTATTAATACATGAGAAACCATCTGAGAGTTTCACCCACAAGGTTTCAAGCATTGGGTTTAAGAAAAAAAACACTCCACCTGCTTATAACCAAGGAGAGAATTCTCTATCGAAACCGATTTCAACATTGAGGGATAGGGTCTGCATGTCCCTTTTCACCACATGGTACCACTTGAAACGATACCACGACAACAAAACTTCAAACTATCTCCACATCCCACACCGAATATAGAATTGAAACCAATATCCCTTATAAATCGGGCGATTTCCTAACTCCATAAAAAGATTCACTCCAGGTCCTATGTCTGGATCCTTGATTTTTGAATCATTTGCTATGCTATAGTCAGGATCTAATGATCACAACACCCCATGAAATTCACTACCTCAAACAATAAATCTTTACCCAAACAGTGACTTGGAAGATGCACATGCATCTCCTCTTTCACCCCGAATAAGTAACAGTAGAAGAAAGGACGCAAGGAAGTAACCTACACTTGGAATAAGGAATTAAAAATTATCAAAAGAGGAACACATTTTAATTTAAGAAGAATACCTATAAAGGTTTCTCAACATATACCTTTTTCCATTAGAAGTAAACAAAACACCACAATGCATCACCAAACATGACCCTTGCGACTAAAAGAGACACTACCAGGATTGGAACCTTGAACAGAGTTCCAAGTAGCATGAGATTGCTGCAAGTAACCGAAACAGCCTTGAACGGCCAGATTCTCAACACTGGTGGCTATCTTGAATTCTTGTTTCGACGATACTAGAAAAAGACCCAAAGGCCCTTTAGAACACCATCCTACACTGATAACCTCAGTATTCCTTCACCTTCCTCACTATAATTTCCCCTTCACCATTTCCAAATAAGACCTATAGACCCAATGGTGTCAAACTTCACCTCTAAAAATTCAAGAAACTCAAGAAACTATGACTTCTTTCAAATCATTTTGTATCCACCCTTCCACTATGAGAGGATCTACGTAATCTGAAAAAGAAGAGAGATAAAGTCAACCTTAAAACTGGAGAAGATATTATGTGCTTTGATCAACAGCAGGGCCTGAAAACATTGAATCACCTATGGATGCACTTAAATTTTTCATTAACTCTTTATGGGGAAATACCATAGCCAACAAGAAAACCTAAGGACCCCACCAACCTGGTCCTTTGGTTGGAACATACCACAAACTATATCTAAATACATAATGAGAACAACAACATAGGCTTCCCAAAACACCTCTCAAAAGAGACCATTGACTAACAGTTCAACCCAACTTACCAATAAAACACAAACCCAAAACATCATTCAAACAAGAGGTGTTATTGAACTTAAATAATCCCACAACAACAACCCCAAAATCACATAAAACACATGACCCAAACACCGATTTTCAAGACATAAAATTTCCCTTAGAAATCATTTCCTTGGGAGTAAATGGTTCAGTGGTTAGCGCATCCACCAATGGAACCCCATGGAACTCACACATGCATATTTATGTGCCACACTGGGAACCCTCAAAATATCAATATTGGCACTCATCTATCCATGACATTAAACATCCATCTTCCCATGTAAATACATGTATGTGGTCTCTCAAAAAAAATACCAAAGGTTAAAACAAAATTTCTTTTCACCTTTCAAAACCAATACATTCAACCGACACTTCATTTTTCTCAAAACCTCTAACCAAAAAATAAAAACCTGATTCAAATATTACAAGAATTTTTAGAAAATAACCAACCATTAAAATTAAATCTCACTTTCAAGTCATACACATTAATTTTCAAAACAACTCATCCCATTTCAAAACACTTCTGGTTTTATGAAAAACTCCATTTCATTAACACCCATTCATTTAAAAACTCATTTATCCTCTTTTAAAAAATGTTCTCAAAAATTTGTGAATCTATTCAAAATCCCACTAATTACCAAGACAAAATCCATTTTCAAACCCCATATATAAATTCCAAAACACTTTATTCCATTTAAAACAATTTTCAATAGTTCTAAAAATTCTATTTGAAATAGATTTTCAAAATCCACTTTAACATAATTCATACTTTCCAAAGAGGTGTAAACACACCATTTTCCACTTCAAAACAATTTTGAAAATTCATTTCCACCATTTTAGAAACCAAAACATTTATAATTTACTAGAAAATAATTTATAAAAAATCAGATTTCCAAAACTAAGTCATTATTATTTTTAAAATCAATTTTTCCACGATTCCAACACAAGGAGACACAATACAATGCGAGATGAAATTAGTGTCGGAGGGTGGCTTGGAAATAAGGTTTACAGACATACAACAATCACTTAATCATCATGAATGGTGTTCTAGGGAAATATTCTCGACTCCACATGGCTTTTCAGGCCCTGTGATCTCATTATGATCATTGACACAACTCTCTTTCCATTTCCCCCAATCCTTAATGAACCATGAGAAACAAAGAAATCATATAAAACCCAACTTCCCCTGGAGACTTGAATCCCATCATGAGGTTTGATATCTAGGAACACTACTCGTAATCGGAATGTCAAGTCCCAAAAATCCTAGATCTGGTCTACCCAGACTCTTTCCCAAAAGAACAAGACCAGAAAAGAGTGAACCTCCTTTGATACCATTTTTTCACAAACCAGATCTGGTTTCCATCAAAAATGGCACCCGACCCAGTCCATGGAAAGTCCCAAAGGGAATTATCGATCCCCATATATTGTAATAAGTTCTCGGGTATCATAAATTAGTGGTTTGGGAATGATTTACCTGAGTTAGGATACATAAAGCAACAATGAAGGACAAACCAAATCTGAAAATTCATTCCAAACAAGCCTTAAATAAAATTTGGAACTGAATACAAGATTTTAAACATGACACAAGATGTCAAAAACTATAAAAAATTAGCATCAAAATATCCCAAGGACCACCACACTACAAGGGAACATCACCTTCAAGTTGTCTCTACAACACCACACCGTGGAAGGAAACTAACAACCTGAATCTCTATCTCCGAAGGTATTTCCCTTACCAATGTCAAACATAATCAAGTCTACTTACACATAAAGGTGTAAGTAGGGTGTGATCCTAAGCCCAATAGGATAACACCCAAATATTTCTTGTGAAAATCATTATAAGATAAAAAGATTTCAAGTTTTTACAAACAAGAAATGGTAGCAACAATTGTTAAGGTGAAACTTTCAAAGAAAAATAGTTTTAAAAGGGGTAACCCTAAAGAATGAATAAATTTAAATAAAAATTTTAATCTACTGAATTTTCCATCCAAAAACACCATAATCTAATGTTAAATACAAAATATTCAATGAGCACTGGTTATAGGAACACCCCAAGGCACTAGCAAGCTGTGGGCCCCAGGTACCTCGTATCTCAGTGTAAAAGTAACCATAAAAAATATATGTTCTCATTCACGATCCACTAGTAGAGAACATACCCATAACCTAGTGGTCCCCAATATTCATCATTATAGTTTTATTAGTGTTGAAAATTTCAAACTTGCTAAGTAAAACATGGACAAAACGACTTTAGATCACTAGCATACTAGTACACGTCCACCCACCTAGATACTCAGGTTTCCCTCATTATGCTCAAAAAAGTTCCACTTGCTATAAAATTCCATTTACACATAAAAACACCATTTTTGGTCATACACAATCAAAAAAATATCTAAACATCCTTTTCACCATTCGTATAACTCAATAAATCACTTAGAATTTCTATAAAACAAATTCACAAAGTATAACAAAACATTACAAATAAAATCCATTTTAAACCCCTCTTTTAAAACCAAATTCATACCAATGTTACACCAAACCAGAATTTTTAGAACTAAAACATTTTCACAAAACCATTCAATTAATTATAAAACAACCCCAATTGGTACAACATGGAATTCACATGAAAAAAAACCCATTTTCACACAAAAATGGCTTTTAAAAAATCAATCGCTTACAAAATGATTCCAAAAATAGTTTTTTCACCAAACACAATTAAATAGGAACATGATAAAAATATAAATTCCATAAATATAACTCATCCAATAATTCTTACACATGTAATCGCCTACAAAATGTGTCAAAAACCTCAAATCTGTGTGTGATACTTCAAACGCACCACCTCCACACCACAAGGGTGTGAAAATGAACCTAAAACTATAATATTGGTCTAAGAAACTCAAAAAAAACCTAGGTACGAATCCCAAGCTTATGGAAATTTGGAGATTCAAGAAAAGTAGGAAAACCCTAAGTAAAAAAGAATTAAACTCACTTTCTTGAGAGATCTTGAAGTTCCTCCACCAAATCCCCCTTAAAAATTGAGTTCCAAGGGAGTTTGAGAGATCTTGGAGGTTGTCTGTGGATGATAGGCATGAAATGGGAAATAAATGGGTGCAATATGGTTTATTCTGGAAGGGAAAATGGGAATTAAAAATCAATTTCAATGAGCTATATAGGGCTTCACGGTTTGAATGCATGGTTAAGTAAACCATGCACACAAACCGTGCGGCCGGTTCTGTCCACTAAAAACCATTCTATTTTGATCCAAATTTAAGGGAGACTACGGGAAACTTAGGGTGGAGAGATATATCAAGTATAGGGGGGAAATTTCCCAAAATAAAACCCCCTTTTCACCCCAAAACTCATCTAACTCAAGGGTATAAACCACCCCAACAAACATACCTCACAAAAGGTGCCACTAGGAGTGTCACAAATTCAATTCTAAGACACCTCATAATCAAAACTTTACTCTAAGAAAATACAAGAAAAAATACCATCCAATACTTCCAAGACTAAGGAATTCGATTAAGGATACCTGAGGCACCAAATTTAAACCTGAAACACCTAAAAACTAAGAGAAAACTAAGAGGAAAAAGAGGATTAGAAACAAATCATGGAATTGAACACCCAAGTGTGACAAACCAGGAATTAGCTCCAAAAAAGACACACCATCTCTATATCTACCAAGACTATCTCTGAACCTGTGCATCATCTTCATGGGCATAACATGTGTGGGAAAAAATCCCATGTGGGGGTGAGTATAATAATTCCCAATAGGATGCCCTGAACCCAAAAGTAAATAAAAGGAAACAATCAACTCAAAAGCATAAATATTAGAGAGTAACTATAAAGAAGACAATAATGGATCCAGATATTCTATATAAATCAAATCCTAAAGGATGAAAGGAATGTCCCAATAAACTAAACTTCAATCCTAGAAAGTCATACCATACAAGAAATCAAAAAAATCAAAACACTGAAGAGACCATAAATCCTAAATTCAATAGCTAGTTATATATTACATCTCAAAGGAAACCCATGGGGTGACTAGAGTCACAATTCCTAAAGAAATATTTACTTCATGACCTTTATATCTACCACACCACTTCCAAAATCCATGAAGTGGAGCCTACTCACAATTTAAGAAATCTTATTGGTTGAGGGAACACCAAACACTCTAGTCCATCGATACTGCACCACTTATTAAGTATTTGAACTGAAAATTCCAAGAAACTCATTCAACCTTATAGTAATTATTATTGAGGATATCATACCCTAGGATGTTGGGAAGAATAACAACTCTAATAGAGGATCTTGTTCCCTAACAATGATCTTATACATAATAGATAGGGTATCTTATACCCTGGGTAATGGGGGAATAACTGACCTTATCTAATCTATAGGTATAGGATATTATTACCCATGTATTTAGGGTTAATTACTAACCATACATAATAATAGTTATAAAAACCACACCCTAACACAACTACATCACCTTAGAGGGTAGTCATCCCCAAGAACACTCCAAAAAGCATGCCTAGACCTAATCAACGACCCTATGGAAGTGAATTAAAAATATCTCAATATCACCTTAAAAATATCCATGAATGGACATATAGACCATGAAACTGTGATATATGTAAAAAAATACTTAGGATAGGTTATTTATTCACTTAAAATTGGGTTCTAAGAAAGAAGATATTAAAATCCATTATGGCTAGAAAATTATATGTAATATATGTTGGAGGTACATGGCGTATATCACCTTAGAGGTCATCTGTTTGTGTACTACCTCACCACATGGAATATAAAGGTCTACCTACATAGTGTGTATGATAAGGTAAATAGAATGTAGGATTTTTGGGGAACTCAACATGTACCACTATGAACCATGTTGTGCAATGTTCAAAACATATGGCATGTCCCAATGGAACATTATGTGTGTTTTAAAATTATGACCTAATAATTTAATCCCTATACCTATCAAAATGGATGGGTAGGGACACTTGTAATCTACATTAGGCTACAATGAATGTGATATTTATCTCCATCCCAAACTCAAGCTACCACTGCCAAGTAACTACATGAAAAGTGAATATAGAAGACATGACATGTATTCATTCTTATAAATAATGATTATATATAATGTTAATCACCTTTCATCACCATCCTCACCTCGTATTAAGCCTCAATCTTCACTAAAATCCTTATACATGGATGTAGCACCACTAACGGTTGATTTCTAGGAATAAATCTCTAGAAAAGAAGGTTATCATCACCTCAAAAAGAACACACCTCACTGCCCCATTGGTGTCACATCATTGCACCATATCAAAATATTCCATTTCCCGATGAACCCCATGCATGCCTCAAACCCCATCATCGATCTTGAAACAATGTATAAAGGTCACAGATTTCAATTTTGCATCAAATTAGATTGTTATTTGTCGAATATCTGGAAAATATAAAGGATAAGGATTAACATGAAAATAACGAGGTAGGGAAAAATAAATAAAATCATAGGTGATAATAAACTATAATCGTTGTGAATCTTGGACACTAATCATTGAGACTGAATCCATAGAACAAGGATTAAACCACAGAGAAACCATAAATTCACAAGAAAAATTAAAAACCATAGGTTGAATGGACCATGAAATTTGGGGAAACAATACAACAATAGGAAATTTGTGTTTGAAATCATAAATAATAAAACAATATAGAAATAAAAAGGCCAAGAATGGGTTTAGATCACTCGTTAATGAATATTGTTCTCACTTCCATTGCCATTGATGATCCTTATAAATAATTTCTTTTACAGTTTCGGGTTCCTTCCACCATCTCTCCTTTATTGGAACTATCTCAAATCCTAGTATTCATGTATCTAACCCTAGGAATTAGTGATAAGGATGATTAAATAGACACAATTTATAGGTTATGTATATTTAATCACCACTAATGTATTACTTAATTATAATTATAATTTCTCTTATTAGTATGATTTAATCCATAAACAATGAATAACCCCCAAGGTACCTAATTCAAATGGCAGATATATTGCCCCTAGGGTAAATCCCATGTTTCGAAAGTAACCATAGTGTCAGAATTCATGCTTGAGGATCTACTTAATATGAAAATCATAATTCATGAGAATTCATGTGGTGGGAATAAAATTAATATATTTATAGTTAATATATTTTTATCAAGGCACCTGTGATAACGCATCAGCGCAACCTGAGGGTAAACACCCATGAATCAATGTGACTCATAGGAAAAAAATTGTGGTCATAATTTAAGGAAAATTTACTATTTAACACTTAAAGATATCCTATGACTTTGAAACTCAAAATTGAGATAAGTATCATTCAAGAAAAACCCAAGCCACTACATACTTAATCAAAGTAAATCATCATTTCTATTGGATCACCTATATTTTGATCCTTTGATATGTAAATAAGATCTCTAATAATTTTCTTGGACCAAGAGATTCTCTCTTTAGGAAGTGGGAGAGAGGATAGAGGAGATGTCAAGTTTATATGATGTATAGTACCTCACATGATAGCTTCCTCCACTTTATATAGTGAGGTGAAAAATACCCAAAAATGGCTCCCTAACACCCAAATATCCATTGCCCACTAAATAAATACTAAATTAAGTGTTATGACCAACTAATGATTTCATAAAAAAAATCATTTATATTTTTATCTATTACCTATAATATAATAAATATATTGTGTGATAAAATAAAGTCATTAACTCGACTCATCGTTCCCACAAATATTAAATGAACCTTGCATATTAAAATAATATTTGTTCATATAATATTTTCCCATGTATTTAATTCAATATTTCTAAATACTTTAAATAAATAAATAAATAAGTACAATTATAGTTATTCTATGCTCAAATAATAATGAATTTATTTATTACTTAGTGATCGTATATTCTTGCACGTCACTCAGACCCCATGGTGGGGACAACCATGTCCTATACTCCTACTCATTTGAATATTCCATACTTTTGAATGAACTTAGTGTGTGACCCTATAGGATATTATCTTGATAGTAGTGAATATTATTCATAGACCATGAGTGGAGTCTAGAAACCCATCAAGTAGCCTAAAGAGATGAGGAAAACTCATAGTAATGAAAATCTTTCCTATGAACACATGTCGTGTAATATAATCTATTTGTCTTATAATATATCATAAATCAGGATGCACACTTCATGTCATTATCCTTTATTACTTTATTATTAATTGACCTTACTTTATGTACTTACCTTCTACCATGTCCATGGATTTAGTGAAGGTAATATCATCCTTATCAACTATCCTCGAGACATCACTTCCTTTTAGAAGTGAAAAATTATATCTTGATTATTCAATCAATTTCATACCACTAATGACGCACCCAATGAAATCTTCCTTGCTATGAAATTAATTTAATAGTTTTCAAATTTCAGAAAATTATGTCATCAAATAGTATACATTGATAATAATGTAAATTCCTGAAACCATTACACGTGTTCACAGATAAGAACTACTAATGACACTTGAAATGTGTGGTGTTCCTATTGGAAGGTCAGTCCTCATTATATCATCAACTCAAGATCACTAAGTGATAATTTCATGAGAATGAGTCTAAATACTTGTGATCCCCTTGCACCTAATTTTCACAAATCATCTGTTTCCTATCAGCATGATGTTTTTATACCATGGTACATATGTTAATGATTAATGGAATAGTATATTAAGGTTCTCATTATAGCCTAAGAACTACTATAACCTTTTTATATGACAATTAATCTAAGGAAATTATCATATAAATAGTGTATTTAGGAAAATCAACACTATTATGGTAAGTGTTCACCATGAATAAATCACTATATACATGATATGGTAATCAAAAGTATTGTACATGTTGGGTATAGGGAACCCATTTTTACAACACTTAAAACATCCAAAAAGGACATAACCATCATGGGAAACTCTCTAGGACTCAAGTAACATAATCCAAACTAGTGACACGAAAACTAGGCTATCCTATAAGAAACTTTTCATCCATATAGTCCCATTGAACTATTAACTACCTATAACCATCCCAAGAGCATGAAGTTTCTATGGGAACATAATCAATCCTAGGATTGCTCAACTTCCATGAGAAGTGACCCCCTAGCAATATCACAATCAAAATTAGGGATTTTTCCATGTCCATACCCCTACTTAAATACCTATGATTCCAATGAAATATCAAATAGAGGTGGTCAATGAAACAAATAATCACATGGAACAAATATAAATCATTTGAAATAAAACTCATCTCACTTATTATACTCTCACACAAAACAAACCCTTTTTCACATCCATGAATAAACATTAAAATAAGAGATAATAATATAAAACATCTACCATGGGGTCAAAATCAACAATTTAATACCAATTTCAAGGGGACAAATAATAAGTCTCACTTGTTTTAGAAAAAAAATTCTTTTAAGTGATAACCAGACTTTCAAAAAGAAGTTCAGGATATCAAGACATTTTATACCATTTGAAATCTCAATTCAAAATATCCCCAGAAATAAAATTATTTAAACACACTTTAAAATTCATTTAGAAACAATTTATTTTCTATAAATCACATTAAAATGTTCAAATTTTCTAGAAATACATAAAAACAATTTCATTGGGTTCAATACACCCCTTTAAAAGAATAAATCATTTCTTAAAAAATCCATAAGTTTGAAGCACCCCTTTAAAATATTTGATAATATTTAGAAATATCAACTTATTCCTTGCATTCAACACTTTTCATGGGATCAAAACCTTTTAAAATAAAACGTAGTAAAATCATTGAAAACCCCTCCATGCCAAGCACATAAAATCCATTGAAAACAATTTCTAACCCACTATAAGTATATTGTATGCATAAGAATTTATAAAAATACATTTTAAATCATTTATAGTCACATGAAGTAAATTATATGTGAGGTTTTGTAGAAAAATATACCTTGTTAAGTGGAAATTCAAATGAAACATTTCTCCTTTAGTGACGAACACACAACTAAGAAAGAAAAAATCCCCTATAAATCCAAAACAACCAAACCCACATGATTAAGTATTCCCCCCAACACTAATTTTTATCCCAAAGGATTCTAGAGTCCATGGGAGTACTAAATTCAGGAATAAAGGATAATTAAAGAAGAAGAGGAGATGAAAATAGGATAATTACTCTAGAAAACGACTTCAAAATGAGGGAAAGTGAGACTGAAGTTAAATAGGATGTGAAAGAAGGAGATCTCTATGCATTCCAAGGTTGGCCAATTGAGAGGGGAGAAAGATAAATGCCAAAATTATAATACTTATGTAGTGGAACATTTAGAATTATAATTTTTTAAGAATATGGGAAGCTCATATGTTTGGGCTATACAGTTTGGTAAAATATATGAAAATTATGCTTTCCATACTAGAAAATCATTGGGCACTCACATGGTCTATCCATATGGTTACCAAAGCATGTGCCAACAATGAAAATCTTCTTTATTAAAACAAAATAGCTTTATGCATTCTTATTGGACAATTTGTACTAATAATTCACAAGCGGTGCACAAATACCCCAACATATAATTAACTCACATGGTTTCAAATATGTTTCACATGGTTTGGACCAAACAGTGTGCTACCCATGCTAGAATAAAATGAATCACATGGTTTCCCCTAAATTGTGTATAAAAACTTTGTATAGATGAAAATTCCTAGATTCTAAAAAATTTCAAATGAAACACTCTAAAAATTTAAATTACTCTAAGATAAGATTAAATAATATAAAATAGTGACACGAGGGTGTCACATGGTTCATATATATGTATAGGGGCAGGTTCGATTCATTTTCATGGATCTTTATTGTTATATGTGACAATCATCGATTATGTGACATAGAAAATGTGGGTTCTCTTTCTTAAACACAAGTCAGGGGTATTCAAAACCTTTTTCTAGTAGAGGTCCATGGCGGAAAAAAATAATTGTTTCAAACTTAAGTGTTTGATGTTTTATAATAATGGAGAGCATAGAAGTATGGAATTCTAAAAGTTTTATTAGAGGAGGGGAATATGGTTTGAGAAGACCATATCAGGTGCTCCATTACATAATTAATCCATAGAGAAGATGAACTAGCAATTGGTAAAAAGGGAAATGAGTGTGAAAATTCATGATGGATGATTAAAGATGTTTTGAGAAGAAGTGGTGAATTGTGTGTAATACTTGATTAACAGTAGTATCTCTTATTCATTGTGTTATGAACTTTTGGAAGTATGTTGGTATGGAAGGATGGTTGATTTCACCTATCTCGAAGTCTTTGGTGTACTAACCTACATCCATGTTGATTCCAATGAGAGGTAAAAGCTATAGTTTAAGTCCCAAACATGTTAATTTATTAGATATTGTGATGAAGAGTTTAGTTTTTAACTCTAGGATAACAACATTTAAAAGGTTTTCAGAATTCAAAATGTCATATTTAATGATGTGATCCTATATAAGGATTGAAACTTAGTTGAGGTTATTTATGAGTTCAAAGTATCATCATAGTCTAAATTTTAACTAAATAGAAATCTAAAAGTCATGAATGTTAAGGAAATTTTAGGATGTACATAAGTACCAGGAACACTAAATTATCTAGAAGTTACATCAGATGAGATTTAAATTCTGATTATGTTTCCAAGTCCAAAAGTACCAGGAATATATATAGCTTTACAAAATCTTGGGTGGAGTTTTAGAAGAAATATATATAAATCATGAATAATCAGAAGTTGTAGTACTGGAATAAGAATACTCATAGTAATAATTGTTGATTTCTACTAGAGTAAGGTTCCAAGTACAGAGGCATGAAGGTAGATTAAACTATTTACTACATATGGATGATGGATAACCTGAGATCCCATAAGATTATATAAATATAAAAGACTAAAATAAATGGTAGTTATACAAGAGGGATGATATTTATTCCATTTTTGTTTTTAGAACATGGGATCTAGTATAAATTCATATTGGGAAGAAAGTTATTCAAAGTAGATGGGTTTATTGGATAAAGGTAGAAGCAGATGTTAGATGGAGTTACAAGTCACGAGTGGTCATAAAAGGGTTTAAATAAATGGAAATTATGGATTTCTATAATATTTGTTTACTACTAGTTAAATATATGAATATTCAAATGATAATATGTTTGGTTTCCAAGGATAGTTTGTATCTATAATATTTGAATTTGAATATAGAATTACTTTATGAGGACTTATATATAGAGATCTATATAGGGATACTAGTTGGTTTTATGGAGTATCAGAACCAAGACCTTGCATACAGCAGAAGTTGGGACTTATGGTTTGAATAAGTTTCCAAGTTAGTGGAACCATAAGTTCAATGCCTTTTTGGATAAGTGTAATTTCATCTAGAGAAATTAGCATCATTTTTTGTAATAAGGTGTTTTATGATGGTAGTTTCATCATTTTGTGTCTCTATATGGATGGAATACTTATTTTCAGTCTGTTAAAGGAAAGGGTTAATGATATAAAGGATGAATAACCAAGCATTTTTTAGATGAAAGATCTCAATCTAGCTAAATGGATTTTATGGATGTGTATTTTGAGGTACATATGTTCTAGTACATTATACGTGACTCGGTTGAATTACATATCGTGGGTGGAGGAGTGATTCATCATGAGAAAGGTGAAATCAGTGACTACTCACCTAGCTAGAAATTTCAAGTTGAGAAAATAGAAGGAACCAAGAGTGAAATCTCATGTGGAGTGTATGGTAAAAGTTATCTATGAATAAACTGTTGGTAACTTGATGTATATTTTAATGAAATGTGTCATTACAATTGGTGATTTCCTAAGGGTATTTGAATTTTTGATTTGGTGAGGGGTTTATTTTGAGAAATGGGAATTGTATTGGGGTTTTGAGTATTTGTATAGACATAAAATATGTTTTCGGGTGAGGAACAAGTCCTGAATAGTGATTTCGGTGCTTGGGTGGTTGTTAGGGAAAGGACCAGAGGGATTTCCATAATTGTTATTAATATAGTATTAGTTCATGTCATGAACCTCTTAGACCATACCATGAAAGGTTATAGTAAGGTTTTTCATGTTTAAAAATGGAAGGAGGACAAATTGTGAATGTTCAGGACTTAGATAGTGGTTCTTCCTATTGGGATTCATTTTGTAACCCATGATCATGCCATAAATAAGTAGGGTGAAAGGTAGTATCATGCCACAAACCCTTTTATGTCATCAAAAAAATCTACACACTGGTTTTAAAAAAATGGATCATTTTTTAAGGGTTTCTAATTTATAAACCCCTCAAGATTATTCTCCTTGAATGTGTGAGCAGAGGGGGAGGCTAAACCCCCTTCCCTATTTCATCCCTCTTATTTCCCATATTATTTATCTCATTTAGAAGTGATTATTTTAGATAATTCAAGTTAGGTTCCTCTCACATATCTCTTGTGTTCTATTCTCATGTATCTCCTCCAATTTTGGTTTGTGGGTAAGGATTTTGGAGGGACTATTTCACTAGATCATGGTGAAATAATCATGATTCATGGTCCTTTTGTGTCCAGGTCATAGGGGATGTTCTAAAAAGAGGAAATCAAAGTTATTTTTATCATTTACCTTAAGGTATGTTTATCATAGATTTTACATTGGGTTTGATTGATTTTGGGAGAAATTAGATATTTATTTGGAGATACAAATTGGGGATTTTGTGTCTTATGTCTTAGTTTGAGTTAATAGTGGACCACACCTCATGGTTCATGATTTTGACATCTTAGGGCTGCTCGGTGAGTTTGTTTTCAGTTATTCAAATTATAGTTTTTGGTTTAAATGTTTAATTTTCTAATTGTTGGGTTTATTAATAAGATGGGTTCTCATAGACTTGAAGTAGTTTGGTACAATATCAAAATGGATTTATAGATTCTCGATTGAGGTAGGTGGCCTTTAAATTATTATGTCTCTTGGTTATTTAGTGATTTTATATTCTTGTGTGATCATTATGTTATCTATCTATATATTTTCATAACTTATGTAATATTTCTCCAAAAGTATGGGATGGAATAATGTTGGCCTAATAATCAACATAGATCCCATAGCTTGTTAAATGGTTTGATGGTGGTTCCATGGTCGAATGGGTTTTAGTGGACCTCCTCATGGATTATTTGGAGGAGTGTATTAGTTTTCAAATAGAAAAGGGATTTTACTTTTTAAAATATGATTTAAAATGGGTTCAGATTAAATGTGAATTTCAATAAAAATTGTTGATTTCAAAAAAAAGGTTTTGATATGATATTTCAAAATGTGAATGATGGTTTTTAAATAATATTTTTATGGGATTTTGGGTAGGTTCTAGGGATGTGTAAGAAAAATGTGATGTCTTTTCTGAATGATTGTAAAAATGGATTTTTATAACTTTTGAAGGGAATGATAGAAAGGATTAGTTTGAAAGTTATTTGGTTTATTTTACCTTGTTAGGTTTATGTCTTGTTTTCTAAAACTCATGTGATTTTTTATTGTGGTTGTCAGGTGTGTATATTGATGCATGATGATGTGTGTTGTGTGTATATCCCTATAAGAACCATGCTTTTGGTATCAAAGTGGTGGATTGGTCTAAATAGATAGAATAAAAACCTTATATTGCTTATATGGGTTCAGGGAATTGTTTTAGATGTAGGGATAAGTCTCGAGGGACAAGTACCCTGGTGATGAGAAAGTGATCTATGAGATGAGTTGTGTATCCTATTTTTTGATGAATGCGTAGAAAAAATGTGTCCTTACGATAGGTGATGGGCTCAGTGGGGGATAGAGATCATAAGTAATAGACTCAGTATAAGAGATAAGGTTGGTTGAACTACCCATAGATGGATTCCTTGTGAAGTAATTATGACCTTTCCTTAAGTAGCATTGGGTCGAGATAGTGGAGTTTTTATGTTTATTAGGCTTGGGTCACAGACTACCTCTAAGAGGGTTGGGTCTTGATGTGATATAAGACATGTATGATGGACCTACCTTGAGTAATAAAGGACTAGAGGAGGCTTTTGGATGTATAATTTTTCCCTCTTCCTATGGGTAGTAGGTTGAGGTTTGGATGATACCTTACCCAGAATGATGTTTGGCATGTGAACTCCCTTGAGCGACTAGTAATGGGTCAAGTTTTTATCATGGAACCCTACCCCACACATTCAGGTATGTGTTAATGAATTGATTGGAAACACTACACTATGTCTTTGGGTATGTTTTTAGGTACATATGACACTTACCTAGAGTCTTTGGGTATGGTTTTTAATTTGGGTTTGAGATGACTTCTTTCTTTCAGTGTGAAGCTGAAGCAGGTATTGTCAGGTGTCATGGTGGCCTAGTTAGCACATGAAAAATTAACTTGTGTGATTATATGTGCATTTTTTGATATTTTTCTAGGTATATGTGTTTCATAGGAAATACTACACCTTATTATATATTTCTTTCACATTCACTTGATCATAGAAGTACTCGGTATCATTGAGTCGTTGGGGATTTCTACTTGTTCATTGAGCTCACTCCCTACCTATGTACACGTAGTTGGTTTTGATGTACATGCATGGGCCTTCATGTTAGGGATACAAGTACCTCTTGGATCTATATGCAGGGTTCAGTCACTGATTCATGGAGGTCATTGATACAACAAGATGGTATGTGAGTTGGGCTAGAGGCCAGTGTATTTATCTTTAAGTTATTCTTTAGTGTATACTGGATAATATTCCATTTATTTATATATTTTGTCTGTTATTACATGTTTATTTTATACCACTTCTCTATTATGGTTGATTCATTATATAAACTATTTTATTTCTTTCTATTCTGGACTACGGGGCCCATGGTGATCCCTTTTTTATGTCTATAAGTTTTTGGGATGTTAGTTACATAGACCAATCTTGATAAATTTTCAATATATTCATACATGATCCTCAAGACTTATTTTAGAGGGAATAGTCTCCCCATTACTATATTAGGACCCCACCACTAATCGAAATCCTCTAGAATATGGGGAGTCACTCCGGACATCAAGTGATGAACCCTGCTCTTGTGTCATTCGAGTGATTGGGGTTGGGGTGTTACAAAGTGGTATTAAGGACATCATTTGGGATGGGATAGTGTAGTTATAGGTGGAGTAAGTATTTTATGAATTATAAGGTAAATTTATCATATTCATTTCTTGAATAACATTGGGTGAAACCTAAGTTTTCATGGGATATTTATTTTTGGAATTAGGAACTCTAGGATGATTGAGGTGCTAGTTTACAACAAGGATCCCAATTTGGGAGGTATGAGACCCGAGATGAGTCCTAGATCTTATCTGGGAGGGAGTGATTTGTTTATGATTCATGATAGTAGCATGATTAGGGCATGATACACATTCCTATGGGTGGTTTTTTTACATTTTCACTCTTCATAATTAATTATTAGTTAAATAAACTTATAATATAAACATTATTTTATTGTATATATTATAAGGGGTGATTATATTAATATGGATTTGAGGGGATTTATTTATTTATTGTGATTATTATGTGTTGTTTTTTATTCTATAGGGAAATGATTTTTGGGATGTGTGGTTTTTGGGGAAACCCTTATTTTAAGAAGAATCCCCTATTTTGGAAGGAAACTCATGTCCTGGAACAAGGTGTGCATAAAGGGTTTTATAAGTTTATTTTATTTAAAATGGATTGTGAAGTTGTTGATTTTGAAAGATTTTGGTATTTTTGTGTTTTTGAAAAAAGTTTAGGAAATGGTTTTTGAAATTATATTTCAAAATGAGTTTTGGAAATGGGATTGGTGTTTAGGAAAAATACCATATATGCCATGGATTTTATATGTTTTATTTTTTGGTGAAAACTCATGGATTCCAAGGGGTATTTTGAGAACTTGACTGAGTATTTTTATGTATTAAATGATTTGAATAGGTTTTGAAATAAGAAATTTTTACCATGTAAATTGTTTCCTCTTATATTTTTTGTTTTTGGATGAGGGATGCCTAGATTTTTGATTATGTGCTATACTTGTATTCCATTTTTTATTAAAAAGCACAATGTTTGATTGGTGGGTATGGACCTATTTTAGTATTATAACAAAAAAAATTCAATCAGTGCCTATATAGACTAGGTTTCTTGGTCTTCTATGATAGACAGAGATGACCTAGGTATTGTCTTGTATGTTTTGAAAGTATATCATGGTTGTATTGAGAGAGCATATTATGGTGGGATCATGGGATGGATATTTTAGGTTGGGATCAAGTATCTAAATGTGATTTTGGTTTAGGGGTTGTACACATTTACATTACTTTTTATTATTTAAGGGGTAGGACCACATGGTGTGTGCGGTCTCTAGGTGATTCCTAGGGTAGGGATCACTATTAAGAAGAATCTGAAATTTGAAGAAGATTCTTATAGTGAGGATAATACTGATTCTTGAGATGAATCCATTATTGAAAATTTGGTGTTTTTAAATTTATTGGTGACATTGAGAATATTTTTGGTGCTTAGTGATCAATGTTTCATGTTTGGCACTTAGTTGTGAGTGCAGAAGTCACATCCGGTCATTACACGTGATGATAGATGAGACATGAGTGGTGGAGATTGAGCACTTGGTTTTGTGAGGTGATGATAATGATACTCCTATGGTGGGGAGAATATTATTGATCATGGGTATACTTCTATCATGTAGAGAGGGTTGTGGACATAGTCATACCGATCAGTAGATGGTTGAAATTGTATTGGGATGCTAGTGAGTGGATAGACACAATCTAGGAGTACAAGTGTGGTGTTAAAATGAGACTATGCATCAGAGACAGACTTTGGATGACAGTATCATGATGTGAGCATGATTCAGATTGATGGTGTGTCGGTTATTAGGGTTAAATCATGATAGTTGGATTTTTCATTTGAGGATCCATCTGTGGAGTTAAACTAATAGTCAAATTCAATATTCAGTGTGGATGTTCATACATTATATTGATTCCTTCTGGTGGTAAGTCATTATAATAGGGTAGTGTGCATTAGGGGGTGAGGTTGAGTGTTTTTATAGAAATTTATAGGAGTATAAAATTATTCTTGGGAATTTAATTGAATACAGTGAGGTGTAAACCACATCAGGGGTATCATTAAGGAAATTTTTGAGGTGGTTTAAGGAATTGATCTATATTTTTTGGAGAAAACTAGTTTATTAGGGCTTGGTTTCTTGAGTTATGAGGCAGAAGTGTGTTATTCGTTTATATATGGAACATGGTTGGTTGATGATTAATTGAAAAATAATGATATTTTGAGTTTATGGTTAAAGTACTACCGTTGATTCTTGAGGATTAGAAGAATTATTATGGGGAGTTTGTAATGACCCATGTCATTACGGGTTGTGAATTCCTGAGGGAATTTAATTTTTTTATTTTATGAGGGGTTTTTTTGGAGAATTGAAACTTGGATTGGGATTTTAGGAATTTGGAAGTCCTTAAAATATTTTTTTGTGGAAATTAATGAGGTCTAGATGGAAATTCAGGTGCTCGAGTGGGCATTGGAGCATGGTCTAGAGGACTTGCTATAAATTATATTGATTCTATTATATTTCTCACTATGAACCTCTTGGATAACTCTAAAAAAGGATACATTTAGGTATATCCTAAAAAAATAGGAGTAGGTCATGCTATAAAGGGTCGAGCCTTGGATAGTGTTTTTATTAAGGGTAATTCACACCATGAACCCTGATCGTACTATGAATAAGTCAAACAAAATAGGGCATAATGACAAAGACCCCCTGATCACACTAAAAACAACTTATATTCTAGTTTTTTTTAAAGGTCTCATGGTATTTTTTATGGGTTTCTAATTTATAAATCCCTTATGATTTTTATAATTGTGCATGAGAGTAAAGGGGGAGGATAAACCCCCTTCCCTCTTTCTCTCATGTTGGTTCCCCAATGATTCGGCTCATTCGAGAGTGATCCATCATGCAGTTTCAAGGTAGGTTCCTCTATTTTATTTCCCTTGTTCTCCTCCCAAATATCTCCTCTAATTATAGGTTATTATTAGGGGTTTTAGAGGGATTATTTTACTATATCATGGATAGATATTCATTCTTGATGGGGTTTTATGTTCAGATCATAGTGGATGTACCAATAGAAGGAAATAAAGTCATTATTTTTTTTTACCATAATATATGTTTCATGATGAGTTCCCTTGGGGTTTTAGTTAGTTTTGTTTGAAATTGGTTATCGATTCAAAGTTTTAAATTTCAAATTTTTCATGCCTTATGTATGAGTGAATTTCAGGAGTGGATCACACCTTATTGTTGTGGATACATATAATATTTCTATGTAATGTGATTAAATCTTAGTTATTATATAATATATAAAGGTAAATGAATTAATTAATTGATATTCAGTATATTTATTAATTATATATATGATACATACTATTTAATTATTGTGAATACAATCATAGAGGGTATATATGTGATACATATAATGTTAACAGTGAGACTAAATATAAAATCCTTCATAAAAATAAAAGTTTTAGATGTATTCCAAAAAGAATCACATTCTCCAAGATGATGATCAATCAGATAGATGGGTTGTGCTTACTCAAGAATCAATAATCTATCTTGTGTTAAGTGAAAAGGGTAATAGTTATCCTAATAGGAATATTGGGAAATAGTAGACTTTATAACCTAATCAAATTGGAACCTAGAGTCATGTTGATGGGAATATTTATTATATGAATTGAGAAAAATATTTCTCACTCAAAACCCCAGGAGTTTTATTTTTTAAAATTAATAAGGGTTGTTTACCTAAATATATGTTCTTTAATAGATGAGTTTAAATGAGTTAATACAGGTAAAAATATATAACTTGGCCTATTAAATTTATAATAGTGAAGGTTATTATTTTTTTGGGGTGTATATTAAATAAAATTTCATATTGAATAATAATAAACGTGATACCAATAACGATAAATATTCTATTGTATAAATTTTGTAATCACACAAAAATTCAAATATATCACTGAGAATAGTCCTTAATAAGGAAAACTTAAATGTAAATAAATTCATTGACCAGTATCATAATTTTAACATTTTTCTCAAACATGGGGAGAAAATATATGTTCTGGAGTTAGAAATCCTAGTTGAAACTATTAATAATAGTCCTTCTGCTGATAAGATTCTTATAAGAAGTGTAGGAAAGATTCTTTGGATGTATCATGTTTAATTCTAACTACCATGATTCATAATCTTCCAAAGTAACATAAATCCATAGATTCATTCAATATGATTGAAACCATTAAAAAAATCTATCAAGAGAAATCTATAATTGAATGGTACGTGTAAAAACAATCATTTTTTCAATGTAATATGTCTAAAGGAACCCTAATTTATACTCATGTGCTCAAAATGTTTTCCCACATAAAAAACATGGAATGTTTTGGGTTCCCTATTAAGAAAAATATAACCATTAATGTGGTCTTGCATTATTTTAATATATCTTTTAATTAGTTCATTAGAAATTTTAATATGACTGATATTGATTTTACCCTTCATAAGCTTCTAAATATGTTGATAATAATATAATAAATCTTGAAAAGATCACAAACTATCATGATGATGAATAAGGGAAATGCTAAAGTCAAGGATAATAAGAATAAAAATATTAATTATTAAAAATAGTTAATCTCTATACTAAAACCTAATACATTCCATATTAAAGTTAAAGAAAAATTATTCTTTTGTAAAACAACTATGCATTGGAAGAGGAATTATCCTCAGTACCTAAATATTATTAAGAAGAAATGTGGTTATGGTTTGATCGCATCATGTTTTTATTTTATAGAAATGAATTTCTTTAACTTTGAATAATATTATATACTGGATATGCATCATATGTTTGTGGTCATATATATATGTTTGAATAATAGAGAAAACTGAGTAAGGGATAAGTTCACATATGACTAGGAAATAGAGAAATAGTTACTATATTATTTTTTGTGAAAATGAATCTAGTTTTTTCTATTGGATTTTAATTATTTCTAAAAGGTGTTATGGTATACTATCAATAAATATAAATTTTATTTCTATATCATTCCTATATAAGGAATACTTTTAATTTGTAATAAAGAACAAATATTGTTCTATTCATATGAATGAAATGTTTTATAGTTCTTATAAAATGTTAAATGGACTGTATATATTGAATCATGACAATCCTATCCATAATGTAAATAATAATATGATCAAAATAAATTATTTTAAGTATTCAAATCTTTGTCATTATCTCCTTCACATAAATAATAATTATATACAATTAATATATAATAATAGATTACTATATTCAAATGATTTTGAATAATTTCATGTATATGAATCTTATTTCTTAGGTAAAATGAAAAAAAAATCACCTTTTAAGGGTAAAGGTAAACAGTTAATGGTTTTTTAAAATTCATACATACTTAAATGTTCAAAGTGTTCAGAAATTAATAACAAAATCAACTTGGAAAATGTATTAAAACACTTTTTTTTGATTGGGGTGGTGAATATTTGAGTCAATAATTTTATAACTATTTAGAAAATTATGGTATATTAACATAACAAAATCTACCTAAAACACCACAGTTAAATGGTGTATCTAAATGGATGAATCAAACTCTATTAGACATGGTTTTGATAATGATGAGTTATGTAGACATTCCTATCTCTTTTTGTGGTTATGATCTAGAAACCTCTTAATGTATACTAAATCATTTTTCATCAAAGTATTTTCAAATGACACCATATGAGATGTGGACAAAAAAGAATCATAATATATCTTTCATGAAGATGTAGGGTTTTAAATAATATGTATGATGTATTACCATAAGTAAAATAGAACCCAAATCAGATAAATTTATATTTATTGGTTATCCTAAAGAGATAGGGTTATTATTTCAATAATCCATGAGACCATAAAGTTTTTGGGTCTCGACATGCTATCTTTATATAAAGGTAAATTATTTACAAAAGAATAAGTGGAAGTAAATTTTAATTTGATAAATTTAAAGAATAGTAAGATAGTGTCAATCCTAATATTTATGAGTTGAAAACACAAAAGGTTGTGGAAAATAAATTGACTCGGTATACATAAGAACCAAGAATATCTATTATATTTTATCAATAACCTGAGATATATGGATTTCTCATTTCTGATGAAAGTTATTTAATGTTCATACAAGATTATGAAATGCTTTAATGAGATGATATCATGAGTTTTAACTCTAATAAATTTTTAAAATCAATGTAATCTAAAATTGAATCCATGTACACTAATTAGGTTTGGAACCTAGTAGATCCACTTGAAGAACTAAAATCCATTAGGAGTAGGCTGGTCTTTCATAAAAAGAGTGACATTAATGATAGATTTTCTATCCATAAATATTTTTTGATAACTAGAGGTTTTAAATAAATTCATGGTATTTAATATGATGAAATATTTCCTTAATTGACTATGATAAAATCCATTAGGAGTATTTTATCTGTTGTTTTATATTATGATTATGATATATATCAAATGGATATCAAAACCACATTACTTTATGGGAACTTTTTTTAGGATGTACATATAATAAATCCCAAAAAAAATTAGGATCCAAGAAATGTTTCTACGATTTATAAGATACAATGATTCATTTATAGGTTGAATAAATCTTCTCAATGTTAGAATGATCATTTTTATAAAGATATTAAATATTTTGGATTTATTAAAAATTAAGATGATCCTTGTGTATGTAATCTGGTTAGTAGAAGCATGTTTGGTTTTCTTGTGTTTTATAATGATGACATACATCTCATTGGAAATTTTATCCTAATGTTATAATCAAAAAAAATTGGTTGGTAAATTTATTCTTAATAAAATATATCAGTGATTCATCATATATATTAGGTATGAAGATCTATAAAGATGTATCTAAAAATATAATAGGCCCTGGTTTAAAGACATAGGTAGGTAAAGTGTTAAAAGGGTTTGACATGGAAAACTCTAAAAATTGTTCTTTACCAATGTTTCATAGAGAGATCCTTTTGAAGATACGGTGTCCTTCAACTATTGAAGAACATGATTACATGAATAAGATTCTATATGCATTAGCTATCAATCATGCATGTTTTTTATTTACTTTTCATGATGTATCTTATACATTAAGTATGAAGAGTTGATACAAATCAAATTCTTTTTAAATTCATTGGTTATATATAAATAATATCCTAAAGTACTTGATAAGAACTAATGGTTTATTCTTGGTATTTGGTAGTGTGGAATAGATTAGTCAAAAGGGTTATAACAATTATAGTTGAAGTGCCTAGGATTGGGTTCAGTTTCACTAAGAGGGGGGGATAATCAATGAAGACATATTTTTACCAAATTCAATTTACTCATATAAACTTTTACCCCATTTGGTATTTAAACCTATGTTGTTAGTTAATATAAGTTGATCTATTTATGTTTTACCCAACACACAATACCACATACAATGTTGGAAATAATTTAAAGAGTAAAACACCATATTTTTTAAAGTTTCAACACTAATAGTAGAATCCTACTCCTTGTTGTGATCGATTATTCATCCCAAGTTATAGATTATCCACTATATAACACAAGTGATACAACACAGTACGTTGTAATCCATTACCCATGGTACATACCCCACTTATAAAACCTCTCATTATGCTTATCAGCATCCCAATAGATATATACTACATCATATAGTCTTTAGTCTCATGACTAGAATTACCTAAATTTTTTCCCAATATAAAAAACAAAATCTTCTTTAGGCTCTAGGATGTCACTATATTAAAGTGTTCAGATCATGTTCCTTAGTAGATTCTTTAACTACCTGTGGATTTTCTACCAAACTACATGAAACTTTTTATCTGTAATATCAAAGTACACATATCTATCATAGAATCTGTCATTGGATTTTCTCAACTCAAACTCAGAATAATTATCACATATAGGAATCGGTAACTTCACACTATCTTCTTCCTCAAAAAAAATAATAAAAAATAGTAGTAGTGTCCTACTTTCTCTCTTCATGTATAAATTCAATGATATTGTTTACTAAACCTAGTCTTCAATGGTCTCAAATGCTAATGGTTAATCATATATTCTGCATGCACATCGTCCTTCCTCAACTCTTCTTATTTATTATTCTTATTTCATATCATACTTTTGTAATACTGGGTATTTCATGATAGATCTCATAATATTTTTTTCCATATGTTTATCTTTTTCTTTGAAACTCTTGATTATATCTTTATAATTGCATCAGGTTCTTCTTATTCTACAATATATAGAGAGTTCTTCCTCTTCATAAAAGTATCGAGTTATCTCATAGAGATATTTATTCTCACTCTTATTATCATATTTTATAGTCGATATCATAGAATATATTTTCTATATTTTTATATAGATAATCCATCAATTAATATTGATTACATGATTCACTAACTCATTTCCCTTAATTTATTCACATGG
Source organism: Viscum album (assembly GCA_963277665.1). Lineage (NCBI taxonomy): Eukaryota > Viridiplantae > Streptophyta > Magnoliopsida > Santalales > Viscaceae > Viscum > Viscum album. The sequence goes on along the minus strand of OY728127.1, from coordinate 442,588,652 downwards.
GTGTACTCCTATGATCACCTAATAGTCCTTCATATTTAAACTTCTCAACTCCAATGGTATTATAGGAATGGCCTCTTTCTAATTCAATCTCATTTTTTATTTTTAAATAAATACACTTGAATATTTATTCATCAATGATCACTAGAAAATAATTCACAAATATATGAATTTTAGAATTCCAAAATGTTCAAGTAGTGATCTCATCTATTCATTTCATTAAACCAGCTTCGACTGATTTATCCCTTAGTCTACTTTATAGCATAACACACCTCATCTTGGTGAAATTTTATAATTACTAAAATTTAATTAAAGAATTGTTGTTTTATTATGTTTAATTAATTAAAGATTAAAATAGTATTGTCCCATTTATCTCTAGGAAATATTTTTTATAAATGATCTAGTTTATCAATTTTTTTCTAATTGATAGAGTCTTACATTTTCTATAAAAAATAAATTTTGTAAGACTCTTTATTTCCATTAATTTTATCGATTTTCTAGAAAAAAATCATTTTATTAAGAATTAGTAACTCTTAAGTTTTTAGTAAAAAACTTACATTGCTAAGAAGGTCTGATAAAATAAAAAAGTATTACATGTTGCAAAACAAGTCTTATTAATTAATTAATTTCCAAAATGTTGGATAATTGATATGTATCATGTGATGATAGACATATGCTTATACTCAGAAATTTTCTTTCACATTTCCATAACATTATAATGCACAGCTAGAAAATTCTTATGTTCTAAACCCTTTACTACATTTTGGTTAACTAAAAATTCTTACCCACATAAAAAAAGATATAAAAAACTAAAAAAGTCTTGAAGAGTATATAGAAATATTATGAAAATTCCAAATCCTTATGAAATCTTACTTAAGTCTTGTGAAGCATCAAAAGTATTAAGAATTCATCTAAAGTATTACAAAATCATCTAAAATTTTTTTATACTGGAACTTTGCTAAAATTAAGGTTCAACTTTAAAATTGTAGAATTATTCCAATAAAATCAAAACTTTTCAAATTATTCCAAGGAATCACAATCATTCCAGTTCAACTAGAATAACCTTGGGAATTTATCAAACCTCTTCTTCATCATTCATAAGTTATATTATAGTATATAAACTCTTATTTGAATACTTCAATGAAACTTCATTGCCTCGTCATTTCATCTTTGAATAAAACTTCTCCAAACATTTATTAAAGAGATATTATTCATTGTATTGAATACCCTTTATGATAAGAAATCCTTGAATAGTTTCTCAATATTCTATCTTGTTTTTCACTCTTTTAATAATATATCTTCAAGTTGGTCACTCATCCATATCTTCAAACCTAACTTGAAATATTTGTTAGGAAGTTCTTCTACCATTCAATAGAACTTTCCATGAGTCTTTATAATCCATCTCTCTAATCATAAAATTTAAGGGATGGTGCATGTCTTTTATTTATATAATAACTCCAAGAAGCATTAACACTAGTAAATTTCTTTATCATCATATAAATTAAACTTAATTTTTGTATTCAATGTAATATAGATTAAATATATTTTCATATAAATTAATGTTTGGTTACTTTATCTTCTTCATTGGTCTCTATAACAGCCTTCTTTGTTATGGGTTGGAAAATTACTAGGGAAATTGAATTTTGTTATTTGGTGGAGGATTCATTTTGAAAGATAAGACTTTGAATGGAATTATAAACCTTTGGACATATAAAGAGTGTGATTTTAGATATAGAATACGTTTTGGGGAGGTATTAGTTGTTTAGAGGTATTTCAGGGAAGTGGTCTGGTGGTTGAGTAGGTGATTTTCATTAGCTAGCCACCAGTCAGCTAGTGGGAGGCATAGTGTGTTGGGAACACTGTATGGGTTTACCAGCTATCCGGTGAGCTACCATCAGCCACCCAGTGTGTCGGACAGTGTATTGTGCACATTGTCATAACCCACCAGATGGCCGGTCAGCCCCAACAACTAGTCAGTCGGGTCTGGGAACCCTCATTTTAAGGAGGGGCCTTTAGTTATTTTCTAAGGGTTCCTATTTGGTACCAACATAGTTTTCTTATCCACTATTCAAACAAACATAAGGGGGTATCCCCACTTTTATATCCCTTTCTCTCCCATGGTGTGATTTAGATCTGGATGATTCTAGGGGGATTCATTTTTTTATTTCAATGTAAGGTCTTCTCATTTCCCACCCTTGTTATCTTCCTCTATTCCTTGCTAAATTATAGTAGATTTGGATAGGTTTTGGATAGATGATTTCATCAAGTCATAGAGAAATCATTATTCCTAAAGGGGGTTTCAAGTCAGGCTTTCATAGGGTGTCTCGTAACATTGAAATCAATTCATCACTCACCATTTTTCATAAGGTATGTCTCCTAGTGATTTTTAAAGGGTTTCTAATGAAATTTATTTTAATTGTCCATAAATTTGAGTTTGTAATTTATTACATTTTCATTGATTAAGATCCATGTGTGTTAGGAGTAAAACACCCATGTTTTCTCATTAATCTGAAATCATTAAACATCTTGGTGAGTTTTTCATTGGTTATGCCAATTTGGAATATTTATTTCAATTAATTAATTAATTAATTTGGTGGTATTATTGGTTTTCGAAGGTGATCATTTTCCTTTTTTGGGTTAGTACAGGCCTTGGGTGGGTTGTAGGCCTTCAACTGAGTTTTGAGGCATTAGGACTATTTTGTTTAATTGTTTTATTTAATTATAAATCATTATAATTAATTTTTAGAGGCGCCCGATGTGATATAAGGCCTCAAGAGTGGAGGTGATTCTTGGATGGTCCTAGGAAGATATGGTTAGGCTATGTAATTAAAGGAAATTACTTTGATTGAGGTAGGGACCTTGATCATGTTGTGTCTCTTGGTTAACTGGTTATTTAAGTTTTTGTTCCAACATTAGTATAACTACCTTCATGTTGTATGAGTTTTGTGTTTTTACTAAAAAAAATTACTCATGGTATCAAAGTGGTGGGTTAATCTTAGTGTAAGTGATGGATCCCAAGAGGGTTAGATGGGTATGAGGGACTTGGGAAGATGCTTGTGTATGGGACTGGGTCTAGATGGACTAGTTACCTAATGGTGATTTGGTGAGTTGAGAGACAGGTTGTATGCCCTATTTTTTATTGTCTTCATGTGATAATTATGTAATTTATGTGACCTTTATTAGTCTACATGCATGGGTCAGTGTACCTGATTTTGGCCTCCCCAAAACCAACGGAGATGTGTCGATGTGCTTCATTCTGGAATCCCCATAACTTATGGGGATGGGTCGGTATTCATGATTGTAGCCTCCTTATATCCTGTGGGTATGGTATGGTGTAATTGATCATGACCTACCTAGATCCTATTGGTATGGGTTGATGAGTCTGATGAGCTCCCCAACGTGACACTCTTATATTTTAAAAGAGGAACATCATGTTAGATAGTGTATATGACACGAAACACCAATATTAGAAGAGAATGTAACATCTTGATAATTTATGATATATTTATTTTTAAATAAATTCAATCTCTTCAATAGCTTGTGATGTACACAACACTAGATTTAAATGAATCACGATACTCTATTAAAATATTATTATTTAAACATGGCCATTATAACCTAGTCGTTAAGTTGGTGGGTATTAATAATACTAAATAAATTATATAAATTATATGGTTTACACATGTATAAAAAAAATTCAATAGTTATATATTGATTATAAATAAAATAAGAACCATTTGAAATAAAAATGAAATGTTTTCAAAAAATCTATATTTCTCTAAAAGGTGGTTTAGTTATATTTTGCGCAGATAATTTAAATTTAATTTATATAAATTTTATAAAATGTATTTGAAAAATAAACTTCATTTTTGAAATTAAAAATTATATATTAACTTATGGTGATATTTTGGTATTTTTTGAAAAATATTACTTTTTCAGTAAATAGTGAAAATAGCAATTTTTATAAAATTTTCATTTATTTTAATAAATTAAGCCCCATTAATATTTTAAGTTTATTTAAAATTAATATAATAATTATTTAGTTATATTAAATCCAATTAATAAAATTTAAATCATCCTTATAATAAATTAGAGTTTAAGTTTATTTTTAGGCTTTAAAACACCTTTTTTAAAAGACTATTTTAAAATGTATAATGTTTATCCATTTCAAATAATTACAATAATAACTAATAAATAATTATTTAAATTAAATTTATATTATATATATATATATATATTAATTTAAATTAATATAATTATGAATAGTTTTCATATAGTTAATATGATATCATCTTTTCCTTAAAAATGCATTTCTTAAAAACCTACTTTTTCAACATGTTTGTGGGTTTAATTTTAAATTAAATTCTACTAATTGTGTGAGTTAAATTTTTAAAAATGGATTCTATATTTATAATAATAATAATATATATTATCTAATAAGTTAAACTTAATTTTTTTCCATAATTAATAGTGAAAATATTAAGAATTGTTTATAACAAATAAGGTAAAAACAGGTTTATCAGGGGTTAAATTCAAAAGATAAGGGTTAAAAATGACCCAAAACTTGTTTAATTAATATTTATGGTAATATTTATACCTTATATCTTATAATTTTTTAAAATTTTCCATTTTTATACTTTTTTCAAGAAAAATATGTGGGTGGAATTCTATCTTTTAAAAATATCAAGTGTGTCTTCTCCCCCACTTATAAAAGGCCACCCTCACACATCTCCTTTCACCACTTAAAAAACCCATTGGTTTATAAAATAAATTCCCAAATAACTCCCTTAAATATTTAACATCATACTATAAGTTATTTCTTGATCATAAATCCAACCTAGAAATGTTTTTTGCGAAAACCTAAAGAAGTTATCTGAAGAAGAGGTGACGTCCTTAACCAAGATTTTTATTTTATTTCTTCTTACATATCCTTCATAACTTATTAGACCATGATAATATAATAAACTATGTATTTTAAATATAATTATATTTTTTATGTTATTGTAAGGACCTATAATCATCTCCTCCTCCCTCAAATGGTAAATAGAACTGTCGATCATGTGTGTGGTAGACTACCACCTCGTAAACCAATGTAATAACTTTGACATCACAAATTATCATGAATAGGTATAATTATTAATATAATTTTTAAATATTATAATTATAATATAATTATAATTCTATAAATATAATATCATATATACAATCTTACTTTCTATTTCTTATAGAAATCGATAATGTCGTTCGTGTGTACGACGGACTATTGGCTCACAAAGTAATCTGATTCGCTTTTCTCTAACACTTTACATGGAAGGTAAAAAAGGATAAATTTAATTAATATATATGATATATATGAAATTATAATTATTATTTAAGGTTAATATACAGTCCAATTCCTTACCCTTTCACCCATTAAGAAAATGATATTGTCGCTCGTGCATATGTACGGACCATCGTCTCCACGAAGTGATGTGATTCATTCTCCATGTTCAAAATTAAATAATGATTATAAAGATGTATATAATTAAAAAATGATATTTATAAACTTAATATCATTATATATATTATATAAATATAACATATGTTTAATATCTGTAACTTTCATGATGAAACATACAGGATTAAAAAAAGGTAATTAACACCCAAAACAATAGTGATTATGAAAGGTTATTAACAAAAAGGTAATAAGGTATTATAAAATTATCATATATGATATTATAAAGAATAATAATATTATTTTATAAGTTAATAAAAGGTTTAAAACAACTATACGGTAGGTTAAAGATCTCTCAACTAAAGGTAAGTGCAACGTAAGGGGTTTCTTAACTCAATTTCGATTCATCGGGTTATACGACTACTTAATTGATGGTATTATACCAAAATTATGTGTGAAATGAATTTTTATTGAATTATTTTTAATGCTCACTTTTTTTGGATCTATATTTTTTACACATAATCACCTCATTTATTAACTCTCACCTCAATGATATGACTTTTTTAAGGGTTTCATCTCAAACTTCTTTCTTTGAGACACGTGTTCTTTAATGCACCAAATTTATTTTTAATGGTTTATGTATCCCCCCTTTACATAATATATCATTAATCCTTCCTAAATAATGATATTTTAAGTTTCAATTCATATACTTTCTTCATGTGAAGATATGATTCAAAATTTACAAAAGCAGTAAGGATTTATGTTTCAATATTATTTTAATTGGGATTGCTTGTGTTTGAATTTCCATTAAAGTAAATTATTTGATCATTGTCTAATAAACCCCTTTTATTTTCTTATCCTATTGTTATTTATGAATTTTTAAATTAATAATACCATTTTCCTCTCTTTGGAACTTAAAATCATTGATAAATATATTTTAATAAAATTCAACTTCATTTATATCTTCAGTCGAAAATCCTTCTTCTTCCAAATCCATGTTTTATAAAAATATTTTCAGAAATGTTTTACTATGATTTTTTAAAGTCACTTTTACCCTAAATTGGTTTTTTTTAATATAAAATGAATATTCCTTTTTTCTGAAAAAAAAATGTATTTTTCACTTTTCATAAAAAAACGTGAAAGGAATATTTTTTTTCAATATATTTATCATGAACATAATTATTCTTCCATCATGACCAATACGTTTTTTAAAGATTCCTTTTTAATTTTCAAATATTATTTTAAAAAAATGATTTATTTTTTTTTTTTAGAAATTATTATTGTTGAAATAAGTGTTTTAAAAATGGAAAGTATATTTTCCTCAACAAATTTTCAATGTGATCTTTCAAAATAATTTTCTATCTAAGATGAAATATTTCGATGTTACTAAAAATGAAAAGATTAATTTCCTAAAGAATGTTTTTTTAATTATTTTCGCCAATTAAATAAACCTTTAATGTTATGTATTGCTTCAAAATTATGTATATATGTCTCTCACTTATATACCTAGTTTATTCTCCCTTCCTTTGATGGTGTAATACATGCCTTATAATCATTTATCAAATGTATTAATTATGAAATTTCCTTTTAATGTGATATGAAGCAATGAGTAATTCTTATGTTATGCCTTATTATTGATTTCCTTTATGTGGCACACATATATCATGAACATTTTATGATGGGTACTCCTAGATAGTTCTCTAATTCATTGGGTAAATCTTTAATCTCATGCAGTGTCATATATGAGACTAGGTAGTAAACCTAATCCATTATGAGACTTTTTAAAGTATGTGATATTTAATATGATATTTGTTTTGAATCATTTTTATATCATGTTATATGTTGTTTCAACATTTCCTATGATATCATGATCTTATTATACCATGTTCTTTTTTATATGATTCTATGAAATTACTCATGAGCCTTCTATTTTATGATATTAAGTTATACCTTTGACTCACATGTTATGTTTCCTTAATAGGTCTATTCACTTACTATGATTTTTATCTCACCCCTTTCTTTATGTATTCATCGGGTTATCACATGAATTTTTAGGACCTTAAATGGATTTTACGAGCTCTCTATGGATAATAAAATAAATATTCCATGTTTAAGTTTCCTTTTATGTAATATAAACCTAGTCTTCCAATGACACTAGGACTTTATGATCCTTATGATGTATTAATAGATATTTATGTTTAAGAATCATGTAGTAAAATGTGTAAAAGGAATGGGTTGTCATAGTTGGTATTTAAGGAAAGTTTTATTCAAATTTTAGAACTAGGATGAAAAAAAAATTAGTGAGAACCCTAGGGATAATTATAAGGATAATACTAATTATATAAAAATATACTGGAATCTTGGTGAAGTATAGATAAAGTGGTTTCTAAGAAATTACATCTCTCTATGGATACTATAAGTAGATGTGGTTCTAGAACAGATGTACCCAGGGGTAATAACTATGAAAAAGGTGCATTGGTATTGACTTTATCATTACTTGGTATAGGAAAGTAGGCCTTACTGCATGCCTGGTTTGACACTCCCGGGGGATATGCTTCGGAAATTCACAAACTCTTTACGAACCATTATGATGGATTTGAATAAATTTTGATCATGGATGACCTAGGTTAAACATGATGTATCTTTAATTTAAATGTGAGTTTCATGATTTAGACACCTTATAAATTATTTTTCATGATTATTTTGTTTCCCACTATGAATATTATTTCTCACGCCTATGATTTATGGTTTTATCCAATTATGAGAATGCGAAGAAACTAGATTAATGATGAAGGTGATAAACAATGTGTTGATGAAAAACAAAATGGGATGATGACTGGGGTAAAGGATATTTTTATTATTCCTAATAAGTTATCAAGATATATGATTAAAAACATCCACCTTAACTAACTATTGGACTCACTAAATAATATAAGGATAGTATTTGGTGAGATTTTTGGTGGTGGAGGTTATGGAGGTATAAAGATTTTGTTTCCTATATGTCATAAATTTGGGAATAATCACTCAAATGAATGTCTCAATGGAATAAGAATATGTTTACATGTAGAAAATAAGGATACAAAGTAAGTAATTATCGAGGAAAAATAAAAATTTCAGTTAACGCAATGGATCGGAATAATGGTTTCATTTATAGTTGATTATTTTAAATATGGAAATTATAGATATTATGTAAATTGATGTCCTAGTGAGAAATATCAAGAAGATGATTAACAAGATAGTACAAGTAAATATTTTTTTTGTTGATTATGAAGAGGCTACGAATGACATATAAAAGTAAGGAGGTATTAAAGAATAAGATAATGATTCTTAGTTAATGGTTTAATAATGAAGTAGAATGATTGGAATGTTTATATACTAGAATTCAAGAATTGTGTGAATCGTGAAATAAATATAAAAGGATTTTTTTGTATAATTTTTCCAATAAGGATTTACAAAAATATATTGAATGGTACTAATGGACTAGAAAGTTGATTTAATGGCAAAGTGATACTCTATGGAAAAACACAAAATTGATGGAAATATGATATTAAATATGTTCTTGATGTTGAGGTAATTAGTTGATTTTATAGAAAATAATGATCTATATAGAAAACCTTTTTGGTTAAAAGAGGTGATTTTATAAATAATTTATTTTTGAATTTGATCATCATGTTATTTATAACATTATAGGATAATGGAGAATTATGGATATGAATATCACATAATTTTTTCCATAGTTTTAAAAAAATACAAATTGTAAGCTGGGTGATAACTCATTGCATTCGGAAAGGTCATGGGTCTTGAACCTACAACTAATGGGCAATAAGTGTGTAGCATCTAACACTAGAATACATGATGTATTGGTTAGTATAAAAAAAGTAACTATATATTTTTAAGGTTAAATATTAATTTTATGTTGGGAAACATATTATAGTATCAAGATATTTTATTTTGTGGTGACTAGTGATATTTAGATAGATATTTTATTTGGTTGAAGTATATATAACCTTTGGTTTTAATTTGAATGATTATTTGGGAAGAATGCTATTATAGTTTAGGATATATAAGTTTAAAGGGTATGAGATAACCTTTGAGGTTAAAACTTTATTTCATATTGAGTTTATTGAGGTTATTTAGGATATAGTGTTATTTATTTTAGGAATGATCTATGTTAAACCTTTGGTTTCATTGTTGAATTTTGGATATTAATATATTCATATTGATTTAGGTTGTTATCTAACCTTTTTCTAACCATTTTGGTTTTAATAAAAATAAGAGGAATATCTTTTTACTCTTTTATAGATCATATGATCTCTTAAAAGTTATTTTTAGTGCTTCGGGTATAAAACATTCATATTGGATATTCATTTACTTAGATTAATATGTAAAGTGTAAATTGATCAAAGAAAAATGAAAGGATAAAATTATGTTTATGAAATAAAAATATATAAAGTAAGTATATTTTCTTGTGTTCTTTACCTTGATACAAAAATAATCCCTCAACTCTAGGAAAATAATCTTGAAACAAAAAATTTACCCTATTACCTTCATATCCAAGGAATAAATGGTTTTTTTATTCATCATAGATTTATGATTTTATGGTTGATTAATTTCACATTATCATTCATTTTCTTTTGATAAATGATCTATATCACTCTCTATTAATCCTTGGTCATTTCCCACCAATGTTCTCCTTTATAGAGACCTAATAATGTGTTATTCTAGATGACCTTCATACATCCTTTTCTATATTATCAAGAGTAAGTTTTATTAAAGTAAGAACCCAGGCCTTCTTTTCAGGTATGTTTTTCCTTTTTATGGTGTTTTTGAGAAAAGAGGAGTTTTTGGAAAAATTTTAAGTACATGTCATGTACTTTATGAGTACATGTTGTGTACTTCGTTTCCACAGAAGTTCGTGTGTTGGTTGTGTCATGGCCACACACACAGTCGTGTGGGGTGACGTAGAGGCCACCTAAAGCAAAGTACAGAAAAGGTGAGTACACTCCATGTACTCCAAAAGTATACACCGTGTATTTTGTTTTTTTTTCATTAAACGCATAGGGGTCATGTCTGATGGACAGAACTGTCTTTTTCTAGTCTTTCTTCATCTAAGAGAACCCACACGGCCGCAGATCTTTGACGAACCCCCGAGCCTCCGTCCGTCCTCTGAATTGAACTTTGTCAGTTGTGTTGGAATCGCATCGGTGAGTTCTCTCTTCTTCTAGATCATCGTTTTCCAATTCCTCATCTTTTCCAAGTTATCATGGGTTGAACATTTTATGTGTTTTTGTAGATCTATGAAATTCTAAGGAGATTCAAGCTTCGAGGTTCAAGTATATTGATCTCCTAACCCTGAGGTAGGTGGTTTGTGCCTTTCTATAGAAATTCTTTGAGTATTATGTGTAAATTCCACCAATACCCTTGAATGGGGTATTGCGTGTTTACTGTTTTTTCCTTGTTGTTTGTCTGCTTTACTTGTATTCCTGAGTAGAGGTTATTGTTTGTGAATAGGGTAATTTTTTGTGATTTGGATGTATTGTCCATGCATGTTTTTCCTGTTTTGACCTTTAGGTTTTGTTTTCCTATAGGCTGTTGTTTACTATCCATGCCTAGTATTATAGGATTGTGTGCGTGTTATTATGTTATGGTGTTTTCCTTTATAATGTTATCCAAGTAGTTCTTGAGGATTTCTTGGGCCGTTATGCACTACTACACTTGCTTGACTTATACAGGGCCATGAGAACCTGGTGTATATACCATAGGGAGAATTGACGTTGAGGGATTCTCCACAGTGTCTTTATAATTACGATGTGATACCACAGGGGTAATTTACGTTGAGTGCTTCCCCAGAGTGTCTATAGTTCCTCGACATGGGCCACAGGTGGAATTGACATTGAGTGCTTCCCTAGAGTTCCTTTAGTATGATATGAGACTATAGGGGGAATTGACTGTGAGTGCTTCCTCAGAGAGTCTATACTTTAGCTGAACCATAGGGGTGACATTGTGTGTGCTGCCCAGAGGGTTTCTTGTACTTGATAGGTATGACCAAAGGGGATAGGCAGTGGGTACTTCCCATAGAGTTACCTATTGTGTTATATGTTTTTCTGTTTCATGTTGTGTGGTGTTTTGAATGATTAAACTATGGATTGTTTTCTGCTTAGTTCTTCCTTGTTTGTTGATTTCTGTGCTTTTACCTGCCATATACTCACCAACTGTTAGGCCCAGATATTCAGGTGGTTGCCTAATGGGATTTAGTCTCACACCCTATTTAGCCATGCTTTTGGGCCCAAACAGATTCTATTGTTGCAGGTATAGACAAGGGAAAGTGCCCTTCGACTTCAGGTACATGATTTCATTGGAGCTAGAGATCATGGGACCAAGTCGAGGCTTGCGATGCTGAGGAGTTGCTTATCTGTTTTTCTTTTGTACTTTGGGTTAGTACTGTATTCAGCATTGTGACTTGTTTGGATACTTTCCTAAACATATATGTATCATGCATCATCTATATATATTTATGCTCCAGTTGTTTCTCTATCAGTCTTCCACTGTTTACTGTTGTTGGATATTTACTGCTTCTGCTATCGTGTGTTGTTTACTTCCGCTACGTACTCTTCCAATGAGGGAATTGTTTCCCCACCATCACACCTAAGGCCCTCACTGCTAGTCAGTGGCCTCTGGCATTCAGGGAAATGTGCTTGAGGCCATGGGACCAACCGGGTACGGGGCTCCTCTAGGTGGATTCTGAAACCGGGATGTTATGAAGAGGTATCAGAGGGGTTATTTTCTCTTGATTTACTGCTTGGAGCCTATAGCCATGGATAGGATGGAATAAGTACTTGGTAATAAGTTGTGCCCTGAATTATCTAGCCCATGTATGGGGAAAAGTCAACCTACCTTGTTATTGAAATTTGTTCTGGTTTTGCAATTTTACAGTTGATTTGATTTCACCATTGGGTGATTCGCATGTTTTGTGCGGTTACCGTTGATGTTATTGAGGTTTTATTTCTGTCGCAACCTGATGAGATGAGGGTATTCCATCTCATGGATCATATAGGCACTTTTTAGAAATCACATGCCATGCATTCTTTCCGTGTCATCTAGGATGCATTAGCGATTGCATGTTGTTGTGATAGATGTTGTGTAGAATATGCATGCGGTTGTGATAGATGCCTTAATAGAGATACTTGTTGTTTGATAGGGAATTTTGTGTGAGGTTTTGTTTGAATGAATACCAAACTTTGGCTCTTGAGGTGTTATGGGACCTCATGGATCAGAATTTGGTGGATCATTGCACTGTTATTCTTGTTTATAACATGTATAAGATGCCAAACTTTCATTTGTGGAGAGTATGGGCCCTCACAGATCAGAGTTTGGCACTTTCAATGCTTGTTTCAGTGTTTTCTGGGTTTCGGAGTAGTTTTTGAGGCTTACTATCTGAAAAACCCCAGAATACACACCGTGTAATGTTAAGTACACACCATGTATTCTTCTGTTCAAGAAGAAACATTTTTTCTTAAGTACACGCCGTGTACTTTATGTACACACCGTGTATCCTCTGACCGTGTCGTGGGTCGTGTGGGCAGAGACACGGGATGGGAAAAGTCTGTTGGAAACATGTTGTTTCCGCGTTGAACACGCTGTGTAGTATAATCCTAGGAACATGGCCGTGTAGCTAACAACACGGGTTGGTGGAGTCTCTTCTTATACATGTCGTATCCCCCTTGAACACGCCGTGTAGTCTGACCCAGGTACCCGGTCGTGTCACGAACAACACGGGTTGGTGTACCCTTTCTTGTACACTTTGTGTCTGCCTTGAGCACGCCGTGTAGGTTGACCTAGGTACTCGGTCGTGTCACGAACAACACGGGCTGGTGTTATCCTTTCTCATACACGTCGTGTCCGTCTGGAACACGCCGTGTAGTTGGAGTCGTGTGTCTGACCATGTCACTAATAACACGGGCCAGGTGAATCTTTTCTGGTACACACTGTGTCTACCTTGAACAAACCGTGTAGTCTTGTCTTAGGGGAGTCGTGTGGCTTAACCATGTAGAAGGACCCAGGAAGGGGAAGAGTATTCAAGTAAACATTGTGTGTTTTGAGAACACGCCGTGTGTTTGGGGTGTTACATGACTAGTTTAGGCAAAAGTACATGCCCATGTGAATTACTTCAGGGAACACATCGTGTAGGTAGTGTACACGCCATGTAGTCATGTTTTGTAAAACTTGAATGTTTTCTTCCTCTTGTTCTCTTCTTACACTCCTTGTTTTCAGTCCTTAATAATTATGATCTAAGGTGTGCGCTTGACCTTGTAGAGTCATGCCACCGAGACGTCCTCCAGTTGTATGCCAGTTGTCAGGCGGTGATCAGGCACCGGACATGGCTGATCAGGGACCACCTGCAGATCCTCCTGTTGTGCCAGACTTGGCACCAGCAGTTATACCCATTACTGGTACTGATGTACAGTTCCGGGAAGGCTTCATGAGGATGATGTAGACTTTTCAGTGAGTGTAACCTCCTTCCTCGTCGATGGATGATTTGATGTGGGTCTTCCACCAGCAGCATCCTCCAACCTTCTCAAGGGAAGGAGGACCCCAGGCTGCAGAGTCATGGCTCAAAGCCATGCTGACAATCTTTGAGAATCTGGAGATGCCTCCAGAGAGGAGATTCAAGCTAGCTACCTATATGCTATGGGATTCTGCCAAGAGATGGTGGGATGGGATCTCACAGGCGGGTCATCAGCAGGTTATGTCTTGGGAGGAGTTCCAGTGCATATTCTATGACTACTTCTATCCGGATACCCTGAGGGAAAACTGAGCCCGGGTGTTTATGATCCTTGAGCAGGGTACTCTTTCTGTTATGGATTATTCCTCCTATTTCACCGATCTTCAGTGCTTCACACCCTTCCTGGTAGGAGATGGGTTATTCCTGGCAAGGAAGTTTGAGGATGGACTCAGACAGGACATCCGCTCTCAGGTGAATATCTTCATGTTGACTTTCATCGCTTCCATCATCAACTAGGCACTGATCACGGAGTGGAATCTGAGGGAATATGGGGTTGTGAGCTAGGGTGGCTTGACATCCAGAGTTAGTGCTCTGCCAGATGATAGCCAGAAGCACCGCAGGGAGACTATACGGGGATATTCGAGTAGGCTGGATGCATCTTCAGGTAGCCAGGTAGTGTGCTACCAGTGTGGGAGAAGCGGGAATACGAGGCCGTAGTGCCACAGAGACCTGGTGGAGTTCCAATATTTTGGAAAGTTGGGACACCTTCAGCATTTCTGTCAGATCGTTTCACCAGTAGCTGATGAACGGGGTTCATCTATGAATCCTCATACAAGAGCAGCTCCGCCAGTTTCTCACCAATCTGGAAACTAGAGTTATTCTGGCTGTTCAGGTTGAGGTGGAGGTCACGACCATAGTGGTCAGTCACCAGGACACCAGTGAAAGCAGGGTGGATCAGCTTAGGGTAGTCAGGTAGGGTCACAAGACTGCGGAGCGGGCCATACTTTTTCAGTGGAGAAGACCCATTAGGAGCAGGATCCTGGCCCCTCTACAGTTCGAGGTATGATCCTAGTTTCCTTAGTTTTATCTTCATCTCTTTTTGATACTATTGTTATACATAGCTTTATATCTGTCGCTGTTGTGGAGAGCCTTGGGCTCTGTATCTTTCCTTATTCCAATGTTTTGACACTAAAAACTCCGTTGGGGACAAGAACATCTAGTGTAAGTTAGTGCAAGGAGTTACCTCTTGAGGTTGGTGGGTATCACTTCCTTTGGGATCTTTATATTATGGAGATGACAGGCTATGATTTCATTCTCATAATGGACTGGCTAGTTCCCTTCCAGGCAGTCGTCGACTGTTATTTCCATAGGGTGAGTTTCATATCACTAAAGGGTGGATCTTTTCTTCATAATGGTGAGTGTGATGTCTAGGTGAGCAGAGTGGGTCTAGAGCATCATGGGTTGGGAGCAGTTACGTCCCATATTGCTAGTCTTTATCTAGATGGTCAGGGGACTTCACAGTTAGACTTTCCACCAGTGGTGGAGCGTTTCAGAGATGTCTTTCTAGAGGACTTTTCAGGATTTCCTCCAGATCGTGAGGTAGAATTATCTATTGAGATTGTTCCAGGGGCAGCACCGGTGTCTATTCCTCCTTATAGGATGGCTACACCAGAGTTGAAAGAGCTCAAGAAACAGTTGGAGGAGTTGCAGGCCAAGAGTTTCATCTGACCCAGTACTTCTCCTTGGGGTTTTCCTGTCCTATTTGCGAAGAAGGTAGACGGTACCCTTAGGATTTGTGTGGATTATCAGAAGATGAACCAGTTGACGGTCAAGAATCGATATCCCTTGCCTAGGATTTATGATCTCTTTGATCAGCTTCGAGGATCCTGGGTGTTCTCGAAGATTTACTTGAGGTCCAGTTATCATCAGTCACACGTTAGACCATCTGATATAACTCTCACAACCTTTCGGAGTAGATATGTTCTATACGAGTATATGGTTATGTTGTTCGGTCTCACGAACGCGCCTGCATTTTTCATGGCACTGATGAACCGAGTGTGCAATCCATACTTGGATTCCTTCGTGGTTCTTTCCGTGGATGATATCTTGGTGTAACCTCACACTCGACATGACCATGCTACACATATTGAGATAATTTTGAGTACACTGAGGGAGCATCAGTTATATGCTAAGCTCTCAAAGTGACACTTTTGGATGGATCAGATTCACTTCTTGGGTCATGTCATCTTAGAGGCAGGAGTGTCAGTAGACCCAGAGAATGTGATAGATGTAGTTTCCTGGGAGCATTCAAAGAACGTCTTTGAGGTTTTGAGTTTTCTAGGTTTGGCTAGATACTGCAAACATTTCATACAGTACTTTTCATGCTTAGCAGCACCATTGACAGGTCTGACCAAGAAGGGGGCGAAGTTCTTATGGTTAGATTCTTGTGAGTCAGCCTTTTATCATCTAAAAGGGAGGTTGACTTCAGCACCAATACTAGTCTTTCCAGAGCTAGGAAAGAGTTATACTATTTACTGTGATGCGTCAAGTATCAGGCTGGGAGCTGTGCTTATGCAGGGAGATGGAGTCATTGTGTACGGGTCTCAGTAGTTGAGGCCACATGAGAGGAATTACCTGACGCACGATCTTGATTTGGAAGCTGTTGTTCATGCCCTAAGCTATTGGAGACCTTATCTTCTAGGAGAGAATTTTTTTGTTTTCATCAACCACAAAATTCTCAAGTACATCTTCACTCAGCGTGATCTAAATTTCAGGTAGCGCAGGTGGGTTGAGTACCTTCAGTATTTTGACTTTGAGCTTGGCTACACACTGGGGAAAGGCAATGTAGTGGATGATGCGTTGAGTAGGAGGAATTAGATACAGGAATTTCGGGTGGCCAGTAGTGAGTGGAAGCTTATGGATCTATTCTCTGAGATGCATGTGGAGGTGTACAATAGACAGGGGCAGACTTTTCTATCTTCTGTCATTGTTATCTCTACACTTCTTGATCGGGTACAAATTAGGCAACTATCAGATTATGAATGCCTAGTCCTGCGGGAAAGTGTGTCAGGAGAGGACCCAATTCCTGGATGGACCATAGGCATGGATGAGATCTTGTGTTCCTAGGGACGTGTATGGGTGCCAACAGATATACATGAGGAGCCGATGTGGGACTTTCATTCCTCAGTTTGGGCAGTTCATCATGGCATCACCAAGATGTATCATAATCTACACCATCAGTATTGGTGGCCAGGTATTAAGAGGGACGTTGCTGGTTTCGTCATGAGGTGTTCTACTTGTCAGCAGGTGAAGGAGGAACATCAGCGACCAGTAGGGCTTTTGTAGCAGTTACCCATTCCCGAATGGAAGTGGAATGATGTCGCGATGGACTTCGTGACCGGTTTGCCGAGGTCACCTCGAGGGAATGACGCAGTTTGGGTTGTCATTGACAGACTCACAAAGGTTGCACACTTCTTTCCGATCAAGGAGACCTTTAGTGTTGATGATCTGAGACGGTTGTACATTCGAGAGATTGTACATCTACATGGAGTTCCACAATCCATTGTTTCAGACAGGGATGCATGTTTTACTTCTCGGCTCTGGTAGGGGATTCAGAAGGATTTGGGCACACAGGTACTTTTGTGTACAACTTACCATCCCCAGACAGATGGCCAGTCCAACAGTATGATTCAGGTTCTTGAGGACATGCTTCAAGCATACATCCTGGATTTCTGAGGTTCTTGGGAGAAGTATATACCTCTTGTGGAGTTTTCCTACAATAATAGTTTTCAAGAAACTATTCAGATGGAACCTTATGAGGCTTTGTACGGTAGGACATACTGATCACCTTAATGGTGTTTGGAGGCTGGAGAGGCAGCTTTTCCAAGAACTCGTCTTGTTCAGGAAACCACAGAGCAGATAGAGTTAATTCGAAAGAGGATGGCCACTGCGCAGTCTCGACAGAAGTCTTATACTGATCAGCGGAGATGACCTCTAGAGTTTGTGGTCGGGGATCAGGTTTTCCTGCATGTCACACCAAGGTTGGGACACAAGCAGATCAAGAGATAGGGTAAGATTTCTCCAAGGTACATCGGGCCGTTTGAGGTGTTGGAGAGAGTTGGTCTGGTTGCCTATCGGTCGCAGTTACCTCAGAGGTATCGGGCTATGCACAACGTCTTCCATGTTTCTCAGCTCCGACGTTACTTTTCAGACTCGTCTCATGCCTTCCAACCTAAAGAAGCCGATTTGGAGGTGGATGCATCTTTCGAGGAGAATCATATCCGGATTTTTTATCGCAGTACGAAGGTTCTTTGTGGTCGGTCTGTTCCTCTGATACGGGTGTTATGGAAACACAGGCAAGTACAGGATGAGACTTGGGAGAGGGAGGTCGATGTATGATCACAGTGGCCGGAGTTGTTTGGGGTTTCTTCTTCTACACCGTGCTAGGGAAATTCTGGGATGAATTTATTTAAAGGGGTAAGTTTCTAAGAACCCGGACCTTCCTTTCATGTATGTTTGTCCTTTTTCTAGAGTTTTTATAAAAGATGAGTTTCTTGAAATTTTTGAATTACACGTCGTGTACTTCGTTGCCACAAAAGGCCGTGTGATGGACGTGTTATTTCCACACACACGGTCATGTGGGGGGATGTGGAGGCTACCTAAAGCGGAGTACAGAAAAGGAAAGTACACACCGTGTACTCCAAAAGTACACGCCGTGTATTTTTTTTCATTAAACGCACCGGGGTCACATCTGACGGACAGAACCATCTTCTTCTAGGCTTTATTCATCCGAGAGAACCCACACGGCCGTGAATCTTCGACAAAACCCCGACCCTCCGTCCATCCTCTGAATCGAACTCTATCGGTTGTGTTGGAATCGCATCAGTGAGTTCTCTCTTTTTCTAGATCATTGTTTTCCAATTTCTCCACTTTTACAAGTTATCATGGGTTGAACATTTTATGAATTTTTGTAGATCTAAAAAGTTATAAGTAGATTCAAGCTTCAAGGTTCTAGTATATTGATCTCCTAACCCCGAGGTAGGTGGTTTGTGCCTTTCTGTAGAAAGTCTTTGAGTATTATATGTAAATTCCACCAATACCCTTGAACAAGGTATTGAGTGTTTATTGTTTTTCCCTTGTTGTTTGCCTACTTTTCTTGTATGCCTGAGTAGAGGTTATTCTTTGTGAATAGTGTAATTTTATGTGATTTGGATGTATTTCCCATACATGTTTTTCCTTTTTTGACCTTTAGGTCTTGTTTTCCTATAGGGTGGTGTTTACTATCCATGACTAGTATTATAGGATAGTGTGCATGTTCCACTGTTATGAAGTTGTGCTGTAGAATTCTATCCAAGTAGTTCTTGAGGTTTTCTTGGGTTGTTACGCGCTGATACACTTGCTTGACTTACACACGGCTGTGAGAACCTGGTGTATAGACCACAGGGAGAATTGACATTGAGGGCTTCTCTGGAGTGTCTTTATAATTATGATGTGAGACCACAGGGGGAATTGATGTTGAGTGATTCCCTAGAGTGTATGTAGTTCCTTGACATGGGCCGCAGCATAAATTGATGATGATTTCTTTCCCAGAGCGCCTTTAGTACGATACGAGACTATAGGAGGAATTAACAGTGAGTGCTTCCTCAGAGAGTCTATACTTTATCTGAACCAGAGTGGTGACACTGTGTGTGCTGCCAATAGGGTTGCTTGTACTTGATAGGTAGGACCAGAGGGGATAAGTTGTGGGTACTTCCCATAGGGTTACCTATTGTGTTATCTATTTTTCTATTGCATGATGTGTGGTGCTTTAAATACTTAAATTGTGGATTGTTTACTGCATAGTGCTTCCTTGTTTATTGATTTCTGTACTTTTACCTACCATATACTCACTGAATGTTAGGTGCAGATCTTAGAGTGGTTGCCTACTGGGATTTAGTCTCACACCCTGTTTGGGCCATGCTTTTGGGCCCAAAAATATTATATTATTGCATTTATAGACAAGGGAAAGTTACCTTAGACTTCAGGTACTTGATTGCATTGGATCTGGAGAGCATGGGACCAAGCCGAGGCTTGCGATGCTGAGGATTTGTTCATCTGTTTTTCTATTTTACTTTGTTTTAGTACTGTATTAAGCATTGTGACTTGTTTGGATTCTTTCCTAGACATATATGTATCATGCATCATCTATATATATTTATTCTCCAGTTGTTTCACTATCAGTCTTCTATTGTTTACTATTGTTGGATATTTACTGCTTCTGTTATCGTGTGTTGTTTAATTTTGCTACGTACTCTGCCAATGAGGGTATAGTTTCCCCACCATCACACCCAAGGCCCTCGTTACTAGTCGGTAGCCTCTGGCATTTGGGTAAATGCGCTTGAGGCCATGTGACCAACCGGGTACGGGGTGCCTCTGGGTGGATTCTAGAACTGGGATGTTACAAAGTGGTATCAAAGGGGTTCTTTTCTCTTGATTTACTATTTGGAGCATATAGCCAGGAATAGGACAGTATAGGTACTTGGTAATAATTTGTGCTTGGGATTAGCTAACCCGTGTACCGGGAAAAGCCAACCTACCTTGTTATTGAAATTTTTTATGGTTTTGCAATTTTATAGTTGATTTGACTTCACCTTTGGGAGATTCACATGTTTTGTGCAGTTACCATTGATGTTATTGAGGTTCTATTTCTGTCGCAACCTGATGAGATGAGGGTATGCCATCTCATGCATCATATAGGCACTTGTTAGAAATCTCATGCCATGAATTCTTGCCATGTCATCTAGGATGCATTATCGATTGCATGTTGTTGTGATAGATGTTGTGTAGAATATGCATGAGGTTGTGATAGATGCCTTGATATAGATACCTGCTATTTGATAGGGAATTGTGTGTAATGTTTTGTTTGAATGAACGCCTAAATTTGGATCTTGAGGTCTTATGGGCCCTCATGGACTAGAATTTGGTGGATCATTGCACTGTTATTCTTGTTTATAACATGTATAAGATTCCAAACTTTGATTTGCGGGGAGTATGGGCCCTCACGGATCGGAGTTTGGCACTTTCAATTCTTTTTTCAATGTTTTCTGGATTCCGGAGTAGTTTCTAAGGCTTATTGTCCGGAAAAATCCAGAATACATGCCGTATAATGTTAATTACACACCATGTGTTCTTCTGTTCGGGAAGAAACCATTTTTCTTAAGTACACGCCATGTAATTTATGTACACGCCGTGTATCCAATGACCATGTCGTGGGTTGTGTGGGCATAGACACGGGATGGGAAAAGTCTAGTGGAAATACGTCGTGTCCGCGTTGAACACACCATGTAGTATAATCCTAGGAACCAGGCCATGTAGCTAACAACACGGGTCGGAGGAGTCTCTTCTTATACATGTCGTGTCCCCCTTGAACATGCCATGTAGTCCGACCCAGGTACTCGGTCGTGTCATGAACAACACGGGTTGGTGTACCCTTTCTTGTACATTCTGTGTCTACCTTGAACACACCGTGTAGGTTGATCTAGGTACCTAGATACATCATGAAAAAACATGGTCTGGTCTTATCCTTTCTCATACACGTCGTGTCCATCTGGAACATGTCGTGTAGTTGGAGCCGCGTGTTTGATTGTGTCACTAACAACACAGGCCAGGTGAAGCTTGTCCAGTACACGTTGTGTCTACCTTGAAAACGCCATATAGTCTTGTCTTAGGGGATCCATGTGGCTTAACCGTGTAGAAGGACCCTGCAGGGGAAGAGGATTCGAGTACACGCCATGTGTTTGGGGTGTTACACGACCGGTTTATGCAAAAGTACACGCCCATGTGAATGACTTCAGGGAACATTCCGTGTAGGTAGTGTACATGACATGTAGTCATGTTTTGTAAAACTTGAATGTTTTATTCCTCTTGTTCTCTTCTTACAATCCTTGTTTTCAGTCCTTTATAATTCTGATCTAAGGTGTGTGCTTGACCTTGTAGAGTCATGCCACTGAGATTTCCTCTAGTTGTACGCCAGTTTCGAGGTGGTGATCAGACACCGGACATGGCTAATTAGGGACCACCTACAGATCCTCCTATTGTTCCAGACTCAGCACCAGCAGTTATACCTGTTACCGGTGCTGATGCATAGTTCAGGGAAGGCTTCATGAGGATGATGCAGACTTTTCAGGGAGCACCGCCTCCTGCCTCGTCGATGGATGATTTGACACGGGTCTTCCAACAGTAGCATCCTCCCACCTTCTTAGGTGAAGGAGGACCTCAGGATGTAGAGTCATGGCTCAAATCCATGCTGATGATCTTTGAGAATCTAGAGATGCCTCCAGAGAGGAGAGGCAATCTTGATACCTATATGCTACGGGATTCCTCCAAGAGATGGTGGGATGTGATCTCACAGGCGGTTCATCAGTAGGTTATGGATTGGGAGTATTTCTAGAGCATCTTCTATGACTACTTCTATCCAGAGACCCTGAGTTCTGACCTATCCCAGGAGTTTATGAGCCTTAAGCAGGGTACTATTTCTGTTATGGAGTATTCCTCCTGTTTCACTGAGCTTCAGCATTTCACACCCTTCCTGGGAGGAGATGGGTTATTCCTGGCAAGGAAGTTTGAGTATGGCCTCAAACAGGACATCCTCTCTCAGTTGAATATCTTCAGGTTGACTTCCCTTGCTTCCATCGTCAACCAGGAATTGATCACAGAGCGGAATTTGAGGGAATTCGGGGTTGTGAGCCAGGGAATCTCAACATCCATAGTTAGTACTCCGCCAGCTGATAGCCTAATTCACCGCAGGGAGACTACACGGGGATATCCAAGCAGGAGGGATGCATCTTCTAGTAGCTAGGTGGTGTGCTACCAATGTGGGAGAAGCGGACATACGAGGCTGCAGTGCCAGAGAGACCTAGTGGAGTGCCGATCTTGCAGCAATTTGGGACACCTTCAGTGTTTCTATCAAATCTTTTCACGAGCAGTTGGTGATAGGGGTTCATCTATGAATCCTCGTACAGGAGCAGCTCCACCATTTTCTCACTAGTCTGGGAACTATGTTTCACATCATTTATTGAGATTTTGGAAATGATGCTTCGCTCTCCTTGGTTGAGATGTTAGGAATGACAATCCACGTTATTGATCGAGATTGACATACATGACATTTCATATCCCCAAATGAATGTTGGGTCAATTCCCCAATTTAATTCTTATGAGTCTTATGATTTTTCATTGACGCCTTAGTTATATGCCTCGGGTCCTTGCCAACACTATGTATATATACAAATATCTATATATTTTTATACACATATATACAAATATGCATATACATATACATATACATATACATATACATATACATATATATATATAGTGACATATATTTAGATACATTCTGGCTTTGGCCAAAGCATGTAGATCCAATCAGGTGTCCTTTAAGAACCTGAGATTATTTGGTTTCAGTTATATCACTACTTTATATTTTTTATAGTCTCACACTACTCATTTAATATAAACTAGATGGATTATACTAGATATTTTTGGTAGTGACATACCGAGTTTTATGCACACCCTGTTCAGGCCACCAATTGGTACCCGAACAAACTTCATGGATGCAAGTTGGGACAAAGGGAAGTTCCCAGTTATAGTGATTGATTGTATATACTAGGATGGATTATAGGATAATAGGACTAAGATTATTCTCGTGATTCTACTAGAGATTTATTTTTGGGATTTTTGTTTATTTTTGTATAGTATGTTGTATATGCCTACTTCCATGTATCACCCATTTTATACAGCATCATGAAATTCACTGTCTTTTGTATATGATATTGTATTTGTTTTAAATCTATCGTTTATTACCTCTAAATGACTTATCATTTTTCCATTATTACTTATTCTTCTGATTTATTTATATATTTCACCACTGTGCTCCACTCTGATAATAAAGGTATAGTCTCCCCTGTTGTATCACCTTAGACCCTCACTGTTAGTCAATAACCTCTCATGTATGGGGAGGTGCACTTAAGGACATGTGGCCAATTGGGTTCAATTACTTATGAGTGATCCAGGTCTGGGATGTCACATTGTGTATCTTTGTTAATTGGTTATTTATGTTTTAGTTTCAACATTAGTATAACTTCCTACATGTTTCATTTGTTGTGTGTTTTGACTAAAAAAATCTCATGTTATCAAAGTGGTGGGTTGATCCCAATGGAAGTGAAAGACCACTAGAGGGTTGAACAAGTCTGAGGGACCTGGGTGGATTCTTGTGTATGGGACTGGGTCCAAAGGGACCGGGGCCCTAATGGTGAGTTGGGGAGTTGAGATATGGGTTATTTTCCTTGTTTTTTGTTCTCTTTATGTGTTGATTGTGTGATTGATGTGACCTATATAAGTGCGTAGGGATGGGTTAGGGTACTTTATTGTAGCCTCACCAAAATCAGTGTGGATGGCTTAGTGTACTTTATCATTGCCTTCCTAAAACCTATAGTAATAGGCTGGTGTACATGATCGTGGCCTCCCCAGAACCTATAGGTATGGGCCGATGTTCTTGAACACATCCTCCCCAAAGCCTATAGTGATGGGATGTTGTGATTGATCATGACCTTTCTAGATCATGTGGGGATGGTTTGTTTGCTTGATAACCTCCCCAAACTCTATGGTTATGGGTCAAGGTGACTTGATGTACCTCTCTAACTATGCAAGTATGGGTCAAGGTTCACGATGAGGTCATGACCTGAGTGATAGATGTGAGTCATGGGATACATGAGTTAGTGAGTTTCCATTAGACATTTCTTCCATCATGGTTCCAAGGAAGGTATTATATGGGTTATGGTATGATATGGATCCCAAAATAGAGCTAAATTATGTATTGTATAGGATGTGGTGTGAGGTAGATCCTGGTATGGTACCAAAGTAGGTATGCTTATATGTGCATGTGAATTGTGTTTTATGGGTGGGTGTGTTATATAGGCATGACCACACTCTATATATTTATTTCATGCACACCCTTTTGATAATAACATCACTTAGTATTGTTGAGACAGAGGGGAAACCTACTAGGTTGTTGGATTCACCCCTTATCCACATAAATAGTGTAGGCTCTAGTGTACATGGGTATACCTTCATATTTTATTTTAGGACATAGTTACCACATAGATGTAGGATTTTTATTATATGATAGTTTTTTAGGGAGACCATGGAAATGGAAGGAAGGTAAGAGAGTTGTTCTAGAGTCCACTGAATTTTATTTTTAATTATATTCAGCATGAAGTGGCCATTGTGCCTCATATTGTATATGACATCTATTTTATTTTCATCTTCTACTACTACTCTATTTATGGTTAATGAATCATATAAATTTTACTACTTATATTTTGGAATTCATGGGCCTAGTGGGTTCCCATTTTTTTCTATAGGTTGGTGGTACATCCGCTATATGAACAGGTCATACCAAATTTTCAATAGAATTGGGCATGACCCTATGGACTTATTTTAAAGGGAATAGTCTCCCCATGATTATGTCAAGCCCTCACTACTAGTCGGTGGCCTCTAGTGTATGAGGATGTGTTCTTGAGTCTATGTGGTGTCCCTGATTGGGTGTCATTCGAGCAATAGGGGATGGGGCATTACAGGATCTTCCTCTATCACCCAAGTTCAATATATATTGAATTTCCTTTAAACAACTATATTGAAAAAAATAAAACATCAACATCATTAATATTTTTAGTTTATTCAATCACCTCCTATGTAATTGTTTTCAATACCCATTTCAATTATAAATTCAATGATATCATTATCCATTTTATTTATAATAAATTAAAAGGTAATAGTTCAAGGGAAGAACTTATCATCTCTTTAACTCTCTTGGTTTAAAAAATTATCTCCTCTTCTCTATTCTACCTATTTATTTATTATACCCCTTGTTGATAGAATTAGTTTATTTCCCATGTAATAATTTTGGAATCACACTCCACTTAGAAATGATCCATTAATTAATCATATTTAATTCTATATAATAAATGCATAGGGTAAAAAACAAGAGTGTCCAAGCTAGACCAAAATTTTACTCATGAACTATCCAAAATGTGATATAAACTATAATTTTAGTTCTTAAGGGTTGTATAAATATATTTTAAATAGATTTATAACTTGTAATAGTATTACAAAAAGTCAATAAAAGATTTAAGTAAAATATATATTACTACCACTTTTCAGTTTAACAATTAATCCCCCTTGGTTTCCAAATTTATCATAAACCAAAACTATGTAAAAAAATTATTCTTATACCACTTTTATATATTGAATAGAATTCCAAATACCCATAAAAATATGATATTCCAATAGCTTCTTCATATAAATCCACCACAAGGGATTCTCTTCAATAGTATCCATCATGGATGGTTTTCTTTAAGAATGAACTCCAAGAAAAATCTTTTGATATCTGTTGAAGTATTTCAATGAGGAAACATGATACCAATTGAAGTATTCTACAATAGATGAATCTTTTAGTTTTATTATCATCATATCATTCAATCAGTTCTCCTTTTAGAAATACCACTATCAATTCCCTACATTAAAAAAAGTATGGGAATAAGGTGGGTCTCTAGAAGCTCTTTAATGAGAGAAATGGTGTTGATACTTGGATATCAACCCAGAAATTACTTTCTTTTTTGCTTTAATTTTTTTAGAACTATTTATGTTTTATTATCTCTTGAATTTATAATTCTAAACTGCTTTAGTAAGAATGTATTTATTTTCATCTTTGGTTTTCTACTCAGTTGGAATGGGATTCTTTACTTTATCTAGATAATCACATTCACACTTTTTTTGTTTCCTCCATTTTATTATCCATTTACAATTTTTCTATCTATATGGTTATTAAATATTTAGTAATATTCTCACAATTCTTCTTATTTTAGTTCTTACCTTTTATAGTAGTAGTCTTGGAACTTAGAGTCACTAGTTCTTTCCCCTTTTTTCAATAACACCTCTTATCTAGGAATCCAAGGCATTCACTTATTAGTTGTATTCCCAAAAAAAAATCACCTTCCTCATAGATTCTCAAAATACATTAGGTTATCCCTTTTAGATAAGCTATTATGAAATTTTAATTCTTCATCTCAGATGTCTTACACTAAACTAATCCTATTATTCTTCCCTAGGATTGATTCTTTCTTTTATTTCATCTTATTTACTTTATCATTTAGTTACATGGATTTATTACATTGATCCATGATGTTCCATTTCCCACCATAGTATAAACATAACTTCTTTTTTAGGTGTGACATCCTTCATAATTTTATTCTATGGTGTAGTTGGTTTAGCACTCCCCTTTTTTCTCTTCCCTAAGGAAGACTTTTATCTTTTCTCTCATGTTTCCTTTTCTATTATGGTATTATTTTCTCATCAGTATATGAGTTTTTATTGATTGGTACATACCAAAACTCATCATAATTATAAAAAAAATTCAAAAATAACAGAAGTTGACATGAATTTAAAATCTATTTTTCATTGAAAAAAATCATTTTCTTCTATGAAATATGCTTCTACATATCAGATCCTCTTTTAACTTATGTTCTTCTCCCTCTAAATTCATAATTTTTGTTATTTCCATAGGTTTAAATGTGGTGAAAATACTTGATGGTCTTATGCCCAAATATTTAATAGTATCAGTAATGTCCTGTAAACCTTATTCTCATGCATTCAGATACTATCTATCTAGATTGAGTGGATTTTTATTTTTTTATAGTTTCACGATTATTTTGGGATTTCTTTGGGTGGTGGTTCTTCTACTCTTGATAACATACACCCTTGACAATGTAGTGGATTTATTAAAAATTTTATCTACCCATATCTATCTAGTTTCTTATTTTAAATTTTCACTAGTATACAAAATTTCTTTAGTACAAACAAAATTAACTAGAGCATGGGTTTCTATTTTTCATGAGCTTGTAGTGATTTTATCAAGAGATAATTTCAAAAAAAATCCACTTGTATTATCCCTATTAAATATAGTAATATTATCATAAAATTATTTAATATAAATTATTATTTTCTATATATCTTGGGAAGTTTTATGTTTAACCTCTTTAATATTTTTCAATTTTACTTCAAGTTAGAGAACCTTCATGTTGGTAGTATTATTTCTATCCTCAATGAATCTTAAACTTCCTTCCCATTCACTCTTAATCATATTCATATGATCTCCATGCATCTTAATTGACTCTTGTAGACAATTTTAAATATCTTTTATTTTCTTTACTTTAACTTCTATTTGAGTATCCTCAATATTTATAGATATTTGGTGTAGTTTTTTTAATTCATGGATTAATTATGTAATAAAATTCTCAAAGAAAAATCTCACAAACAACCCTTTTCAATTATTTATCAATTAAAGATAATATTTAATTTAAAAGTAAGATAGATTTTTCCTTATGTTCAACAAGTTTTGTGATAGTTTTACATTTTTGAAACTTCTTAGCCAATTTATATTCTATAACATCTACTTCAAACTCTAGATTTCTTAAGTAGTTATGCTTCCTATTCCTTTGAGATTTTCCCAAGATTATTTGAATTTATTTTATTCCTCTATTTTAGGGTCTTGGTTGAAACCTCCATTTTATAGAAATAGGAATACAAATAACTAGGAATCAAAAAAAAATCTATCAAAAGGGACCTAGTTTTCTTTTATACCAATTGAAGTGCCTAGGAATGGGTGTAGGTACACTGAGAGGGGGGTGAATCAGTGTGGACTTATTTTTACCAAATTCCAATTAATCATATAAACTTTTTCCCCTATCAGGAGTTTAACCTATGATTTTTGTTAAGTAAGTGGTTCTATTTAAGTTTTACCCAATACACAACACCACATGAAATACAAAAAATAAAGTAAATAGTATCACATAGTATTTTTATATGTTTTTTCCCATCATGGGAAACCTACTCCATGTTATGATCAGTTATTCACACTAATTCATAAATTATCCACTATATAACTCAAGTTGTACAAAAGAACATGTTATTATCCACTACATATAGTGTATCCCATACATAAATAGTATCCCTCTATTATTCCCAACATCCCAATGGATTTATACTACATTACATAATCTTCTATCTTCTAACTAGTGTTACAAAACTTTATTCCCAACCTAGTGAACAAGATATACTTTAGGATCTATGATGTCACTACATCAAAGTGTTCATATATTCTTCCTCAGCAGAGTATTTTACTACCTATGTATGTTCTATTAAATTATATGTAACTCCATATCTACAATATCTAAGTGCATATATCTATCACAAATCTATTCAATGGCTTCTCTCAACTCAAATTCAAAATAATTAGAACATGTAGATGGAAGGAACTTTATGTTGTCTTCTTCCTTAAAATTTTTAAAGTGATTTCACACAGATAATAAACAACAATGATAGTGTCATTATTTTCATATTCATGAATATTTTTAATGATCTTCTTCACTCAAACTAGTCTTCAAGGATATTGACTACCAATGGTTGATCGGATACTCTACATGTATGTTGTCCTTCCTTAACTCTTCTTATTTCTCCTTCTTCTTATATCCCATACATCTAAAATACTGAGTATCATAGGATAGATATTAGAATTTTTTTATCCTTATTCCATTTCTCTTATTCTTTGACTATATTATTTTTATTTTTATAATTGTGTTAAATATTTCTTCTTCTTTGATACACATAGAGTTATTCCTCTTCAAAGCAGTATCAGATTATCTATTTTTTCACAGAGATATCTCTTATTTATCTTCTTCTCATCCTTTATATTTTGGATTACATAATATATTTTCTATATTTTTAATATATAAAATCCTTTGGTCAATCTAGGTGTCATGATCATCAATCTAATTTTCCTCAACTACTTCATGTGGTTATACTCCTATGATCACCTAATATTCTTTCTCATTCAAACTGCTTGTCTCTGGTGGTATTCCAAGAATACCATAATTTTAATATAATATAATATAATCTGATTATAAAATACACTTGGGTATTTCTTTATCAATGACCACCAAAAAATAATACACAAATATATGAATTTGAAAATTCTAGAATTTTTGAGCAGTGATCTCCTCCCTTCATTTCACTTAACCAGCTTTGGCTGGTATCTCCCTTAATTTGTTTTGTAGTCTAGCACATATCATTGTGGAGAAATATTATAATTACTCATATTAGATTATATCATAGTCATTTTAATGTGTTTAATTAATTAAATATCAATATAGTATTAACCCATTTATCTTTTTGAAGTATTTTTTGTAAATCTATAATTTCTTAATTTTTTGCTAGCTAATAGAGTCTTAAGTTTTCAAAAAACAAAACCATTTAATAATACTCCATATTTATATTCATTTTAATATATTTTATATAGTAACTAATTTTCATAAGACATTATTTAATTTTTAATAAAATTCTTACAGGGCTCAGAAAGTCTTACGCTTTTCAAGAGAAATATTATATATTGATGTCTTTTCTAAATTATGGCTAACTGATAAGTTTTAATCATATAAATAAAAATTATTCTACACAAAAAAAACTTATTCATTTCTAGAATAATGGGATTACATGATCATCCATTTTCTAAATTTCATATAACTGAAAAATCTTACAGATGAACACAATGTATTGTGAAACTTTATAAGTCTTACACAATCAGAAAATTTCTTATCAAAACTTAAAATCATTATAAAATCCCCTAAATGTCCTAAAAATATTTAAAAGTGTTGAGAATTAATTTTAAGTCTTATTAAATCATCTAAAAGTGTTATTCCTTTTCTAAAATTCATCTCTAACTTCTAAAATTATAGAATTCTAAAAATGAACTCAAAACTTCTTAAAATCATTCCAAAGAATCTCAACCATTTTAAAAATTAGTCAAATAACCTTTAGAATTTATCAAACATACTAAAAACCATTCAGTATCATTCCTAAGGAATATTACAACATATAAACTCTTCTTTGAGAACTTCTATGAAACTTCATTTCCTCATAATTTCATCCTTAAATTGGATTTCTCCAAACCTTAATTCAATATATATTATTCCCTATATTTGAAACCCTTCATTATAAGAAAACATTGAATGGTTTCTCAAAATTCCAACCGATTTTTTACTCTTTTAATAAAAACTATTAAATATATTCACTCATACATCTCTTCAAAAATAGATTAAATTATATAGTAGAGAGTGATTCTATCATTCAACAGCACTTTTCATGAGTCTTTACAATAAAAATCTCTAATCATAATATTTAATGGTTGTTTAATTTATACTATTAATATATGAACCCCAATAATTAGTAACTTCTATAAACTTATTTACCATCATATTAATGAAACTTCCTTTGAATATTCAATGGTAGATAGCTTAAATCTGTTTTCCCATTAATTCATGGGAAAGATATTCATCTTCTTCATTGGGATCTTCCTCTATCACCCAAGTTCAATATACATTGACTTTCCTTTATAAGACTATATTGATAATAAATACAACATTATCTCAATTAATTTTTTTTGGATATTTATTAGTTTCCAAACTGACAAAGATGACTTTAGATCTCAGTTGAAATTTTTCTTTGGTTGAATGGTGGAGCTGTGAGCTAGAAAAGTTTCAAGAAAATGATAATTGTTGATTTTTTTAATAGAAGATAAATACATTAAATTATTTTATGTTTAAAAATAATTTATTTGAATAAACAAGTTCATTACTGAACTGGGGTTGGTCCCAAGAATTATTCATCTAATAAAACTTTACTGTGATAATACTGAAGCGGTTTTACAAGATAAAGAACCTAGATCTCACTAAAAATATAAATATATTCTTCATAGATTTCATCTAATAAAATATATAATTAATAATGGTGACATTAAAATGAATCAATTTCATACAGAGGATAATATTTCAAATCCCCTAATAAATCCCCTTATACAACAAAATCATGAATGCCACACTATTTATATTATTATTAGATAAATAGATTACTAACTTTAATATAAATAGGAAATTGTTAGTTTTTTCCCTAAATTTAGTAAAGTGTTGTTAAATTAGGGATGTGTTATATCGTGTAATTTATATTAATGGAAATATTTTATCATTAATCTATTTTTATTTCATATAATATAGGATATGATATGATAACAACCCCCTGAAATATATTTATTGTCAGTTTATCCCTAATTGATGTTTATCATATTGGGTTGTGATGATATGTTAAGATTGGTATGAGTAGGATAACTTATATAATAATTAAATTGATCACTCATGGGATATAAGTTGGTGAAATTGTATTCAGATTGATCCACTTATATTACACCACATAAATAATCATATATGTTTCCTTGATATTATTTAAGTGAACATTGATTATGGGTCCTTTGACTTGAGGTTTTAAAATAGGCTCTTTTATTATAATGTTTCATAGTTTTATATCTATATAAATTCATTTTAGAATTAGGATTAATATAAGGTAATTGGGTATTATATTAATCAAGTATAGGGATTTGATTAACCAAGATTGGATGTGTCTACCCATTTGACTGGCTATAACATCATGGACCCCAATTGAGTTTTGAATAAGTGAGTTCATAGCCATTCCAATATAATTACATGTGATGTAATTATAAAATATTTAGTCATCTTTGGAGTTGATAAAAGAAGATAATATATGTGGTATTGACATTAATGTCAAGGAAAAGGTAACTTTACTAATAGACGTGTTGTATTAGACTTCATTAAACCCCTTTGTAAGTTGGGTAACTATGAAATTTTTCTTTATAATGCACTTAATTTGTTATTATGAATGAGATTCATGATTATTTATAACTTTAACAATGTTCCTTATGGTTTCACATAAGATAATGATAATTATATTTTTTAGACATATGTGGTTAGTTCATGTGTAAATATGTTTGTGTTTATCATAATTACAAATAAGATTTATGTTTTTCCCATTTAAAACTTTTAATTAAATAATATTTATTTAATTAAATAACTAATGTTTCATTTTAATATAATTAATGGGTCATTTTAATTATTAATATGTAAGCATTATGAAATGACAAAGCCCAAATGGGATTCAGGATTAAGCTTTGAGTAATGGGTTTTCAAAGCCCATTAAATGTTGATAATTTATAATACTACCTAGAGATACCATTTAAGCACTTCCCTTTCTAGATATAAATAATTTATATGCTCATTAATGAACCTCTGAAGATGGTTTGGGACTTAATCCACTTTTAGAGGCTATTTAATGCTTCAAATGACCATTGAAGGATACTTATTACACCTCATTTAGTTCACTATGAGTTTATATCATTTGAAAGGTATTAAATTCCCATATTTATATAAATATAAAGGAGGATAGGTTTTATCTTCATTCTATTCAATAGAAATAAAAGTTTGTGTTTAGTGTTCTCTAGTGTTCTTGTCTGAGATAGTTCCCTAGTTTTCCTCATCTATGAGGTTCTCTAGCTTCTTTCTATTTCTATCTTACATAATTTACCTTAAAGGAGTGACTATAATCAATTGGATAGAAATTTAATTCCAGAAAGGCATTGGTGGTTTTCATTATTAGTGGATACCGAAGGAGGCTTGGATTTGAAAATTCAAAACATGGTCTAAATATTCCAAAACATTTTAAAAATGTTTTTTATTTTATTATTTTATTAATTTATTTTTCATTTAATTTTTATAATCTTAAATGGGGTTTATAATTGCATTTTTTTGTACCATGTTCTCATAACATAATTAAAACTCTAAAATAGAAACATATAATAACAAGTAAATTATGAAAATATGGATTACATTAGAGTAAGAACTGGGATTAACAACTAGAGTAAACCATCAATAATATACAATATCATCATGCAATAACAAAATGTAACCCATTTGAAATAAACATACATAACAGGATAACCCACTGAGCTTATCAAATACAAAATAACCCAAGGAAAAAAAGAATTGGTAGAGGCATAACAAGAAAACCTAATTCCATCCTTGGTCTAGTATCCCAACATCCATCCAACTACTCCTGTTAAATCCCATGTATATCCAATTACCTAAAATCCAAACATTAGAGTTTGAATCCACACCAGGGTTCCTATGAAGGGTGTGAGAATAAAAATAAGTAGATCACTTCCAATAAAATTCATTATATATATATCAAAATATATAGTGTAGGAATACATAAAAAATGAATAAAAAATAATAAACAGTAAGAAAGAAATCTCATCTATTAATTGGGTACTAACCATGCCACCCCGAAACCTAACCCTACCTACTTTTTCCATTCCTGGTATTGGATCAGTCATATTCAAATCAAGTAGGAAACTCATAATGGAAAGTCGTAACACTTATCTAGTCCTGGGTGTACAACCATTGAAACATAAAGGACGCATGGTTAGTAAAGGAATAACATTTAGCATATCCCATGTAATAGAGTAATTAGGGATATTCTCACTAAAATATGAGATGTATATCACTCATGATGAATAAATAACTGGGTGGTGTGACTCTACACCCTGATATTAGAGTCCCATTCAATCCCCAACTTGGAACTTCTTTACCATCATTAGAGAAACATATAGGAAACTCATAAAGGAAAGGAGGAACACATCCAAACCAGTATAATAGAGTAGCTAGGGATTATCTCACACACCAGTGTTCTTCTCAAGACTTAAGAGGGACAATAAATTTGGTGGTATAACTCTATGCCCTGATTACCAGGTCTTTAAACCACAACCTCATCAACAAACACACAAGCATGGTAAACGTATGATAACAAGAAACACATGGC
The DNA here is from genome assembly GCA_963277665.1 of Viscum album. Classification (NCBI taxonomy): domain Eukaryota; kingdom Viridiplantae; phylum Streptophyta; class Magnoliopsida; order Santalales; family Viscaceae; genus Viscum; species Viscum album. The sequence continues at coordinate 442,553,907 of OY728127.1, read as the reverse complement.
AGACATAACCCAAGACCTATCTCTTAGATAGCCACAAATTCATACCTTGTACTTGGATGGATGATACCACATCACAACTAAACAAATCCCACCCTAAAAAGAGTCATTATACACATCAATCTCTAATATAATCTATAAGTACACAACACCCATGAAGATCCCAAGCCCATAGGCTACAGCCAAACCACAATCCCAACCCTTTGGTTATACCTAGACACACTAACTCACTATATCCCCCCCATAGTCTGTATACCATCCCATATGAATCATGGTAACACACATCACCCTCCACTTACATCACTAGTGCCCAAAAAAACCCTAAAGAGATATTACATGTCACACTTCCCAAGCACTTTGTCACCTAATGGACCAAGGAATACCCCAAACATGGATTATATCCAATCTACCCATAAGTCATGCTTGAAGGATTTGTTGGGAATAACACTTATCCAAATGTAGTGGAAACATTAACCAAAAAATAAAAATCACAAGATATTTCTATATAAATTAGATTGAATAATATGAATAAATAATGGTATACCTTTCACCTTTGATGGCCTGGGTTATCTAAGCTTCATCACAAGATCTTAATCAAGATTAAAAAGAAAAATCTAAAGTACTCCTTATTCTGGGGTGTACATGGATTTTTAAAATCTCTCAATGTTTAGAAAAAATTTCTTCCATATCATTATCTTTTCCACCTTTTATATTCATTTAAGAGACACCAAAACACTTCATAAAAGTTTTTGTTAATTTTTATGGATGTTACAAACAGTTCTTAATTCCATATCCATTCATGATGAAATTTTTAACTCTTAAACATTTCATATTTATATCAAAACTCTATTGAGTATCATCAAATGATAATCTTGACTGGTAATTATATCTTGAGTGGAAGAAGGGATCCAATACACGCAATATCATATACCACATTAACATCTATGCACAATGTCACAACATAGTTAAATTCATAATTTCATGGTGCCTTCTAGAAAAGAACATAGTGTAGTCTAAACCACCACACCATGGTGGCACCTTGAGTGAAAAAATTCCAAAATCACCCACTTTCACTAAATCCTTATAGGATTAGAATAGTTTCACCTTATGTCACATTATATATAAAAACTTGTGAAACCATAGCCAAAACTCATGTTGGATATCTTATAATACTATTTTTAGAAAAAATTATCATTCATTTTCACCACATGTTACATAATATGTAACAAATTTTAAAAAATTATCCAAAACTTATTTCAGATGTCCCCCAAAACACTTTTGGGTAGTTCTCAAGGTTTTATAAACTCGGTCCTCAATCACACAATAATAAAGTGTGACCCCATAGTTCTTTATAGCATTGATAAAACTTATAAATTTCATAACCTATAATTGCAAGTAAAGATCAATATCTAGAAAAGTATAAATACAACTCAAGATATAAAGAGATCTGATGTGATGTTTATTAGACATGTGTATCTCGATACCTATGTCCACCAGTTAGATTATATATAAGTATTAATAGTCATATAATCACTTTTTTCAAGACATCGAGTGACCATGGTACACAATGTATGTCAATAACACATATCCTACTCATAAATTATTGATTCCCCGAGTACATATTAACAAAAATAGATGTAACACATCACATATCATTTACCCAATAGAATGAGAATATTGTCTTCCCTCTTAAAAATAGATAATCTCATAATATTTACTTTATCTAGGTATGGACATATACTTGTTTTATCTCAATTGATGGCCATAATGTCATACTCATCATATCAGAGGGAAAATCTCATCTTGGTGAAGCCTCAACAATAACATGATCAGCAACATATGAAACCACCCCCTAATTAGATAATACTTAAATATTATATAAGAAAGGTATAAAATTATAATGGTTCTCATTCTAAGTATCTTTACAACCTTAGGTATTGGGGATTCAATATGAAACATGAACCCTTATCATACTAAAGACATAGTGCATATCACTCCATGTGGCACTACAAAAAAATGCCAATTAGTGATGTTTTTTTTCATTAGTGACGTTTATAAATGTCGCTAAATTAGAGA